>OY757909.1:79221668-79374168 GCA_963585895.1 Sepioteuthis lessoniana | reverse complement strand
CATAAGTACAGTTTAATTGTCAAAAACATTTTTATTTCAAACTATTCAAGCAGTTACATGTAACAATTCAGTTAAGTGTAAATACAGTTTTAATGTTGAAAAACAGTTCTATTTCAAATAATTCAGTTAAGCATAAGCACGCAGTTTAAAGGTAAGTATGGTTGAAGTGTCAAAAACACTTCTATTTCAAGCTATTCAGTTTACTCAAACAATTTAGTTTAGCATAAGTATGCCGTTAGTTCTATTTAACCCATTGATAGGGCCCTATCAGGTGCTACCACTCCGGGCCAGAGTGGACCTGGGAGCAATGGCAATGAAGGGGTACTCTGCATTCCCCAAAGCTCCAGCACTGCTGAAACCTCACCGTCAGATTGTTTAGCGTCATATCCAGGACACTCGTTGGGGGGGGTCTTACCCCCTCTGCAGAGGTGCAGTCAGTGTATTCTACAGCCCCAGCCGACTGAGCAATACAGAGTTAAATGTCAAACAGTTTTATTTCAGATCATTCGGTTCAGCGTAAGTACACAGTTTAGACGTCAAAAACAATTCTATTTTGAGCAATTCAGTTCAGCACTAGTACGCAGTTTAAATGCAAAAATCAGTATAGTGAAAGAAGCACGGTTTAGTTCAATTTAACCCATAGATAGGACCCTTATTAGATGCTACCACTTTGGGCCAGAGTGGAACTGGGAGTGATGGCAATGAAGGGGTACTCCACATTCCCCAAAGCTCCAGCATTGCTGGAACCTCACCATCAGATTGTTTAGTGTCATATCCAGGACACTCGTTGGGGAGGTCTTATCCCTCTGCAGAGAAGCAGTCGGTGTATTCTATAGCCCCAGGCAACTGGGCAATTAAAGTTTTTAATTACTAAGAAAAATAAATATAAAAATAATATAAGATATTTATCAACATTCATACAGGCGTGAAGGATTAGCAAAAAAAAAAAAAAAAAAAAAAAAAAGTTTCTTTTGCAAAGTAAATAAAAATTAACACTTATAGGAGTACTTTTAAACAGTCCTTCACATTCACGATCCCTGTCAACACATTCTTGGGAACTCCCACAGGCGATAAAAATGTTAATATTTCTATAGGAGTAACTGTATTAGAAAAGCAGAAATGAAAGGGAAAGATTCCAATAATCTTGCTGCCAGGGATGATGATCAAGTCAGGACTTTAAATATTGTGGGAACATTTGTTTGTGGCTCATGCACCTTTGTCTGTACAAAGTCATTCCCATGCTGTTTAGGATTTCTCTGTAGGTTTGGATCAAAGTGCAGGTCCACAAGCGAAGAAAAAATAAAAAAGCTTGAGTACATGTTGCTTAACAGAAGAGGGGTATGTGTGACCTCACAAAATGGTTGTGAGTGGAGTTTTCACTATCACCATGTAGATGGCTGGCAAAATTCCCTTAACTAAACTAAATCAACTGCTAGGTTTTCCATCTTGACATGATATGGGTTCTTGTGCCACTCACTGTCCTAGGTGGATCCCTGATAACCAACTGACTGCACATATGCAGGGAGGTGAATCTTTCCCTTTGAGGCCTTAGGCTACCCATAGACTGGACATAAAAATATTGCTGGACTATATGTCTCCAGGACACCCTAAAAAAATGTGACAAAATTGAAGTTGTGGCCTGACTAGTCATCTCCAAGATTAAAAGTGAATGAGCTTTCATGCACTGAACATGTATGACCACATGTATACTCAATGTATGCTTACACACATGTATTAAGTAATTCCAACTACTGACTGGTTAAATGACAAAAAAAACAAAAAACAAAAAAAAACAAGACAAACAGCCTATTCTCTTGACATCCTTTCTTTTAGATTAGCAAGCATAATTTATTTCATAATTCCTATAATCCAAGAAACGAGGCTCTAAGAAAGCATCTTTGTTCAAGTAGTTTTTTCTTCAAAATTCAACTTTTAGTCACATATTGCTCCCACTATAAATATTACCATTATCTCTACATCTTATAATAAAAAGAAAAAATACCAAGTGGTTTTAAATACATCAAAAAGCTGTTGCAATTAAAAACCAGAAGTCAACACTTAGAATAGAATTTATATTCCAAACATTTCCCCAAAACCAGCAAAAGCTTTCCTTTCTTGGCATAAATTTTGGCCTTTTTCCGACCTCTCTTTACCTTGCGCACCCGTCAACCTTTTGGCTGGGTGGGCATGCAACAGCCAATGACCAGCAAGTTTAGCACTGGACCTCATGATCCAGTTTAAGCTATAATCAGGAATCCATGCCTGGACCAATGTTTGGGTCCATGTCCAGCTAAGCTCTTCAGGCTCACATTGCACTAAGTGAGTCGACGACCAGCAAAGTCCAGCTGGGTTTGAACCTCGGCTTGTGCCAGACCTTCCCTCCCTAATCCCTACTTTAAGCCAACCTTTGGGTCATTTGACCTTGTGTAAAGTCCTGTCTGGTGGGAGGCAGAGACAAATACATTCACCTTGTGTGGTCCTAGGAAGCAGGATTAAAGTATAGTATCTGCTCCATGGATATTTTGTATTCAGATCACCCTAATGCCTTGCTTGCTGAGTCCCTACTTTTTTGTGATTGACGCTCACCACTGGAATGCTTCAGCTGCGATCCAACAACTTGAGGTTGATCCTCGAAGATATCTGCTCCTCAACTTAGCCCTGTTTAGGGAAGGAGGTCTCCAGCCTTGAGTTGAGTATCTCTGGCAATTCCCCTCTGGAATCGTCAAAGCAGATGGCCAGGAGCCTCCCGATTCCAGCAGTTCACCTGAACTGAATGTGGCCCTGTTGATGGCTGCCTACAACCAGCCAACCGCTGGCGATCAGTACCAGACCAGCGAGCGACCAGCCTCCTGTTGAATACCTTTCCAGCACCAATATGTACATAATCTGGTCATTAAATTTGAACCCATTTTCTCATTAGTGTTACCCTTGCATTTGTCTCTTCATTGTCTTGGCTGTTCATATTAATTCATGTTTGTAAACCAAGTAGGGTCAACATCCTTATCAGCCCTGCTACAAATCTAATACTACAGGGTGGAATGATAAAATTGTCGCCCTAGAAAAGATGACAAGATTGCATTTCCATTTAATGAAAACCGGTTTTCTTTTTTGTTGCAGACCATCTACTAGTTGGCCAGTTGTGTACAAATCCCAAGAGCAATAGGAGCCTTCTATCATGTCTGAAAGTGACACAATGTTCAATGAGAGAGATCGGAGATGTGCTGCTGTACAACTCATGTTCTCTACCAATCCAAGTTATGACTATAGGACCATTGCCAGCACCCTTGAAATGCATTGCCACGAATAACAGGGATGTGCCCAGGGTGATGAAAACAGTTTCCGGCTAGGGTTATGGTCTTTGGTGTGGTTTCAAGTGAGGGCCACATCATGCCACCTCACATCTTTGGCTTGAAAGTCAACACCAAAGTGTACCTGGATGTGCTGATCCCCTGGTGCAATCAGATGGCTGGTGGCAGACCCTGAGCATAGCAGCAGGACTTGGCACTGGCCCACAAGTCCAAGGAGACCTAGGCTTGGCTTCAGAAGGAGTGCAATGACTTTGTACCCTTCTCTCACTGCACCCCTCTGACCTGAACCCGCTGGACTACTTCGTTTGGTCATACATCGAGAACATCACCAAAATGACCTCCCACAACACCAAAGCCAGCCTGATTGCCGCCATCTGCTGAGTATTTGCCAAGCTCCCAGTTCCAGATCAAGGCGGTGATCGAGGCTGAAGGCAGCTACATTGAATAGATGTCAGCTCTACTACATAATCAAGTAACCTGAATTGATTTTTTTCAATAAAAGTTTTAAAATAAAGCTGTAGTGTTTTCTTTAGGACGACAATTTTATCATTCCACCTTGTATATTACCACAATATTATAAAGGAACTCATAGAAATGGGAACATTTTTTGAAATGCTGCATAATCATTGAGGAGATTCATTGTTTTGACTTAGTTGGGATAATCATCTTTTGTTGTAGTTATCACAATGTTTTGGTTGAATTATATATAGGACATGGAGACCAGTTTCAGTGTGTTTGATTTAGAAGCTACAAAAGGTGAATGTGCAACGTAGTTTAATTTGGGGGACTTACACTAATTTTGAACTAGGTCATAACAAGAAAGAGAAAGAGAAAAAATACAGTAACCAGATAAGTCAAGAAATTTTGCTTGAGCTGCAAGAACCGTGACTATCAGGTAAGCCTAAAACTAGATTCTCAGGATCCAAGCCGTAGAAGTAAATCTGGTGAGTGGTACTTTAAGAATATTAGACATGATTGGTACCACTCAGTCCAGAGCAGTTTCATAACTTCATGATCTCAGCAAAAGTATTCAGAACTGCGCCTCACATTACCAAAAGACTGCAAAACTTGACTCGCCTTAGTGGATTGTAGAACAGATACTTTTTGCTAAGTTTGTTTGATCATTATCTTTGAATTGATAGGTTGAGTAGTTGTCATCAAGTGTCTGCCGGCTGGTTAAATGTCTAATGATTGTGATAGTTTTCCTTCCTTAGTTACCAAATTAACACTGAATGACAGGTATTGTCCCTAAATCCTAATTGAAGCAATTAATCCTAAAACTGCTGGTTGGTTGTGTAAAAAACCTATTATCCTAACAGCATTTTAGATTATCAAGCACAATTTTACAGTTGATATGATCAGAGAAACAAGACTAAGAAAGCATCTCTGGTCTAAGTTATTTCTGCATAATTCAATCAGCAAACTGACTGAAAGACCAAACACTTATATAATACATTAACATTCCCAAGATACCAGGTCAACAGACGCACACCCAAGAGCAGTAGATCATTTTCTACTTATACTGTTGTCCAAGTAAAGCTTTCATGACTAATTGCCAAGTTATATATATTAAAAGCATTGATTAAGCTAAGAAATTCAAGACAGTTTTTCTTGTGAGATGCATCTTGAAAGAAAAAGTGAACTTTTTGAATAAGACAAAATATGGAATATTCAAGAGGGTACATTTTAGGATTTAAATAGAAATGAAATTAAATGAACCATTCAATTTAAAGTGCTGAATTAAGAAAAAATTAATGGTATTTTGAAGAAAACAGCTTAACAGTATAGTTGTTTACATATGGTATAATGGTTATCAAGCTAAACTAGTAGGCCATTGATAATGAGTTCAATCCTCATTGGGTGACCTATACTTTCTGACTTTGTACTAGTAAGTGACAGCAGCTGAAGAATGTCCCCAAGTCAGAAATAAGGTAGGGAGGGCTACATCATATCCTAAGCACTAATGTATTAAACTCTCTGAAGGTCATGATCTGAAATAAGTTTATAATGGAAACATTGAAGTTTTTTGTCAAATTTATTAAAAAAATGGTTTTCGCTCTGCATAGGAGTGTCAATAAGTTTTTAATCTGAAATTAATTATATATCCGATAGCCGTTGCCATTGAGCACTCAATGGAGATTCCTATTCACTTTGGATCACTACAAAGTAAACCCTTTGCTATTTTCCTTGGATAAATATATGCTCCCCTCCATTGGGGCCTGAGCACTTTGACAAAGGAATTAATGGTTGCCACTCATGTAATGCAAAGCCCTAATGAATTGAGCACTTCAGTCTGTGATAGCATAAAATGTAAATAAAAAGAAGTTAATGCATATGTTAAATTCCCTAGCTTGTATTGGGGTTGCTGCTGGCTGAGGGGTTATGTTATCAAGCTGACAAAGTTAGTCAGGTTTTGATCCTAGCTTGAAGTGTCTAGCCACACTGATGGGTTATGATACAATGAAATTATTGGTGGATGACATCTTTTTTTATATATCATAGTTAAAACTTGTATTCCTAAAGTTAAGCAGCAATGAGTTTTAGTATTCAGATTAATGACCACTTGGTACAGCAGGTACTGTAAATAACCCAAGGCTTTGGGTCTAATAAAGCAAATCTTAGTGGCTAACTACCATATTTGATACTACCATACTATAAACACTTATTACATTCACTCAAGGTGTAATGGCTATCATAGGATAATGAACTCAGCAACTTTAGTTCTAATCCTGGATGAGGCAGTATCTATTTTCCTTTGTGCTAATGCCCTCAGGAAAGGTATGAACCCATTTGTTCTCAGCTATGTGAGGAGTAGACAGGGCTCTTTAGCTTTGTTACAGCAACCAGTCCAGAAGGAAAACCAAATTCAAACCAGCTGTAGTCCACCTAAAAAATTGACCTTGTGTCTAACCCTGCTTGGAGGTGGTGGGTTAGGATAAATATATGCATTTAATATAGTATTATAAAGTACAAGTACTAGTAGCTTAGATAAACAATCTACCAGATATCTTGTTTTATAACAATACCCAACAGATAATTGTGAAAAAATAAAGTTATTTAGGTACAAAGATTAGGATAGTATTTTCAGATGTAAAAAACCCCACACACACAGCTGTGAGGGTGGAGAAAGGCATGAATCCATCCCTTCTCTCTCCAGCTATCAGTAAATAGGACTGACTGGGTTATTTAGTCTAAGGTTAAGCAACCAGTCTAGAAGGAAAACTTCAAACCAGCTTTATTCCACTTTAAGTGACCTTGTGTCGCATCCTGTCAATAGAGGGTTGGCTGAATACTTACATCAACTTGTAATTTACTAAGCCTTGCTTTGACACAAGGATGGATATATTAAGCACCCAGTGAAATTAGAACACACTACCAATGTTCTGCTTGTCTAGCTCAATTACATTACATGAAGTACCCATCCAACTGTATAATAGAGGAGTAATAAGTGTTACTGCACAGCTAAGGAATGATCCAAGTATTTATGGAATTTTTTTTTGGAAGGGTTCAAGTTGAGAAATGTACCAAGTGAGTTGAATATAAAAGTACTTACATTTCATAGCTCTAGGTCATTTCTTGTTTGGACAGAACTTTTCAACATCCTTTGTAATTATTTAAATTTTGATCTGAATTCTCACTAAAGTTGGGTCTATATGATTGTCACCACTGAATTAAAACAATGAATATTCCTGCATTGATAAGGAAAGATTATATTGAACAATTATTTTAAGATTAAAGATTTATTATCAGCCTTTCAATTGAGTTTATGTTAACATAAATTATAGAAGGTTCATAATATTTTTTGTTAGATTCATTAATATAATTGTTTTCCCACTATGTCTAAAAGGCTTTGGTTTTTATTTAATGGTGTATCAACCTTTATGGATGATTTAGTACCAAAGTCATCCAAGCAGAAGGATAGTGGCACTATTTAACTGGAAAAAAAAAAAAAAAAAAAAAAAAAAAAAGTTTATACCTTTTCCAAGGGTATTTGTCTGAAAATGAATATAATAGCATGACTGGTGTTTGAACTCGCTATGGTGTCAGTCTAGCATATAAGCCACTATGCTACAGGTAGTCCCTTTTCTAAATGGAAGTTCAGTTATGATATCCACAAGTATGACAATTCTAAAAACTATTGCCACCATTAAGAGAAAATCCTTCATTCAAACGGCTATTAAACCCAAAGATTTGTAATGATGTTCAAAGAAAGTTGGTGATTTATTTAAAATTGACAGAAGTTGCTTACCTGACCGTTCGTGGAGGTTGTCCATCCTTTCTCCTCGGTCGACAATCTTCTCGACATTTGTTTTGAGTAAACGAGTAACCTCATTGACTTCTGCATTCAAATCAGCAATAGATTGGTTATTGACGGACTTTGACCTGCAGAAATTAAACAAAACTCATTAGAGACATGCACACAAAAAATTCAACGAAAAAAGATTTTTTATAAGACAAGTGACATTAAAATGACAAGGATTTTGCAGTCACATTGTATTAATACAGGACATTAAAAATTTCACATCATTCGGTACTCTACCAATTCATGTTCTAATAATCAAATTTTAACAACATGTACAGAAACTCAATGTTCTGTTTAAATGCCTTTTCTTTCCCAGTGAAAAATATTTCATTATATATATATATATATATATATATATATATATATATATATATATATATATATATATATATAAAGCCAGAAAACAAACAGAATTTTAGTTTTCTACTTGTGCTGTTAAAATTTGAGATCATTTGAATGAGAATTGGTCAAGTTGTTAAATTATGAAATGATACTAATTTTTCTGAAACGCTGTAAATCAAAAATAGTAAACTATCTTCTATCCATTTATCCAGAAGCTAAATAAGATTCAAAACAAATTATGGCAATTATTTTTCAAGTTAACCCCCCCCCCCAAAAAAAAAACTATTTCTAATATCATTGAAACATTCCATGTTTACCATTGCCTAATTATGGAGTTTTATGTATCAAGCTTAAGATAAGACTTGTATCAATTTTTACTATTTTTAATCAAAAGAGTTATAATAGATAGGCAATTTAAAGTTGATACAGGAAAGTTTTGGGGGAGGAGGGAGAATCACAAAAACACTAAACAGATTGATATGAATTACATTAAAAATATGGAGTAGCATAGTTCCTGGCATCAGAAAGGTTGAGTTGACAAAAGCAATAACCTAAATTACTCTAGTAAACAGAAGACAGTTTCAAGTCTAGCAAATGACAGTTCTATTTTTGACCCAGTGGACCTGGGAGGAATGGCAATGAAGGGGTACTCCACATTCCCAAAACTCCAGTACTGGAGCCTTACTATCAGATGGTTTAGTGTCATATCTAGGACACTCATTGGGGTGGGAAGTGGATGTCTTACCCACTCACCAGAGTGGCAGTTGGCATATTCTACAGCCCCAGACAACTAGGATGTTCTGAGAGAAGTTAATACCTAAATCAAAATTGGAGAAGGAAACTCCAGCATCAAACCTCTGCTTATATGTAAGTATTCTTTTTATGGGAAAGAAGTCAAAGTAGTCTGAAATAAAACCTGTAGTTTGAAGAGGCACAAATTATCTTAGTATGATTGTTACTGGGTAGTAGCTATGTAGACCTAGAGGGAGTGGTACAAGTGTCATACACTTGTATGTTACTATAATCCAGTGATGTACAGATGTCTTACTATATCTTATCATACATGGCCTATATAAGGAAATAACACTAAAAAATGTCAAGAAAAAATTCTTACATTGAAAAGTTGTTGGAATAAAAAATATTTAAAATAAAAATATTTAGAAATGGGTTTTTGCAAGATTTCAAGGAAACCTTTTCTCTTCATTGGCAAGAAAATGAAATTGGTACAATATCAAAAAGGAAGTCAGTTGAGTTGTTGAGATATATATATATATATATATATATATAAAAAAAAAACACAGGTAAGAATTATTAAGTCCCAATTGGTTTCAGTCTTGGGCTATCAGCAAGTTTATTTTAATACATTTTAAGATTGATTAGACTATCTGGATTATGAACATAAATTGAGCTTCTGTAGTATTATGAAGAAAAAAAAAAAAAACAAAAAACCCCAACATTTCATTTGATTAGCAGATTTGTTATTTTAGAATATTTGAACTGTTTTTGTTATTGATATATTAAGAAAATTTTTTAACACCTTTTACAGATTAAAAAAAAAAAAAAAAAAAAAAAAAAAAAAAAAAAAAATCCTTGTACGGTGGGTGAATTATTTCCTATACCTTAGGGAATTGTCAACAAGCAGCTAATAGGAAAATGTCTTACATTGAGCCACTGAAAAGAAAATGCTGCTCTGCCTATATACCATTGGCAACAAAAATATCACTGCCAGCAAATAGTATCAGTGTTTGAGGATTAAAATGTATTTTGGTTGGTTTAATTTAAGTTCTTTTAAGAGGATAGAGTTTCAATTAGATTGTTATATAGACTTTTTTATATTGTATACACAAGTTATGTTGCATTTTTATCAAGGATACCTGTCATTACTTTGATCATTTCTGAGAGATGACTCAGCTTAAGAAAAAACAAAAAATAAAACACTAGTTTATCACCACATATCAGCAAGCAGGTCATATTGCTAGCAGGTGTTCAAAATTTAATGACTCAAACCCTAAGTTTGAAATTATATCTGGAAGATTTATTTCTCATAAAAGAGTTGTTATTAATAGTGAATTATATAAGCATTTAAAAAAACAAGTTCTGGTGCAATTTGTTCATGAAGGCTGAATATAGACAGTCTAGCACATCCTTCACAGATGGTAAGGGTAATAAAAAAACTCAAGTGTTTCATCATTAGTCAATTATTAAGAGATCAATTCAATAGAACAGCATTCAAGAGAAAAAAATTTACAATAACTCAACACACCCATGTCAGGATTATTTGACTGACTCAGGACAAGTATGACTATTGTATATTTACAAGATTGACTAATACAAGTAATTTCTTAATATACGAAGAAATCCAGATAAAGAAAATCTTAAACTCAGGTTGAAGCCTTGGCTGCCAGTTTTACGATACCAGACTCTAGAGCAATGCTACTCATAGTAATAGTATATGTACTGGTAAATAAGTCATTGACTGCTAGTACTTGGCAAGTTTCTGGTTTCATATTGATCTACTTGTTTCAAAATGTATATAAAAAAGTTCTGTAAACTACATTTTTCAGGTATAAATTAATACCAATATGGATATTCAAACAATATTTTCATGAATCCTTGACAAATATGGCATAAATATAGTACTGGTCCATGGCACATTGGAAAAATATCCTGCTATTATAACAGTTTGGGAAGTATTATTCTTGAGTGTACAGTTTAAAGTATCTACTTGTAGCTTATAAAGTAGATGATATTAAGTTAGAATTAAATAGCCAACAGTAAACATTCAACCCAAAGTCTGGACATCCACCAAGGCCTCTAAGGTAAGCAAACTTATTTGTCCAAAACTTGAATGTCCAATAAAATTAAAGCAATTAAGCTTGATATTCATGAAGCAAGCCCATGTTTATTTCCAGGTTTTATTCTCAAAGGAAATTAGCAATTATAAAAGCTATAACAAGAACTGTAAAGTAGAGAACATTTAGAGCAAAAGAAAAAGGAGAAACAAGATTACTAGAATACAAACATTTTGCTAATAAAGAATTTTGATTCTGCTTCATTTTAGGCAGAATCAATGACCAAGTTTCCCTCTCCCATCAAATACAAATGATAAAAAAAAAAATTCTACTTGACCCATAGATAGGACCCTCTAGGTCAGAGTGGACCCGAGAGTAATAGCAATGAATCCACACAAATTTCCAAAACTGGAGCCTCACAATCAGATGCAGTTTAGTACATCCAGGATACACCTTTTTGGGGTGAGGTCTTACCCCTCTGCAGTGGATACAGTCAATGTATTCTAAACCCCATCCATTGGATGAACTTCATTTTGAGAACAGGAAAATGGAGAACAACATTGACAAGTTGATCGGTAGTGAGAACATTAGGCATGAATAGATTATCAAAAGACTCAACTTAATGTTAGGATTACTTAGAGATGTTAACTTGTTTCTTATAAGAAACAAGTTGTCACAACTATCTGATTTTAGTTTTCATTTGTTCATAGTTCAAAGCATCCCTAACAGGCATTTGAATTGGTTTTGCCTTTTTTTCTACTTGCACTCTCCACTGCATGTGTGTGTGTGTGTGTGTGTGTGTGTGTGTGTGTGTGTGTGTGTGTGTGTGTGTGTGCATGCATGCATGTCAAACAAAATGAAACATCCTGTCTAAGTTGAATCATTAAAATGTTTCCCCATTAGATTCACGTTTTTAAATTCTATTAATCACAACATTTCTAATGTCAGTGTGATACCAGGTCATCTTTTATATTGTAAGAGTATGATTTTATAAGTTTAAAAGGGTACTTTTCTTTTTGTGCAAGAAACTTTAATCTATTTTAAGGTCTAAGATGACAAATTTGCCTGGTTTGTTTTTATTTAACTCATCTGAAAATTGGGAATAAAAAGCTTCTATTATATTCCATTTGAAATATAAATTATTTAACAAAAGTGTTCAGTTAAGCATCTTAGATCTTTCAAGAATGGATCTACCTAAAAACCAAATATTAGCAAGGGATATTTTATACATCATAACTAAGCTGAGAAAAACAAAAATCCAAGACACTTTAAAAGCGAATAATAGTTAAAAATAATGATATTAGTAGCAGCTTATTTTACTGCTACTAACAATCAACTTCAAAAGTTGGCAGTGCCCAAGCAAATTTCAAATCTAGTTGTGACAAGTTACTGGCATTTTATACTCATCGGTTGACAGATCATCTTAGTTTGGTTAAAGAAAACAATGCTGTATTAAAATTATTTTATGTGAAAACCCAGAACAAAAGAATTTATGTAGTCATTACCAAAGTTGGTGAGAATTTGTATTTTTCATTTATCTCAAAGTTGCCCTAATGTGCCATGTATACCTGTCACCATATCGAATCATTCTTGACCATGTGGAGTTTTTATGCCAGTGATGTTTCTATTTACATACTTGAATCTGCACCCTAGTGGGCGCTTCTTGTCTAACTTTGGCACAAGGCCTTTCTCAGAGCGAAAGTTATAACACTAGTTAAAAAGTCAAATTAAAAGATTAAAAATACTATTTTTTACTTATCTCTTGGCAAACCATGTCTTTTGTAATAGTAAACAAGGAATTTGAAATCTTTGTAAAACTGATAAAAGTTGGCAACTGTAGTCGCAGGTGACCTGAAGGCTCCCTTTTTGATAGCTACAACACTATAATGCTGAGTGTTAAGCAAGGTAGCATCAAGTACCATTTTTTTGAGTCTTTGGTATGACTCGACCTGGTATTGAACTCAGGTCTCCCAGGCCATTGGCAAACACTAACCATTATGCCAATGTCTGGTATATTAATAGTAATACTGATAAAAATCCAATATTATCACCTTTTGAATTAGTTATACTGGCATGTGAAATCCACAATCAAATTTGTTTAACATCTTACCTACTGATCCCAAGTACTTTTTCTGAAAAATCTGTGGTAAAGATCTGCTATACTTGTTTTCAATAAAACTAACATTGTTGTATTTATAATTTCAAGTATCAGGTTTCTCATATTCTGAGATAAAAAATGCAAAATATGGTTTTATTTCTGTAAATCTAGTTGTAGGGGTGTAGTCGACATTCCTTACACACAGTAATTAAAGGGTTAAACTTAAAATGAAAAAGTTTGATAAGAATAGTAAACAACTAAATGCAAATAACTCCAAGTACAATTAATGAAGCTTATGACTAATTGGTTTCCTTTGGCAATCTGTTTTGAGGTCAGTATTAAATGTCTTGATTAATTTTCTTAAGAGGAATGGAAAGGGGGGGGCTCATTTTGGGTCTATTTTTGTACTGATAATACCAACTATGTTATAAGTTGGTTATAAAGTAGGAGTTCTGAAGTTTTTTTCTTCAAGGATTAGTTCTTAAGAGTTGCAGTTCATGAGAATCCAACAGTTATCTTTCTAGCTAATGTTTAAATCCTAGCAATCTTTTAAATTCCAGTATCACATAAGCAGCAAATAGCCTACTTTCAAATGATAAAAGTTAATTTCCAAGAAGAACTAAGTACAAACTTAACAAATCCATAACTGGTATCCATTGCAAAAATTGAGATACTGTTGGGAGGTGCTTATGGTGTAATGGTTATCATAGGAAATGGACATGGCCACCAGAATTCAATACCTGAATAAGACTGTTTGCATTTCAGTGTTAATACCATTGGGGAAAGTATGAATCCAAAAATTCTTTCAGCTATGAGTAAATAATCGGTCAAGAAGGAAAATAGAATTCCAACCTGTTAAGCTCCGCTTAAAAAAAAAAAATACCTTGTGTCACATCCTGTTTGTCTGGATGAGGAACTGAGTATATCATTCCATTCATATAAAGATGGACTGAGTTCCATAAAGAATGTGGAATGATGCCATAGATAAAAGTGAACTAGTTACATTAAAAGTAAAGACTAAGAAAAATTCTAAAGTGAATAGGTTCTATTTGAATTTGATTCCTGCACAATGATAAAAATAAAGACGTTTTACAGAATAAACCCTCACACCAATTAATTTTCATTTAAATTTACCTAAGTGTAATACTTACCTCAACGGTCCAGACAAAACCTCCTCAGTCATTTTCTTGGATTTTTATTTAACAGTGAAGTCGCAAAACTACAAGCCAGCTAACTTGCAAGTAATACACATACAGACATTTTCAGGGGAAAAAAAAAAGCGACCTGATAACTAAAAATTTGGTCTTCTCTGGATTGTGGATAAATAACTAAAAATCATGTAAGATATAAATTCAAATGTGTGTGGAGGTGCTACACTGTACAAGCACTAAACAATTTAATCTATTAAGATTAATAGAACAAGTTAATTTATTTAACTAGTTTCATGAGGGTAACATGGTTTAATGAATCCTATTTTTTTCTCGGCACTTACGTTTCTGTGACCATAATAAAAATAAACGCACTTCATTTTCTACTAGTATCAAATCCAATCTAAAGTAACCAGCAAAACGAGTAAGAATATCGACGGAATCTAAGAAAAAAGTCTATCAAGAGACTTGCTTCCAGCTAGGCACCCCCATTAGACTTGTCCCTTTTAGGCCTAGTCAAGAGCCGGATAAAAGATTTTTCTTCATTGGTCAATCAGGAGTGAATGGATAGCAAATAAACACACCAAAAATAAAAGTATTTACGTGGTATCGGAAAACTTCGAAGGAATGGCAAAGTGCAGTTAATCATATTTGGACTAATCATAGAGTCAGTCGAGACCCACAAATATAACATCAACCTAACAAGCATTTAACAACGGGTTGCAATCACAGACGGTATAAGTCATTTACCTACTTATAAAATATATTTTTTTTACTAGTACAACTTTACAACTTCAATTTATATTAAGTACTCATTAAATCTACATAACTTATGAGTAGGCAAGAACTCCGAGAGCTAATTGCTAAATATGTACACACTAAAGACTAAATTACTTATCAATAATTAACACACATCAGATATGTACAAAAAATTTTGAATTTGAATCCCATGAAAATTATAAGTGCACTTATCCCACCAATGCTGTATTCTTGCATACGGAAATCACAATCCGCATTTCAGGTTGGGATTGACTACATATATACTAGAGAGAGAGAGAGAGAGAGAGAGAGAGAGAGAGAGCGAAAAGAAAGGCTAATTGGTTGATTTACACAAAACAATAACAAATTGAGAAGTCAAAATTTAAGAGGGCATTATCAGTTCTCAGGTTACAGTATAAAATAACATCTTTATCCCGTTTTATGAGCCGCTGTGAAAAGTTCAATTTCTCACTCCACGAGTCAGGAATGTTTGAATTACACTCTACATGTCGGTTTCTCAATTAGGTGGTAGAATAGTTACTTTTGATTTTAAGCCATGATAACTCACCACAGCAAGTCATTATGAGAGAATTTAAAAAAAAATAAAGGGTTACAATGAAATTTTTATTTACAGACTGTTGTAATGATTAACTAAATGACCAGTTTAAACAAAACTAAGATTTACTGTCATTTCACGAAGAGTGTATAAGTGATCCTTTCGTTAACATTTTGAATACCGAGTCGTAATTTTTAAAGTTACATTTAAATATTGTTTAAGGTAATCTGAAAGATTAAGCCAATCAAATTATTAATAAGTTTAGCTAGTAAGCGCATTTACATGTGAAAAGGTACTGTATTTTCTATTTTGACTAATCATTAAGGCAAAACAAACAAAAACACCAGGGTATATGTATGTATAAGTTTTGATCTGATGTATTTTTTATTTAACAAAGATGCCTCAAAGTTTAGAGCTTGAAGTCTTTGACACCGCTATCAGTGTATAAATAAAACAAATTAAGAGCTTTAAAATAAACTTAAGTACTGTTTTATTTCACTTGTTGGCGTCAAGTTTTCATTTCTAACAATACAATTTCTGTAAACAGGACTTTACCCCAATGGACGAAAAGCAGAAATAACTACCCTTTCGCTTAAACCACAGCGTAAAAATTTAATGAAATTTAAAATCAACAGAGGGAAACAAGCATATTTTTTTAAAAACTGAAATAAAATTAAGGTCGTTTTTTAATGTGCTCAAAACACCAGTCTAACCACAACCAGTGCTATCGCTATAAATATACAGCATAATGCCAGACAATGCAAGAGTAGTCAGTGCTAATGTACGCCAGTTTAAAAAACAAACAGAAAAAAAACAAACACCTAAATATATCCTACATTGTTAATGTATGCCGGTCAATATCACTATAAACAACTAGTAATATACTAAAGAAAAATTAATACAAGTCAAAAAACAAAATACATCCGAGAGTGATCACCGATCATTTAAATTATTTGCAATTTTAGCAAATTAAAAACTGAAAACAAATTCATTTACATTTAGAGAAAAAAAAAAATCTATGAAAAAGTAAAGCATTACTCTTGGTCTGATGTACGATATTGTTAAATGAAAACAAACCTAGGTGCAACCGTACATAGTTGGAGAATTGTTTAATATTTAGGACTTATTCAATTTTGATTGAATCAAAATTTTTCCGTATTGGTCGATAAATACGATTCAGATTAGTCTTTAACTTACTAATTTCTTCAAACTAAAACGGTTTTTGCTGGCACATCGACTTAATACTTGTTTTTATGTCCTTATCACAAAGACATGTTATTTTACAAAACAAGAATTAAGCTATCTTAAATATTAAATGACCAAGTTTAAAAAGTTACAATTGGAATGCAAGACATTTAAGTGGGAAATTACAGTGTCATAAGCGTAAAAACTTATAACGGAAGACTGTTAAATGGGAATCCACTGACAAGTTTATTAAAAAATTATATAAGAGTATTATATAAATTGGCTTGGATTTACAATATTAAAAAACAAAAACGAAAAGACATTTTAATAACAAAAAGCTAAATGATTAAAAGCGAGGGAACAAACTTGTTTTACTGTGTAACTATTGTTTGACAAAACAAACACCACGCACCGCAGTAGAAAAAAAACAACAAAAAAAAAAAAAACAGCCTTTAAAAGGCATGAAGGAATTATTCACAACAAATTGTTTAACACCATAGAGGCTTTGTAGTAAAAAGGATTTTGTTTATTGTATTATTATTATTGAATTAATGAGTAATTAGAGAATCATCGTTAATTTTATGTATCTTAATTTGAGTCCATGGCTCATGTAGTTAATAAGCAATGATTAAAAAAAAAGTTAATTTAGCTTAGTGAAGTACACTTCTCTAAAGATTCAATTTCATCAACGAGTTGAAGATTATTTCGAGAAATATTAAATAGACGAACGCATTAAACTTAACTTTTACAATGAAGTTTTCACAGCAATAAGAATGGTTTCAGAGGCATGAAGCAGAGATTTTTTAAAAAGTTATTTGAATATGAATTTCTTTAATTCATATTTTTGAGATTATATCTGAAAAAGGACTTCCATTAAATTGCTACTATTTATTCTAAAATAATGATACTGTTTAGTGACCTTTCATAAGAGAACTTTGAAGAACAAGTTCTTAAGCCAAGTAAATTAATTATGCCACTTAGCCAGAATAAATAAAACTAATTTAAAGATTTTTCGAAGCTAGTTGATATTTCTCTCACATGTACACACAGACTGAAAGAGTTTCGCCTATATTCTTGAATGCTTACGTGCATAGATTTACCAAATGATAGACTCATGGAAATTTACGTAAAATAGAAACCAAAACAAAAAACAACAAATAAACGGATAGAAAGACAGTGGGAAAGTAGCAAACAGTTTAGGAAGTGACATGAAAAACATGTATTTATAATTCAAAAAGTAAAAAACTAAGTAAAGCAGGAGATAAAAAGTTACTATGATCCAAAATTAGAAACAAGACAAGGACTAAACGTTATTTACTAGTTTTTGACATGTCCCGAACTAAGTCTATTCGCACAAATAAACAATCATGTCCAGTATTTTAAGGACAAAGGACAACGAAGACTTGATAACCATGTTTCGAGTTATAGAAGCAATAGCGTAATTATAATCAATTCAGATATTTGAGTTGTTAGGTTGACATAACCATTGAACATCGATTAGCGAGACAAATTTTAATACATAATTTTTCAATAGGAAAGATTTGAATCACTTCTACAAGTAAAAAAAAAAAAAAAAAAAAAAAAAAACAACAACAAAAAACAAAAACACGCATAATAACTTATAGTAGTAGTTACTACTATTTATTTCATATATTAAAAAATAAGTGATAATATAATACTTACATGCTGAGAAAATTTTACGTTGCAGTCGTAACAAAACCAGAACACGATTAAATTTTTTTTTTTTTTTTTTTTTTTTAGGATTTAGAGCCTGTCTTGTGATATTTTCCTTCGTTGTAATGTATACATGAAAACGGCCTGTGTGATATTCATGGAGAACTTTTTATAGTGAAAAGGAAGAGATGAGAGTTCAAAGGTCACCGCTTGAAATATAACATGGCTGTTGATTGGTCAATTACTGGCGGCGAATGTGAATCTTTAGTTCACTCTTAAAAAATGTTGCGGTTCTTGTTTAGAATAGAAAATAAATTTGTTGCATGATGTTAAATATTAACAAAAATAGGTGATTGTTGTACAACCTGTTAATAAACAATATACGAAAATAATGAATAAATCCACAACTGGTTTAGTAAAGACAGAAAAAATTCATGAGTGAATGGAATGAATAAATAAATAAACAAATAAATAAATAAATAAATTGTAATGTTTTAAGGTCTGCTTATTTGCTTTAGAAACGATGTCTATTTATTTATTTTACAAAAACTTTCAAAACAGCTCAGAGAGAAATGAGCAAATGGAGTCAAACAATAAACATTGAAAAAATGAACTCGACAACAGAGTAAATAAAAAAAAAATCATTTAAAAAACAAACAAACAATGTATATAAAATCGGTTGCAGCAATTGATATTAAATTATTATTTTGCGACTTTCAATCAATTTAAGTTTTTAAAACTTTTAGGTTGATTCTTTCATATTCATAACAGTGTAAATGTTTTTGTTGTTTTTGTATGTCAACTTTGTTTAGTGCCCTTTATTAAATTTTTTATAATATTTTTTTTTACATTAGACCTTTTAAATATATTTCTGGAGGATGTCCTAGTGGCGTACTGGTTAACGTGCTAAACTGTGATATCGTAGTAAGCAAGTTCGTACTTCAGTTAGACTATTATTTTCCCTTTCGGTCTAATACCCACGAGAGAGGCATGAACCCAATCATCCTCATCCAGTTATGGGTTGAATACTACTATTCTCCAAAGATAGTTTTGGCATTGAATAATCTTCGAAAGTTGATATGCTATTAAATAAAGTAACCAAATCAAACCTAAAAAATTTCCCTTATGAGACGATTTATTTTGAGAATGGAAAAGAAATTTTTTTTTGTGGCGAACTAGAATCTCTCCCCGCCCATCTTCTTTCCCAATAGGAAACGTGTTTGATCATGTGACCTATTGTCACAAGCCACTCAACCAAAACAAGTATATATATATATATATATATATATATATATATATATATATATATATATATAAAGGGAAAAGAAATTTCTTCTTGTGATACTGACGAACCAGAATTTCTCCTCCGCCCATGTTCTTTATATGTAGAAAGCGTGTTTGATCATGAGACCTATTGTCACAAACAATATACACACTCACACAAAGTCAGAAACCCCCCCCCAATATATAGGAAATTATGCAATTTCCTCGTCAAAGAAAGTTCTGGAAAAAACGAATCAATTTTGGCGCAATTGTAAAAAAAAAAGGAACCCCCCCACCAAAAAAAAAAACCCCAAAAAAACAAAACAAAACAAAACAAAAAAAAAAAAACACTCACACACACGTGTTCCAGAAAGTTCAAGAATTCTGGAAAACCCAACTAAAAAATCAAAACATTTGACCACATTTTTTGACCAATCGGGTGTGCTAAAAAAAAAAAAAATTCGCAGTCACTTTCTTCCTTAGGAGTTTGTGGAACTAATGCGTGTGCATGATCTTCCCAAATACTATCAAGTCAAAACATTTTCAAAGGCACCTGAAACAGTTCACTTGTCACCCGGACAAGATGGATACAACTGTGTCTCAAAGTCTCATAGCAGCCCTACTTGCTTGACCACCGGACGAACCGTATCAAGTTACGACCGTCAACTTGGATGATGGCATATATCAACTCCACGTGCTGGTTAAAGATTCACTACTGCCCACTGTGACTTAACACAAAAGCAATTTCATTTCTTTATTTTGAGATCTATCTAAGAATAAAACTTCTCTGTTTTTAGCTCTCGTGTTGTGTTATTTCTATTAACATTAGTCCACTACAGGTATATGAAAAGATCGTAAATCCTGCATTTTTAAATGTAAGTAAGTAAAGTTGGCGACCATAGTCGAGGGTAACCCGAAGGCTCCCTTTTCGATAGCTACTACACCAAGGTGTAGGGGAGGGTGCTGCTCCTTCCCTGGATTGCTCTACTTTACCCTTGATCCGTACCTTATAATGCTGAGTGTTAAGCAAGGAGGCATCAAGTACCATTTTTTGAGTCTTTGGTATGACTCGACCTGGGATTGAACCCAGGTCTCCCGGGTCATTGGCGAATACTCTAACCGCTAGGCCATTGTAAAGTTCCTTTTAAAATCATCTTTTCTTTTTTATTTCCTTCCTCCCTCTCATTTCTCTCTCTCTCTCTCACACACACACACACACACACATTTGTAACTAAAAAGGTACCACCCGATGATGAAGCATAATTGGAATTCTTGGCGATAGGACAGAAATTATTGTCGAGTCCCCACTCTCCAAGAGCAAATATTAACTTTAGTATATCCGTGACATACCAATACTGAACACAAGACCGCTAATCTGACGTAGTACTAAAATTACCTACGGGACTACTATTGCACTATGCAATAACTATGGAGGATCCTTTTTCGAAAGTTGACGGCGGTGAGAAGTGATCCTGGGATTGAATGACCAAGTCCACATTTAAAATTTACTATTTTGCAATGCCAAAATGCTGGCCTACACCCCGCCGAAATAACGACTGGCTTCTGGTTTCTCACATCTACGAGTAGGGATTTTCTGCCGATCATAAAAATGGAACTGCCAATCCTTATTCCCACAGTCAGAAGACGCAGGAACTGTATTTCCACTCTGGATGAAATGTGCTAAGAAGTATTTCCGTAACGTGTAACAAGGCACTTAGTATATTGTCACCTTTGTCTTGCGTTGCCTTGGGTATTTATTTCCCGATCATTTCCTTTAGTGTCCAAATTCTCTATTAGTGAACAATGATATGTGTCTTGGAGCGGTCGCTTTGAGTGTTGTGAATAATAAATGAAGTGATCACAATTGAAAGACTTTATAAAATGTATTGATAGAAACGTGGACAACTAAAAGAGGGAACAAATATGTATCAATGCAATAAAAGGAAGAAAGTCCTTTAGTAAAGTTCTCTATGACACTTAAGGGAAACTAGAGGAAAATGCATATGAATAAAAAGAGTAAGAAGTCTTCTGATGAACGACCTCTAGTGCACGCGCGTGTGTGTGTAATAAAATCCTAATTCCTTGTACCTCTTGAGGCATGTCGTCAAGGCGTCAATATCAGAGTGATACTGGCGAAAAGTGACGATTGGGTTTTCCCGCTTTCTCCTTATATACTACCTTGAGCAGAACCATTTTGGCAGATACGGGAGGTAATGACTTTTGTGTCAACAGGTGCCAAATAGTAGAAATCAATGACTGTCAAGGGATATAATCCCTATAATATTCTCCCTGAGTAAAAAAAGATTCCATTGTGAAATCTGTTTAACAACAAATGTATTTTTTAAATGGTGTGGCCAGGGAACAGTTCGACTACTTTTAGTTGTTGTCGTTGTTGTAGGTATTGTTACAGAATTTGGAATCCGGGGTATGACAATATCAGGTTTGGGTTCGTTTTGATTTGGGGTAGGTGGTTGTTTATTTCTTTCAATGCAAGCCAGTTTTAGACGGTCAATTGCTTTCCATTTTTTAAATTTTGTAGTACTTATGTCATCTCTTTAATACTTTGTGTAAACCTGTGTCGTTAGGAAATAATGGTTTTTAATCAAATCATTTCTGAGAAAAACGAATTCAGAGTTGTGTAAATCTTTGGGGAAAATGATTGTTTATGTAAACATCAAGTGGGTGCGAAGGATCGTTATTTTTTATCTTTAAATGGTTTTGATT
Organism: Sepioteuthis lessoniana; assembly: GCA_963585895.1. Taxonomy (NCBI): domain Eukaryota; kingdom Metazoa; phylum Mollusca; class Cephalopoda; order Myopsida; family Loliginidae; genus Sepioteuthis; species Sepioteuthis lessoniana. The sequence goes on along the minus strand of OY757909.1, from coordinate 79,352,016 downwards.
TTTGATCCACCTCAAAGTATTGACCAGGTAATCTGAGAGAAGTTCCCAAAACATGGTCTGCTGATGTGTAGTCTAAATCTTCTTTTAGTGTGTTGCGAATTGACAGTAGTATAATAGATAGATCGTCTACCCAATTATGAGTCAATTTGTGTTGCTAGTGCCATTTTAAATTGCCAGTGGAATCTCTCCACAATCCCATTTGCATAAGGATAACAAAGAGTGGTTCGGATGCGTTTGACACGGAGTAGAGTGACAAATCCTAGGAAGAGTGTGGATTGGAATTGGGAATCACTGTCGGTTATGAATCTAGATGGCGCATCGTATGTATTAATCGAATTTTCCAATATAGATTTTGTTACTGTTTCAGCGGAAATATCTTTGATGGGAAATGCAGCAGGCTATTGGCTAAATGAATCCACTTTAATTCCTACCTGCCACTATACAGAACCATCGGCTATTCGTGTTGGGTTGGTAATTGAAAGTTGATCGCTTGGTCTCCGGGGACTTTTCCCACCAAGTATTTCGACCTTGCGAGGTTAAGTTTATTGCTCAGCGCCTAATGAGCCCCAGGTATTTTTTGTTATAGCTGCATATGAGTCTCGATTTGTGCATGGATCTCAACTATACTACGACCTTGTGTCATATATCGACTTGGCGAGAAGTCGATTAAATCCCTTAAATCGATCCACAGTGGTTGTTGCCAAGTCAGCTGGGGCTGTAGAATAACGAGTGTCCTGGATATGACACTAAACAATCTGATGGTGAGGTTCCAGCAGTGCTGGAGCTTTGGGGAAGGCGGAGTACCCCTTCATTACCATCGCTCCCAGGTCCACTCTGGCCCCGGAGTGGTAGCACCTGATAGGGCCCTATCTATGGGTTAAATAGAACTAACAGCATACTTATGCTTAAATGAATTGAGAAAACTGAATAGCTTGAAATAGAAACGTTTTTGACAATCAAACCGTACTTACACTTAAACTGCGTGCTTATGCTTAACTGAATTATTTCAAATAGAACTGTTTTTTTTTACATTAAAACTGTATTTACACTTAACTGAATTATTACATATAACTGCTTAAATAGTTTGAAATGTAAATGTTTTTGACAATTAAACTGTGTACTTACGCTAAACTGAACTGTTTTCAATAGAACAGATTATTTACATAAAAATGGATTTGGCGTTAAATAACCTACAAAGGTTGATATGCCATAAAACCAAACAAACCAAACCACAGTGGTTGGCATGTTGATGAAACCGTGTGAAAAAGACTAAATGCATTTTCTGAAGTTAACCACATTTTCAAAACGCCATATTTCAAGAATTTGACGCCAGTAAAGTCAATCTGGTGACCCTTACTTTAGCTCGTCTCTTTCACGACATTAACATAGTGATGTTTTAAAAAAATGATCTATCAGTTCTAACATAATAATTAGCCATAATACTATCTTTTCTTTATGAACATCTTAGCTAAGGCTCAAGTAGATTTTTTGGTTATAACTTATATATACTTACTAACCTGTGCCATGATGTTTTTCTCTCACAATAACATAATTATGTCATGAAACAAGATATTTTCTTCTAAACGCCCCAAATTTTATTCAAAATATTCTTTTTGGATCATGGTTTCGTTAATTGTAGGTTAAAAAAAAATTCAGCAGCAGAACAAAAAAGTAGAAAATCCTCATCGTGTTTATTTCTATCTTTTAATTTTTTTTTAATAAGTAGCGAAACACTCCTCAATACGTTGTGGTAGAGATTTCATTGTTTTTAGAAAGCTCAACAATCCTTTGTTTTATATCTGAAATAAGTAGGACAATCTCTAAAATACGCAGAGGAGGAAAAAAAAAAATGAAAGAAAAAGAAAATAGGTGTGAATCTCCCTAAATACGATTTCCTGTCATTTCTCGCGTTCGTAGGGAGACGATTAAATACCAATTCATTGAACTCATGTATACTTACTAATCTGTGCCATGATGTTTTTCTCTTACTATAACAACGTTATTTTCTTCAAAACATCTCGAATTTTATTAAAAATATTCTTTTTGGATCATGGTTTCGTTAATTGTTGGTAAAATGCCTGATATTATGAGGATAGTTTTAATGGGACATTTTTAGATATCTATGAAATTTAATATTGCTCGCAGCATTCTTGTGTAATTGCCGTCTAGCTTCTTCTTCAACCGTTTAGTTAGCGTCCAAGTAGTGCATCCATATAGCAGTATCGATACGACCGCTGCCTGGAAGAAACTGCGTTTCATTTTATCGGTCTGGTCTGATTTCCATATGATCGAGAGCCGATCGATAGCTGTCCATGCTTTCGTTAGCCGTGTGTCGATAACACCCCACAAGGCACCAACTATACGGCCACCTGCCTCCCGTCACGAAAACTATACAAGTTAGACGAACCAGACACGCAGGATACTGCTGGAGAAGCAAGGACGAACTCATCAGTGATGTACTCCTATGGACCCCCGCATATGGCCAAGCAAAAGCAGGACGACCAGATCGAAAATACATACAGCAGCTATGTGAGGATACGGGATGTAGTCCTGAAGACTTGCCAGAAGCGATGAATGATAGGAAGAAGTGGCGAGAGAGGGTCAGGGATATCCGTGCTAGCGGCATGAAATGATGATGATGATGATGAAATTTAACTTAGTCCAACACAAGGTCAAACAGAGGAGATAACTCGTGAGATCCTGTCGATTTTGACGATGAACATTCGAAATCATTTAAATAAAAATAAATAAATAAATAAATAAAATTCAACAATGACCACATCCCTCAATCAGGTCCCAATGAAATGTTAATTTTAAACAAAATCTCTGTTTAAATTTACATTTCGATGTGTGTGTTCACCAGATTTGATCAAATACGAGAAGTTTTCGGTCCGACAAAGAAGGGTGTGATCTAGAACTATTAAATATATATGCTACTTAGATATCTATATTCAGTACCATAAAATAAACTAATAAATGAAATTCTAGAAAAATGAACTCCTATCTTGTTTGAGCCAAGAAATTTTCAGGAGCTTCTCATACCTATAAAACATGTCGTGTCATATTAAAAACACTTTGAGAAACCCACGAATAAACTTATAAAAAACCCTGAAAAACAGGCTGCCCTTTAAATGTTCGCTATGTAACTCGAGGAATCATGTAACCCCACTTTGTGACAAGGCGGAAGAGAAAAAGAATTCAGCATTGTCCATTAATGTGTGCAACAGCTCTCGCACCCTTAACTAACCCTTCATCCCACCTATGGTATCCCTTTCAGTGTCCAAGGGCAGACAGAAACACAACGTCAACTGTTTGCTTGATACCGGCAGCCAGAGGTCATACTTTTCCAAGGGGGTGGCGGAAAAATTAAAATGCAAAAAGCATTCCTTCACCCCAGGGGATTATGAAGTAAGCATCTTCTTGGGCACGAGGAAGAAGAGATTAGAGGAGGTTGTACTGGGTATTCAAGTAGATAAGGATCGAACCTTTCACCTATCAGTCCTAGTGGTAGCATAAGATAATTCGTATTACTCCATAAAGCAAATCACTGCGCTCACAGATAGCACCAAGTAACACCTTTTTGCTTATTAATAGTGTCAAATAACTCTCTTTGTACAATGGTAACTACAAGTAGCTTGCTAGAGATAAACGAATTAACCAAGTTTTAATAAAGAATAAAACAAATAATGAAATACGAGAATAAAAAAAAATAGTAAAATATGAAAATAAAATAAAATGAAAATATCCCATAATTCCACTTCCGCCGAAAGTTTAACGTTCGATGCCAAAAAGAAGAAACCTATACTCCGAAAACAGTCTTTTTCTGACCAGCCGCTTGGGGAAGGCGATTTGGTTCGTAACTGGTTCTGTTTTGTGGTGGTTGATAGTCGGTCGAGACTGCTTGATGCGACTACCAGGAAAGTCCAGCAGTCACGGCTCGCCGGTGAAACTGACTCATTCCTCGAGCCTCAGGGGACCGTTCACCCGGGCGCTAACCCACCTCGATGAGGGAAAGGTTTATCACCTGGCATCTGAAGCGCTCCTTCGGGAGAATGCCGATGGAGCCTGATACATTTTTGTGCCCGTCAGGTGTGTCTGGGCTTGGGCCCTGCACCTGGTCCCGCGTAAAACACTTAACCTTGTGTCAAGTCCTGTCTGGTTGTAGGCAGAGACAAATAAAGTCAAAAAGAAGGAACCAGCTCTTTCAGTGTCTACCTGCCCACGGGACACACCTGTTAGTAAACCTATCAAAATGAGCTATCCATCCTCTATAACTTTTATAATATTTCAAGGGTAATATAAAGTTATGCCAGAAAAGGCCATAAATTCACTCAAGGCAATGGTTTGTTCCAGCACACTATCATGTATGTAAAATTACCCGACTTACAGTCAAGCACGCTTAAAGCACTGGTTTCCGCTTGATCCGAACCGAATAGATGACGGATATGGATTTCAACATGAATGAAATGCACGCGGAACCACCATTCCCGTGTGATTACGCAACATCAAGAAAAGTTGCTATGAGATCCACGACCGAAAGTAAACGCGTTTTTAAATCTTTAAATCACAAACTGCACTAAAAATGAAGAACGAACGTCCAATGTAATCTTTGCTTTTAGTTGATCTTGCGTATATATATATATATTTCTTTTAAATAGCTGCTTGGTAGCGCCAGGAGTGGCAATATCGCCTTGAGCTACCGAAACTGGTTGGCTGCTAATGAGGGCAGGGTATCGTACGTGCTTTCACACGTTGTATGATGAAAAATTTGGACACCAAGACTCTCTGGAAAGCAAGATGACTCTTTGGAAAGACAAAGTGACTCTTCAGAAAGCTGAAGTGAGATCCTGCAAAGACAGGAACTTAACAAACATGAATAGTACAACGAAAGAAAAATGCCCCCAGGGTGTCTGTAGCGAGGAGGGAGAATATATCATCCATCATACTTGCTCATACGGTAACTATCTGGATATGTACCCGGCTACAACATGTGATTGCGACATCGAATTCAACAACTTGCGAGGGTTACGAATCCACAATGCACGCTGGTGCAAACAACGTAATTCTCCTACCGGAGAAAGTAAATCGAATGATGGCCTTATGAATCAGGAATACCCCCACAGTGTTCAGGAGCCCATTGGTGAGCGTGAGCGTCCTGTAGACATTCCTAGCAAGCCAAGAATTTAGTGGCCCAAGGGCAATCAGATAGCTACCTGGACAAACTTAGACCAGGAGCTTTCTTTTTGCTCACCACCCATCTCAAGGCCCCATTGATCAACAAATAACATCTTTCTGGAGAATTATATATGACGTTTGTCTGGAGTGCTTTGGCGCAGTAACACATAAAAAAGATAAAATTGAAGGAAAACGAACCGAATAGACGACGGATATGGATTTCAACAAGAATGAAATGCACGTGGAACCACCATTCCCGTGTGTAGACGCAACATCAAGAAACAGTTGCCATGACATCAACGGCCGAAAGTAAACGCGTGGTTACTGAATGCGAAGTCCGTGATACGTTGAAGCTGGTCGGCCTCAACAAGCCGCCAGGACTTGATGATTTACCCTACGAAGTGTACTTGAGGCTGCCGCACATGTTTGTGCCTATTCTGACGGATATGTTTAACCATTGGTTCGCCCAGGGAGCCATCCCTGGTAGCGTTACTAAAGGCGTGATCACATTGCTGAAGATAGGTGGCAGGCATGTTTGAGAGGGATTAGATGATTTCTGGCCAATAACTCTGCTAAACACAGAGTTAAAGATTTTGGCCCGGGTCTTAGCGAACCGCTTACAGCTTGTCATCAGCGATCTGATCGGCCCTGAGCAGACCTACGCTGAGAAGAGAAGGTCAATCCAAGACAACCTGCACTTGATTTGCGAGGTCCTAGAGGAGATAGAAGACGGCACCGAAGCCGCGCTGATCAATTTAGATCAGTCCAAAGCCTTCGATAGGGTTGACCATCGATTTTTGGAGTCTGTTTTGAAGACTGCCGGATTCAAACCGGAGTTCCGCAGATGGATTAGCATGATATATCACAAACCTCAGGCAGTGGTGCAGGTGAACGGAAGGCGTTCGAGGGCGTTCGCGATCGAGTGACCGGTCCGACAGGGCTGCCCCTCTCCCCTTTTCTCTATGTCCTCGCTTTGGAGCCCCTGCTCCAAAGGCTTTGGGATGAGGGGGAAAATCCGGCCCTACGCATTGTCCCTTTTGCTGGCCCTCCAACAGCAAAGGTTTCTGCGTTCGCTGGTGATATCTCGGTCTTTGTATCCCGTCGCCTGGGTATAAAGGCTATGAAGAAGGCGGTTGCTGAGTACGAACGAATAGCAGGAGCCAAGGTCAATTTTGACAAAAGCGAAGGTTTGCGGCTCAGTGCTTGGAGGGGTAGCTGGAGTGACGGACCCGTCCGCATCCTCGGGGTGTGTTTCGGGCCCGACCTCCAACTGTAGCGAAATTGGTCGGAGGTACAGGCTAGGGTGGATGCCCAGATTGGAACCTGGCTTCCAAGGAGTTTGTCCTTAAAGAGCAGGGCGGAGGTGTGCACTATGTACGTCTTCCCTTTGATCCTTTACCGATTGGCTGTACTTCCTCTGCCTGGGGCACGTCGGTTGGCGCTTCAACGATCCCTCATCAAATTACTCTGGGGAGGCCGAAGGCCGATAGTCAGTAGACAGGTCTGCATTCAACGTACACGCAATGGGGGTCTGGGTATGCCTGATTTGGTGAGCCACTGGTTCGCTGAAAGACTTGCATACTTGGGCCGATCCTTGTCGGGGGACGCGTTGTTGAGACGAAAGGCGAATAGGATTTTTCCCCGCCTTGTCCGATCCCAAGTCTGAATGATATTTTGGGGGATGTAGCGTAGTTGGTTAAGGATAAATTTCTATATATTGTACGGTTGAATAGGTCGGTGAATGTGGCTGCTAGGATCCCTTAGACAATTAGTTATAGCATGACCGCTCCCTTCCCCACTCCCCAAACTATAAGGCCTCGTGCCTTCCATTTTTGTACCAAATAGAAATATAAACTGTACTAAAAATGAAGATGAACGAACGTCCAATGTAATTTCTGCTTTTAGTTGATCTGGCGTATATATATATATATATATATATATATATATATATATATATATATATATATTTCTTTTAAATTGCTGCTTGGTAGCACCAGGAGTGGCAGTACCGCCTTGAGCTACCGAAACTGTGTTATCAACCTGGTTGGCGGTTGATGAGGGCAGTGTATCGCACGTGCTTTCACACGTTGTATGATGAAAAAAAGGCAATGGCTTGTCCAAGTACACTATCATGTCAAATTACCCGAGTTACAGTCAATCACGTTTAAAGCACCGGTTTCCGCTTGATCACCCTGTAATGGCTCATAGTATATATAATCAAAAAAGTATTTGGCCAACGCTAATTCCCAATTTAAAAAGCTTTTAGAGTCAACATGTCGGACATGATCAAATACCGCTGGCGCCTACTAATCCACACCACACGCAAAGCCAGCCAGTTAAGAACAACATACATCCACTGGCCTTCTCACATTTATCTATTGGAAGAAGAGAACATATATCGTTTCTAATCTACAGATTTCTTTCAGATTAAAAAAAGAGACGCTTGTTATAACGGTCAGACAGACGAGAATTTTGGCAGTAGCAGAGACGCTGTCGTTAGGAACACATGGACGAAAGGTATTCAGTTCTAATAAGCTAATCACATCTTTATAATCTGTTATAAATTATACGCTAATAATAGTATATATGAAAGACAATTTTGTGGAACTTGAAACTTCTTGTTTGTTACTTTTACTGTTTGTTTACTTTTGAGAAATAATTTTTTATTTATTGCGGACTTTTTGTCTGCATCTTGGTAGTTTTTGTGTTGTTTCTTCTTCACTACGTTTCGGCCAAATTTCACCTCTGGCCTTCTTCAGGTGATTAATCGCGACCTCGCACGTGGTGCGATAGACAACAACTATGGAAGGCAGTAATTACTGGGGATACGGTTTCAAGACTATCCGAGGTCGCGGTTAATCACCCGAAGAAGACCAGAGGTGAAATTTGGCCGAAACGTAGTGAAGAAAAAACAACACAAAAACTACCTAGATGAGGATAAAAAGTCCGCAATAAATAAAAAATTAATTCTCAGATTAAGAAGCATCATGTCAAAATGCTTCCAATTAAAGACAATTGTTTACTTTTGTAGACTTTTCGTTTCACTTAAAAATTTTTGTTCGCTACCTTGCAATACGGACTCGGAAGCATACATACAGAAAAACTTAGTATTATCCCAACTATAAGCTTAAACAGCGATGAGCTTGTGCAGTATATAAGATACGTAACCACTTAGAAGCAGTACATACTTTAAGCAACTGAAAACCTATGTACCAGACTATGAAAAATTTAGTAACTTACAAGTGTCATTGAATCCAAAGGCACCACCAGATAAATCACTTTCTGTAACGATCTCTCTTGGTGGGCAATATCTATCTATCTATCTATCTATCTAATCGCCTGCATTTTGCCTCAGAAAAGCCTGGTAAATGAAATCAACTGCTCTGTCTGCCAAACTACGAGAGGCGTTGATTTTACAGAAATCTAAATCACAAAATGACGATTCAAGTGCGTTACAAAATGAACAAATAAATAAGAAAAAATAAAAATAAAAAAGTAAATGAAAAAATAGATTTTAAAAGTTGAAGTTAAAATGAAAATTTAAAAAATAATAAAGGCAACGAAAAATTAAAAGATGAACGAAAATACTTGTCCAATAATAATGTTTTAATTTTAAACAACTTTACTTTGGAAATATTTCGATGAAAGATTATCGGCATAATTGTTAATGAGTGTCGTTGTTTTGATACAAAGATTGATAAAGGTTGATAAATCTTTTCCTAGTAATTGATACAATAGATTGTTCCGCTCAAAGTCCACAGTAAAGGAATAAAAAGAAAAAAGAAAAAAAAAAGCCAACTAATGAAACTGTTGTATTAAATGTATATCAGGCACTTGTGGCTTCCAGCAAATGCCGTCTTTTTTTTATTGGAAAATCGAAAAATAAAATGAATTATGATCATTTTAATCCCAGGACTGTTAGAACTAGCGAGAGTGCTGGAGATTTGCTGAGATTAGTCATTCAGTCACCAGCAATAATACTCAGATACAACTATTGTAAAGATGGAACACACACACACACACACACACACACACACACACACACACACACACACACACACACACACACACACACACACACACGTGAGATTGAATAAAATGAATGAATAAATAGATAAAATGAAATAAACAAATACGAAAAAAATTATTTCTTAGGAGGCCTCTGACAGAAAGAGCGATCCGCGCATGCCTGAAAAAGACAGCCTTCCAAGCGCCAAAAAAGAAAAAAAGAAAGAAAGAAACTCTCAGTTCTTTTCTCTTTACACCTTGCTACTGGACAGACAGCTTTTCGTGGTCCGGGAAGAAAGTTCCCCCACCACGAAATATTTCTCGACTTGTAGAATAAAGGTTAAGTTTTAAAGATCCTTGTCATTGCCTTTTTTCTATTTTAAGTTCATTTACAGACTTGGCCAACCATAAAAGAACAATTTAATGGGGTAATAAGTGAAACCACGGAATCCGATACCAAAAAACTACCAAGTCATCCCATAGAACCTGTCACCCGTCGACTACCTAGACTACCGACAGGTAGTCTAGGTAGTCGACTACTGCTCCAATAAAGGATTAAATCTAGGCTTGTTCGGTTATCCGCCCACTTTGTCTTTTAGATCCAGATAACCGAAGTCATTACTCGCCGATTGTCAAATAAATCAGAGTTGATCATTCAAAGAAAAATACATTGGAGTCGAAGGCTGGAGATAAAACAAACTCGGGGTGTTCAATGATTTATAAAAAAAGTTTAGTTAACTAAAAAAAAATAACTAAGTTCGTTTAAAAAAATAAATAAGTCAGTTTTTTAAAAGGAATAAGTTCGATCATATAAGTTCCTTCCCCGTTGAGTGAAGTAATGTGATTCAGTGAACTGACCCCTTTTATTTCAGCGGCCAGTCTAGTTGCAGCGGTTGGCATAGCTTTTCGAAAAGCTAAGTCGTAGCAGTTCTCAATTCAGCAATGAATTTTGTTTCGTCAGATTTCCAGTACTAACTCATGATTCTCGCTTCTCTGTCTCAGAGGGTGTGGCTCAAGGCTTCAAATTTAGAGCGATGCGGGGGGGGGGGGGGCTGCTGCCTCCAGCTTCTATCTCCGGTCTGTCTTACTTTCAGCAAAAACTGACTTTATATAATCATTTTTCTTATTTCCAAATGGGCGTATCTCATCAACGGTTTTCTCTTTAATCAGATTTCAGTAACTAATTTCATCCATACTTGGTTACCTCCGACTCCAACAATGAATTTTAACCGTTACTTTGACCGTTACTCAAAGGAGGAGGAGTTTCCTCCCACTTCTATGTATCAGTTGCTGGGCCCTCTCTCTGCAGTAGGCGGCCATCTCACTCCCATGACGTCATGCAAATTACACAGTCTTCCGAAGACAAAAAAACAAACTTTTCCATCAAAGAAAAGAAATAAATCAACTTTTTCTCTCAATTCTCAGGACCCGAAATGTTCTCATAACGATCACATCTGCACCTGGGTCGCGATTGACTCTTTCATCTGACCTCATCTCCAGCTTTGTCATTGTTTTGGCTAGTTGTCTTCCGATGGCACCGTTAGTTCAATCAAAATAGATGTTTTAGGTTTCTTTCTTTCCTTTCTCTTTCTAGTTAAAGAAAAAATAATTTCATATTTTTCCTTTTTCTACGCAGCAAAAAATTAATCAATTTTTCTTGCTTCTTTTCCATTTTGACAAGTATTGTATCATACTTCTAAAAATCAATGCACAGATTTTATCCTTCAAAATCCTCGCCGATCACCTTTCTACTGTTAAAATCATTCTCAGATTTCTCTCGCTTCAGATCTCTGTCGCCACCCTTAACTATCTTATAAACCTATTAATTAACCAAACCGAAACGGATGACTACTAACAACCCACGAAACACAAATAAAATAATAACCACCAAACATTCTTAAGCCCCCCCCCCTCATATATATATATATATATATATATATATATATATATACGTAATGGATATTAGAATGCTAAAAGATATTCAGATTCTCTACAAAAGTAATCAACTTCATCGCGAATACTATGAAAACCTGGAAAGTAAAACCAACAGCAAGATGACAACGCCTTGGAGAAATAAGAAATCAAAGAGACATTTTCCAAGGAAACTAATTGTCCCCTTTACTATTCATCATAGCGATGTTACTTTTAAATTATATCTTAAGAAAATGTAAAAAAGACCATAGATTCATAAAATCACGAAAAAAATGAAATAAAAAATAGAAAAGAGCGGGAAATGCTAAAACAAACAAGTGATAATCTTAGGATATAAGGATGGAATTGGGAATAGGAAAATATACGATGATTATAATGAATAAAGAAGAAAAAAGAAACCATTGAAGAAATATAACTACCCAATCAAGGAAGAATCAAAACGCTTGGAGGAAAAGAAAATTGCAAATAACAGATAATATCAAAAGCGAATACCATCAAGGAAAAAGAGACGAAGGAAAAAGCAATTAGGAAAGAATACTTTAGAACGACAAGGAAGCGATTGAAAATCAAACTCTGCCACAGGAACTTAATTGGAGGAATAAATACCTTAGCAATCTCGATGGTAAGATACTCCGGACCCTTCTTAAACTAGATAAGAATGAGAAAATTGATGTCGATGTACAAGGCCTTACACCCGAAAGATGACGTAGGCAGATTAGATGAGACAATAAAAGAAAGAGGAAAAAGTCTCGCCAGCATTGAGGAATGTCTAGACATAGCAACCCAGCAGCTAAAAACAGAAAAAAAAGGAAAAAAAAAAATACAAAATACAACCCCCCACTTAACAAACACAAAGACAGATAGGTAAGTAGATATTACAAGTATGATATCACTAATATTTGTATGATATTAATAGATATTACTTGTAGATATTACTAGTATGAAAGAATAAAGATGAGAAGCAAAACAATTACATGGGCATTTCTGAAGTCAATTTAAGAGCAGTACGAGCAAAATGACCAGAACATGTCTATAAAGATTGGTTTGGTTCTATGGCATATTAACAATGCCAAATCCGGTTTATACATATGTATTAAATATATATGATTTGTAGACATAAACCAAGAAAGTTGAATAGTTCCGAGTATTGCTATGTATCACTAACAACTCAATTAAACATCAGTCATTTTTTACACAGTTAAATCGTCAAACAATTCTGTTTCAAACAATTCAATTTAGCGAGTCTTTTGTTTGCACTCAGTTTGAAAGTCAAACAATTGTATTTCACCCATAGATAGGGCCCTATCAGGTGCTACCTCTCTGGGTCAGAGTAGACCTGGGAGCGATGGTAATGAAGGGGTACTCCACATTCCCCAAAGCTCCAGCATTACTGGAACCTCACCATCAGATTGTTTAATGTCATATCAACGACACTCGTTTGAGGGGGGGGGGTGTCTTACTCCTCTGTAGAGATTCAATCGGTGCATTCTACAGCCCTAGCCGACTGGGGATGTCTGTGAAGAGAAAACCGAGGGGAACAGCATCATTAGCAGCTCAAAATGATTTTATAACTATGTAAAAATAAGATGTATTAGACCAAACACACACACACGCACACACACACGCACACAGACATACAAACATATGTATTGAACATGAAATAGCTGCCATTGATTATTGATTTAAAAAATGTTTGTAATAGATTATATTCAGAAGGGTAATAGAGAACCGAAGAGAGTAGCTGTCACTCAGACTTCAAATAAACAAACAAACAGTTAAAACTTGTGTGAAAATCGCATAGAGTGAAAATAATTGTAAGTTTTACGCTTAATAGTCCATGACAGATGTTTCATGTTCAATACAACTATTCAAACAGACATTTCATGTTTAATATAACCATTTATTTTTTTCTATTGAACACGAAACAGTTGCGATGGGCTGATAAATTCTGAAATGATTATTAATCATATACATATGTATAGTGTCAGACCTTACAACACGTATAATTTTTGACGTGGACATTTCAAATGCAGACAAAACTCGATATGAAGCCTCAGTATACAATTTAAAAGCCAAAATTCAGTTTATAAAGCATACCATTGGTGATTATAAGTATTCTTATTTTTTTCTTTTTTCAATGGACTAACCTGCAGTCATTTACTAAACTAATCTTTGTCTGGTATGATGTCACAATTTTGAGGTAGCCAGTACGGATTGAACTCAATAGACATATATATTACACGACGAGGATATCAATGGTCATTCTACGATTGACACAGCAACCTACATCAATTACTTAGTTTACAAGTTGGTGTAAGGATCATCAGAAAAAAATTCCCAGTCACACTGCCCTTAGCAGTTATTTGAGATTTGTTTTGTAATTTGAGTTAGAGTTTAAATAATAAAGAGACATTTCTCATAATTTACTATGTTTTCAAGATTCCATGGCTAGTATTACCCTCCATGGCTTCTCCCAGGTCAATGATGCTTATTTGGCAGTGACTGTCTATTCAAGTATACGCGACAGGTTGTTTTGGGATACATAATACCAGTAGCAAAAAAGGTCCCTGACCTGACTTTACACAGAAAAAAAAGTCAGTTTACTTTACCTTGTAGGCAGCAAATAAACTCCGATCTTCTTTCGTTAAAATTGTTGTTCCTCAGTTTCAAAAAATGACATCCATTTACTTTTTGAGGATTGAACAGGAAATAAAAAAACCAATTACATAAAAATAAAAATAGAAATAAAATAAACACGAAATGAAATAGATAAATACAAAAATAACAATCTCCCAGGTGGCCTATGACAGGAAGCACAATCTGCGTATGGCTGAAAAGATAGGCTTCCTGACGCCAAAAAGAAACTCTACCTAAGAATCCTTTACTGCCATGACTGAGACGAACGACTCCTTTTTTTCTCAACAGCCTGTTGGAGCACACGTATCTGCTAAGGCTTTTGCCCAAGCAGCGCGATATGTTTCCTGCTTATAGCAGCGTCAGCTGGACACATCGACTGACCACAGACATACATAGCAGACCCTTAAATCCCCCTCTACTCGATACCAACGATTCACAATTTACCAGAATGATTCCTGAGATTTCTCTAACTCCTTGACTGGAAAGCACGGCTATTTCTACTGGTTCAGGAAAACTTTCATTTCACCACAAAATAGTCGTAAACCTGATAAAAAAAAAAAATGAGTTTAAAAGTATCCCTGTCTGTCTTACCGTCATTCCTTCCTTTGCAGCTTAAACAAATAAAAAGATGACAAGTGAATGGGGAGAAGAAGAAAAGTCAGTTTACCAACGTCATAATTTCCCAACACACCACCTTCTTGCACCCCATAACTTTGCCTTGTAGATATCAAATTACTTTCTGAATTTTCTCTCCCTCAAAATTTTTGTTCTTTAGTGCTTCAAAACGGTATCTGTTTACTTCGCATCGTCAACTTCAAGAAAAAACTAATTAAAAAAATGTCTAAGCATTTCAATTCTCTGCACGACATAGTAATTTTTTTGACAACCCGATAAAATCAATTAGTAACCAATTTATAGACAATTTCTTGACAGCATTGTAATAATTCAGGAGTCGTATCACGAGAAATGCTTTTTTGTCATTTCATTCTTGATCATTCCTTGATGCCATCGAGAACTAAGGATTCTAACAGGGAATAAAAGTTCTCTAGAGGATGATATTCTATTATATCAGTGATAATTAGGATACTATCGAAATTAACCTGTTAAAAACAACTCTTTCTCTCGTTGGAAGTCTTCCAAAAAAAAAATAATTATACTCTCGCCATTTTTCCCTAAGCGCTTTCCACCATTGATAGTCATCAAAGAAGGTTAGAAAACACCCGGGAAGAAAATTTCCGGCAATTTTCTTTCATACAAAATTGAATCAAACTTAAGAACCAACATAAAACAAGAAAAAGACAAAGAACGAAACAATAAAAAAAACTTTAAAAATGGAACTTGACTGTTATTTTTGACGAAACACACACACACACACACACACACACACACACACACACACACACACACACACACACAGAGGCACACACGCACACAGAGGCACACACGCATATATATATATATATATATATATATATATATATATATATATATATATTAAATTGGTGGGTTATTTCCTGGTAGACCACACACACACACACACACACATACAAAAAAAACAATATCAGTGTTTTGAGTTGATACCTTTTGATATAATTGATTTAAAACATTTCTTAATTTGCGTTTTATTTTCTAAACCTCGAACATAATTGCAGATATTTTAGATGTGGAAAAAGTGTGGAAGTCTATATATATATATATATATATATATATAGATGTTGGTATATATATATATATATATATATATATATATATATATATATATATATATATATATATGGAAGTAAATAATAGAAAATAATTCGACAATGTGGAGAAAAATATTGAAAAACGAAGTAATCCAAAGGGAAAAATTTAATATGAAAGAAAGTCGATGTTATAGCGTTCCGGTTTCAATAAACCATCATCAGAGCTTTAAAAAGATGTTTTATGGTTTACTTCATTTTTCAATATTTTCTCTCTCTCACTCTCTCTCTCTATATATATATACATATCCTTTGAGTATAGATTTTGTGGGAATTCTCTCTCTATCTCTCTCTCTCTCTATATATATATATATATATACATCCTTTGAATATATATATATAGTGCGAATTATATATATATATATATGTATATATATGTTGTCCATGTAGATGGTCGCGTACGAAGGAAATGCAACACACACAGAGTTCGTTTGTATCGAGTGTCGACTGTTAAAGTTGTTTAATGTTAACATGGATGGCATTAGTGTTTATTTCTGTGAGACGTAGTTGTTATTTTCTTGTTGCGGTAATCCTCCAAAGCTGAAAGCTTCTCATTATGTTTGAGATTAGAGTATAGGGATCTGCTATTGATTGTGATGAGAATCGCATCTTGTGGTATTGCTTTAATTTTGTTTAGGAAATTCGTCGTATCATGTATGTAGGGCATTATTTTCTTAGCAAGTCGTTGTAAATAGTGATATACTAATTAAAATAGTTTGGTTGTGTGGCAGTTAATTGAGAAAATTACTGTTTTTTCAGGGTTGTTCGTTTTATGTATTTTAGGAAGTTAATAGAAGCGGGTTTTAGTATTTCTGATTTTTCTTTGTCGATTAGATTTTTTCCGACCAAATCATTTTATAAATTTCTCATGATACTTTGATGATCTTTGAAGGGGTCAATTAGAAGTTCATGGGGAAATTTCTCGTTATTTAGTTGGGTGTTGGTTTCTTTTAGATATTCATCGATGCCTCAGATAACTGTTGCTCTGTTCTTAAAATTCTGTGTAATGATCAGGTCTTTTCTAGTTGAGAGTTCCATTAGAGCTTCACCTTGATTTCTTGTTAAGTGCTTATATGATGATTCGTTTTTTTTTGTGATTCTTGATATCTTCTTTTACTGCCATTTCGAATGTGTGGATGGTTGTAACTCTATTGCTGGGATTAAATGCTTTTTTTTAACTTTTATTTTTTTACTTTGAGAGAATCAAAAATGTTAGATTCATGATCAGATAGTCCAAAATAAGCTTTTAGTCAAATTCTTTTGAAAAATGATTTCCAATCGTTTTCCAGTGTGTGGTTGCTAAAATATAGTGGACAAAGGTAAAAATTGAGGTCTTTTGTTTTAGTAGTTCAAATATATTTATATTGAATTTGTGCCGGATATTTGTCGCTGCCTCCCACCAGACACGACTTGACACAAGGTCAAAAGCCCGAAGGCCGATTAAAGTGGGGATAAAGGGGGGGGGGAGGTCGGGAACGAGCCGAGACTCGAACCCTGCTTGTCTGTGCTGCTCATCGGCTCACTTAGTGCAATGTGAGCCTGATGAGGCAAGAAGTTTCACGAACCCAAATGTTGGTCCGGGCACGTATGCCAGTTTGCGGCTTAAACTAGACGCATGGTCTAGTGCCGTACAAGGGGGACAAAGGAGACAAAAGTGCAGCTCGCCCACCCGAAGGTAGCCTAGTCGAAACTAGGTGCCTAATTAAAGGCCCCAAGTCTGCCATTGTTCCTTTTGCAGAGCCACGCCCCGGACCGAAGTCCAGAACAGGCTCCTGGGTGCTTTTTGTGCCGGCTTAGATTCGTTACTCATCCATGTGGATTATTTCTCAATCTACAAGTCTTTCAAAGTTACGTTGTAAAATTTCTAAAACTTCTATCGTAGTCAAATGTTTTCCTGGTCGGGCAATTTCCTGTTTTTTTTGGGGTTTTTTTTGAGTAGCTGTTCGTACTTACTGAGGTTTGTAAGTGTTTTTAGCTTGTCATTGATGTTGCGTTTTTCTTTGTTGATCAAGTTCAGTGTTAGTGCAACAATTTGGATTAATTTGTATTGTGGATCCGGCTTTCTCATTTCTTATTTATTTGAGAATGTTTGCATATATGTGTGGTTTGGTTTGAACTAGTTTCTTGCTTGGTATCCTTTCTTTCTTTTTACCGGACATTTAAGGTGTGGTTGTTGATGTTAAATTGGAGTTTTTTTTTTGCTTTGTTTTGCATTTTGTTTTTGGAGCGGTCTTCCAACATAGTTTTCTGTTTTACCATTTTGATACAATGGAGTTCTCTGGGTTTTTTTTTCTTTTTGGTTTGTGCTTGGTTATTGCTGTTGTGACGTCATTGAATTCGTCTGCGTTCGTTTTTTTATTATGTGTCCCAGTACTTTAGCTTCAGATTTTGTGTCGGAAATATATTTTTTTCACAGAACTTTGCGTCCAGAGAGAACAACTCGATTTTTTTCGTACCAAGTTGAAAGAAAATCTTCATCGTGGTTAACAAGTGAGGGGTTCAATTCTATCTTGAAGTTAGTTGGGAAAAGTTTTTCCTTATGCATTTTGTAAGCACTGTAGTTGTGACTCATATCTAGTGATTTCATCAATTTTTTCTGTGAAGTCTCACAAACTGGCCTCTATTTCCGCACAAATTGGGTTTGTTGCCTTTTGAATGCTTCCATTACCCGTGTCGAGTGTTGTTTCTGAGAAATAGTATCTACTTTCCCTTTGTCTTGTGTCTATAATTGAAAAAAAATGAACAAAAGAGATAAGACAAATTGCAATATTTCTGTTACGTTTTTATGAACAAAGAAAATATGTAAACAAAACTGAAAAGCGACGGATCGTTGGTGCACAAAAAACAATTAGGTTTATTAACCACAGGCAGAGACATACGTCTTTTGACTAGGATATGAAGCTGCTTTAACTATGTGTGCATTAGTCAAATGTGTGTCTACCATATGCTATAATAAATTCTAAGTCTCTCCTTCTGTCTCACACGCGCGACCGAGCTTCCGTTCTCTCCAACTCCCACAATGCACTGTACACAGGAAGTTATTCCCTTTCTATCACTCAAGAGGAATAACTTTTTTTTTCGTTGGGTTTGATCCCTCATAATTTCTTGTGGTTTATTATATATATGTGTGTGTGTGGATGTGTGAGTTAGTAAGTGTTAGCAAGTTTGTAGGGGTTATGATGATTTGTTGTTCATTATTTGTTTGGTTTTAGTTTATTCGCCAATGGCCCGGGAGACCTTGGTTCAATATCAGTCATAACAAAAACTCAAAAATGGTACTTGATGCTACCTTGCTTAACACTCAGCATTATAAGGTAAGGATCAAGGGTAAAGCGGAGCAATCCAAGGAAAGAAGTTGTGCTCTCCCCTACACGTTGGTGTGGAGGATATCGAAAAAGGAACCTTCGGGTTACCCTCGACTACGGTTGCCAACAACTTACTTAGTTTCTTAGGTTGTGGGTATTTGGCTTTGGGTTTAAATATCTGACTCCCTTTGTTTTCTCCTTACCCCAGCTTAATTCGTTGGCGTCTTCTTGTCTGTGAATGCTGCAAAGGAAGAAAAGGAAGAAGACGAAGATAAGAGATATCCTTCAAATTTCAACTTTATTTTTGGGCTTTCACACGGCTACTCTGTAGCGAGGAATGTCTTCCTGAGCTATTTGAGAAGAGTGGTTTCTCCTAAATAAGATGTTGAAACGCACTAGTCGTTTTCGGGGTTGATACGTCCAAATTCGGCGTTTTTTTTGTAGTGAGGGATAAGTCCATTTTGGGTGCTTTTTGTAATGCTTGTTTCGGCGTTATCGGCTCGTTAGTAGCAGGCATATCTCGGTATCAGTTCAAAAAAACCTAATCAGCACATGTGTACGCTACAAGTAGCTGCATGAAAGTATATCTGTTCAGTGCTATGGTGGAGGCTGAAGTGAGCTCGAATTTCTCTTTTGGGTAGGGGCGGTTCTTTTTTCCGGACATGCGTCGTCCTAACTTCCTGTCAGGGGCCTCTGGGAACTTCTGCACTCCTTGAACTTATTTTATTTTATTTGTTTTGTTTTTATTTTTCTAATCACTACAATACTGACCTATTTGGATAGCGAATCTCTTTTAGGGATATGCTAGAAGAGAACAGAAAAAGCATCTCTTATAAGGTGTGTGTGTGTGTGAGAGAGAGTGAGAGTGTGAGTTGCTTGCCGTGTTGTTTTTTATAGCCCTTATGAGCACTACACGATAGAAAATACAGTTTAAATCTCGCAGATAATGTATTATTATTATTATTATTATTATTATTATTCACCTCGCGAGTTTTTCATACCAGTGTTTGCAGGTGGCCTTCCATTGGAGTTTGAGTGATAGTAAGTCTTCTCAGGTCTCTTAGACACTTATGAGCAATGTGGTAGATCTCAACAATACTGCAGTCTTGATGGGTTCCATTGTTCCTCTGATTTCCAATTCCTCCAGGTTTTTGTTCCCAAGCCTTCGTGAACCGTATCAAGCAAATCAAGTACAATTGGCATCACCGTCACCCTCATGCTTCATTGCTTTTTTAGTTCTCTGGCAAGGTCTAAGTATTTGTTTATCTCTTCGCCTTCTTTTATTTTCTCTCTCTGGTCCGCCGGGACACCAAAATCCAATAGAGGACAAGTTCTCTTTGTTTTGTTAATTGATGCAAGGTCTAGTCTTCTGGCAGAGATTGAGTGATCCGTTTACATCTCAAAATCTAAGAGAATCTTATGCATCTCATTCTCTTGGGCGGATTTTAGTTTGTGCATATACCATTCGGTAGTATAGTCAGAATTCAATCTCTTGCACAATTCCCAGTGGATTACCTTTCCCCCCAGTCGTGCCTAGTCTTATACTCCTTCCGTGCCAATTTACTGCATTTGCTTACAATGTGATTAATCATTTTATATCTTATAATCCACACTTGCTATTCTGTTGCGTTTTATCTATTTTCGCTTTAACGTAATTAGACCTTAAGGCGCAGTTTTGAGCTGTTATCAGAGAAGATTCAGTTTCTCTCCAGAGATTTTCCATTTCGTCGCCTTGTCCATGTTTTATAGCGTGCAATTTTGCCAGTTTATCGCTTTAAATATCCATGTAGTTGTTTTCTTTCCCATTTCTGTTTCCTAATTTTAATTGTTTTTCTGTTTGTAATTATTATTAATATCATTATTATTAATATTATAATTATTATTAGTATTAAATGATAATAAAAGAATACTTTGTGTTAAGTCAAAGTTTATTTCTACTGAATCACAACCCCGAAAATTCATTACAATTTGGTTTATATCATTTCCAGTGATATATAATTTGTCATCATGTGGGACAGTTCATATTTCGCATCAGTAAGTGATATAGTGGAAGATCCTGAAACCTCCTGTGAATGGATTGCTCGATCTATAAAAGACACGAGTAAGCGGTAACCAGGCAGAAGCGAGAGTACCCACTTTGGCATTCAAGATACAATCGAGTGTCCATATATTATTTGTACGGTGAACTTTCGAACGATAAACTTGTTATACTTACTCTTCATGTGGAGTCTTATTTATACTGAGTATACTCCCCCAGGGATATATCATTAAGAAAAAAAACTATAACTGTTTTAAAACATGAAACATTTGCATCTTTTATATTTCTACACAATAAATTATACGTATATGTTGGGTTTTATCAGAATTTGTACACTTATATTTAATCCTCATTGAGCAAAGGCAGTTATTTTTGATGGCACAAGTTGTTCTGGTGGCTCAAATTGACCTGAATGAATTGCAATGGCCTGTTATTCTTACCAAATAAATTGCATGATCATTGCACACATAAACATTTTTGTTTATTCAGATTGACCTGGTCGAGATGCAGTGATTTTCATTCGTTCATTTGGGAATTGCATGCATTTACCCAACCTCCTCGCCACAGGAAAGATGTGACAGAAGGTCAATTTTAAAACTGAGTACAACAGCAAGTTTGACTTCAGATTTTTTTTCTCCTAGATTGGTTGCCGTAGCTAGCTCAGCCTGTCTTACTAGTTTATTCAAAGCTGGAAGAAGAGATGAATTCATGCCTTTCCCAAAGGCATTTGTGTGAAGTAAAATGAAAACACTTTCATCTAGGATTCGAACTTTGCTCGCCGAGTCCATTTCCTGTGAGGATAACCGATACGCCATTTTGTGTTATTAGTGATTTGTATGGTTCTATCGATCATAATTGAAAGTTGAACGCCTAATAATTAAAAGGCTCCTGACATTGAGTAAGTCAAACTTGTCTGCATTTTTCTGAGACTTATGAAAACAATCTGCCCTTTTTATTGTTTACTTAATAAAGATAAAAGGCCATTTTGTATTATTGGTACTGGCTCAGCAGAGTTAATGAGTTATTCTAATTTTCGGGCGTCTGGTTAATTCACGGGCATCTGGTTAATTTGTCAGCCATTTTTTGGTGACTTGTGTCACGTGATGGCTCACGGAGACGAGGAGGTGGGAATGATACTCCCTCCCCCCGTTGAACTAAAATTATCTAGCAGTCAAAAAGTGACCGTTAGGGGAACATGTGGGTCACGCAGATGTTTGCACTTAAGTGACCTTGGGTCGCCGGACATCGGAAGGGGAAAGAAAAATGAAGCCAAATGATTGGCGGGAGCCTCAAACGGAAGTGGGGTTCCCTTCCCCTCAGCGGAAGTAAATACAAAAAAAGGAGTTTTTGGGCAACGCTCGTGGTAGACGGACGATAGCCATTTCACTCCGGGCTAAAGACAAAAGACTGAGACATGAGAGACCTGAGTCTCTCAAGCCAGCATTAAAAACAGTACAAAGTCTATTAGCCCGTGAAAGAAGAGAAATTCTCCAGTGGAACCCCGTCAAAAAAATAAGATAAGTAACTTTGGGACATTTTTCCGTTACACCCAAATTTTGTTACCACTCTCTCTCTCAATTTGAAAAAGGATAAAAGCCAAGAAAAGACATTTATATTCATGGACTATCCTATTATATATCTCTGACATTTTGAACGTATATATATATATAACCGTAGTAAAGAACCTATGTATTTTCATTTTACCATGTGGTCTATGTTATTATTCCATGCTTTCCTTTCAGCTTCTATTCGCCTTACATTATCTTGCTTAGAACTGTTCTATTAATTCCTAAAGTATCACACGGGAAACCGGAGTTGCCGACTGTAGCAATATTAATATTATTACAACTAAGACCTATAGGCCCGTATTCTTCAATTATCTAAGGGAAAGAAGTTTAGTGGCCTGGTGGGTGTGTGATAGTGTGAAATTTTGGACCCCTTTGCCAGCGGTGGCCAGTCTGGCCCTAAATTATTCCCTCACGTAATATGCCAGTTCTTATCTGCCTGAGAAAAGAACTCTGAACAGGACTTATTTCTGTAGGGGATCAAGTGCCAACCTGCCCCGTCTTCACACGTGCGAAAATAAAGTCCCGCTTAGGGATTTTAGTCAATTTCCCCGTCACACTTGTGAAAACTATCTGCAGTATTTATAATTCAGTTAATAAAATTAAATACTCTGCTATGTATATTACATTGTACATATTTCCATAGCCGGAGTTAGGAAGAAGTGGATTAATAACTTTTCATTATGGAACCCATCTGTCTTGCGAGAACCCTTGGATCTGTACTCTATTCACAAGCACCAACACTCTCGGGTGTGTCTGGTAGCTCGGCCAAGGCCACATGGTGTGAGAGCCAGGGAAACCTAGCACCCACACCAAGTAGCTGCCACCGATATTTCCTCGAGCCTCAAGGGGTCATCACCCCAGGTTCTAACCATCTTCTTTAGGAGAATGCCGATGTAGCCCGAGGCATTTTTGGAGCCGCCGGGCGCGTCTAGGCAACGACCCTGCACCTGTACCCACGTTAAAAAAAGCCTTGTCCCGCGCCTATCTGTTTGGTGGGACGTGCAACAAATCCCTTCGATCTGTGCTCGGATCTCTGGCACAAGTCTGGGGGTGGGGGGTTATATGGAAGACTGGTAGTTACTCATGCTGCAAGCCTCCTCTTTTTACGATACTGATGTTGTCAAAGAGAAGGGCAATGTGCTATACTACTTGCCATAAGTTTCGTCGCAGAAATTGCCAAAATGAGGCTGAACACAGTGTTGGACCGTCATTTAAATTAAGATTTTTCCTTCTATGTGACCGATTGCCTTATCAAGGTTCGACAGCCCAGTCTGCTCTAATGTTTTACCTACAGAAATCATTTCTTTTTTTTTTAGGTCCTCCTCCTCCTCCTCCTTTTACTACTACTACTAATAATAATAATAAATGAAAAAAAATAAATGAATCATCTCGTCGGAGTTTGAACTTGGTTCACTGTTTCCATTATCTGTATCTCCACAGAATTTATAGAAGTAGATTTTAGATTATTTTGGTAAAAATCGTCTTTTTTTTCTGTCACACTGAAATAGCAACTGTCTTCGTACGTCAGTGGTCGTTAGTGCTGTGTTCGCATATTTTTTCAGTCAAGTTAACTTTGGTCAGTCGTGGAAACGACTTCCATATCAATTATAAAAATAAGAAAACATTTTTATAATATATGGGTTCTAGCATGACAAATGAAATTAGAAATTTTGATAGAGACCTAGTTTTTATATTTGGATATTGGAAACAAAGAGCGAATTAAATTACTTAAAATATCGATGTCTTGTGCATACTAAACTAACTACAAGAACCTTTGTCCGTTTTCTATTGTTCAAAGTTTTAAAAAATCTGATATATATATAAGTAAGTAAAGTTGGCGACTGTTGTCGAGGGCGACTATAAGGCTCCCTTTTCAATAGCTACTACACCAAGGTATAGGGGAGGGCGCTACTCCTATCCCTGGATTGCTCCACTTTACCCTTGATACGTACCTAATATTGCTGAGTGTTAAGAAAGGAGGGCCTCATTGACTTAATGGGTAGAGTGTTTGCCAATGATCCGGGAGACCTGGGTTCAATCTCAGGTCGCGTCGTACCAAAGATAATAAAAATGGTACTTGATACCTCCTTTCTTAACACTCAGCAATATTAGGTACGTATCAAGGGTAAAGTGGGTCAATCCAAGGAAAGGAGTAGCGCCCTCCAGAAGATGCTTTTTTAATCTTCGCACATAGAGCGAAATAAGACATTTGTATATATATATATATATATATATATATTCAGTGATGAGTGGGAAACGATTAAACACCCTTCTCGGTATTAAAAACATAATTAAATATCCTTCCCAGCATTAAAAAATAACTGCAGTGACGGTAGTGTAAAAAAAAAAAAAAAGAAAAAAAAAAAGACAAAAACCAAAAACAAACAAAAAACTAAAAGCAAAACAAACAAAAGCACAGAAATAATAAAAAAACAAAAGCAAAAACAAAACCATTCAAAACAGTAATCTAAAAAAAAAAACGTAACTTCTCTTTTCACCGGATATCGACGACGTAGCATTGCCTTTACGACGTGCAGGAAAGGTTGCATGGGTATATCTGTCTAGGTACGTTCCAGTACTAGTTGTATGTGGATAACAGGTATCTTGTGAAATCTGCTATATTTTCCAAATATAATCAAAAGAGATTTAATCTGATGAGAGTCGGGACCAATGGAATAACTAGAAGTCAGCCGAGTATTCAGTTTTCATGCTGTCTGCACACGATGGGGCGTTGCGTTATTTTGTTGAAACATAACATCACCATCAGAAAAAAACTTCGTAACCATTTTATGGTATGTAAATAGTTTTCAACGAGATCTGTGTGCCTCGCGTTACCTATCTGAGCAGATTATTCTTATCGAGTTCAAATATCACTGGTGTCAAACTAAGCTATGCTTACTAAATGAAAATAAGATCTGTGTAAACACAGACTTCAATTTCTTCAAGGAGTAAGGAATTACTATATTCGGGAAATACTTATACTGAACACAAAGTAAAGAAAGGTAATATAATCTCATACAAAGAACATTTTATATCTTATTTACACAATATACCTAAAAGTGGTGTTAAAAGGAAAGAGTTCACAAAAGTGTCCTACATTATACACATTTTGTTCCATGAACAAGTAGTATGAAAAGGAATACAAAATAGAAAAAGACTTTGTTAATAAGGTTAGATAAGATAACCATGTACAAGTAACTTTACTGTTCACTGGCTGTGTCAGAGACGTCTATACTGTTCAAAGACCAGAAATGTAGAAGAGGTGGACATTGTGATTTTGGAATTGCTAAGTAGTCGCCTACGGAGCCCCAACTGGACATGCAAATTATCTCGGGGAAATGCTTATTTTATCCCGACAGCAGTATAAAAACTAAATGTACCAAGGTGATTCAAAGGTTTTGCAATATTTGCATACGTGCTAGTTTGCGGAACGTATTTAATATGATCAAAGCAGTTCAAGCCGTGAAAAGTAATTGCTAAGGTTTGTAGTATCGTGGTAGTTGGTGCGCTGACACCAAGTGTATTGTTTCACTCCGTGTATGATTTGTAATCCACACAGATAAACATACAATGTAGTCTAATTCAGAAATTTATGCTTTATGAGTTCAAACTGGGCATAATGCTGTGGAAGCAACCAAAAACATTTGTTGTGCAAAAGGTAAAAGCATAGTTGATCACAGTAAAGTAACCAGATAGTTAAAAAAATTTCGCTCGGATTTCAAAAACATCGACAATCAGGAAAAGTCAAGTAGACCGAAAACAGTGGATTCCGAGGCCGTTCGCCAAACCCTTGTGGAAAATCCACGAATATCAAGTGAATTCAGCATCTCACAATCCAGGTACCGGCTCTACCTAGTGGGTAGAGTGTTCGCTTTTGGTCCGGGAGACCTGGGTTCAATCCCCGGTCGCATCATACCCAAGACTTTAAAAATGGTACTTGATACCTCCTTGCTTAACAATCAGTAGTATAAGGTACGTATCAAGAGTAAAGTGGAGCAACCCAGGGAAAGGAATAGCACCCTACCCTACACTACGGTGTAGTAGCTATTGAAAAAGGAGCTTTCGGGTAGCCCTCGACTAAAGGGAGACAAATTTACTTTACTTACTTACAATTCAGTGTGGCTCGTTACCATTACAACCTCAGCAAAAGTATCCGTAGCTGTCGAATTGTGCCACACGAAATGATCCTAGATCACACACAGAGGCGAGTGGATGTTTAGAGGGAACTTTTGGAGAACCCGTGTGATCTACGTTTCCTCAGGAAGATGAGAACCATATTTACCAACCCCTCCGCTCGGGCAGGATATGACACAAGGTCAATTTTTAAGCGGAGTTTTAACAGGTTTGAATTTAGAGTTTTCCTTCTCCTAGACTAGTTGTCTCACCAAGACTGAAGAACCTAGTCTGCCCTACTATTTACCCATAGCTGGAGGGAGAATAATTGGATTCATACCTTTCCCAAGGGTATTAGTGCTATGTGAAATGCAATCAGTCTCGTCTAGGAAGATGATAACGTTCGGCGAAAAGCGGATATTTTTTCGCTGCCCCTAATGTGTATAAGTTTTGGTTATGCAAGGGCCAGCTTCCGGAACCCGTCGCCAAATTTGAGCGTTTCGAACACAAGGTGAAGCTCTGCGTCCAGTAGAATTATGAGGAGGTTATTCACTGTATTCTGAACGGTCAAACCATCGATGCCAACCTGTACTCCGAACAGCTGGAGTAGATGTATAAAGTTGTGCGGCAAATATACCAGCATTAATTAGCAAAATCATGCTCTTCTACCGAGCAACGCAAAACCTCATACCGCTCAAACGACTCAGAATAAACTCCAGGAACTTGAGAAAATTTTGCCCTCAAAGTAGAAAAATAGTATCAGCGTGTGATCAAAAGAACTGACAGAAAGGTGACTTTAGGGTGAAACTCGGTGGCCTCTACATTGAATTCTATGGTACTTTTGTTGTAATTTGAAGAATAAAAACAAATGCAACCAAATTATTGTAAAACTGTTGATTCATCCCAATAATTAAAATATCTCCTTTTTACTATTGTTAGATTACAATAAGGTTCAAGTATCGTCTATAGAATAGAAGACGTAATTATCAAATACAACTTTTTTTTTCTTTTGATCTTTATTGTAGTGAGACAAAAACAATTGTATTCCCTTGGATTGGGGGCGTGGCTTTCCTCATTATGTGTCCGTTGTTCATGTGTGAATTTAGACCCCAAATTCTTTCTCTTTTGTCTTCGTTATTAGAAAAATGGATATGGTTTTTATTCTTGTTTGTTGAACAAAATAAAAATATTGTTTTCAACTCCATTGAGGTACTCTATTTCACCTGGCAGTGAAAACCAGAAAACAAGTAATATATTTGTATTATTCTTTTTTGGTTCTTGTCATAGAGCGAAGAAATAGTTTTTTAGTCTTCGCTCAGCGAAATAAGACACACACACACACACACACACACACACACACACACACACACACACACACACACACATATATATATATATATATATATATATATATGTCTGTTTATTCAGTGTTAGTATATCAGTGGATATACTAATGCTATTAATGGAACTTGGTGAGTGGGAAACGATTAAATATCCTTCCCAACATTAAAAAATTAACTGGTAAATTATAACGCATAAATTTATCCAATCTTATTTTACACATAAAGTTTAATCAGATGATTGTCTTTTACTGGGTGTCCCATAAGTTTCTATTTATATGATTTTTACATTTTATCTTTTATATTTTAGATACCTCCAAAATGCGTTTGAATAAAGAACAATGAATTGAAATCATAGTGAGAGCCGTATTTCAAGGAGTGTATCACTAAGGCCATTACAAGTCTGACTCCAGCTGTGCTGACACGAGTTATTCAGCAGTAGAGGAGATGCATTGAAACATGTTTCCCAAACAATGGTAGTCATGTAGAACTTATTATATAAATAAAAATGATTTTCAATTTAAAAATGTTTATATTTTCTATATCTGGAAACCAATGGGATACCCTATATTCTAAAGATGATATATAAAATTTATAGAGATAAAACTATAATTAGGAGGTGAGCTTTAGCTTTTTTTAGTTTATATATTGTTGTGGAGTGGCTGGAGCCCCCCACTATGGACTGATCTTAGGACTATTTATAGCGTTACTCGCTCTAGACAGAGTCTGTAAACAAATACGACCGAAGTTATTTACATTAATCGGCGTAACGTATTCTCTCCGCAATAAAATATCTCTTATTTTACATGTGTGTCGACCTTACTTATTTCGCGACACAACATATATATATATATATATATATATATATATATATATATATATATATATATATATACACGTACATGCATACATTATGGGGTAGATAGAATTGGAGACTATTTCAGAGTTCGACATGTACGTGCCAGTAAAGTGGTGTTAAAGAAACCATGCTCTTATTCTAGCCATGATCATTTCAAACAGATGCGAGGTGATTTCGTTAAAAGCACGAACATTATTTAAAGAAATACGTTTTTTTTGTTTATTTTTTTAGTCGGTCGGTTGAAATTCATTTCAAAACAAAAACTGAATGGAACCTTAAAGAAACACTTTTGTTTGCTTTCTGTTGTTTACGTCATAGACATTCTGCTATGTTACGTGATGTGTGTGAAATGTGCAACAGCCGAAACCTGACGTTGATCGGAATTTCGGCTTCTGACTTTTAATCATATGACGGAAGCTCTACCACCACCACCACCACCATCACCATCATCTCCTACTCTTCCACTTTCTCTTCCTTGCATGGACCAACGGTGTCAACCGAAAGACGCGAGCATATATAGGACACTCACGAATTACGTAAACAACCGACAATGTTATTTTGGTTTTAGACAAACATTTCCCCAAAACCTACCCATTGAGAGAGAGAGAGAGAGAGAGAGAGAGAGAGAGAGAGAGAGAGAGAGAGAGCGGAGAAGAGTAGCCTTTACGATAGTTTCCTTTAGTAATATCTGATCCATGAAAAGGCTGGTTAAGTTTGGACAGTTCGATTCATTTGATATTATAAGCCTTCAATTAATAATACAAAACAAAACTTATTTCCACCTCATGATAAAAAATTATGACTAATGATCTCTCAACTTATATTCAAGATCCAGTTGAACTTTATAAGTATGCATCTAGTTATCGGTCATGCAGCTTGTTCTCATTAAAGTGTAATGAGAAATTTGCTTAAATAGTAATACGAAGTATTACTCGAGTAAATGAAAGAAAGAAAGAAAGAATGGGAAGAAGAAAGCGAAGAGAGTATGAGTTGGAAGGAAGAGAAATGAAAAAACGGAGAAACAACACAATGTGTTGCATTATAGGGAGAAAACTCAATAGAGAAAGTTATGCTGAGAGAAAAACAAAGATGGAAGATATATATATATATATATATATATATATATATATATATATATATGAGAGAGAGAGAGAGAGAGAGAGAGAGAGAGAGATCGAATAGTGTTGTTTAACTATTTTTTTCTCTCTTTTGCTTTGAGTGACGTAATGAGTTATCATAACGATATTATGTAAGTTCTTGTATATAGTCATCAGTTTTCTTGTTTTGTGGTCCGTATTTCTGAGCTCCTCTCTGGTCCAATTTTAGAGTGATCCGGAGTATCTTACAGGAAAGACTGCCCAGATATTCCTTACTTTGATTAAGTTTCCACTGCAGAGCTTACTTTATTTTTG
Source organism: Sepioteuthis lessoniana (assembly GCA_963585895.1). Classification (NCBI taxonomy): domain Eukaryota; kingdom Metazoa; phylum Mollusca; class Cephalopoda; order Myopsida; family Loliginidae; genus Sepioteuthis; species Sepioteuthis lessoniana. Next base: position 79,321,887 of record OY757909.1, on the reverse strand, counting down.
GTTCCCAGGTATTTGTAGCTTTACTTTTCCTCGAGTTTTCTCTTTGTTGAGTCGGAGTTATTTTTCTTCAACTGTGTTAGAGACTCATCTCTCTATTTCCACTCTCCATCTCTATTCTACTATATCTCTTCACACACACACACACACACACACACACACACACACACACACACACACACACACACACACACACACACACACACACACACACATATGTATATATATTCCTTGATCTGTTCCTCGTTATCAGAGACATATTTACGTTTTCAGTTCACTAAAGTCAAAAAATCTCCACCGAGTGACTTTGCTAACTGCTAATGTAATAACGAACCTAATACCCCTTACTTCACGCATATAAATAAGATAAGAGAGAATACTGTGGAGAGTGCTGATGTAGTGGGGAAATTTGCTATCACTTGATTTTCAGAGAAAGTCCTGAGACAGTTTAGGTATAAAAATTCAGTTACAAGCAGCAGCAGCAGCACTAATAATAATAATAATAATAATAATGATAATATTTTTCCCGATTGAGTTGTATTATCAATCACAGGTTTGTCATGACATAAAGTAACTCCCTAATAGAAAAAAGCTGCAGAACTGCCAAGATGACTGGAAGAAAAAGACTTTTCAATTCTGTAGAATCACTGGAAATGGTCGTAGTCGATTGTGTCAGTATTTCCGATATGCTCACGCTCAATGTAGTTGTCAATGAAGAAGGCGTAGTCATCCTGTTTCCAGGATCTGAAAAGTAATAAGATAATATAAGTTAAATCCGACAGAAACGAAAGGATAATTTCTTTTAGTATTGACAACAGTTTCGAGTTCGAAAAAGAAAAAGAAAAAGAACGGAAATTTCTCGGGGTTTAATTCTTATAAAAACATGATGCACTTAAATGGCTGGAATGCATGATCTCTCCAGAAAGAGCGTGAAGTTGAAGCTGGATTGTTCGTTATTGGGTCAAGAAATATGTTCAACCTCAGGAAAAAGGATTTCCTTATTTTTATTAACTCCCCGCTAAAAACAAACAAACAAACAAAACAATACAATACAATACACAAAAAAAAAAAAAAAAACAAAAAAAAAACATCAAAACAAAACAAAACAAAAAATAAACACGCAAAAAAGACTAAAACAAATAAACAAAAAAAAAAGCACAATAAAAAAGCAACAACAAAAAACAGTTGATCGAAGTGAACCAATCAGAACTCAACATTCGAAAGAAAATGAAGAAAAAAATATTATCGAGTAATCATTAAAATAAATCAAAATAGGTACAATAATATTATGAAGAAAAAAGGAGAGAAAAAAAAAAAAAAAAAGAAAAGAAAAGAAAAAGAAAAATTCTTGACGTTATTGATTAGTTTTAAGAGAAAACTAAAAATTATTATTTTTCTTATATAGCTTGTTCAACTTTGCAACATCTACATATTACTACAATTCTCATAACACACACACACACACACACACACACACACACACACACACACACACACACACACACACACACACACACACATATATATTTATCAATGAGTTACGGTGTTATATATATGTGTGTGTGTGTGTGTGTGTCTGTGTGTGTGTGTATAACCGTAATCCAGTAAAAACGATATATCATACCGAGATTTAAATGATCTAACTTAGATAAATCAATTCCCAGGCGAATTTGCAACTGAATTACTCAGTTGAGTCAAACGTTTTGCAATGTTTTCGTAACGTGAAGCAAAACTCGTCAACTTCAAATGATTTTGATGAGTTCGTAAAGGTGATTAACCAGACTGGACTGTGAAATGCCGACCTTGCCTGATACTCTCCGAGTGCTACTCACCGGATTTGCTTCTATATCTTGGACACGGCCTCGGAATCCACGATGTTAGTCTTTGCCTGATCATTGAAGATCTTGCAACCCGAGTTAAATTTCTTGAACGATCAGGTAACTGTACTGTGTTCAACTGCGCCTTCCCTTTTCGCACAACAAACGTATTTTGTTTCCTTCCGCGGCGTTATGGCCCAGTTTGAATTCGTAAAGTATAAGTCCCCGAATTAGATTATGATGCACGTTCTTCTATAAGGCTTTCAAATTGCACACCGTATGAAGCAATGGACAACGTGTCAGCGCACCAACTACCACGATACTACCTGGCACATCAGGTACTTTCTACGGTTTGAATTTCTTTGGCCACGTGATGTACGCGCCACAAACTAGCATCTATGCAATCATTACAAAACTTTGACTCACCCTAATATAATTTTCTTGTTTCTGGGGCGATATCATTAGTGGTTTCGTCTCGGGTAGCGTTGAACGTCATGTTTTAATCATCCAAATTTTCAAGATAACTTTGAAATGCTAATTTTAATCTTTCCGTTTACAACAGACTTCAATGGATACCCAACTGGTTTACGGGTTATCTTGTAACATTATGAAGACATGGCGAATGATTTCACTTTTTAATGATATACAAGAGCTATAGAATTGACTAAACTCATATACAGTATTGCTATGTCACTTAGTTCAGGTGTCATTACGTACAAGTAAGTGTGTGGTGAGATGAGCTGGAAATAATCCTGATGTCATCGGGCGAAGAGAGTTGTAATGAAAACGGGATAGCTTTGCCTGGTGTTGGACGTTATGAACTTTCACGTGATAGAATGAATACTCAAGCGAGAGACGACTAGAGAACCTAAGCAAGCGAGAGAGCCTTGAGTCGCCCGGGAGAGAGAGAGAGAGAGAGAGAGAGAGAGCTCGAATAGAGGCACAGGTTCTACTCAAGGTAGTATGCGGCATTAATAAAGACTTCATCTTTCCAGACAAATGGTTTGTAATCACGCGACTTGTATTCCTGAGCCGAGTATTTGTCGCTGCCTCCCACCAGACACGACTTGACACAAGGTCAAAAGCCCGAAGGCCGATTAAAGTGGGGATAAAGGGGAGGGGAAGGTCGGGAACGAGCCGAGACTCGAACCCTGCTTGTCTGTGCTGCTCATCGGCTCACTTAGTGCAATGTGAGCCTGATGAGGCAAGCAGTTTCACGAACCCAAATGTGGGTCCGGGCACGTATGCCAGTTTACAGCTTAAACTAGACGCATGGTCTAGTGCCGTCCAAGGGGGACAAAGGAGACAAAAATGCAGCTCGCCCACCCGAAGGTAGCCTAGTCGAAACTAGGTGCCTAATTAAAGGTCCCAAGTCTGCCATTGTTCCTTTTCCAGGGCCACGCTCCGGACCGAAGTCCAAAACAGGCCCCGGGACGCTGTCTCATTTTCAGTTCTTTCCAGCGAGCAACACATAGTTCCAGACAACTCGACGCTTTGAACACATAACCAAAAAAAAAAAAAAAAAAAAAATGGGAGAACTTGAAACCAGCAAAAATACATTCATTACCATTATGAAATTGGTATATTTGCCACACTCCACTGCTCTGGACATTGCATGGGTGTCGCCTCACACATACAGATACATACTTTTTGCTAGCAAATATTTGCCGCTACGTACTTTTTAGTTTTTCAACACACGTACACACAGATATGTTCGAACTAAAACACACATTTGCATAATATTTGTATCAGTCACCCCAACACGAATATCTAACATACAATATTCGGACATTCTTCCTACTTTGTATTGTTTTTTGCTTAGTTGTTGGTACATAAAATTGTCTGATGTATGTTATCATGTTGTGAATTTTCTTTTGTTTGCGTTGTTCATTTCTTTGTGTTGAAAATTGTGGAACGACTACCGAAGTTTTGTTCCTAACAAACCCTCGAGAGAACTAAACGGCCAATTCATTTTCAACAATAACCATTAAACATCACGAGCACCTCTATATGTTTTACTTATAATGACATTAAGCCAATGAGACCTCACTATCGCGCAAACAGCACGTTTTACAAGGTAATGGAAGAAGGCTTTTACTAATGCTTCAACTTTTCAATCAAATGGACCGGCAAATGTCGAAAATATTTTCACATCACAATTCAGTCAATAGAATTTTTCCATTAAGAACCATGAAATCGGATCGAGATATTTTCTTTACGGTATATGCATATATGCATATCCAACCCCTCTGCCACGGACTGGATGCAAAACAAGATCAATTTTTAAGCTGAGCAAAGTTGGTTTGAATTTAGAGTTTTCCTTTCAGAGACTGGCCACCAAATCAAGGCTAAAGAACTCAGTATATCCTATTATCTACACATAGCTGGGGAGAAGAGGAGAAGAAGAGATGGACTCATGCCTTTTCCAAAAGCTTTAGCGGTAAGTGAAACGCGAACAGCTTCGTCTAGGTTTTAAATTCTGGTCACTGATTCTATTTCTTACGACGATAACCGTAATGCTAGATTCGCTTCATATACTCATGTATAGATCGAACTTTGATAACCCAATTTTATGGTAAAAATTTGAAGTCGTCCAGAAAAATTTTCTAAGGTTGGAATTCAAACATAACAGCAAGGACTAGGAGTAATCGTTGGTTGCAAAGATTAATTCCATAAATTAATGATTTTGTGACCATAAATCAAGGGTCAACTTATACACAAAATCGATATAATCACAAATATATACTGTACATGTTCGCTTTAAATCATTCTGAATATTTTGATAAATGCCAAGTACAAATAAAAACGTAGCCTCGTTTTAAATTTGTTAATGAAATTCATGAAGCCGCCGAAACATACGTGCTAGCTGGAAACATGTGTCGCAACATTTTCTCTTGTGTGTGGAATTCTGGCAAAATCCTGGTGTCAGTTGTATAAGTTCGGCACAGGTTGTAGGTTTATAATCCGTCCCGTTCAAAAGCTGGACACTAATGCCCAGTTTCTCGTCATCTCCAAAGAGACAGGTCTCTGGTAAGGAAAAAGCACAAGATAAAAATGATATTTTAAAACAATGGATATGGGGATTAATTTTGAACTAATTTTTCTTGATTAGTTTTTCCTTTGTCTCGTTTAACTCGTTTACGCAGAAAGATAACTCGTTTACATGCATAAATTCTTAGTTGTGGTTAAACCAATATAGTGGTTTAAACGTGTTGCTAGTTGATTATTTCATATATATTTTATAGTTCTATAGCAGATTATTATGTTTTTTGATTAAATTACCTGAAATAGTTTTACATTAAATTGAGCTAGAAAATAATGAGATGAACAATGACAAGCAAAAAGTAATAACTTCAAAACTTTTTGATCTGTACAACTATACAAATATCTATTAAACAAAACAAGTAAATACTATGGTTTTACCTTTTAGGCCTATTTGTGAAATTTGGATGAAAAGGGTTTAATTTAGGGGTGGCTTGTGAGTATTTGTAGAAGTTGAGCAGCTTTTTTTTTCTGGAGGGGGTCAGAACCAAAAAGAAATTAAGTAAAGTTGGCGACCGTAGTCGAGGGCGTCCCGAAGGTTCCCTTTTCAATAGCTACGACACCGAGGTGTTCGGCGGGGTGCTACTCGGTTCTCTGGATTGCTCTTGATACATACCTTATAATGCTGTGTTAATCAAGGAGGTATCAAATACCATTTTTTGAGTCTTCGATAGGATTTGACCGGGGATTGGACCCTGGTCTCTCATGCCATTGGCGAATACTCTGCCCACTAAACCAATGGGCAGGTTGGGGATTTTAAACTTTGTGTCTTTTATATATCCAGGCTCCAGCAGTTCTCATGTATGTATTAAGGCACTCACATATGAAAAATTAGAGATTGTTTCAACATTGTTTTGTATTTTAACGCCATTCTTAAACCATAGAAAATCAATATTTTTCAAATCTAACGAAGAGTTTGAATTGAGAGGACTTCTGAATGCTAAACAACAGAAATTAGTCATGAAAAATGTTCTTTTTTAAATTTTAAACAGCACAAACCTAGTTCAAATATGCCGAGAATTCAAATAATCTAACGAAAAATAATCATATATTCCTGCTTAACGCTACTTACTTTAACAGCTTTAGGATATTTGATAATGAAAGTTTTGATAAAATGCTGCAGTTAAAAAAGATTTATATATATATATATATAAAAAGACAATAAAAATACTTCATCTCAAAATATTATCAATTGGATATTATCATCTTTATATTTTCTTCTGATCAAAAGACAAACTTGGAAGAAAGCGAAAAAGATTGGTGTTTTGCTGGAGATATTCAGAAATAAGAACCATGATCTTGTCAGTCTCATAATACAAGTAATCCCTAAAAAAAGGAGTTTTACACAACACTATTTTCTCAAATATTTCTTTCTCTTTTACTTTTTTTTTTAATTTTCAAGAGACTTATCTCTTTACTTTTCTTGAATATGTTTTAACCAACCAGCATTCATTTCATTCAACCTGACTTTTAAAGTATTGCTTTTTATACACTTTGATGGGTTCAAAAGATAATTTGGAGAAAATGAATTACGCCAGACAAAAAATAAAAATTGTCCCTAAGATTTTCATAAGTTAAAGTAAAGAATGTGATAAAAACCCTTTTTTTCTGCAATAATTTTTACTACAATAATTACCGTTCTGAGCAACTTAGAAAATAATTTTTGGGACGTTTTTTTTAAAGTAATTAGTGGATTGGTTTGGTTTGGTTTGGTTTTTTGGCATATCAACTATTGTAGGTTATTTAATGCCAAATCCATTTTCATGCAAATAAACAGTTCTATTTCAGATAATTCAGTTTAGCATGAGTACACTGGTTAGTTCTGTTTAACCCAGAGATAGGACCCGATCAGGTGCTACCACTCTGGGGCCAGAGTGGACTTGGGAGCGATGGCACTGAAGGGGTACTCCGCATTCCCCAAAGCTTCAGCGTTACTGGAGCATCACCATCAGATTGTTTAGTGTCATATCCAGGACACTCATTGGTAGAGTCTTACCCATCGGTAGAGAAGCAGTCGGTGTATTCTACAGCCTCAGCCAACTGGGTCACAGGACACTCGTTGAGGGAGTCTTAGCCATCTGCAGAGAAGCAGTCGGTGTATTCTACATCCATAACCGAATGAGCCACGCGGTGTAATGGTTAGCAATCTGGACTAGCAAACCTACACGAGTGAGTTCGATTCTCATTGGGTGCCCCTTTCATATGGCCTTGTGTCACATCTAAGCAAAAAGCTTAGTAAATTACCACAGGACACTCGTTGGTGGAGTCTTACCCATCTGCAGAGAAGCAGTCGGTGTATTCTACGGCCAAGCCAAATGGACCAGTAATTAGTGGAAGATTGGTACATTGATATTAAAGGTTGCAAAGTAATCGCCTTTTCTTTCTAGACGAACCTACCACGCGAATATGAATATGAAATAGTTATTCCTACCGTCAGCCATAGGTGCTTTGTCATCGTAAACACAATATCCATATACACACCACTGAAAAACAAAGAAACAAACAAAAACATATATATATATATATATATATATATATAAAAATAAAAGTAATAACAATATATATCACGCTTTAACTGTTCGTCACACAGACATTATCATTGGGTGGAATAATCTAAAAATTAATTATATTGCAATGTTAACTTTTTTCTTTCTTTTTTTAAGAAAAAGTTTCATTTACTCCCATCAACAAAAACTGGAAAAATATAAACATCTTCCAGAAGAATACTGGAGATGTGATTGAAGAAAGAATATATTTCCTACCAAAGTTGAATGTCGAGGTTTTATCGCCAACTAGATCTCGATAAAACTTGCTCAACCTAAAGTCTAAATATTTGAAAAAATTCTTCAAAATGTTCTTTCCCTCTAATAATACAGAGATACAGAAAATTTTGATAGTTGGTAGAAATGAAATAACAGTTCAGGGTGCATTTGTGTACTGTCTCAATTTTATATATATATATATATATATATATATATATATATATATCCCCTCTATTTGGCCATTCTGCTTATATATTACATATATATATATACCCCGTTTTTAGTTCAATTTCCGGTGTTCCTAACTTGAAAAGAGCCAGACGGAAAGGGTCCTTCGTTGTTTTATTGTTTTACTTAAGTTCCCCGACTATAATTACCAATGGTGTCTCTGCTTACACACACACACACACACACACACACACACACACACACACACACATATATATATATATATATATATACATATATATATATATATATATATAAACTCCATTTGAATTCCATCTGACGAGCTTGAATAGCGAAATAGATCTATTATGGAAACGGAATACTATTTCTAAATTTCTTCTTTTTTAAACAAATATATATTTTTCCTCTGTGTATAGATTCGAATACTTTGAAGGAATAGCAGTGTTGCCTCGAGATTTATGCACCTACTCCTTCGATGATTCGACCGATAGTCCGAATCTGTAAAGTTGTGAGTTAATTCCACTGAAAGCCGTTCTGATTTTTCCTCAGAATTTTCTCGATTTCAGGTTGGATACGATTGAGAAGCAGGTCATTATAAACCTTACCATCTATAGTAATAAGGGTTATGCCTCTGTAGATCTTAATAATTTTGAGGTCATCTTTGTTGGGGAAGAGAAGGATGCAGTCTTTTGCCCATTTCTCTATTGTGTTTTGTTTGTTCACAGATTTGTATAATCGAAGAAGTACGTCGTCAAATTTCCGTCTTCCATTCTTCAGGAGGTATTTCGTTGAGGTCCGCAGTTTTTCCGGGTTTTTTTTCAATTCTGCGTCAAGTTATCCTCTGCATACTGTCCAAGTTTGATGTGAGTTGTTTATCAAATTTTTTTTGATAGATTTGTCTGTGATTTCAGGAAAGTTTCCGAGTAGATTCTTGAAGTATTCTTTCCACTTTTGGAGAAGTAAGAACAAATTCACAAGCGATGTTCTCTTGTGGGCTTTGATACATGGATACACTGTTGTATACTCATAATGAGTGAATACACATCAATCATAATAATAGTACAAATACTAGTTTATTAATTTCTGACTTCAGTCCTTGTTGACACGAGGAGAGAGACACATCATAAAAGCCTATGCTAATATTACAATGCTGACTCCCACATGCGACGTATCTTATGGTGTTTCAGATCTCAATTAATCTCTGTCGGTCGAGACCCCATAAATATAATCTGATTTGATCCGAAAAACTCAAAAGCAGAAACTCAAACTAATCAGTCTTTTCAAAATCTTAAAATTCTCAGGACTATCTCTCCCGGGCATGATGTCATCCACACACTCAATTCCTTCCAAAGGCCGTCCAGCCCCATTTCTTGTCGGGGGGTTTATTATGACAGTTGATGATTGTCATATCCTTTCCGCGCGGGTATAAGACTGTACCTTCTAACCATGGCACCTGAACTAAGAGACACCAAGTAGCTCGAAGCCTTACCAAACTAGATTATAAAATATAATTAACGAAAAATTATTAATATAAAAAATCATTCCCTAGTTATATAACAGCATCAGTGTTGGTCAACCAGCAAAGACTTACATTAATGAATCAGCCGTGTGCGGACACTGGATGCATCCTAGAAGGCCTACCTGGAGCAATGGATGATAGGGATGGATGGTGTGAGAGAGACAGGGAACTCCATGTTGTCAGTGCGACTTGATGATGATGATATGGGACGACGTCCATTGACAGTCCAGCCACTGGCATGTGGTTTGGTTGTATGTTTATATACTCGTCTTTCTGGTATTCAGCTTTTCACCATGGTGGGATTATAATGGCCCACAGTTGCTGCAATGTTGGTAATCGCTTGATCAGCGGCGGATGGGTCAGCCTTGTGAAAAGATCTGACGTAGGAGGACCCAAAACCTCTGAGGAAGCCAAGTCATGAAGTATTCATTGAATACTTGTAACTATCTCGAGAACCTAAGTGTTCATCAAATCTAAAAATAGAATTACCCTGTTCTGGAAAAAGACCAAAGTGTGTTATCATTTTCAAAAATGATTATGTTCAACTTTGTCGCCAAAATCTTGTGGGTCTGAATATCACATCTCCTCCTAATAGCCAGTAGAAGTCCCACAATTAAAGAAAATAGACGTAAAATATTTTCCTACTTCTCGACCAACTGAACCAAAATATCAGCGCCGAATTTCACGACGATAAGCAAGTTTTATCCTTAAAAGAATTCAGGACTGACATGCAAGTAAACAAAAGCAACAAATAAATAGATAAATAAATGAATAAAATATTAAAAACATTGTGTATGTATGCATAGAAAAAAATTTATACTTTACACAAAAACATAGTTAAATTATTGCTTATTACCAAAATGTTGTATAATGGCTCGTACCACGTAACTTCCGGTATCGCAGAAGTATAAAAGACGCCGTGTCTCTGAAGGAGACAGAAGCAGAAGCAGAAAGAGAAGTAGAGAGATAGCTCTGAAGGACGTCGGTCAGTCGTAAGACCAACTTCAGATGTAACACCAACAACGCGAGACTAACAATACTCGTCGGACTGTGCCACTTGAGTTAATAAATAATTAACTCTATTTCACTGTGTATCTTTTCCTTACAACACAAAAATAATACACAAAAAACAACATCTGTTCAACTCAGTCTTTTGCTATCTGTTTTCTGCTTATGTTTTATTTACACATCATTTCAGCATTAACATTTTATCACAGTTAACCGGAAGGCCCCTGTGCTACATTAAGCTATATTTTATTATAGTAACTCGTCACGCTAATAAGCTAAATTCACGTTGCCCTCATAACAGACGCGTTTCGGTATGTCTAGAAGACGTTTTCGTTGAAACGTACTTCTATACCTGTACTCAGTATCCACTAAGCGAATGCCGGAATTGTCTATAATTACAATGAGATCAAATTGTCTATAAATACTATGGGATCAAATTGTTTTCTGTTTTATCCACTCATTTTCAAGACCAGCTCTTTGAGGCATTGTTTGGGTTCATACCCTAGCCTATTTGGGTTGTAGAATATTCTGACAATATCTCAGCACGAGGGTAAGTTTCCCCTCAATGAGTGTCTTGGATATGACACTAAACCATCTGATGGTGAAGCTCAGGTCCTCAAGTTTTGGGGAACGTGGAATACTCCTTCATTGCCATTACGCATAGGTCCACTCTGACCTGTTAGTGTTCCGTCTATGGGTTAAACAGAACTGTTCAATCATTTTGTTGGATATTGACTTGAAGACTCATTAGACATGTCAATGATGCTGCGGAAGTTGGACACCGAGGAAAAAAAATAAAAGGAAAGGCACATGATACCTAAAGTAAACAGGACGCAGGTATCCCCAGCGGATGAGTTGCACAAATTGCGTTGGTGGCATGCTAGAAGGAAGTTGGACACTGGGAAAAACAAGAAATGCACAAGGTACCTATAGTAAACAGGACGCAGATGTTCTTGGCGGAAATGCCTCGTAAATTGCGTGGATGACACGCAAGAAGGAAGTGAGATCACCTGTGCTGCGCAGGCAGTAGGCTGAAAGAGATGTGACCATGAGGATTTGCGTGGGCGCCCGGAATTTAATGTAACCAGGAAGATTTCGACCCTACAAGAACGAAGAAGGCGCTACCCAGAAGATTCATACCTCTGTCCGAGGTGTGTCACTTTCGACCCTCTCTTACTCGACCCTCTCATCTGTACATTTATTGTAATAAAAGAAAAAGAAAAGAAGCAGATTATATTTTTTGTACATCAGCGTTGTTGTATTTCTCTGCTATACAACAATTTACTAAACTGGAAACCCTTTAACTGTATGCAAACAAGTGAGTTATATTAAATTGAATTATTAGCATTAATTAGCAAAGCTTGAAACCATTTACTTGTATTCTAATCGAACTATTTGTGTAAGATAGCAAGAAAACCATTTAACTGAGCGCAAATCTAACATTTAGTGTTAAATAGCAAAACTTGAAATTAACGGTATGCAAACAATAAATAGCGATACTTGAAACCATTTACTTATGTTCAAATCGAACTATTAGTGTTAGACAGCAAAACTTGAAACTATTTGTGTACAAACAGTAAATAGCAATACATGAAACCATTTAAGTGTGTACAAATAGAGCTACTAGTATGAGCAATACTTGAAACCATTTAACTATGTGCAAACAAATGAGCTCTGGCTTCTTTAAAAAATGTTACCAATAAACTATTCATTTAAAAATCTTATATGTTATGTACAAACAGGGTTTGGCATTAAATAACCTACAAGGGTTGGTATGCCATTAAACCAAATAACCTAACCTGTTTGGGTTCACTGATCTTAGATTCAAATACCAGCACTGGTCATCGATTAATTTTGGCTTGTTTTTATTTTTATCCTAATTTTTACATGTTTTTTTCTTTCACAGCACCCTCGGGATATGAATCGATGAAAACAAAGATATAGCACGGATCAAGACTGACAAAGGATAAGCTCCCAGTGTTTCTTTGTGGTTGAGTAAACTGCGATAAAAAAAGCAACAAAAAGAAAAGTTCGGTTTCTTTGTTTAATGGCATATCAACTTTTGCGGGTCAGTTAATGCCAAAGCCATCCTTGTAGAAGTATAGTAGAAGTAAAATTTAACCAATAGCTGGAGCGGGTTGGAGGGTTCATAACATTCCCAAGGCTATTTGTCCGAAAGTGAACGTATAACGCGACTAAAGATGGAACTCGCTTACTGCGAAGCAACAATCCAGTACGTTAGCCTTTACACCACGGAGACTCCTCCACGGAAAGAAAGGTTTATATATATATATATATATATATATATATACATATAAAATTTAACAGCCCAGACAACTGTCATTACTTAAAAGATGATTTAAACATACATACCTTTTTATTTCCACAAGTTGTCTTGAAGGCGGGAACATATGGTATACAGCGAAAATGGCCTATATCACACCATAGAAAAAGGCATAGTGTACTGACATTTCGAAATATAGGATACTACAAAAGAAACAAGAACTGATGTATGCCAATATATATATATATATATATATATATATATATATATATATATATATATATATATATATATCAGTGGTGACTTCTGGGTTAAGAATTTTCAAGTTCATCCTGAAGAAGTATTCATTCAAGTCAATCTATTTCAAAGTAATAAAAATTCTCTCTGAATAAGTTATGACAACGTCTTGACTGTATAATTAAAAATTCCAGTCAGTATCTAAAAAAATGTTTCAAGAAAAAAAAAAAAAAAGAAAAAACATTACAAGTTATTTCGGCACAAGAAAATAAGTCCTAAAAACAATAGCACCCCTCTAAAAAAACAAAAAACAAAACGAAATTCATCTAATAACATGACTCAGATGAATAGATTTCTGGTTGAAATAATAAAAATATCCTAAAAAAAATTAATAAAAATGATATAATATAGAAATTTACAATAAAAAAATAATAAAATGATATATATACATTGACACGCAAAAGTATTTGGAATATTGTTGACTTTGCCAATAAATTGTAGGCAAATATTTGCTATTCTTTTCTTCAACATGGTATCTTAAGTATTTATGATATTCAGATGAAGTTTGAAGTTTGAAGCAATAATAGAAACAATTATTTTCTGATAAAATCTTTAAAAATTGTGAGTGTCCAATACTTTTGTATGTTACTGTATGTGTGTACTTACCGGGCAAACGCCGATGTTCGTGTTAGACATTGCTTTACATTGCTCCCTAGCTCGGAATAATTGACCCGTGGGTATTTGGGGTACAATTGGCAATTTGATTGGAGTCAAAAGACAGTTTCTGAAAAGAAAGAGAAAGAAACGTTAGGTGTTATTATAAATTGAATAACCATGGCAAGAAAATATAAGTACTGCGTGCGATATACGGAACCACTGGACAGCTGTATCGATCTTATTAGATTTTATCAGCAGTGTATACCGTGATCCCCTCCACTGGAGATCAAACCAGTGACCACAGAATGCAGAGCTGAAACTCTACCATTGAGCTACTGGTTCACAAGCTCACGGTAACAGTACCACACTAATTTCGTATGGAGAAATAAAGATGCAAATGTGGTATCTTAAGCTTGTAATGAAGTGTCAAAAAAAAAAAAAAAAAAAAAAGAGAAATTAAAAATAATTAAATTACATGGACCCAGAAAATTGTTAAACAAAAGATTAGACCGGGCATCAAAGTGTAGGCTTTGAAATCAGGTTTCTCTGCTATTTGCCTCCGTATTGGTATATGTTCGGGACTACACTTTTGTATCTTTATTAGAAGAGAGTGCGCATATCATAGACCATAGAAATGTCTTCAACCATATTCTGTTGTCTGAGGATTATCGCAGAGCGTGAGTTGTAACTTTAATAGTTTGTTTTAGTAACTGATTGATAAGGGGTCACCGCTGGAGTGATGAACTGGTCGACGGCCAGTGTTTACGTCAAGATAATTCTTCGACACGAAAAACAAAGTCAACACAGGTTAGAAATGTAACAATTTTGCAGCATAATTGTATACAGTCTTCTAGTAAGTCTTTAGTATTTGGAGGCTGGCACGAGGTTTGGGTCTCAAGAGGTCTTGTGAGGTGATGTAGATTTTCAGGGATTTCGCAAAGCGATATAAATTCAACTGCAGTGGTAGTTCGACTCTCTTAGTCGAGTGACACTTGAATCTGTAACAGTTGTAAGCAGTCTAGTTGTGAGTCAAATTTTTAGTATTCAGGGGATAGCACAAGGTCTCGGGTTCTGGGAGTCTCACAAAGCTACGTAGATTCCAACAGCAATAGTGTTATGACAGCTGAACTATCAAAATTACTGGCATAAATTGAGTTCGGTCTTCACCGGCGTAGTAGTTGGCTTGGTATGAATCAATTATCTCTTTATAGTTAATGTCAATATCTCATTAATCCAGTTTTTTAAACAGCTTATTTAAATATGGGGAATTGTTCGACCTCTTTTTAGTGGTCATAGGGCTGGATCTACCCTCTCAATTTCAAACTACTTTAATTTGTATCAATCAGCCATACCTGGTACCACCCGGATCTTAAAACTCGTTTATTCTTTCCACTCTCTCTCTATTTTACCTTGATCTCATTCTTCTGAGAAGACACAACTGTCTTTCGTGACAAATTTGGTTTTTAAAATGCGTCGGCAAAGAGGAGTTCCCAAAATTATCAATCTACCAATACTTTCCAATCAGATCGACCACCCAGATATTTTTCCTAATGAAAAATAATCCTGGCTCATCCTGAGAACAACTCAAGAGAAAATCCAAATGACTCCTCCTGCCTGCGAAATCATTTTACTTATTTTGATCTCTATGTATTTTCTTTGTGCCGAAAATATTAAGCAATTAAGACTTTCTTATGAGATTGTTGATCCTGAATATTTCTCAAACAATCCTGTTCCTCTCTGATAATTTCAGAGACAATCCTGATGGTATTTTTTTCTGAGTTTGGTTGTTTATCTAAGGCATTCAATCTTTTGGATTGCCAAAATATTTTCTTTATCAGGCATCTTAGGTTTTTCACTCTACTTGCTTTCAATTCCTCGATTAATCTGATCTAGGATCCAGTTAAGAGATTATATATTTCCACCTCTCTTTTTCTTTCTCACTATCTTGATTATAAATTAATCTGAATAAAACAGAAATTTCCAAACGCTTTATCTATAAAAATCGGGATACATTTATTGACACTACCTCCTGTGACAAACTGTTTATGAGAAGAAAAACTCTGTATCTCACTTTAAAATGACCTTGTGTCGCATCCTGCTTCTGGTGGAATGAATAGGCAAATACATACTAAGCTTACTCTAGTTTGGCACAATGCCAAAAGTATGGATCACCTAGTGATCAGGATACAAGATATTCCAAATAAGCCATAAAGTACCCAATCATATGATCTATAAAGCCCACGATAAATTCTCAGGAGCCGCCTCAAGCTTATCAAATATTGTATTTTAAGTTGATGACTCACACGACTTTCAAAATCTTGGCAGCATGTTCAGAAGCCTTAATCAACTCTTAACTGACCCATCCAATTACTCCTGCAAACCTCCATACAGTGACTCGCTTCAACTCCAATAGACTCATGCAATAAGTCAAATTATTACTCTTGGCTTTATTAATGAAGAAATATCCTATACTTAGCGAGCACAGTAAATATTGTATTTACAGCTCTATATACAGCCAGTAACTATGAAAGAAAAAGGGTTTACATAGCAATACTTAAAACCATTTAACTTTGACTTATGCAAAACTGAATTGTTTGAAATAGAACTGTTTGATCATTTAAATGTGTGTAAACAAACGACTGATGTTTAATTGAATTGTTAGTGTTGAATGTTTTCAAGTATTGCTATTTAACCGTGAGCAAACAAATGATTAATGGTAAATAGAATTATACATTATATTATCTTTAGATAGAAATAAATGTAACCATTTAACTGTGTACAAAAAATAAGCTCAGACTTGTTTAAAAATGTTAACTATAAAATATGTTGAGAAATCATATATTTATTATATATGTATAAAAAGGATTTGGCATTAAATGACCTATAATGGTTGATATGATATAAAACCAAACCAAATCAAATCGTGGGATATTCTTCTATCCTCCTCCTGGACAAAGTAAAATATTCTTTAACTTCTTTTCCTCGTAACCTTGTTAAATATACTTCTACGAAGAAGTTGCGTCTTCAGATGAACAACTGTATTCAACTCCGATAGAATTGTCATTTGCGAACTTCTAAGTATCATAGTAAACAAAAATTATTGTATATTAGTTTGCTGAAGATTTGATGAGTTCCAATGATCCGATGAGCCCAGAAGTTCTAATAAGCTTCAACGAAGTGTAGTCAAAGGCTGAAAAGGAAAAAGAGCCCCAAAAATTACTCGGTGCTACCACTACCGTTATCCACAAAATAGAATTCGCACCGTTATATTCATCTTGTAGTTTCGGTAGGATTAAATACTAATAAATGATTTGGGGTTTGTTTAGTTTGGTTTCTTTGTTTGATGGTATATTAAACCTTCGTAGGTGATTGAATGCCAAAGTCACCCTTGCAGAAGAACATCAGTGATACAATAAACCGGTTGCTGGAGACGGGAAAAGGGCATTCACAAATCACATATGTATTAATGAAATATAATTAGGGACTCTGATTGATTGTTTTAGTAATAAGTTGTTTCCAAGCTAGATTTGAGGTCAATCAGACGACAGTGAAAAAGGAGGGACGTATATGAGAAAGAGATTCGAGGCAGTAGGAGAGAGAGAGAGAGAGAGAGAGAGAGAGAGAGAGAGAGAGAGAGAGAGATTATGACTAGGGAGAAACGAATAGGAAGACGAACAGCAGGTTCCGAAAATCTAGTTCAGATTAATAGCAGCTACCCAAGTTAAAAATAGAAATGTATCAGCACCAAATCGGCCGCTGGCTGTGATTGGCTGTGAGAAGGTAATCGGAGGGCCGTTGGAGTGGACGCGGGATAAGTAACAGTTAAAGAAAGTTAGTAGGACACGAGATGCGATGATGCGAAGACGGGTCGAAAATTACGGTACCCATTTTGGGTAAGCTCCGTGAAGGAGTCCCACACCCGCCGCGAAGATGTGAAGACGGGACCCCGAGCAGTCACGCACGAGAACTATAACAGAAAATAAGCAAAATAATAATAAGGTCCGTGTTTGCTTCTCTCGCTCTGCGACGATTTATTTCCCTCTGTCTATCTAAAGCGGTTGACTCAGTTTTCATACTCTTTTTCTCTCTTTTCGACAACTACGAAGAAGGAGTATTAGTGAATAAACTTCGTATCAAACGAGCCTACTGATTGTGTATGTATGTTCGTTGCCTCTTCTTTTCATCACGATGGAGGTTACTATGGGGTCCGACTGGAACTTAAGATTTAGTGCTCCACTCACAGACTATTTAGAACGGTGGTGTTACAACTGTCTATGTGGTGCCGTTGCGCTACAAGGGTCTGCTAAGAACTGTGGTGGTGCAAAACGCCTATTTGGTGTTGTAGTGTTGCATCAACTGTTAAATAGATCGTTTTTGTATATTCCTATATCATTTATTACAAACACGACAATGGGTTTTTATATGTAATAAAATTGCAACTAATCCTTTTTTGCTTAAATAGTTCTTCTTGATTTTTTTTCGTTCTGTGAAATTTCCACGGGTCCTGATGGTAAATATTAATCAAGAAATCGTTAAAGCGACAGTCAGTGAGATGTTGTAACATATTGTTTAAAGAATTGCTTACTAAAGAGTTTTGGGTACCTCGGGTAGTTAGCAAGCTTGATAGTACACCTCCATGAGTGAGTTCAAATCTCATTGGGTGCACCATTCTTTCGGCCTTGTGCTACATCTTCGCAAAACGCTTAGTAAATTACTACTAAGGAGTGTCTGTTTAGCATAAAGAATAAATGAAAACGATTTAAAAAAAAAGAGAAATTAAAACTGAAAAAAAAAAAATAATGAAAAGAAAAACTCAACTTACGTAGTTAATGTTTTTAAATAATCTCTCATGTAAGTTTGGCTGCAACTGGAAAATTTGAAGTGGTTCAATGCTTGCTGTATTGTCGGGTTACCAACGTATAACGATGCCATGACGTAACCTCCATCTTTCTGACAAGCGTTGTTTTCGCCATCGTGTATGCTGCCCATGCTGGTTGAAACACGGGAGCAAAAGGAAAATAAGCAAGCATCATGCTTTTGGTTTCAGAATATGAAGTAACAGAAAGTACTAAGGTAGGATGAAATTTGAAAACAGCAAGGGCGTTCTTAAATAGTGTGGTTGAAATGTGAAATGGTTGCAGATTTTAAAAGTGGCCCGAGAAAAATTAAAAGTATGCTTAAAATCTAAAATGTGGGTGAAAAGGGCATTTCAGTCTCCTCAGGTCTACAGGACTCTTCTAACTATGCTAGCTGATTTTAACAGCGCTGTGGTCTGAATGATCTCGATTCTTCCTCTGATTTTTAGTTCCTGCAGTCTTTTTCCCAGGTTCTTGGAAACTGTTCCAGGGGCTCCAATAACGATTAATATCATCATTCCTTTCATGTTCCTCAGTTTTTTCCGGTTCTCTAGTAAAGTCCATGTATTTGTTCTGATTTTCGTTTTCTTTTATTTTCACTCTATCACCCGTTGACACAACAAAATTCACTAGATGACAAGCACTTTTCTGCTTATTAATTAACCCTAAATTTGGTCTTCTGGTCAGGATTGGGTGATCTATTTGTACTTCAAAGTCATAGAGAATTTCATACGTCTCATTTTCTTGAACAGATTCTGGTTTGGACAGAAAAAAATTGTTAGTATAGTCAAACTGTAGACTCTTGCACAATTTCCAGTAGATCGCCCAGTCATACTTACTCTTTTACTACTTTTGGGACAGTTTGTTTTATCTCTGTCTTCACATAACCTAAACTTACAATTCTGCGTATTATCAGTTTTTGTTTTAACATAATTTGTTCTTACGACATAATTTTGTGCTGCTAGTTAAAAGAAATTTTGTTTCTCTTCAGGTTTCCATTATTATCATTATTTTGAATTACCTGTGTCCAATTTCATGGGAGAGAGTGAATACTTCTTGGAAATTTCCCAGCTCTCTAACTATGGATACGCTGTTTGCAGTGCACATTGCACTCACTGTAGCATAACCTGGATAGACAAAAATGAGATAATATTACAAGTCAAGAAAATTATGTAAAGAAAATATTTATTGCATTGTTCTGCTATTTTGGAAGAATAAGACGAGCATAACGTTAATGACTGCCCGACTAAATGCACGAATGAATATTAATGACAGTACTTACTCATATTACATAGGGATTGTAAGAGGGGCATGATTAAAAATAAAGAACGTAGTCGTTTTTAAAAATTAAAGTTTAGGATGATTATTCGTATTTCAAAGACGGTTCATTTAATTTTATTGATGATTCAATACGGGTTACTAGCTTGTTTTAACCAAGCATAGCGTTTGGAAGACGATTTTCGGGTTCGTTCGGAAATCTCTGTTACCCTGGAAACCCCCTAAAAATTGATAAATATTTCGAATGAATGTTTGATTTTATCTGGATACTAAATAAACTGAATAAAACTAAAAAAAAAATAAAAAAAGTGTTTATAAGCTTTTTCGAGGCCTGGTAACCGTTCTGATGGAAGGAATTAACTTTTATCAGTTTGACACCAGACCGTGACAGAGAGGGTTTAAGCTTTTATTGGGAGGGAGAGAGCTATCTGCCTCTTGTAACGGTTACCAAGAGAGTGGGTGAGCGCTGTGAGACAGAATCTGTAATAGAGATAATAACATAGAGGGTGAGCGATAGATCCCACCTAAAAACAGTCTGAGTCAGATCTCCTCGAATCATTTAAAATTAGGTATGATTCGAATTAATTTTGTTAAAATCAGGCCAAAATTGTCAGGGCCTTAGCTGTACGGACGGACAGTTGGTGTATTATTATTATTTCACTCTTAGCGAGTTTTTCACACCAATTTGGACGCGAGGTTTTTCACTAGAGTGAATGACAGCTAGTCTCCTTAGCTTTCTAGGACTCTTCTCAGATTTCTGGTCAATCTTAACAATGCTGTGATCTGGATGGTCTCAATTCTTTATCTGATTTCCAATTTCCCCACCCTTTTCTTCTAATCCTTGGGGGACCATTTCAAGCTTACCAACTACGATTAGTTTCACTCTCACCTTTACGTTCCACAACTTTTTAAAGTTCTCTTGCAAAGCATAAGTATTTGTCTATTTTTTCGCTTTCTTTTATTTTCACTCTGTGGTCTGCTGGTTTGGCAAAATCCACTTAATGGTAAGTTCTTTTATACATTCATTAATTAATTTTTTTGTTAATTAACACTAGGTCTGGTCTTCTTTATGCGTCTCATTCTCGAGGACGGATTTTGGCTTGTGCATATACTATTTAGTTGTATAGTCAAATCTCGTACACAATTCTCAGTGGATCACGTTTTCCACCCAGTTATGCCTAGTCTTGTATTCTTTTTGCGCAAGTTGACTGCATTCGCTTATTATGTGTCATCTCTGTCTCCACATTGCCAACACTTGCTATTTTGTTGAGTATTATAAATTTTTGCTTTGATATAATTCGTCCTAACAACATTATTTTGTGCTGCTGTGAAGAGAGATTCAGTTCCTCTCTTGAAGTTTCCATTTCTTAGCCATGTCTCGGTCTTCTCTTGTGCACTTTCACCAGGTTGTTGATTGAAGTATCCATACAGTTGTTTTTCCTCTCATTTCTGTTTTCACGTTTTTGATGTTATACTTTTTGTTCTTATATTGCCATTTCTGTTACTAGCTGCTGTAATTATCCCTTCTTAGTTTATGTTAGTGTATTTTTCGAGTCTTTGTATTGATGCTGCAACGTAATTCTCAATATTGGTAAGTTCTTTTTCTTCTCCTTTCTCCTTTTGTTGCGCCTTGTGTATAGTCATTAATTTTCTTGTCCTTTGATTCATTTGTGTGAATTCCTTTCTTGTCCGTTTTAAGTATAGTCCACAGTATATTACAAGGGAGACTGCTCAGATGTTTATTCCTTTGATGAGATTTCTGCTTGGTTTCGAGATGTTTTTCTTTTTCTTCTATGGTACTCATTTCTTATATTTCTATTATCCGTACTTGTTTGAAGGTGTCCACTTCCAATATTTCCAAGTACTTGTAATTTTCTTTCTTTCCAAGTGTTCTGATGCTTTCCTATTTTGGCAGTTTCATTCTTTCCGTAGTTTCACTTTTCCCACTTTTCATTCTCAGCAATAAATACTTTTCAATGCCAAATTCCATTCGCATACCTTGGCTGTTGATTCTTAATGTTTATATCAGGGTTTCCAGTTCCTTTTCATAATCACGAATATATTGATATCATCAATTTATATAAAGTGGTTTATCTTTTCTTGTGATTTTGTAAATTTGTGGTCCCTTGTGAATTCCCTAAATAGATAATTGAGTGTCATCATTGCTTTAACAAATATCAATGGCGAAAGAGAGTCTCACTGTAAGATACCTCTTTGGATTTTTATTTCTGCAAGAGTTGGTCCCCTTACTGCTAATTCCACTTTTAAGTTTTCCTTGGCTTTCGTAATGAAGTTTATAACTTTGTCGGTTATTTTGTATTTTTTCAGACATTCCATTATCCGATTTTGCGGGAGTATATCATAAGCCTTGTTGCCAATGGTTACATTTTCCTCCTTGTTTTGACTTCTTTGAGGATATGCTGATCTATATAGTTGGCCATCTGTTCATCTTGTTCCCTGCAGCATCCTTCTGTTCTTCCGGAATTAGTCTGCAACATTACTAGCAGATAATATATTTCTTCTGTTATCTGTGCTGCTAGGATTTTCCAAGTCATTGGTAAACACATTAATGGTCTATAGTTGTTGGGGATGTTTCATTTTTTTTTTCTGGATCAGGGTAGTTTTTTTCCTTTGTCATCAATCCGGCTATGCTTGCTTTTTCAAGGCATTTACTCAATTACTGAGACAATCTGTGGATGGACGTGTATTTTAAAACCAGAATCCATTTATGCTCTTATGGCCAGGACTTTTCCAATTTGTTGCTTTCTTGAGTGTTTTCTTCAAGTCATTGCAATTATTTTTTCATATTGTTCATCACTTCGACCTTTCTGTTATGTTATTTCTGTTCCAATATCTTTTTTTTCTTGTCTGGTTTTCTATTCCGAACTGTGTCATTTGTTTCCGTTTCAACATCCCAGAGAATTTTTTGTATTTCACTTTCTGGGACAGATTCTGATTTATGCCTATAAAATTTGTTCGTTTAATAGAATTTTAGCTTTTTGCACAATTTCCCGTGGATCTCCTTACCTTACCTATGCAGTTGTGCCTGTTCTTGTGTTTCTATTGTGTTTGCTGCTTTCACTTACTATGTGATTGTTTCATATCTATCAAACAAGCGCACACAGACATCTACTCCCCTACGTCAACTTGTACACACAAGTTTAACAA
This sequence comes from Sepioteuthis lessoniana, assembly GCA_963585895.1. Lineage (NCBI taxonomy): Eukaryota > Metazoa > Mollusca > Cephalopoda > Myopsida > Loliginidae > Sepioteuthis > Sepioteuthis lessoniana. The sequence goes on along the minus strand of OY757909.1, from coordinate 79,299,073 downwards.
TTCGACGCTAATTAGCAATTGTTATTTCGCAATGAAACAAGTTACTCGAAAACAATGATTGTTAAATGTAACAAATAATACGTTCAACCAAGAGTAGAGAACCTTACCATGCTTAAAGACAACATTGAAATATAATATCTACTAATAAGGCTACTCAATATGTTTTTAGTATATTTACAAGAAAATTTAAACTTTAAAATTTTCGTTAACAGCTTTGTCCAAATTTAGAGATCAGTGGCATGTCCTGAAAAATATGGTGACATAAACAAATAACATTGGTTTGGTTTATTTGTTTAATAGCATATCAACTTTTGCGGGTTATTTGATGCCAAAGACATCCTTGTAGAAGAATCACAGAAGATACTGTTTAACTCATACCTGGTGAGGATAAGGGGGTTTATACCTTTCCCAAGAGTATTAGTTAGAAAGCTAACGTAATAGCGGGACTAAAGATCTAAATCCGTAGTCCTGCGATTAGACTACGGGACTTTCTACAAATGACACAGTTACGATCTGAGACAAAAATGAATAGGTTTGGATGTTTAATGGCATATCAACCTTTGTAGGTTATCTGATGCCAAAGCTATTCTCCTTGAAGAACAGTAGTGGTACTATTTAACCCATAGCTGGGAGGATAAAAGGGGTTAATACCTTTCCCAAGGGTATTTGCCCGAAAGTGAACGTAACAGCGCGACTGGAGTACGAACTCGCTTGCTACGATTCTGTAGTCCATCGCTTTAATTTTTACACCACGAGGACACCCCCCACAGAAATGAAGAATTTTTATTTATCTAGAGTGTTAAAAAAAGAAGTGTTAGAGTTTACAATTATCAAACCTCCGAGTATAACGATTAGAACAAAATCTAACAGATTCGCAAAAGCTTGTCATTGAATTATAACAATTTTTATTTGCATTATTAATATGTTTAGGTAAATGTCATCATTCAGTAGCTCTGATTTTAAGTAATAACTTCAATTATTTATCCAATTATTCTAACACGAATAGTTCAATTTAGTGTCAATCATTTGTTTGCATTCAAATAGTTTTCAGTGTCGCAATCTAACATCAATAGTTTTATTTGCACACAATTAAATAGTTTCAAGTATCACTATGTAACACTAACACTTCACTTTTTACACAGCTAACGAGTTTCACGTATTGTGAATCAACATTTATATTTTTATTCAACATTACTCATTCGTGAGCACACAGTTAAATGATTCCGTAGTTATGGTATGTATCATTAACAATTCAATTGAATATCTGTCATTTCCTTACATAGAGTCAAATGGCCAGACAGTTCTACTTCTTACAATTCTATTTGACATTAATCATTTGTTTGCAGACAGTTTAAATGTCAACCAGTTCTATAGCCCAGATGGCTGGGCCTGTAGAATACACAGACTCTGCAGAGGGGTAAGACTCCCCCAACGAGTGTCCTGTATTTGAAATTAAACCGTCTGATGGCGAGGCTACAGTCAATGAAGCTTTCAGGGTCACTCTGGTCCGGAGTGGTAGCACCTGATTGGGTCCTATTTACGGGTCAAATAGAACTGTTTGACATTTAAACTGTGTGCAAACAAATGACTTATGTTACATTGAATTGTTAGAAATAGAACTATTTAATCATTTAACTGTGTTGAAACAAAAATTTCTTGAATTGAATTGTTGGTGATACATAACAATACTTGAAACTCTCTAAATGTGTGGCTGGATTGGATTATTGGTATGATATAGCAATACTTGGAGCCATTTGACTGTAAATGATTAATATCGAATAGAATTGTTAGTGTTCGAGAATACAGGGTGGGACGATAAAATTGTCGCCCTTGAAAAGACGACATGATTCCATTTCCGTTTAATGAATTTTTTTTTTTTGTTGCAGACCATCTATTAGTTGGCCAGTTGTGTACAAATCCCAAGAGCGATAGGAGCCTTCTATCATCTCTGAAAGTGACACAATGTTCAACGAGCGAGATCAGAGATGTGCCGCTGTACAACTTACGCTCTCTACCGATCCAAGTTATGACAACAGGACTATTGCCAGCACCCTCAAAATGCAAATCTGGATTGCCACGAATAACAGGGACGTGTCCAGGGTGATGAAAGCAAAGTTTCCGGCTACGGTTATAGTCTTTGGTGTAGTTTCAAGTGAGGGGTACATCATGCTACCTCACATCTTCGAAGTCGGCTTGAAAGTCAACACCAAAGTGTACCTGGATGTGCTGAAGAGTGTGGTGATCCCCTGGTGCAATCAGGTGGCCGGTGGCAGACCCAGGGTGTGGCAGCAGGACTCGGTGCCGACCCACAAGTCCAAGGAGACCCAGGCTTGGCTTCAGAAGGAGTGCTACGACTTTGTACCCTTCTCTCACTGGCCCCCTCCTCCCCCGACCTGAACCCGCTGGACTACTGCGTTTGGTCATACGTCGAAAACATCACCAACATGACTTCCTACAACACCAAAGCCAGCCTGATCGCCGCCATCCGCCGAGTATTCGCCAAGCTCCCGCCGGCGCTTGTGGAAAAGGCATGCTCCCAGTTTCGGATCTGTATCGAGGCGGTGATTGAGGCTGAAGGCGGCTACATTGAATAGATGTTAGCTCTACTACATAATCAAGTTACCTGAATTGATTTTTTCAATAAAAGTTTTTAAATAAAGCTGTAGTGTTGTTTTCTTTAGGACGACAATTTTATCGTTCCACCCTGTAATAACTGAAACCATTTAGCTGTAGAAACAATAGCAATACTAGTGTGCTAAAAAATACTTACAACTCATTTAAAAACCTTCAAACTATGTAAACAAAAGACTGGTGTTAAATTCTGATTTGTTATATAGCAAAAATTGAAGCCATTTAACTGTGTGCAAATGGATTGAGTTCGGGTTCCTTTAAAATTGTTATTAACAAAATATGTTTTCAAATCATATCTAATATATATATATATATATATATATATATATATATATATATATATATAAAGAGGATTTGGCATTAAATAACCTACAATGGTTGTTATGCCATAAAGCTAAACCAAACCAACCAATAACTTCTATTTGATCCGCAGATAAGACCCAATCAGGTGCTACCACTCCGGGCTGAGTGAACCTTGGAGTAATGGTACTGAAGGGGTACTCCACATTCTCCAAAGGTCCAAAGATGGAGCCTCACCATCAGATGTCAGTGATATATTTTTTGCCTTATGACATATTAATTAATGTTAATGTTAATAAATAGAAATATGTCTTTCAATAGAGCAATAGTTAAAAACCTATCTTCGAAAATTTTTTGTACCAAATTGTTTTCGATTCTAGTGAGTGCTCGATAATTGTGGCCTTGTACGGTACTAAGCTAAGCTGAATAAATATATTAAAAGGAGTCCTAACAGTGGAATACTAATGATTTAATATTAATAATCCTTAATGAAAAATTGAACAGTTCTATTTATCCCATAGATAGGACCCTAACAGTTAATACCACCTCAGTTCAGAGTGGATCAGGGAGTAATGGTAATGAAGGGGTACTCCACATTCCCCAAACTCCGAAACTAGTGCCTCACTATTAGATACAATTTAATGTCTTACCCAGGACATCTTGTTGCTTTGAGCTGTGCTTATCCGGGCGGAGTAAATATCAAATATAAGTATCACACAGTGGAACAATGAAAACCATTGATACTGTAATGAGTTCGATCCTCACTGGATAACATATACTTTTAACCGTATGACGTATTAAGCTGATGTTAATAAATACATATGTGTTTCAAAGTGGGGCAATTAGTTATGGAATTATTTTTTAAAAATTACTCGTACTATTCGTGTGACACTATAAGCTTTTCTTTCTCTGAGTACACATATTCAGGTACAATAATGCATATGCCAATTGTTGCGAGCATATCTATATGAATATGTATCAGTACAGGTCTACCGTGTATGTATGCATATGAATGTGGGTGCGAGCCTATCTGTATTGGCGTGTGTAAGCATAGGCCGTGTATATCTATATATACATGTACTAGTAAGTATAGTAGTATCAGAAGAGTCGCTAAACAATTTAGGGAGGTCGGTAAATTTGAATAATTAACAAAATAGAAAGAGAAGGATTTCTTGATTTGGATGATAGGGTTGTCTTTTTTAAATATCTATAATAAACAGAAGTCTTCTGTGCTTGCACGGTTAGAGATCGGTAGACATGGATATCATTTTTTAAGGTATTTTAATTCTCGAAAATTCGAGCTGGGGAAGCCGTTTTCTTTTTTTACAAGTTCCATATATTCAAGGAAATCGTCAGGTGTTAGACAGAGCTGTAGTGGTTAGATTGTCCGTGGAACTGAACTGCCGAGCAAAGTAGTGACCCTTTTTCGCACATTGTCCACAATAATTATTTACCAGAAGAGACAAATACAGACCAGTAGCTATCAGAGAAACCAGACTTGGGGTCCACTCACTTAAGCTGAAAAATGAAATGTCACACAGGCTATCTTCCACACTAGGGCTGCTCGAAAAGGGAATAAAAACGACTAGTGTATTTTCGTTCTTCTTTTTCTTTGTGGAGCTGAACAATGGCTTATATAGTTTTGACCAAAACCTGCGGCCGACTAACCTCTACTTAAAAACAAACACAACGTGGGATTGAGGTTATTTATCAGGTGAGCTGCAGACTTCACTGACACATTCCATCTTCACCGAGTTTTCCACACTTGTGACCCTGTACTATATTAAGCTAACTTGAGTTAATATCCTAAATATCCAAGATCGAGAAATAAAGTAACAGTTTTTAAATAAAATAAAATAAGATAAAATAAATAAAAGAAGTGCTTCATGTCAGAATCGTTTACTTTCTGTGAATTTTGATATTTCCATATGTGTAAATTAATAAACAATATTTACAATTTCTCATACAGATCAGACAAATAATATTTCATTTCAAGTTATAAAATGAATTACTTACCTACAACTCCGGGATTGGCGTTCAAATTGTGTCTGAGAAGAAAGTCCAAAGGTAACATTTAGAAAATGCATTTCATATAATAACCTTACTCTGTCAGTAACGCTTGGGCTAGTTCTTAACTAGGGACAATCCCTTTCTTTTTGTAATCTAATCTCTGGAAATCGTAAAATCATTAATAATTCATTTACATTATACATAATATATCTATTCTATAAATAACGCAGGGACCAAACCTGACCACTAAACATCTCTTCTTGCCGATTTTCTATGCATATAAAAATATGTATACAAAATAATAAGCATTTCATTTACATTGTACGTAAAATATGCCTATTCTCTCAGTAACGCCCGGGTTAAATCTTGATCGTTGACAATCCTTTTCTTCCTGATTTAAAAAAAAAAGTTAAAATTTCATAAAAAAAGAAAGAAAAAAGAAAAAGAAAAACGGCAATACGAATCATTCTATTTACTTTTAATCATTTGTTTGCACTGTTTCTGTTTTTTTTTTTTTTTTTTTTATATTGCATGAAAACATAAAATGTCTTTTCCAAACACCTCTCTTTTAATACTTAAACTGTGTTTATCAACTTGTAAGGCTTTGTGCCTTAATCGGCACATCGGTACCAAGTTGCGTGAAGTATATTCAAACACTTTTCCAGCAATGTCCCGCATGTCTTGTGCTGCTGGAGAAGTAAGGATGAACTCATAAGTGATGTACTCCTGTGGACCTCTTCACATGAACGAGCAAAGGCAGGACGACCAGCTAGAACCTACATACAGCATCTCGGTGCCGATACGGGATGTGACCCTAAAGACCTGCCGGAAGCAATGGACGATAGAAAAGAGTGGCGAGAGAGGGTCAGGGATATCAGTGCTGATGGCGCGACATGATGATGATATTCAAACACATTTCAAGTATTTTATAGAAATACTTGAAGTCAAAATAGGATTTCGCATTAAACAACCTAAAATGTTTCATATGACGTGAAACCAAACAAACTTACAAACAATAACCATTTAACTGTCTGCAAACAAATGGCTGATATTAAATTGAATTGTTAGTGTTAGATAGCAATACTTGAAACCATTAAATCGAGTGAAAACAAAGGAGCTCTTCTTATTTAAAACGTTATCTTTAAATTATTCGTTTAGAAGTCTAATGTTTAATATATTAATTTGGTATTAAATAACCTACAATGGTTAATATGCCATAAAAAAACAACCAACCAACCAACCAGCCAACAGAAAGAGTGAGTGAATTAATTGAATACTTATATATGTACGATATACTGTTTACGATACTTCTTAATATGACGGCAGGAGGTAATGGCTAAATTGCTGGTCTGCGGCATGGAAAGAAGCGAGTTCGAACTCCAGTCGTGCTATTATGTTCACTTTCGGACAAATACTCTGGGGAAAGGTATGAACGGCCTTATCCCTCAGCTAGGGGTTAAACAGTATTACTATTGTACTTCTGCAAGGATGGCTTTGATTTTAAATAATCCACGAAGATTGATATGCCATAAAACTAAGAAAGGAAAAACAATTCTTAATATAACGACTGGGATTCATAAAACAAATACGACAAAACTTATTTATTCAAAAGATTACACAACAAATTTGAACAGGAAGAGAAAATGAGATGATAATAATAATTCTATTTTAGAAATGACTATTTGAACTGGGTATACGCTGGAAAGGTTTTTCTGTGTAGCATTAACCATTTTCTGCACTAATAAACTAAATACTGCATATTCTCGTGTATAGACCGCCCTGTCGGCTGGAGCTGTCGAATATGCCGACTGCACTTCTGCTTAGGGGTAAGACCCCCACACCCAACGAGGCCACTTGTAATGCTTAAGGTCAGGATCCTGGTGGCTGAGCAGTCCTTGAGCCGGCAACCGAGTGGTCAAGTGACTTACAACACAACACTTTTGCCTTTACCGGCCAAGACGGACAGTTACACAGGCCCGATCCCATCAATAATCAGTTGCATCAAGCCCAAGCACCGCGTATCTATATGTTTAGTCCCGACCGTATTCTTCAGTCTGCACTTGCTGAAAACTCCTAATCTTTTTTATCTAATAGATGCAAAAGGTGGTGGCAGACGTTTAATTGGGTTGCGAGAATAAGACTTTCACCACTGTTAAATTGCGCGGCAAACCGGCTCATTAGCCTAGTGGGTAGGGTGTTCGCCAATGGTCCGGGAGACCTGGGTCCAATCCCAGGTCGAGTCATACCAAAGACTTTTAAAATGGTACTTGATACCTCCTTGCTTAACATTCAACAATATACGGTACGTATCAAAGGTAAAGGGGAGCAATCCAGGAAAAGGAGTAGCGCCCTTCCCTACACCTTGGTGTTGTAACTACTGAAAAGGGAGCCTTCTGGTCGCTCTCGACTACGGTCGCCAATTTTACTTTACTTTACTAAAAGCCTGAAATTGACCGAGGCTCGAAATCCAATTCCCAACTCGAGTATACTAGTAGTGTATTCCAATCTCAACCGAGGCAAATGGGTTTTCCCATTTGTAAATTAGATTCCAATGTGGGTGGTGTTGCACAGGATAGCGAAAAACAAACACTACTTATAGCTACTTCAAATGAATAAATAAATAAACGAAATCTATCTGTGTCTGATTTTGAGAATGATGAGTTCCCAAGATTCATTGTACTTGAATTTTAGGAAAAAAGCCAATCAAATTATCTCCTTTCCTAATCGAGAAAGTTATTTCCCCACGGACTGTCAAAAAGACCAGAGACGGAATTTGCTCATGGACGTAGCAGCCGGGGGCATGCCGAAAATATCCTCGAAATTCAGACTTTCCACACTATAAAATGCAAGGCGTACCCGCATGAGAGATTTAACACCTGTATCAGAAGAAAGAGCAACCTAGAGAGAGTATGACGTCACAAATAAGTTGGCGACTGTAGTCGAGGGTGACACGAAAGCTCCTTTTTCTATAGCTACTATACCAAGATGTAGAGGAGAGCGCTACTCTTTTCCCTGTATTACCCCACTTTACCTTTGATGCGTACCTTATAATACTGAGTGTTAAGCAAGGAGGCATCAAGTACCATTTTTGAGTCTTTTGGTATGACTCGACCTGGGATTGAACCCAGGTCTCCCGGGATATTGGCGAATATTCTAACCATTATGCCAATGGGCTGGTTAAAGGTCACAGATAAAAGAATAACCATCAGAGGGGTAAAGAAGACATTCATACAAATACATATTAAGTTTCAATCAGTCTAAAATACCCTAAGAAGTGAAAACTGAACATTACTTCTAGAAGATGGAACAATATACCTCCCCACGATCGAGGTGCTTTAAATGTCAATGATATGGCCACCACAGGGAGATTTTCAGAGGATGCCAGACATTTGGATGGTGCGGCAAAAAAGACCCGATCATACGGAGGAAGATTGCCTAAATGAAACTTAATGGCCAAACTATTAACCAAACCGCTGCGCTTTCTCAAAATCTTGTGACATACAAAAGAAAAAAGAAATTCTGGAAATAAAGTATAAACGAAATGAACATTTTTTGAAGCTAGGAGGATAGTAGGGTCCTAAATGGGAGAGAAAATTAGGCCACTATAGCACGGAGTGTGACCCCACTTAGAAACAACAATCAACGGGACAATTACAGCGTTATCGTCGAGAAGCTAATTCAATTGGAACCAAATCACTAGGCAAAGATTCAGGAGCAACTGAAAAACCTACACTCGGCCGAAATCTATCATACAGAAGCACAAACCAAACTAAAAGAACTCACAGCGAACCAAGAAAAACAACCCAAGGAAATAATTAAAAAAACATACAAAATCTTATGCTCAAACACAAGCAACTCTTCGAAAAAATACAAAATCTCCGACGAAACAAAAGTTCCGTAGATCTTCAATCTGGCCACCAAAAACATCAAAGACAGATTAAAAAGCTTGTTTCTCAAAATGCCAAAACGACCCAAGGAAAAACTAGAAGCTCCCAAACTTGAAAAACCCTTATCAACACCAAAGTGAACAATGAAAGATTAGGAAGTGCATTCAAACTACACTCAGCCAAACTCGATAGAGACTCCTCAAAAATAAATTTACCTGAGAGGATTAATAAACAATGCAACGTCCAAGGATCAACCAAATCCCTTAATAAATCCTGTAGTGTAGAAAGTATGGATATTGGAACTGACCACATAATTACAAACGTCAATCTAGAAGATACGTGGATCATTAAATAAGTTTCCAGACTTTTTTGGAATGGGCACTTTTATTGATAATACACACATGAAACTCTAGTCTCCTTCGAAGTAATCTCCTCCGGCTGCAATGCACTTGTTTTACTGTTCCAACAACTTCTGCAAGGCCCCATGGAAGTCTTCTTGTGTGAGCGTGTCAATGACCTTCGTCACAGCCTCTTTCATCTTCTCAATTGTCTCATAACGACAACCTCTGAGCTTAGGGAATAACCAAAAGTCACAGGAAGCAAGGTCTAGACTATAGGGAGGATGAGTAACTGTCTCGATGCCCCTCTTGGTCAAATAGTCTGTGACAAGGATGGAGTTGTAGACTGGTGCATTGTCCTGGTGGAAATGCCACTGAGCCGATTTGAAGAGTGCTGGCCTCTTCCGACGGAATCTCCTCCTGAACTCCCTTAAAACCTCAACATAGTAACCCTAACCCTAACCCTTTGGCCAATCAACTCTGGTGTATTGACTTCCTTACTGCTCCCACACCTCTAATCATCCCACACAGATTCCCTGCCTTCCTTGAATCTCTTATGCTACTCAAAAACTGATGCTCGATTCATGAAAGATGCCCCAAAAACAGTCTGAAGCATTCCATACGTTTTTGTGGCATCATTTTTTCCAAGTTTAAAACAGAATTTTATAGCATATCGTTCTACTAAAGTGTCCTCACGTCCAAATTGCATTTTTGAAATTCACCAACAGTGATAATCAGGGTTTAGTAGGGTGTATTCCAATTGCTGCTGTAGCTGTTCATTTGAACCTGGAATCCAAAAAATTGGTCAGTCATCTCATAAGATATATAGCAATAATATACTGAATTTTCAAGAGTCTACGACAATTCTAAATGCCTGTACAAAAAAGTCTGGAAACTTATTGAATGCACCACGTAAATGAAGTATATTTAAAAGCAAATTTATATATTCATATTTTTTTCTTTTATTGCAATGAAAGAAAAAAAATTACGATAAAAAATAATGCAATACTTGAAACCACTTAACTATATGCAAACAAATGAGCTCTAACTCATTTAAAAAGTTACCCTGAAACCATTCTCTTAAAAATCATATATGTATAACCAAGATGTGGCATTAAATAACAATCAAAGGTTGATATGCCATTAGATACCCAAACCTTGATGAATAGATCGATGCAGGTTTTAGAAGTTAATTCATTTGAACACTCAATTCAAACGTAGAGAGAATTTTGATTCTTCATATAATTACCCCCTCATTTCCTTACATTAATAAAGTAAATGCCATCTATACTCAAGTATAGGTCGACGTCAGTTTTTGAAGTAAATTTATTAGAACTGGGTATGCTTAGATAAGATTTCGGCTTTTAAAATCGTCATCCCATAATTTCCATATTTAGCTTTAATCAACTTCTGCACGAATGAAACAAATGCCGTATATCATCATCATCATCATATCGTGCTGGCAGCACGGATATCCCTGACTCTCTCTCGCCACTCCTCCCTATCGTTCATCGCCCTAGGCAGGTCTTCAGGACAACAACCTGTATCCTCACATAGCTGCTGAATGTACGTTCGTGCTGGTCGTCCTGCTTTTGCGCGGCCATGTGTGGGGATCCATAAGAGTACATCTCTTATGAGTTCATCTCTGCTTCTCCAGCAATGTCCTGCATGTCTGGTTCGCCTAACTTGAATAGTTTTCGTGATAGGGGGCAGGTGGCCGTACAGTTGGTGTCTTGTGGGGTGTTGCTGCCAGGACTTGTTCAGGATTGCACGCAGCATTCTTGTGTAATTGCCATCTAGTTTCTTCTCCACCCGTTTTGTTAGCGTCCATGTAGTGCATCCATATAGCAGTATCGATGTGACCGCTGCCGGGAAGAAACTGCGTTTCATTTTATCGGTTCGGTCTGATTTCCATATAGTCGATAGCCTATTGATAGCTGTCCATGCTTTCGTTAACCTCGTTTCGATGTCCTTTTTGGATGCCCGTGTTGTAATGGTTATCGTCGAAGAAAATGGGCACAGGTTCAAATCCTTGACAATGTTTAATGCCTTCCACATAGCACTAATACTCTTAGGAAAGGTATGAATCCAATTATTCTCCCTTCAGGAAATAGGGAAAATTGTAGGGCAGGCTGGGTTATTTGGTTTGGCAACCAGTCGAGGATACGGAAAACTCTGAATTCAAACCTACTATACTCCGCTTAAACACTGACCTTGTGTCACATCGTACCCGTGCGGAGATTCAGTAAGTACATACGTATATACTCATGTATAGGTAGACGCAAGTTTTCGGAGTGGCTTTATTTGAAATTAGCTAAATTTTGGATTTTTCGTAGTTACCCAATATATTTTTCTGTGGTCCCACGTAATTCCAATCATTTTCCGTTCTAATAAACTAAATGATATACATACTCATGTATAGGCTGACGTTAATTTTGTATGCATTATCAAAAGAATACCAATGCTAGTATAGTTTTTACAACATTTTATTGTAGATTTTCATTGTAGATAATTTTAATACAGAAATGCATTGAAAATAAAATAAAATGAATTGTTGGGGGCGTGGAATTTAGGCGAATATTATGGACAGAATAGGGCTATTATATGAACAGTGAAAAACTATTAATCATTTTACAATATAAATTCATTGCAAATATTCATTGGAAAAGCATTGCTAATGTACTATAGTTTTACTATTCAAACACATTGCTAATAGTATTGCAAGAGAAATGTGACACTATGAATTGGATGTATGCACATACATGTATACACACGTGTGTGTGTGCAACCATACATGTGTGTGTGTGTGTGTGTGTGTGTGTGTATATATATACGCCTACACACACACACACATATACACACATATCTATGTAGCAAGATGAGTTAGATTCGGCCTGGGTATCAAATTTCAAATATTAGGAAAACCTATTAACTAGATTAAGGAAATCTAGATAAGACAATGTTTATACATATGGCCTTGGACGTGGGTAAGTGTTAAGTACTTGTCGGTTACTGGTCAAAAACTTAAAGGGGTCTGAATTTAATGTCCCAGTATCGGAGACGGTCAGGCTAGGAAATATTTTTATGTCCAGTTTTTTTTAAGTGAGGAATGGCCCCCCAAAAAGTTATGGGTTTATTCGTGAGTGTCCTTTGGCCGGGAATAATAATGAAACATTCTGTATATATACAGGTGCGTTTTGGGTCCTAGCAGTTAGACTTAGTTTGGGTTCGAGGAAAGTTGATTAGGCCAAAACAAAGAAACAACGAACAGCGACATTAGCAGCCGGACCCAGTTAGTTAAGATAATCTTTTGCCAGCCGAAACTCAAACTAGAACTAATTATCCACAAAGTGTTACACGCTCCCCATCCTCCCTTGGCGTTCTAACCACAAAGTTGTTGCTGTGTTTTGTTTTTTTTCCTTGTGAACCTGCCTTTCGCTCGATACGGCCACACATAAGTTCTCGACGTGGGGTTAATAACTTATGCAACGAGTTGCAGAGGTGGGTATTCTCACAGAAAAGACTAACTCATAAGTGACGTTCTCCTATGGACCCCTTCAAATGGACGTGCTAGTGTTGGCCGACCAGCAAGAACTTACCTACAATTGCTCTGTTCTGACGCAGGATTTAGTTTGGAAGACCTGCCAAGTGCGATGGATAATAGGCACGTATAGAGAGAGAGAGAGAGAGAGAGAGTCGGGGAAATTCGTGCGAGCAGCCGTGTGTGTATCTATAGAAATGTGCTGTATCTATAGAAATTCTCAGGTGTTCAAAAATGTCCTCTATTGTAACTATTTTGTCAGACGAAAGAAGTGCATTAACTGAATCCACCATTTCTGGTGTGCTCACCATTGGGAGTCAGCCTGGCCTGTCTTCATTTTGAATAATATTTCGATCTTTTAACAATTTAGCCCATTTGTAAACATTTTTGTCTAAAGCATACTTCTATCTACAGATCACACATTCTTCTGGAAATTTTGCATGATTTGCTTTTATCAGCCACCAAATATTTGATGAGAGATTCCCTATTCAAGCCTGAAGCATTTTAATAAACTTAAAACAAATATTTTGCGAGATTAGTTTTTGCTACAAATCAATTTAAAACAATGCCCAGTTCATATTTATGGGAAAAATTCTTTTTTAAAAGATTAATCTTTTTCGTTTAATGACCTTTTATATATATATATATATATATATATACACAAAGGTCATTCAATGTATATATATATATATATATATATCCTCAATATTGTCGCAAAATAAGGTCACTCAAGGAGTACATTTTTACAAAATTACAGATAATTCAGTTGCATTAAGTCCTGGCGACAACACCCCACGAGACTCCAACTATACGGACACTTGCCCCCCATCACAAAAACTATACAAGTTCGACGAACCAGACACGCAGGACACTGCTGGAGAAGCAAGGAAGAGCTCATAAGCGATGTACTCCTGTGGACCCCCACTCATGGATGTGCAAGTGTGGGACGACCAGCACGAACTTACATACAGCAGCTATGTGAGGACACGGGTTGTAATCCTGAAGACCTGCCGGAGGCGATGAATGATAGGGAGAAATGGCGAGAGACGGTCAGGGATATCCGCGCAGGCGGCGCGACATGATGATGATGTATATCTCGGATAAAAGACGATCATAGAAACACGAATATACACTAATTCATTGATGTACATCATCATCAAGTCGCTCCGACAGAATGGATTCTATGTACACTCTCGTATATAAGTTGAACCTTCGGAACAAATTTTTAAACAAAAAGTGGGTATTAATTTTGTTAGTTCGATATGACACCAGATAACAGAGATTAATCAATCAATCTCATAAAATATAATTACTTAGTGAAGTTGATGCAGCCTAAATATTCGACAGGTGTGGTGTTTTACCATCCTATGCAAAGAAAGAAAACCGTAAGGAGATGAGAAAAATGTATGGTGATAATGATTCCTATTCAGTTCTTTCTAGATGCTACAAGGTAGGTTTAATGACTAGTAAAAAAAAAAAAATAATAACTTACATTGAAAACAGGGTAATATGATCACATGGATAGTTTGTTTTAAACTTTGCAAGTGCATTTAGAGACTTTCCGTGATTCAAATGTCCAGTCCGGTTTTTGCTATCTGGAAAAACGTAAAGAGGCGTTTCATTCTGAAAAGAAATAAACAATACAAGGTGAGCTTGTGAATATTCCAGTTTAGTTAGGATACATAAATAACACACACACACATATATATATATATATATATATATATATATATATATATATATATATATATATATATATATATAAAACCTAAAATGTCAAATAAAACAAATCAAGATTAACTACTAACAGAGAGTAGGAGTTATCACTATTTCGACGGCAACAATGGAGGGTAGTTAAAAAACCGCGTTCAAATCCTAGAAGAGGCTGCATTCCATGTAGAGCTAAAACCCTTGGGAAAGGTATGGATCCAACTATTCTCTTTTCAGTTGGACAGATTGGGTTTTAACCTTGGCATTGCAATCGATCAAGGAGAAGGAAAATAAACCTGTCAAACACCGCTTAAAATTTTACCCCGTGTCACATCCTGCTTGTACAGAGGGGTTGGAAAATAGATAAAATTCTTATATTTGCAATGGGAAATCTAAAATGAACACTTTATGATTTGAAAGCGAAACACTTGGTGTAAAATCTGTTTTGGTTTCTGCCCTGTTGAGTGGGGCTGTAGAAAACGGCGACTGTACCTCTGTACAGTCGTAGGACCCCCCTCTGTTCCGCATGAGGCCTCCTGTTATATATATATATATATATATATATATATATATATATATGGTTGTTGTAGGTCCAAAGAAAGAATAAGGATATATTTTAAGATAAGAAGGTCCACGAAGATTTGGAATTAAATAACCCACATATGCTGTAACATACCACCAAACTAATATGTTTAGGTTTCGAAACAGAGAGTCTTAGATATTACACTGCGGGTACATATATATTGGGTTGAGTCATGAATATTTTACCTCTCTTAAAAGCAAGTTGTAACTACGCGTTTAAAACTTCTAAAGTAAAGTGTGTGTACATATATATATATATATATATATATATAAGAGAGAGAGAGAGAGAGAAATGTATATATATGTAATGTCATTATTGGTGACAGAAATGGGACTTTTATGATAACGTTCAACGCAAAACACAACTAGAAATTATCTGATTAAAGGGTGCCTTCATCGGTCATTTTTATTTCATAAGTGAAATTTAATCTATGATCTCACACCCCTAAAATGGAGAAACTGAAAGTGCTTATTCGACATGTAGTAAAGTTGGCGACCATAGTCGAGGGTAACCCGAAGGCTCCCTTTTCGATAGCTACTACACCAAGGTGTAGGGGAGGGCGCTACTCCTTCCCTGGATTGCTCTACTTTACCCTTGATCCGTACCTTATAATGCTGAGTGTTAAGCAAGGAGGCATCAAGTACCATTTTTTGAGTCTTTGGTATGACTCGACCTGGGATTGAACCCAGGTCTCCCGGGCCATTGGCGAACACTCTCGTGGAAGTTTAAGAATAACAAAAAAAAAAAAAAAAAAAAAAAAAGAAAAAAACTCTTCAGAAATATCTAAGAAAATGAGTAGCGTTTATGGTGAAGGTGTCATTACTGGCAGCAAACTCTGAAACTGATTTTCAAAGTTTCGTTCTGCCAACATGTGATTGAGAGATGAACCCAAAACCAAGACTCTCATCAGACCTCGATGAAGATGTTTCAAGAGAATTGGTGAAATGTAATCCAGGCAAAAGTACTCGAGAATTAGTACTTGAACTCAACACATCCCAATCCACAACCTGCTACCACTCGAAAAAGAAAGGAAAAGAGAGCAAGCTGGACGCTTGATGGTTTGGTTTCTTTGTTTAATGGCATATCAACCTTTGTAGGTTATTTAATGCCAAAGCCATTCTCCTTGAAGAACAGTAGTGGTACTATTTAACCCATAGCTGGGATGATAAGGGGGTTCATACCTTTCCCAAGGGTATTTGTCTGAAAGTGAACGTAATAGCGCGACTGGAGTACGAACTTGCTTACTACGATTCTGCAGTCCATCGCTTTAACCATTTCACCACGAGGACACCCCCCTTGCTGGACGCTTGGGTTCTTCATAATCTTAATGAGAAGAATAAGGAAGATTGCATATTCATTGGGACAAGTGCTCTTTCAAGACAGAGAAATGAACTGTTCCTCAAGAATATCTTTATAGGTGACAAAAAATGGGTTAACACGTTCTCAGTGGCCAGTGACAACTTTGGCCTAATCATCAGCACAAAAAAAAACAGAAGTGATGCACTAGTCAGCGCCTGGAAAACCATACGACGAACCGAACATTACCATCAAGGGACAACGATTGAAGGTGATAGAAAAGTTCACTTACCTCGGCAGTACCCTCTCTGTCTATTGTCATGAATGTCAAGGTGAATACCAGACTCGCAAAAGCGAGTGCAGCCTTTGGGTGACTCCACAGGAATGTGTGGAATCGGAGGGGCATCTCGGAGGCAACCAAAATCAAGGTATACCGAGCTGTCGTTCTAACCACCCTCCTTTATGGCTATGACACGTGGACTACTAATCAAAGGCATATAAACCACTTTCACACAACCTGTCTGGGGAAGATTTTCGGCATCACATGGCACTCCCCCCATACCGAAGTTTTATCTCGGGCTCCTCTTCCCAGCATCTACACCATCTTGATGCAATTACAGCTTCGTTGGGCCAGCCATGTTATTCGCATAAAAGATCACCGCCTCCAGAAGATACTGCTCTACGGCGAACTATCTCCGGGCAAGCGCTCCCAATGGGACCAGAAAAAGTGCTTCAAGGACACACTGAAGGTCTCCATGAAATATTTCGGTGCAACCCCTTATTGCCTGGAATATCTGGCGCAGGATAGATACAAGTGACATGAAATTGTCAAACGTGGAGCGAAATCCTGTGAAGAAAGAAGGAAGGCAGTAACTGAGTTGCATAGGAAACATAGAAAAGGCACTGTCACATCAGCCACGACCGCCACCATTCCTTGTTTTCATTGCCCAAGACTCTTACACGCACAGATTGGTCTCATTGCCTATCTGCGCACTCACGGATCCCGTCTTCAATCATAAAGTTGATCAGACAGCCATCATCGATTACGATGAACAAAGAAGAATATGTAAATATATATGTGTGTGAATATATATATATATATATATATATATATATATGCGTGTGTGTGTGTGTGTGTGTGTGTGTGTGTGTGTGTGTGTGCGTATTCATAAAAGATAAACCGACCTTCTTTACCGAGCTTCTTCAGTGTTAGAGTACAACTTTCGCTTTAACATTAAAAATGCATGAAAATAATTTTCAGAACTTAAATAATAAAAAGTCATGAGGATATATGTATTTATCAACCCCTCCACACGAACAGGGTGCAACACAAGGTCACTTTTTGAGCAGAGTTTGAATTCAGAGTTTTCCTTCTCTTAGACTGGCTACCATACCAAGGTTAAAGAGCTAAGTCTGTTCTGTTTACCTATAACTGGAGGGAGAATAGTTGAATTTATACATTTCCTAAGGATATTAGCATTATGTGAAATGCAAATGGTGTCACCGTGTCTATTTCGTACGACGATAATCGGTACACTATGCTTCCACCATGAGGATATATATATATATATATATATATATTGTAAAATCCTGTTAAGTCATAGTTCAGTAATACAAGTAATAACATTTATAAGATTACTTTTTATGAAGAATCAGTTAAATCAGTTTAAAAAACAGTGACTTGTCAGGGCAATACTTCAATGTTCTAGCCCAGGAAAATGCCAAGATTTCATAAACTGATTTTCTGGGCAGGCTGACCTCCCCCACTCGGAAGATTAGCACAACAGTTTTCTTTCTCATTTAGTTGAGTTAAGATGAGCAAATGTTGAGAAGAAAAAAATGCGCTGAAAAAGAAAACTAAATTATTTCGAAAAAATAATTCGAAAAAATCTTTTCATAATTGAAGATGAATGTAAAGTTTTGGCTTTTAACAAACAAATTGAAAATAGAATCCCCACAATAAATAAGTAAGTAAATAAATAAATAAAACAAACTTTACCGGTTCCAAAATGAATCCTAATAAATTCACACCGAAACTCATGTCGCTCATGTTGATATTGTTATAAAGCCTATTAACCTGTGTGCATACAAGAAAGAAAAATCAGATTCAAATTAAACATCGTAAATTTCTATACAAAAGTATTGTAGCCCATCGGCTACTCATATCGAAATTCCCAGTTTAAAAGACCCAAAGTCATCTATGTCATCAGTGAACGGAATTTTTATCTGGTACCGGAAGCGAAGCCCGTTATCAACAAAGATAACATCGCCAGGTTCTCAGAGGCTATTTTCAAAGCGAATTAATTCTGTAATCCGCCTCGAAAGTAGTTTCTAACAGTTTAGCATAACTGGTTGTGTTTGTAAGCTTCTCTTAACGGTATAAAGATTTATTTAATTATTAAAAACAATTAAAGAGAATCTTCGTGTCCACGGTCGGACACGTGTGAACCCAGCAGATACACAACCCCTGACTGCCATAAAACCAATCGTCACTGACGGCAAGGCACCTCAGCTGCGAGCTTTCCTTCACTGATATCAGCACCCCGACAAGACACCTTATCCACCTACCTAGCAGCAGACGCCAAGGTCCAGCCTTTCACTAGCCTCAGCATCTTCACAGTTCTTTTCAGGATTAAACTTTGAAAGTCTCAAACAGTGCTTTTCAGGTATATTAATCTTGGTTCCTCTCTTTAGTTATTTTAATGATTTTTGCAGGTTTTATATTACCAGCACCACGGGACGATGACATAGTTACCAGTCAGACTCTACGGACACTCGGAGTCCACGAATAAAGAACACTACTCGGACTATGGTCGACTCTTCGAAGCCAACTTCGGCTACACCCCCTCTTAACAAGTGACATTGATCATCCGACTTTTACGACCCGACACTTCTGACTCTCCGACCATCTACTGATACTTGGCGACGCAGCTACACCTATCCAGACTATCAAGACTTTTTCCAGATCCTTTAAACTCGCTGTCGACAAGAACTATTTGACAGCCGGGTTTACACTTTCCACTCCAACATGGACTGTATTCGATAACATGGACTTTTGACACCGCAAAGACTTTATCCAACTGCAAGGACTTTATCTCACCGCAGGGATACAGAACACACAAATTCTTCGTGCACGATTCGCCCAATAAAAACTCGGCATTTAGAACTTGCTCCCATGTCTTTGTCATCTCCTTGCTTAGTCCGTGTCACGCCACTTTCATAACATAAAGTTTGTGGGATCGACATATTCATCGGTCCTGCAACAAAAGTATCCAAATTAAAAAGTTCAATCTTCTTGGTGTAGGCCGCCCAACTTGTGGGGCTCAGAATACGTTGATTCTATCCCTTGCTGAGGAGTAAGACACCTTGCAAAGGAGTATCTTCGTTATGATAGTAAACTCTATATGATAGTGACGTTGAAGCTCTGGAGCTCGAGGAATGTGGGATGCTCCTTCATTGCTATTACTCTGTGGGGTTTTGACTTAAGGTCAAGGGCAATGGCCAAAGATATGTTGCCGTTTGATATCTGACTCCATTGTTAGGTTATTTTATTTTACCCCACGTTAGCTAGTCGGTGTAATGCCTTGCCCAAGAAAGTCCCAAAAAGAATTATACGAAGGAAGACAGCAACAGATAGGAGACGAAGACGTTTCTTTTACATTTTCCTTTATTTCCTGGGTTCAACAACCATTCCATGGGTGAGGGAGTTTTCCCTGAATACAATTGAAATGGTTGAATCCCCCAGTTAAGGTGTCAAAATATCATATGATTAAATTATTTGTATTAAGAATTGTTACTTGAAGCTATAATTGCATACTAAGGATTATTATTATTAATTACTTGAAAACATGCAACAGTGAAAATTATTTGTATTTTATAGGAATATTAGATATCACCGTGTGAAAAATAAACAAATGGATAAATAAATAAATAAACAAACCTCTACAGAGATAACTAAACATCCAATATAAATATGAACGTATAATGGACGCAATTCTCATAAAATAGCCCGTGCCATTAAAATCAATCTATCAACCCTTGTTGGAGATTAGTGGCTAGTTACCTCGACTATTACTATTATAGTGAGTTTTGGTTCTTATCTTTAATATTCACAAAAATCAAAACTTTTATCCGACTATTTGTCTAAATTTCTAAGATGAAGCTTGATAATTTTTATCACATAGGGCCCCGTCCTCAAGCCTTATGAGTCACCACTCACAGCCATCAGATAGCCTCGCTAGCCAGCCGGTCCGTACAAGCTAACCCTTTTAATATTTGGGGCAAATTTCCGGAAAATTTTATAAATTATAAAATAAAAATTCATAAATACATGTGACCCTCAAACGTGTCTCAGGAAACCCTAAGAGTCTCACGTGACCCTCAGAACAGTAAAAGAGTTTGAATATTTCACAGATGAATATGCACTGATTCTTTTCATTTCATTTTTCTCTTATATATATATATATATATATATATATATGTGTGTGTGTGTATCTGTGTGCGCGCGCGTATGTATATGTGTGTGTGTATGTAAAAAAATTGTTTTTTTTGTTGGTCCAAAGAGAGAAAAAAAGAGATTCGACTAACAAACCTACACGAGTGAGTTCGAGTCTCATTGGGTGCCCCATTCATGTGGCCTTATGCCGCATATGTTCTCTGATGAAAGCAACAAGCTGGAAGCATACACGTACGTAAGAACAAAATAAATAATTCTATAAAAATACTAATCTCTTAGCAGACTAACTCATTTTGATATATATATATATATATATATATATATAGTTAAAATTAGACCTGTTCCAAGAGGACTTTCCCCAAGCAGCACCTACTCACATTGTGATGCTGGAATTGTTTCCTCGAATGAGTAGTATAGTGCCGCCTGGGCCAGGACAATTTTGTCATTGTTTACTCGCGAAGCAATGGAGTAGTCTCACGTTAAACCAATCATATGTCCTGCCAATGTGATGAGGGTGGATAAATCTCAGCATTGACAATTTTTTTCTTCCTAATTTTTAGTGTCATAAAGATTGCCGAAATTTACTCAAACAGACAATTGGTTAAAATTACGAAATGTGTGTGTATGTTTGTGTGTCTGTTTTGTTTTTTTTCTGTTTAGTTTGTTAGTGCAGAAATTGACAAAGTTGTTGTGGCATTGTGATGAAGTAAGCGAGCAAGTCGACACCTTGCCTATGTTATATGACTGATAGAGATCTCTTATAATTTATTGTTCAAATAAAATAATAGTAATTCCAATTAACAAGACGGGAGTGCATTTACTGGATATTGCCGGGGCCGATATTTTTTTCAAAATGAAAAAATGCGTCTCTGCTCATAGGCTCCGCACACGGTGAAATGTTGATGGAATTTATCATAAAAATAATATTTAAAGTAATTCTTCGATCAATCTTTGCAGTAAAAGATAAAGAAAGACAAAAGTTGCACCGATTTGAGGATGGAAGAACTATAAAAGACGTGATTCTTTCGATATCCAGACAGAAAGAAGGCCGAGCGAGACACGAGAACATCGCCCGCCGACACATACAACATTCTCGTCTTACTCTTCCTATTGCAGCTTTTAATGGAAACAGTATGACCCAAGAAATACCACCCCACCTACTTTCCATTTCTTCAACGCTGGCATTCTCCTTCCTTGTCGACATAAACTCTAGTTGATCGCGTCAATCTGTAATTACCCTTACCAACATAAATATTGGAACATTTTTATTTCTCGATTCTACAACAATTCAACACACGTCAAAATTCCTAAAATTAATTAATTCCTATCAATACAACAACCGAACATTTTACTTCTCAATTTCACATACATTCTCATATTTATTGAAACATTTATTTTTTTATTTTTTGCTTGTTTATACAATTGTTAAAGTTTTCACTTGTCTTCTTGTTGTTTGATTTGTAACTCAATGTTTTGTCCTTTCCTTGCTACCATACACTTGATATAACACCTATGTATACTTGGATCAAATGCAATCGATGGTCGATTAAAACGTGAGCTAAAATTTCATTCTTATCCTTCTATCATCAGAATTTACGGTGTATTTATGTTTATAAATATTAGAGTAAATGAAAGATCTAACATGCAGGCTTAACCTTTCCGTAAGCAAATAATTTTAAATCCTTGTAAAGTGAACGAATTATTTTCAGAAAATTTACAAAATAGAGTTTACGTTCAAACAAGTCAAGTAATCAAATATATATAAAACAATTAAAACATGATAATTCTATCAGCAATTGTGTCATCGTGAAATAGCATGAAAACAATAAAGCACTCACTTTTAATCGTGATATTTTGGAAAATTGCTGTTAAACAATCTTACACTATAGTGGGGTCTCCTAACGATGTTTCTATACGGTAAAATTGAATTAATCAACAAGCATCCAATAGGAAAACGCCCTACAATGGACTACAGTAAAAAAAAAAAACCCCCAAAAAAACAACTAAGTTATCGCTCAGCCTACAAAAGGGTTAATAAATCCAACCTGTGATGATTTACATAAACAGTTAATAACAAAATACTTACGCCCCAAAACGTATGTATGATATATATTTTCTTCATTTTAATTTCTTCTTGGTTAATTGGCACTCTTTAATGAAAGCAAAATAATTAGATAGCAAAATGGAACAATTAATTATTTTCTACGGTGAAAAACATTTTTTTTAAATAGTCATATATTTTTGGAACAAATTACCTAATCGGGTCAAAAACAGCAATAGCATAAAAAAATTAACATTAACTTGGATGATTTTTGAAATAATAGTAAGAAATAGAATTAAAGAGGGCATTTTTGGGAACTACCGGATGAATTACTTAACAGAGTTTAATCAGTACATATTGTATTAATAGTATGTTCAGTGCAAAGATTTTTAAAGGTTGATGTAAGAAGATAATAAAAAGAAGAGATTCCAAAAGTGGTATAACAAATAACAATATTTCTCTTGGTATCGGTTTTGTTGATGGCATATCAACCTTCGTAGGTTATTTAATGCCAAACTCACCCTTATAGGATAGTAGTGATACTTTTCTACTCATAGCTGGTGGGATAAGGGAGTTCATTTTTTCCATGGTTATTAGTTGGAAAGTGACCGTAATAGCGCGACTGGAGTTCGAACTTGCTAACTACGATGTCGCAGTCTGGTACTTTAGTCATTGCGCCATTGGAACCCTATTCTCCTGGTATTTATATATAAGGTACTTGTGTTGTCTTGTACACTTAGTTTTTTCCTTGGCAAAAAACGTAAGTAGTGTTTATTTCTGCTCCAAATTTCCTATCCATCTGTAGCAGAAAGAATTTCAAATCATTATTTAGTGCGGGAATTGTATTGGCCGTTGGAGTTTTGAATTTATATATTTCGTCCAATGAGAATGACTGATGCTATTCTGCTCGGGTCACCTCCCCGGGTAACATAAAAGGCCGTGCTAACCATTCTCGCCCTCTTTCACCACAGAGCAGTCCACTAAGCATTATGAGGAGAGCACATCCAATTTATGGACCATTGGTGTCTGGGAAATCATTCTTTCATCATTCATCTTTCCTTCTAAACCAACGGATCCGCGGTGAAACAAATTGGATATTTTCAACTCCTGCTTTGAATTAAGCATTTTAATTCTTGTCCTGACGATAGCATTTCAACTCCTGCTTTGACTTCATCATTTTACTTCCTGTCCTGACGACAGCATCTCGATTCATGCTCTGACATTCTGCTACTTTGTTCCTTCTCAACTTTACAACTGTTTTCCTTCTTCCAACGACTTACAGCACAAGGGTTCTTTTTGCCTCAAGCTGTTATTAAAGCTTCCAAATTGAAAACTATCAATATCTTCGTCAACTCATTTGTTCTTCCTTTTAATATAACAAAAGGCAACAGAACTCTACAACCTCAACTGCCATTTTTGTATAAATGTTAATATTATCTGCCCTCCTGTTATACATCTTTTTATATGTACATTTACTTAACCAAACTTATACAAGCACCGGGTCAATAAGACTTCTAGATTAAGAGAACATGCCTTGAAAATCTTCATTCGAAATCCTGCTTTTACGTGTAGTCGAACACTGTTACCAATGGGAAATTTGCAACTATTTCAGCTAACACAATTTTGTGGCACACATGTAATTAACACTTGAAGTGTTTACCTTTTTAAAATAATTAAAGATATATTTTAGTACCGTATATAGTTGGAGACTATAATTGTTAAAATGGATTCGGTATGAAATATACCAACAAAGGTTGACATGCCGTAAAACCAACCAAGTAATCAAGCAAACAACTATCTACCAGCTTTCAAAGTAGTCGTAAAAAGCTCTTGTTATTATAGCACTTTGTTACATGTGTCGTTTTACATTCTCCGACCTTTGGATAAACAGCATGGATTGAAAATAAAGTGGTAGTCTTTGACGAGATTTGTATTCCGTGTCCTCGGGAGTCTTTCTAATATTCTCGATTCCTCATGAATTTCGTCACAGGAACAACCTTCAAGCGAACTTACATCTTGTAATATAGCTGTATCTTTACTCGCCCAATTTAACCTCACTATTTTGTCTTTAATATACAAAAATCTATCAAGTTGTCTGAATTTCTTGAATAAACAAATTTCAATATCAATTTTTGACTAGTTTATCTTATTGTAGGTGTCAATCGTAACACTCAGATCGTATCCTGAGCATATGGGATGCGTGTTCAAATCTCTTTGGAGGCAACGTTTTTTGTTTCTCATTCGATAAAACATACTGCTTAATAAATAAATGACTTTTATCAATATGGATCATGTTTATTTATTTTTCCAAATTAACTTCGAAGTCATAGTAAATGAAACAGGAGAAAAAAAAAAGCTAAAGAATAAAACTTACTTGTGAGTGAACACCGCCATAACTTCAATTGTGTTCTTTATTTTGCCCCTCTTAAGTCTCTCCTTCCCAAAATTTACATTACTGTTTATGGTGCTATTAAAATACTGTTTGTCTGGTGAGAAAAATAATAATTGCAGTTGTAAGAATCTAAATAAAATGCACGGAACTTTTCATGGTAAGTTGTGTATAAAATAGTTTTTTTTCAAAGGAGCATTTCTGACGAATTTTTCATAATTATAAAAATATTAGAATTAATTTTATTTATTGCGGACATTTTGTCCTCATCTTGGTAGTTTTTGTGTTGTTTCCTCTTTCACTAGGTTTCGGCCAAATTTCACCTCTGGCCTTCTTCAGGTGATTTTACTGCGACCTCGGATAGGAATGCTGAGTCTTGTAACCGTATTCTCAGTAATTACTGCCTTCCATAGTTTTTGTCTATCGCACCACGTTTTTGACCAAGTAAACCTATGGCCGGCTTGGGTAGGATTTGAAACTGCTATCTTCTGACAATGCTCACCTGGAACCGTAGAGACTCAACGCCTCTATTCGCTGCGCCACGGGCCCCGAAGTCCGCAATAAATAAAAATTAATTCTCAGATTAAGAAGCCTCATCTCAAAAATGATTCCAATTAAATACAATTATAAAAACATTATTGATTTCTTGGGACTCGGTGACAATGGAGCAATTTGATCCGATTCAATTGCTGCTTTGATTATATAGAACAACATACAGTATCGACCTTAATTAAATACACATCAAACAATCTTCTTTAATTAGAAGTTAATTTTCTTCTAAACTAATTGGTTTGGTTTGGTTTCTTTGTTTAATGGCATATCAACCTTTGTAGGTTATTTAATGCCAAAGCTATTCTCCTAGAAGAACAGTAGTTGTGCTATTTAACCCATAGCTAGGAGGATAAGGGGGTTCATACCTTTCCCAAGGGTATTTGCCCAAAAGTGAACGTGATAGTATGAACTGGAGTATGAACTCGTGTACTACGATTCCGCAATCCATCGCTTTAACCATTACAACCACGAGGACACCCCCTTCTAAACTAATGATACCGGGATTTTATTATTTCTAGAGGGAACATTATACAATGAAAACGGGATTTTATCATTTCTTGAGAGAACACTATACAATGAAAACGGATATTATTAAGCATGATTAATTATCAAACTTTACCGCATTGAAGCTTTATAAACAAAAATATGAACATATAAAAAGTAAAGTTGGCGACCATAGTCGAGGGGGCAACTCCTTTCTCAGAATTGACCCACTTTACCCTTGATTCCTACCTTATAATGCTGAGTGTTAAGCAATGAAGCATCAGGTACCATTTTTGAGTCTTTGGTATGACTCGACCTGGGATTGAACCCAGGTCTCTCTGGCCACTGGCAAACATTCTAACCATTTGGCCAATGTCCGATACGCCTCGTATATGTTTATGAAATTTTATATTTGGTTACTGAGTTGTTGCATTTGTTGGCTAATGCGTCTCAATTCTGTAGAGTTTGGTAATAAATAGTACCTAATAATATCCGTTTTGGCAGTATAATGTTCTGCTGGAAATAATAAAATCTTTGTTTCCTTGGTTGAGAAGAAAATTAACTTAAAAAAAAAAATGTTAGCGGTGTACTATCTTTTGGGCGATACTGTATAAAGAACTCCAATAAATAAGGTTTGGTTTCTTTGATTGATAGCATATTAATCTTCGGGGTTATTTATTGCCAAAAGCTATCCTTATAGAAGAACAGTAGTGGTGCTATTCAACTCATAACTGGAGGAATACCTTTCCCAAGGGGATTAGTCCTACTCCCAACACGTTTTCAATTTTAGCATTTCGTATATGATGAAACTTCATATTTCGTACCATTTCGTATATGATGATTTTTTCCTGTTTAATTTGTTAAAAAAATTTCACTACAAAACAAAAATGAAAAAAATAATTCGATGTTTCTTTTAAGAAAAAAAAAACTTTTCATATTTCATATTATATATTTGATAACACACTGTTAAGTAAGTTAGTTGTTTGGGTTTTATGACATATCAGCCTTTGTAGGTTATTTAACGCCAAATCCATTTTTATGTAAATAATCAGTTGTATTTCAAACAATTTAGTTTAGCATGAGTACACAGTTTGTCAAAAACATTTCTATTTCAACCTATTTAGTTTATTCAAACAGTTCTAATTCAGTTTAGTATTAGGACAAATTTTGTTTACATAGTTAATATGTCAAAACAGTTCCATATTAAACAATTCAGGTTTGTGTAAGTAGAGTTTCAATGTCAAAAACAGTTTCATTTCAAACAATTCAGTTTAGTATGAACACGCAGTTTAAATGTAAGTACAGTTTAATTCTCAAAAAGATTTCTATTTCAAGCTATTCAGTTTAGTCAAACAGTTCTAATTCAAACAATTCAGTTTAGCATAAGTATGCAATTAGTTCTATTTAACCCATAGATAGGGTCCTATCAGGTGCTACCACTCCGGGCTAGAGTAGACCTGGGAGCAATGGCAACGAAGTGGTGCTCCGCATTCCCTAAAGCTCCAGTATTACTGGAACCTCACCATCAGATTGTTTTGTGTCGTATCCAGGACTCTGCAGTCGGCGTATTCTACAGCCCCAGCCGACTAGGCAACATACTGTTAAATAACTAGCACTCTCCACAATATTATTTCCCATTTATCAATGTTGTGAGGATACCTTCAACCCTTCCTTGACTTTCCAATTATTGTCGATTGATGCTTTAAGAATTTATCGTGTCAAGTGGGAACAAAATCAGGAATATAGTGAAGGTGCAGAATCATCTTCATTACATTTTTTTTGTAAATAAATGTTGCAATCCTTCAAAATATTTCATTGCTTGCTAGAATTCGTATGTGTCACCCAAATCGTATTCAAAGTTTGTTTGTTTCGCTTGTAGGGAGATAATAAATATCTCCCTCAGAGAATGGGCGTGTCTGTTGCGTATCTCTTCTCTACCTCATTTGCTTCTGCTCTTTGAACAGAAGAGATGTGTCTCAGACCCTGCCACGTGGCTATTTTACTTTTCTTCATTAAGTAATTTTTTCCTATTTTTGTACTTCTTCCACATACTCTTCGTTCATGGAACAATATGTCTAATTTCTAATTGTCGGTACACATTTGTGTATTTCTCTTAATACCATTCGAATGTATATCATAATGGAATTCTTTCTTTCTAATATTATTGGTAAGAATATCATGTATATAAAAAATTAAATATTCTTGTATGTGTGTAATATCAATGAATACTAACCCTTAATTACTTCCCTTCTGGAAAACTGGTATTACCTCCCCTATGGTAACTCTTTTGTAGAAGAATAAAAGGACTGCTTGTGTGTGCTAACGGCAGGCAATATAACATTGCTGTAAATTAGCTCATTAAAGCTACATTAGTAGTATGAAGTGTCTTTTTTTTTCATTTCAATGTACAAATGTATTTATTTTGTCTTTCCTTCCGTTGTGTTCAGTATTAGTATATCAAAGAAATACAAATGTTGATAATAATTCGTTGGTGATTATAGACTCAACTAAGTATTTTCCGAGCACACCAATATTCTAATGGTTTGTTACATTCAGCTCAACAAACGGATTTTCACGGTCTTTGCCTTGGTTGTTATCGATGCATGTAATTTCTGCAAAGTTTTCAAAACGTTGCGTTTCCAAAATGGCTTTATTTCCATTATCAAACCTTATTCTCTGTGTCAGAATGCTATATTCAAAATAAACAACCATGCCAGTCTACTGAAGCTGCAGAATACACCGACTGCATCTCTGTAGGGCGGTAAGACCCCGCCCGATGAGTGTCCAGGAGATGACATAAAATCTGATGGTGAGGCTCCAGCAATGCAGGAGCTTTGAGTAATGCGCTGAACCCCTTCATTGCCATCGCTCCCAAGTCCACTCTGACCCGTAGCACCTGAAAGAGTCCTATCTATATGTAAAAACAAACAAACTGTGTGCCATTTAAACTGAGTGCAATCAAATGACTTATGCTAAATTGAAATGCTTGAATTAGAACTCTTTGATCATTTAACTGTATGTAAACAAATAACTGATGTTTAATAGAATTATTAATAATACATAGTAATACTTGGAACCATTTAGATTTGTTGGCTTATATTTATAAATCATATACATTTAATATATATGTATAAACCAGATTTAGCATTAAATAACATGCAATGGTTGATATGCCATAAAACCAAACCAAACCAAACCAAGCCAAACTAAAATAAGCAAATACACTTCTTGTTTAACCTATTGCTCTTTTTTCGTCGAATAGTATTGGGGGATTTTGGTTTGATTTAATCTAAAACAGAAATTTTTTGAAAAGTGTAAAATCTATACGTGGGATTTTTTGGTAGTTGCAATATTACATGAAATGACAAACATTATACTTATGCGCTAAAGATCGGCTTACAACTGATATAAAGTAGGTATTGCCTGAGAGAGGGCACGAGTGAGTTAACCATGACCAAGTCACCTAGGTTTATTCACATTGGCCCAATAAAACAATCTGATGGTCCAAATGAGCGAAGATACTTTTTAAAAGTAAATCGATATTTAAATTGACAAGAAATTATCCAACCCGTGACACAATGTCCCCACCACCCCCGGCACTTTGGATAGCCGATAAATCAAATATCTGCAGAGGAATAATTTAAAGATGACAGCTTATTGGTCGTTCCCTTCCAGTGTAGGAACTAAGGTACCGAGATGATTATCGTGCTTTAGGAGAGATAAGGTCTCGGATTTAGTTAGAGTCAGTAAAGTCAGGCTCGAATCGAAGCAGTCGTATAAGTGAGACTTTATAAAAATCTATTTTCAACAAGAGAACAAAATTGACTACGTGTGGCTTTTAATAGGAATTCTAGCGCTTTCAGAATAGAGAGGGGGAGAAGTGAGCCTAGACTATAAGGCACCTAAAGCTACCTCCTACCATTTGTCGGCAACTCAGTGCGAACTCAGGAGCCGGCCTGTTAAGGCAAGAAAAAATAGCAAGCAGATAGGTTTCGTCACTCACTCACTCCTTTAACCGTTAAAAAGTAACTAAGTTGGCGTGGAGTTATTCGAGAAATTCATCTAAAAGTTAGCTTTGCCGAAAACTTAGCTAAAATTAAACGAAAGCTGAAAATTCAACCCAATAATTCGACAAGACAACTTTATAGAAAATTCGACAAAATTAAACGAAAGCTGAAAATTCTACTAACATTTCAACAAAACTACAAAAACTACTCAGATTCAATGAACTTTGTTTATTGGACACAAATACTCTCTCTTGGATAAATCCCGCAAATTACAACAAATTTGCTACGCTTTAACCTTACTTTACTTTTTCTTCATTTGTTTATATTATGTAAAATATGTTTCTAAAACTTTGTTGTCTGTATTATATTTTTTAATCATTATCCGAACTGAAAAACTGCGGAACCAACTATTTAAAATCATCCACGAAAACGACCTAAAGATATTTTCCCCAAATATTAAAAATTTGATATTATTATCCTCCAAAATTGTAAATCTAATATTTCTTTTAACTTAACCTTTTGAAGCTAAAAAAAAAAAAACCCAAACTTCTAAGTCCCCAAGAACAACTGTGAAATGACTTGGTGAAGAATTTCCGCTGGTTCTAAAATGAGGGTGGTAGACATTTACCAATGAATAAAGAGGCTACCTTTCTTTTAGAAAACACTGCAATAAACGCGAGAATGTAAAATAAAAAATGTTTACCAACTTCTTTCCATCACCTGAAAGTAAAGGATTTGTTTTGGATCAAGTGACAACGCACTCCTTGATAAACCCCACAATAAAAAAAAACAAAACAAAACAAAAATCAAAAACAAAACACCTCCCTTTAAAAAACAAGGGTTCGGTCGATTAACAGGCGAACAATTTAGCAGGACATTTATTGTATTAATCATATCGCATAGTTGACTAATTTTAAAATTTGTATTAACTCAAAATTCTCTCTCGCTCTCTATCTCTCCCCGCACCCCATTTTAAAGCTCAAGAACATTTTTTACACATATATTCATTTCAATATTATACTTACGATCAAAGTAATGATAATCGAAATACCACACCCCCAAACCACATAGAACAAAGGCTAACACAAGAAGGAAAAAAAAAAAAATGAATATATAGATTTTAAAGAGAATTGTTTCTGAAAAGAAAATCAGATTACCATCGCTAAGAAACCAAGTTAGAAATTGTGAAAATAAACGAATTATTAATACATATCTAAAAAAATAACATCTCGGAATTAAACAAATTAGTCTATTATAAAATCCATGTTTCCCTTAAGAACACGAACAGAAACTCAAAACCTGGATGGGAATTCGACTGGAAACAGGGATAAGAAATCTACAATAACAAGCAAAAATAATGAGACAGAAGAAGAACGCTGGAACATGTTGGGACGAAAAGACAAAAGCAACACTAGTAAAACAGACAATACTACTCGAAGATATAAACCAGAAAGTACTGGTGAAAGAAGGAAAAATTAAAAAGATATCGAAACCGGATAAAACAATGCAGAAAAAAACAGGACATCCCAAAACAACGAAAAAAATTTCTACCTGCAAGTAGGGGAAAATGCCCGAAGACATACCAAGAACCGGATGATAAGGAAATAAAAATTTTGGAGCAAAATATGGGAACGAAGCGAACATAACAAAAAAGCAACATGGAAAAAGAGTTAGAAGAATTCAAAGAGAGACCTAAGGTGAAAATACACCTTTATTTATTTAGAGCAACAATAAAAAAACGTAGTAAATTGGAAACGCTTGGTCATGATGGTATACATGGATACAGGTTTAAAAATTTCAAATCTATTTACAACAAACTCACTATCGAAATAATTAGATAATTACAAGAAATAGACATACCTGAATGGATAACCAAAGGAAAGACCACCCAGAACCAAAAAGACCCCCAAAAAGGAACCACGCCCAACACCTATAGATCCATAACGGGTTTACCGATGATGGGAAAATACTAACGGCACAAATAAGGGAGAAGGTGTACTATTCGCTAATAAGCCGCAGATTCTTCCTCGAGGAACAGAAAGGGAACCAGAGAAACAGGAGAGCTACAATAACATTGATTAGCACAACCTCAAAGACGAAAAAATCTTGCTATTGTGACGGCAAATTCCTTAAAATCCCAAAACGGGACTTTAATTTTGCACATGTGAAGACGGGGCAGGTTGGCACTTGATCCCTTGTAGAATAAGTCCTCGTTCAGAGTTTTTTCTCAGGCATATAAGAACTGGCATATTATGTGAGGGATTAATTTAGGGCTAGACTGACCGCCGCAGGCAAGGGGTTCCAAATTTCACACTATCCACATACCCACCAGGTCGCTTTCCTTCCTCCCCAAGACAATGGAAGATATGGACCTCTAGGTTGAGACGTAATAATATTATATTGTAGTAGTCGGCAACTCCGGTTTCCTTTGTGATATTTTAAAGGAATTTATAGGACGATTTTAAGCAAGATAACATGAGGCGAACAGAAGCTGGAAAAGAAATATGACATAACGAACTCGTAGAAGGCAATGCAAATAACAACTTCGACCACGTGGGAACATTAAAATACATAAATCTTTTACTACACTTATATACACCTTCAAAGTGTCAAATATATAATAAATGAACAGTCCACGAACATAAATGTCTCTTCTTTTCTTTTCTTTCGTTTTCCTTCAATTTGAGAGAGAGAGAGAGAGAGAGAGAGAGAGAGAGAGAGAGAGAGAGAGAGAGAGAGGGGTATACAAAATTTGGTATAAGGAGAAACAGTCCCAAGGGTACTTATCTTATTTCTTTGATGGAGTTCCGTGGAGAATCTTTCTTCTTTTACGGGCTAATAGACTTTATGCTATTTTTAACACTGGCTTGAAGAACTTGGGTCCCTCGTGTCCGAGATGTTTTTTTGTCTTCTTCTACCCGGAGTACTGGCGTTGGTTCGTCTAGCCGCTACGAACCCTGTCCAACGACTAACTTTCTTATTTTCTATTTCCGCTGACGGAGAGGAGTCCCCACTTCCGTCTTAGGGTCCCAGCCAATCGTTTGGCTTCTACCTTCCAGTGTCAGGCGACCCGAGTGAGGTCACCAAGTATAAACATCTGGTCTCCCCTGTGACCCATATTCTTTCTTAACGGTCATTCTTTGACGGCTTGCTACTGTTAATTCAAACAAGAGGATAGTATTAATCTTATTTCTATCGTCTCAGTGGGATATCACGTGACACTATGGTATGGATTGACAATAAAAAAGCATATGATATGGTACCGCAAAGTTGGATAATAGACTGTCTCAAAATATACAAGATATCCGGCGAAGTCACAAAATTTATCGAGAATACCATGGAAAACTGGATAGTGGAACTGATAGCCGGAGGAAAAAGGTTTGCTGTGGTGAAAATCCAGAGAGAGATCTTCCAAGGAGATACGCTATCAACATTACTATTTGTAATAGCGATGATACCACTGAGTCATATACTTGGGAAATGCACAGGCGGATACAAACTTTATAAATGGTTAGAAAAAAATCAACCTCCTAATGTACAGGGACGAGATCAAACTGTTTGCTCGGGAATATTGGAAGCAGACATTATCAAATAAGCGGAGTGAAAGAAAAAAAAAATAAGAAAAGAGTACTTTAGACGAACGAAAAAGCTACTCGAAACCAAACTCTACATAAAAAATCTCATGAAAAGGATAAACACCTGTACTATACTTGGGACCATTCTTATAATCTACAAGGAAGAAACTCAAACAAATGAATCAGAGGAAAAGAAAGTTGATGACGATGCACCAAGCCAAACATCCCAGAGATGACGTGGACAGGCAGTTTGTATCAAGAAAAGAAGGAGGAAGAGAACATCATTGAATATTGCGTGGATGCATCAGTTCGAGGACTAGATTATATTAAAAAGAACAGAGAAAGACAAATAACAGCGACCAATAACATCACAGATAAAACCAGAACAAATAGAACAACAATAATAAGGAAACAGAAATGGGTGGAAAAAAACAACTGTATGGGTATTTAAAGCGATAAACTGGTGTGATGTGGTATGCTATATTGAGAGAGAGAGAGAGAGAGAGAGAGAGAGAGAGAGAGAGAGAGAGAGAGTGTGTGAGGGGGGTCAATACCCTTACCCTCTTTGTTTGAATCAACAGGCATTAAGAAAGATCGGATAACAGTGACCGACCGTTAAAATGGTAGAGGAGAGAAAGAGTAAGCTATCTGTATCCTTTGCACTTTAATCTGTTGAAACGAAAGAAGTCAAGGTCAATCGGGTGGCGTGATTCGGCGAGGTGGTGGAAGAGGAAAAGTCGAATGGTTGGTCGACAGAATCTTCGCGCCAAAAAGGCCGGCACGCGTTAGAGAAATTTGCCGGATGATTTTGAGTTTGGACAAGTCTAGTGTTGCATAAAGAGGCTGATTTCAGCCAGCTCCGGGAAAAGATAGCTCACCCTTAAAAAGAGAAAAGGTCTGAAAATTGAAAACCCGTCAAAGATAAGTACAGCTCAAACCGTTTTCCTTTAAATAATCTTAAATATTAGAAATTTGTAGGTATTCAAAAAACTGTAAATGTTCTATTTCACTAATAGTTAAAATTATTGAATGAACATTGCTACACGCCTCAGTCCGGCGGCTTAGATACTTTTTCTCGTGTAAGAGAAAAAGAAAGAGAAAAAAAGCGAAAGAAGAAAAAGGACTGTTGAGAGACATTTTTGTTTGACGTTTTCCTGTTGGCTTAATATTGCCAGTATTTTAAAAAGAAAAGAGAAAAGAAAAAAAAAACTGTTTCTTAAATCACATTATTATTTGTTTGATCGTCGTATATCAAAATTTTGTTATATTTTAAATGCACCCTTGTGTTGAAATGTTTTGATTGTGTTCTTTCCTCTGTTGATTTGACTTCTTTTGACATGTATCTTGTGTCGGTCTCATACAGCTTTCATTGATTCACGCTAAACGTCTTATTGCCACTTAAACATTACAAGAGGATTTGGAAATCTGTCTACAGATAATATTATCTAACCTAGAAGTTCGTTCCTCCGTGATATGAGGGGGTAGGGGGACAAAGGACTTGGTGTAGTATGTAAAAGTGAATCGGCAACCCCTTACCGACGTCTGAGACCAGTCTAACCACGAATTAGCCTCGACATTATTTGGGTGTTTCTCATACGCCCGAAATAGGAGTCTTGGCCGGGATTTATTTTGTGGAGTATCAAGTGCCAGGTTGTTCTCAGCGATACACATTCTACGTAACAGACTTCTACAGAGGACAATGGCCGAGATGTCGGTCTCTTGAGGTCGGAGTAGAATTCAATGTCACACTGGTGAAATCTCATACATGAAAACGCGGACATGGCTACAAAATGGAAACCTCCATAGAGAAAGTGAATCTCTTCTAATAGCAGCAATAGACAACGTCATAAGGACCAATTATATTAAAGCCAAAATCGATAATACGCAATAGAATTGCACGTGTAGATTATGTGGTGATAGCGACAAAACCATTAATCACATAAGTGAATGTAGCAAACTAGCGGGAAAAAAAGTCATGTCTAGTAGACTAAACATGACTGAGTGGGAAAGGTGATCCACTAGGAAACGTGCAAGAAATTAAAATTTGACAATACTACAAAATGGTATATATACAAACTAGAATCCGTGTTGAAGAACAAAATGGATAAAATTTTCTGGGATTTTGAGATACAAACAGATTGTCTAATCCCCATCAGACAACCAGACCCAATGATAATTAACAAAAAAGAAAAAAACAACCTTTCCGTATAGCGGATTTATCCCTCCCAGCGGACCACAGAGTAAAATCAAAGAAAGCGAAAAGAGAGACAAATATTTAAACCTTACTAGAGAACTAAGAAAACTTTGGAAGAAGAGGATGACGTGATATCAGTTGTAACTGGTACGCTTGAAACAGACCTAAAGTCTTGGAAAGGGGGCTGGAAGAGTTGGAAATTGGCAGACGAATCGAGACCATTCAAACTACAATATGGTTGAGATAGGCCAGAATACTGAGAAGATTCCAAGAGACTTAAGGAGACTTGCTGTCAGTCAATCTCCGGTGAAAAGCCATCTCCAACCGTTGGTGTGAAAAACTCGCAAGAAATAAAAAAGAATAAAGTAGAATCTGCACTGAAGAATAAAATGAATAAGATTCTTAAAGAGTTTAAAATTCAAACAGAGGAAGAGTGAAACTAAAAGTGAATAAAAAGCTGGACAAATACCAGGATGGAGCGCTTAGTGAAAAATTTCCGAAGACCCATCTTGACAAAGACTAGATAAATCCAAAGAAGAACTGAAAGTATCCCCTACGTTAATGAAATCAGAAAAAAAAAAAAAAAAACAAAAAAAAAAAACTGTGGAGAGTGCTGAAGATTTAACATATTTTCGTTAAAAAAAAAAAGAAAAGCTGAATTTTTGTTACGATTTAAAAAAAAAAGAAGTTATTGCATAATGAGAGTTGTGATTCTGTCTTTACTTACTGTGGTTTTTGACAGGGCACTCATGATCATCCGTATGTAGTTTAAATACTTGGTGCCTTTCAGCGAACATTTCCCGTGAATTTTGATTCGTGTATATTATGAACCGCTTGAAAATTCTTTGTTTGGGTTCGATCACGTATCTGTATCCATTAAGAGCGAAGTAGCCAGACTGAAATTCAGCAAAAGTCTATATTACTAAATTAAAAATAATAAAGCCCCAAGATTTTTCCGCTTATTTTTCACCCAACAAAATGAAATCGTGAATATACTGATTCTTTTTTCCACGACGGTAACCGTCTCGTTAAGTGCACCCCCATATGTTTACAAGTCCATAAACATTTTTATTTGCCGAATTAATGCTTCAATCTAAATTGGTATTCTAGTCAAATTGAGCCAAGGACATATTGGCTGAGATAGTTGCATATTAGCCGCCAGTGACAGTGCTTATTGTTTGATTACAGAAAAAAAAGTGCTTCAAATACTGATTTTTCAAAGAATGCATTTGTGTTAAAACCCAGATATAGTCAATAACCCCCAAAATATACGAAATTAGGAAAATATTCTATTATAGAACTCCTGGCAATATAGAGGAAGGATAAAAATAAATCGACCGAAACTTTATGTTAAAACGGTGACAGTCGGAAAATTATCTAAAAATGAATAAATAAATAAATAAATATGAATGAAATAAAAAAAACAAAATAAAATAAAAGTCAAATTGTGTGACAATGAATGACTTGCAACAAATGTTTCCAATGTTTTATATATGGAAACAGTATTTATTAATACACAGATTCGCCATTTTCATGATTTCTTGCATCAGTCCAGTTAACACTAATTATTTTTTCAACATTACCCATTCCATAAATATTAAATGTTTCCAAGTATTGCTATGTATCACTAACTATTCAATCAGACATCATTTGTTTACACTCAGTAAGATGACCGATCACTTATATTTCTATTTTCTAACAATTCAATTTAGCCTAACTCCTTTGCACAGTTTAAATGTCAAACAGTTCTATTTGACCTATAGTCAAGACCCTATCAGGTGCTACTACTCCGAGTCAGAGTGGACCTGGGATCGATGGCAATGAATGGGTACTCTGCATTCCTCAAAGCTAAATTATTATTTGAGGCGCACTATTAGAATGTTTAGTTTCATATCTAGGACACTCGTTGTGGTGGGGTCTTACCTCTCTGCAGATATGCAGTCGGCATATTCTACAGCACCAGCCGACTGGGCTCTAAAAATGAGTTTACTATTTACAAATCATATATATCTAATATATACGGAAAAACATGATTTGACCGTGAATAACTAACAATGGTTGATATGCTATAAACCCAACCAAACCCAACAAATCAATTTGCATGTTGAATTTCTTTAATTCTTACTTGTCTTTATTTCCTTGAAAACGGTATTTATTCAATCGACCGCAAAAAAAAAAAAAAAAAAAAAAAAAAATCAACATTAATCCGATACATCGACAGAGTAATGTGGCATCCAGTGAGGATGGAACTCGCGAATCTAGAAAAATTGTTCACGAGAGAAGACTGCTAACTATCGCGCCATCGTAATGGTTCTTGTATTTTTCGAAAAAAAAGTAAACAATGAGGTTCGAATTCTGATCTAAACCAATGAAACTGCAGCAGAAAAACTTTTCCGTTAAAATGAAGATCCCAAACAAGATGCCATTGTAGTTCAAACCCTGTTTAACTAAAGAGGATACATACCATTAATTTAGTATTACAGGCAGTTTGCATGCTGAACAGGGGATCGTTCTCTTCGCAATGTAACGTGATAGAAGCATCGTACCTTGGATCTTCGTATAACGCTGCATTCTGTAAGGATTTAAAGAACAAATTCACATTAAATTCACCCGTGCACAAGATCGGTAATAAGCAAAAATAAAGATATTATTGTATTTATTGGTTGATAAGTTACATCAGTCAATGTTTATCAGTAAAGTTCGCCGATTGGAAACAAATAATCCATCTCGATATGTATCTGACCATCTACCAAGCCCAAGGTCATTTTATGGTTTGGACTGCGCACGAATCGAGACTCGTGCGCGGCAGGTGTAAAAATACTTGGTTCTATCGGCATTCCTCAATTGCTGCACTTCAGACGCCGAACAATCAACTCAACACTGCAATGCATGCAAAGCCTGTGGAGACGCCTCACTGACACCCGTTGTAATTAACAAGAATTCTAGGTGATTGGCCCAAAAGCGATATTTATCCGTACCTTCTACCATATAGGATTTGACTTAAGGTCATTTTAATGTGGGAACCGCGCACGAATTGAGACTCATTGGCAGCAAGTGCAGAAATAACTTGACCCCATCGGGTTTCCCTTAATGGGGAGTTTCAGGCACCAAGCAAATAAACTTAGTCCTGCAGCAGGTAAAAGCCTGGACGGACGACGCTCTGAGGCTAAGTGATCATAAATTTTCTCAACCACCCGGCACGAATACCCAAAGGCGAGGGTATTTTCTAAGTCAATTCATCCCATGTGGCTACATATATATATATATATATGTATATATATATAATTATAATAAATAAATATATATCATATATATATTTAATCCATGATGATTGTTGTTTTATGAAAAAAATTTCATGAAACCTAGGGTTGCAGAATATTTTCCAAGGATTGAATATATATATATATATATATATATATATATACATATTATCATTATTATATAATAGCTCTATTTTAGATATTGAGCACTCTCCATAATATATTGCACTTGGTTCGACACATAACCACAAAGTGATTTAGTGACGACCAACACTCTTAATATATATATATATATATATATATATATATATATATATATATATATATATATATAACGACGGATTCCATTTTTAATAGCAAAAGGGAGTGATAGCCTTGAACAGTATTTTCTCGCATAAGGGTGATTAGAAGTTTGATATTTGCTGTATATACAACATCCTAACAGAGAAAGGAAGAGAAACGAGGCTGTATAAAATGTTGAACGAAATTAGTAAAACACTAAATTACCATAATTCGAGGTGTATCTAAGAGAATGGTCTTTCCATCCTTTTGTCGCATGTATACTGGAAGGTTGTAGTCGACGTTTTGCTTAGCAAAACTTAAATTTACGATCTGATCTGGGCTTTTGAGAACAACTGGCAGAATGCTGGGAAATTCTTCTTTATCTTCGGAATGAATTTCTACTCGTTGATTTGTTAATTCTCGACCTGTTAAAAAAGTCAATAAATTTGATATCAGCTGAATTTTACGGATTTCATTCAGAACTATCAAGGTTTGTCGATTTATCAAATTCTATTAGATGAAATACATTAATTTTTTGAAAGTTTATCTAACGTTTTTTTTTTATGATAAAGATCGAGCCGCAGAATCTACGGCTATTAAGTAAATACCATGAAAAAAAAAAAAAAAAAAAAAAAAAAAAATGAAGTTTCCAATGAGATTTGAACTCGTTTTCCTGAAATGTTAATATCATGATAATAATAAAGAAACAAATAAAAACTTACGGACAATATCAGAAGTTGAAGTTTCGACGCTGACGAAAAAAATCCAAGCGACCAGGTGCAACGTAGGAAAGGAAGACATGATTGCGGCACGAAAAATTCGCAGTTATTGCTATGATACACCTAGATAAAATATAATGGTTGAATATAATTGAATATAATCTTTTTTATCACTGGGTCAAGACTTATATAATAAGAGTGTATAATTTTTTAAATGCGAGTATGAAAATGATAGATATGTTTGTATAACTACGTCATGTTATTTATCATGAATTAGTCTTGACTACCCTCTTTCTTTTTTTTTCCAAAATATATCGGCTTTCTTTTTATTTCCTTTTTTCTTTCGTAAACAAATCTATCAAAGAAATGAAAAGATGAAAACTTTTTTTAGTACGATTTAACGATGACCAAAATGTAACAGCAGTTTCAAATTTTAATAGCTAATTAAATACACGGCAGAAAATACTATATATACATATATATTGTTCTGATGGAGGAATTAGTGATATGAATGGATCATTCTAAAAACAGTGAGAAAATAACCGCCGCTGATTTGAAAATGACTGAAACTCATCCCACTATGGCTGGCTGGTTCACCACATATATATATATATATATATATATATATATATATATATATACCCTTATGATTACTTCCTTTTGGGATATCTGAAGTCTTTAAACGTCGGGTGCAGATAACGGACGAATTGAAAGATTTTATTAGTCATGTAATTTCAACAATACCAACTGCAGAGATTAAGCAAGCCCCGCAGAACTTGAAGACAAGGTTCTAAGTATGTATAGCTAGTGATGGCAAACATTTGGGCGAAAATGAAGCTAATATCAAAGTAAAATAGCAAATATTGCTCTAATAGTAAAATTAAATTTTGAATAGGATCTATGTTGCCTTTGTGATGTACGTTCCAAATTCAAGAGATCATTATGTTGAGCCCTGTTTATAAAATTTGCTAGTCGCTATAGTTTTCTGGGCGAACTTTGCTCGTACTGCTATAAACTGCTGACGTCACTGGTTGGCCCAACTTCTCTTCCAATATGATTTGTCAGAAACATCTACGTCTAATCTTCAAAGAGCATATAGTTTGCTGTAGTAGAAGGTGTAAGATATCTAATCCTGCTCGAG
Source organism: Sepioteuthis lessoniana (assembly GCA_963585895.1). Classification (NCBI taxonomy): domain Eukaryota; kingdom Metazoa; phylum Mollusca; class Cephalopoda; order Myopsida; family Loliginidae; genus Sepioteuthis; species Sepioteuthis lessoniana. The sequence continues at coordinate 79,257,678 of OY757909.1, read as the reverse complement.
AACAGTATAGAATATAGATTTTTTAGCCTTAAAATAATCAACCCTAAAAACACAGAATAAGAACATTCTAGAAATTTCGGATCAAAATCGCATTAACATTGAAGCTACACTTTTATATTTTTCAACCAATCAACTAAAAACACAGAATAAGAACATTCTAGAAAATCCGGCTCAGAAACTAATTAACAGAAAAATATTTAGGCTCCAAAATAAATAAGTAAATATACGAATCTGATTGGTCAAGAAATATCTGCGTGCTTGAGTTTTAGGACCCACAATAAAACCTAACACTATCCTATTTTTTATCCACTTTAGTGACCCCAAAAAGAATAAATAACGAAGAATTTAATTAACTAGGTCATTCCACTACCAAAAAGACTTTCCACTACGAGAGTCCTGGACGGACAGCAGAGAGCCACGCCATAAGACTCAAAGGGAAAAGGCATGCAATCTTCTTTCACCGACTACCAGAATGTGACGCATTGTCACCAAAGCTCATAAAAACACACGTGTGGACTTAAGAAAACAAAAGACACATACTTACGGTCCATCACTCATATACACACACGCATACACATGTATGTAAGTAAAGTCAACTTTTTATCTTCTTCACTTCGGACAACTAAGGACGCATTAATTCAATAGACTTTACTAACATGTAAAAACACACACACGGGCGAACAATCTTATTTTCATTCAACTGGCCATAGCTGTATTTTCTACAAAGGCCGCTTGTACATAACATGAACCTTGTATTTCTAATTATGTTTATTCTGTTTGTTATGATTATTAAATTGTTTGTTTCTTAATGTTCGTTATTGTCATATTCCATTTGTTTACGTACTTGTACAATTCGTGTTGTATTTGTGGTGGTACTAAACCTGAAAACAACTCCCGCAAATTACAGAAGATAAACTCTCCCACTACACCAGGCAATTCTCAGAAGAGACTTTACTGATGCAATGGCAGTAGGAGGTTCTGCATTTTAAAAAGAAATTTTTTAGTATCAACAGCAGTGAGATTTTTTAGTCCTACTCAACGATGAACCAATATCAGAAGAGACCACCGGTGACTCTAAAAATGTAATTTTGTTTCTTTTCAAAGGGGCTTGATTTCTCGTTGTAGAGTGACAGCTACGTCTCTCTCTCTCTCTCTCTCTCTCTCTCTCTCTCTCTCTCTAATGACTAATACAATTATACCCCTCCATACGTCATCAAATGGTTACAAAAATTATGATGTAACCAGGTTTTTAGTAAACTGGACATAATGCGTTAGAAACGCCTTAAAATGAGAACAAACACCGTAAAACTAGAGCAAATAACACGCGTTAAACCTTAAAGAGCCCTAAAAATACATTTTGGTTGTATTTTTCTAAACATGGCATGCATTCATTTACAATTTTTTGATGAAAATATTTCATTGTACTGTTCATACATTTTTATGTGTTTTTATTGTATTTTAAATTCTTCAAACCTTCGTTTAACTTGTGCAGTTAATTTTTATGTATTTTATTTATTTTAGAAATATCTTTATGAATAATTTATTTATTTTACGGACTTTTATCATTACGTTGCTGAGTGGTGTTATGTCGAACGTAATGACATTCTTTGAATTGAAATTTAGTCGATGAAAGTAACGTAAAGGCAAATTTGATGTAGGCCTAAATGACGTAAAACGTGATATTATCGTATAGCGATCAAAGAGAAAATTTTTTGCCATTCCTGTCAGCAAACCTTTGAAGAAAAAGAATACGTCGAACATAATCCCTATTTTGTTTGCTGGTCGATTTATCAGAATAAAAGAAACTTAAAACTAAAATAAGAAATAAAAAATATTATAAGAAGAAAAACACTTTATTATACCATCCTGATGATGATGCGAAAAAACTTTGAAATATAAATCATATAAAGATTTATTTCTAACAAGAGAAAAAAACCCGACCACGTGTGGCTCTTAAATTTTGGCCATAGTGGAAAAGGGTGAAGTAATCCCAGACAATAAGTTACCAAAAAGCTATCTCCCTCGATTCGTCGGTAAGTACGAATCCTTAGTGCGAACTCGGGGGCCAGACTATTAAGGCAAGAAAAATATCCAGCAGAAAGGTTTCATCCCAGGCTTTCTGAGAAATTCAACTTTCAAATTTCTATAGCTTTCTGTGAAATTCAACTAAAAGTTAACCTAAAGAAAACTTTACTGAAAATTCAACCCGAGAATTCTACTAAAAGGCAACTTTACAAAGAACTCAACTAAATTAAACGAAAGCTGAAACTTTTCAATGAAACCACAAAAACCACTAAAATTAGAAAAAACTTTGTTTTACACACACACACACACACACTTTTTTTCTTTCTCTCTCTCTCTCTCTTTGATAAGTCCCGCAAATTATACCAAATTTTGCCACGCTTTAACCGTTACATCTTTTCTTTCTTGTTCCTTTTGTATAAAATTCGTTTCTAAAACTTTGTCGCCAGTATTATCTTTTTGAATCAGTATCCGAATTAGAAAACTGCGGAACTTAGTGTTCAAAATTACACACTAGAGCCTCCTAAAAACGTCATCCCATTATATTATAAATATACCAATTTTACTGTCATTTCCTACAGAACAATTTGTTACTTAAATTCTTTTATATTGCAAAATTTGATATTACTAAATTTCTTTTAATCACGCTATATATTTTTATTTTTAATCAATTATTGACTGCCGTTAAGTATGTTCTATTGATTACTTTCCTATTTACTCGGATATAAAAATATCATCGATTTCTTGTCACGTGATTTAATCACAGTTTTCTTTCGGGAATGGTGAAGAGTTTTAATTTTGTATTATTGATAGAAAGCTTTAATCAGATATTAAATATGTCGAACGATCCACTCTTGGCAAATGTTTTTCGTGACTCAAGCACGTAATTTTTCTTGCACCAAAAATTACTCAATGGAAATGAGCGTGGAACTCACTCTCCCAACTCTCAGTAGATTTGTGATAAGTTTTTTTTTTCCTAAAACAAAAATATCGTTGATTGTTTACGTAATTCGTGAGTGTCCTATATATGATTGTGTCTGTCAGTTGAGATCACTGGTGTAGACGATGATATAGTAATGATGATGATGATGATGATGGTAACGATATGTGTGTGGGGTGGTTGTGGGTATGCATGAGTCACATGATTTAAGGGATATATAACAAAAGTTAGAAAGCGAAATTCTGAACAGCGCCAGGTTTCGGCTGCTTCACATCCACACACACACACACACACACACACACCACGTGAAGTTGTTGAATGTTTATGAGGTCAGCTGCGGAAAACAAAACTTGTTTCTTCGTGGTCCCATTTTTTGTTTCGAAATAAATTAAAGTAACCCACCAGAGTAAATAAATAGATGAATAAAGATACGAAAACGTATGTAAATATAACGCCCCTTTCTTAGCACAATTTTATTACATCATTTCAATGCTTTTTTTCCTGATTCGAATGACGTAACTGTTTGAAATAGTTGCAACTCATCATCATCATCATGTCGCGCTGGTAGCACGGATATCCCTGACCCTCTCTCGCCACTCCTCCCTATCGTTCATCGCTCTAGGCAGGTCCTCAGGACAACGTCCCGTATCCTCACACAGCTGCTGAATGTATGTTCGTGCTGGTCGTCCTGCTTTTGCACGGCCATGTGTGGGGGTCCATAAGAGTACATCTCTTATGAGTTCGTCCCTGCTTCTCCAGCAGTGTCCTGCATGTCTGGTTCGTCTAACTTGAATAGTTTTCGTGATGGGAGGCAGGTGGCCGTACAGTTGGTGTCTTGTGGGGTGTTGTCGCCAGGACTTGTTTAAGATTGCACGCAGCATTCTTGTGTAATTGCCGTCTAGCTTCTTCTCCAGCCGTTTTGTTAACGTCCATGTAGTGCACCCGTATAGCAGTATTGATGTGACTGCTGCCTGGAAGAAACTGTTTCATTTTATCGGTTAGGTCTGATTTCCACATAATCGATAGCCTATTGATAGCTGTCCATGCTTTCGTTAACCTCGTGTCGATGTCCTTTTCGGTTGATTCGACGCTGCTTCCTAGGTAAGTGAAGTTGCAACTAGAACGCGCATATTGTGGAGCGATTTCGTTTCGTTAACCACTACAAATCCAGCTCGCAGTCTTCCACACACTCCAGTGCGCACGAAGTGTAATGGTTATCGCTTTAGGAAATGGCCACGATGACTTAAATTTTGGACGAGGCTATTTGCATTTCACATAGCGATAATTTTCTCCGGAAAAGGTATGCATTCAACTATTGTTTCTTTAGATATGGATAAATAGTAGGGTAGACTGTATCTTCAATCTTAGTATGGAAACTGGTCTAAGAGAAGGAAAATTTTGAACTCAAGCCTGTAAAACTGTGCTTTAAAATTGACCTTTTACATCCAGCTCGTGCGTAGGGGTTGGTATATATATATCATATTTACCAACCCCTCCGCTCGGGCAGGATATGACACAAGGTCGATTTTTAAGCGGAGTAAACTCGGTTTGAATTCTGAGTTTTCCTTCTCTTAGACTAGTTGCCTTACCAAGGCTGAAGAACCTAGTCTGTCCTACTATTTATCCATAGCTAGAGGGAGAATAATTGGATTCATACCTTTCCCAAGGGTATTAGTGCTATGTGAAATGCTACCAGTCTCGTCCAGGTTTGAACTCGTGTCGAAGCACACACACACACATATATATATATATATAGATGACCGCATAGGCGTGAAACTGAGTCACCAAACGACAGTCTATCTATCTAAGACTGAATGTTTTCATAAATTTTAAAACTACGCATATATATATATATATATATATATATATATATATATATATATATATATATATGATTGAACGATATAGACATTTTTCATCTACATATTTTGTATTCATCTTTTTAAGTTGCCATATCGATGTTATGATATTCGACCAGAATTCCTTAATAAATCTTCCATTATTAATTGGTTCCCTAGCACTTTCAACCTCGTCTTGGGCCATCATCAGGGGACGGGTAAGGTAAAAGTGGTATAACCTTTTAATCCAGTGCTAATGCACTTAAATATCTTTAGCTGCTGCTGCTATATATAGAATCAAGTTTAAAAACGAACGCTACAATACACCAGTATAAACAATAAACGCTTCATTCTTGCAAAGTAGTATTGACGTGCAAAGGTTATATTGCTTTTGCAATACGCACACTCCCTGATGATGGCTCAAGATGAAGCCGAAAGTTCAAGGGAACCAATTAATTATAGAAGGTTTATTAACCAAAACATCGATACGGCGACTTGAAAGGATGAATACAAAAATATACAAACAAAAAAATGTCTATATTGCTCATTCAAATATGCCCTAACGAAGAAATGCTGCACACACACACACACACACACACACACACACACACACACACTAAAATTATTAGTTATATTCATCATGAAATCGCAGCTATAACGGAAGCAACGATTTGGCGAGTGCCACAGAACTTCAGGATGAGGCATTAGCGTAGAGATAAATGCAAAGATCTTCGTCCAGAATTTGACCTCGGTGCATCGTGTCCATTTTATAAGATGATAACCGTTACATCAAACGCCTCTATGTCTATGTGTGTACACATAATGTACATTCGGAAAAGAGTGTACATTTGCAGCCCTATATTTATAGTTTAGTGAATAATAAATAAGTTACCTGTGTACTTTAACCTCATTCGACAGAGAAACACACGCTGTCAAGAAAAAAAAAAGAAAAGAAAAAAAAAAAGAAAAGAAAAAAAAAGAAACACTGAAATTATTAGTCAATTCTTGATAAGTAAAAATGTCATTTACTTATAATTACTTGCGCAGAAGCACTCCTGCCGGGTGGGTGAGAAAATAATATTAGGTTGGTTCCAGGGGGGGGGAGACTTCCTTGGCAATAACCGCTTTGCAGGGTTGAATTATCGTTTGGCGCCTGAAGGATTCCAAAATGGAGTAATGCCGACGACCCTAGCATTTTTTAATGGCTACGCATATTTTGATTCGTGTATGGCTCCCCTCCCCGACAATAAAATAACTCCAAGTTAATTCTGACTTGGTGGGAAAGTCGGATAGATGTACTTGAAATATTCCTGTATATAGACGAAGCATTTAACTTACAATTTTCCGCGTCTAAACTGCTTACAATTGTATGCAACATTTTTTAAAAAAACAATTTCGAATTATGAAAGCTGTTGGAAATTAACGAGTCCTTTATATTTGTATGAATTACAATTAAATTACTTTTGATTTTATCTTACCTCCAATATAAGAGAATCTTATCCTCTTTATTCTTTGTTAGAATCTTTAGTTCTCGATGGCAACAAGTAACGGCCAAGAAAAATGATGCATTATCGCATTTCCTCAGCTCTAGAATAAAGTAACAAAGACGTTTCTCATATTACAAAAATTGTTATTTTTTTTTAAGAATCAAGAGTTTATTTGTATGCGAGGAATGTCTCGAAAGAAATCGAATTAAATCAACAAAAACAAAACAAAAAAGACAAACAAAAACAAACAAACAAAACAAAACAAAGCAAAAAAACAAAACAAAAAAAAAACAAACAAAAAAATGACGTCCAAATGAAACGTTTTAGTTTGGTTTGGTTAGGTTTTATGGCATATCAACCATTGTAGGTTATTTAATGCCTAATCCTCTTTATACATACATAGCAAATATATGATTTGTAAACATTTTCTTGATTGTATTTTTAAACGAACCAGAGATAATTTTTTGCACACAGTTAAATGGTTTCAAGTATTATTATATATCTCTAACAATTCAATTAACATCAGTCATTTGTTTACACACAGTTAATGATCTAACAGTTCTTTTTCATACCATTCAATTTAGCATTAGTCATTTGTTTGAACTCAATTTGAATGTCAAATAGTTCCATTTGATCTATTGATAGGACCCTCACAGGTGCTACCACTCTAAGCTAGAATAGACCTGGGTGCAATGGCAATGAAGGAGTACCCCGCATTCCCCAAAGGTCCAGCGTTACTGGAGCTTCACCATCAAATTGTTTAGTGACACTCATTGGAGAGGTTCTTACCCCTCTGCAGGGATGCTATCGGTCTATTCTACAGCTCCAGCTTACTAGGCTTGAGACTTTTAGCTTTCCTGCCACTGGAGGGGTGTGTAGTAGTGATATGAACATTTTGCATTAACAAACAAACAAACAAACAAAGTTTAATTAAACCACGCTGTTTCATATAATATTGTGTGTGTAATACGCTTTTCCTCTTTTTTTTGTGTAAGACAATGAAAAATCTTTGTATGAAATTCTCTTACAATTACACACTGTTATTAGCATTTCAAATCGGAAAGACCCTTCACCGAACATGATTTCAAATCTTGACGAGTTTTCGTGTCAACAGGAGACCATATTGAGATTAATGATTGCATATTAATGATTAATGAGTGTGTATTATATAGTATATATTATATTTGATTACAGATTAATGATTGCATATTAATGATTAATGAGTGTGTATTATATAGTATATATTATATTTGATTACAGATTAATGATTGCATTGAGAATTTTTGATGAAGCGCGAGATACATTTCGTCCCTACAGTCCAAAAACTCAAATCAATCCTTAACGGTTGTTCGTTTTAGGTAAGAGAAAACATAAAAATGAGTTACAAGACATACATATTATCACTCAAAGCGACTTTATGGAGGTGCCCGTGGTGTAATGGTCATCGTCGTAGGAAATTGACACGAGTTCAATTCCTGGACGAGACTGATTGCATTTCACATCGCACTAATACCCTTGGGAAAGGTATGAATCCAATTATTCTCCCTCCAGCTATGGGTAAATAGTAGGACAGACTGGATTCTTCAGCCTTGGTGAGACAATTAATCTAGGAGAAGGAAAACTGAATTCATACTCCGCTTAAAAATTGACCTTGTGTCATATCCTGCCCGAGCGGAGGGGTTGGGTAAATAGGATCCCTCAAAGTGACTTCTGGGGCATATTATAGAAATGGAATGGACGTAAACACATCACCAGAAAACACCCAACAATTAACACTAAGAAGGATACAAGTATCATTGAATTGTAGGTAAAGTAATAAATTTGCTTCCAAATTTGATGTCAACCCTGAAAATCTCTTTAAAAGATTAGAACTATATATCTACAGTTAACAATACTATTTTGAAAGAGACACGTCCCATTAAGTTAAATTTATCAAAAAAAAAAAAGCTTTTACTTTTAACCCTCCATATAAACAGTTTATCAATTGATAATATTCATAACATTGATTCCTGGTCGGTTCTCACTGTTGCGTAAATCGTTCAGAGGAAGTTTAGCCAAAGAAATACAAAGTCCCGTATGATTGAGGATTTCTCTTTGCTCATCTTCATACCAAGTGTAAATCAAATATTTCTTGTCAGAGGATTTTAACTCGACTTACCGAGTTATGGACGACTACAACTTACGATTAGTGCTCATAATTAGTTAAGAGAAAGGGTTTTGATATTTTATCAATATAACTTTTAACCATATGTTTATTTGGTGACCAGGTAAAAATTGTTACAGCAATGCTGAGAATTTATACATCCATCGTATTCAGCCAATATTGCATTATGTATTCAGGTCATTACCTAAGTGTCTTAAAGAATAAAAAATTAATTTCATAGAAAAATTTAAGTGAAGTACCCCTCCACAAATACTTTAACATTATGTGTACCAAATCAGAAGAAAAATAAACTTTATTCTGCAAATCGTGGTTCCACATCGTAAACCCACTACATCATTAAGGCCGTTCTTCTAAAAAGAAAATAAATTGATAAATAAATAAAGTATCATTCAAGTGAAAAAAAAAACTGAATTTAATTTCTCTTTTGTAATGGCATATCAACCTTGGTAGGTTATTTAATGCCATAGCCAACAGAACTGATACTATTTAACCGTTAAACGAAGGGATAAGGAGGTTCATGCCTTTCCAAAAGGTATAAGTCCAAAAGTAAACGTAATAACGTGACTGGAATTCGAACTTACTTACTTTGAAGTAAAATTTCAATTTTGCATCTTGAATATAAAGCAAAAGATGCAGTTGTTTTATTTTGAGGTGACATACAAATTGATTCAGCTATCTTCTTTGCATTTTCTATACAAATTTTAAGTTGAGCACAGCGAAAATGAAGAATGAATGCACCACATGGACGATAAAGAAAAGCACGGAGAAAACGTTAGATGGGAACTACACAAGAATGCTTAGTGTTGTTTTGAACAAAGCCGGGAAGCAACACCCTATAAAACAGAAGCTGTACGGCCTCTTACCTCCCATCTCACCAACTATCCTGATATGATCAGCAAGACCTGTAGGATACCGCTTGAGGAGTAAGGACAAAATTATGTGGTCTTCTGCACATGGACGTGCGAGCGTTGGGCGACCAGCAAGGATTTACATACATCAGTTCTGGACACTGGATGCAGTTTAGAAGACCTACCATGAATAATTAATGAGAGAGTGGGGTAAAAACCTCAGTGCTGTCGGTATAGACCACAGTATAGAGGAAGAAAATTCAAGGTGATTAAGCATACACAAATAAAGCACTGAACTGCGGAATCGTAGTACGCGAGTTCGAACTCCAGTCGCGCTATTACGTTCACTTTCGGACAAATACCCTTGGGAAAGGTATGAAACCCCCTATCCTCCCATCTATGGGTTAATAGTATCATCACTGTCCTTCTAAAAAAAAAAGGGGTTAATTTGGCATTAAATAACCCGAGAAGATTGATATGCCATTAAATAACAAGCAAAAAATCATAAGCATGCACAAAATATTAACTGACCCAGGAAAGCTTGGCGGGGGTGGTAGGGTATTTCGACTAATATGTAATTTTTTTTGGGAACATCCATTTCAAATTTTGAAAGTTACAGAAATAAGGACCACTCCACTGTTCATGCAATGATCTATATATTTCGATCTTTAACTGTAATTCAGCTATGTTATTTATACAGTTAATCTTGTACGTTTATTTAGCATAAAAAATTTAATTTAAACAATTCTGTATTTATTGTATACTGTTGTAGTCCTTCACTAAACTTATCACAAGACCAAAATTATTGTGCACCAAGTGAGAATCGATCTCACTAGTAATATTCTGCTAGTCTAGTTTGTTACGGAATGTGAAATGCCCTTATCAAATACTGCTATAGCTGTAATTTTCCTTCTTTGAATTCATTTGATAAGATAAGAAACAAGTTTATTTGTAATTCTTTCTAAAATGTTTTTAATCGGACACTTAAACTAATGATGGAGAGAGCAGTCATTTTTTTTAAAGAAATTTAAAAAAAATTAATATTTCGAGTCAATAAAAAAAAGTCAGCTTTTAAGTAAAAATAAGTGGAAAATTAATAAAGTTCAATAAAATGTCTGAATAAAAAAAAATTTGAAATTCTATTGGAAATATTTCTAAAAAAAATCATCTATCAAGCACAAACAAACGATAGACTATACTTAATTGAATGGGTTAAGTTCAAAATAGCTGAGCGGCCATCTTGTGAGTCATCATTAGAGTTAGTCAGGTCCTTATGTCATTTAAAAACAGAATCTTTTTACAAACCTGTCACACTCTCCGGATAAATAAATTTTGCCTTGGTTCTTGGATGAATTAGACAGTTGCAACAGGCCTAAGTAGCAGAAGTTTCATTTCTGAAATTTCCTCTAATGAACATATATATATATATATATATATATATATATAGTAAAGTTGGTGACCGTAGTCGAGGCCGACCAGAAGGCTCTCTTTTTGATAGCTACTACATCAAGGTGTAGTAGAGGGCGCAACTCTCTATCCCTGATATGTACCTTATAATGCTGACTGTTAAGCAAGGAGGCATCAAGTACCATTTTTTGAGTGTTTGGTATGACTTGACTAGGGACTGAGCCCTGGTCTTCCGAGCCATTGATGAACACTCTACCTACTAGACCCAATGGCCCGGTGAAACACACACATATATATATATATATATATATATATATATATATATATATAATGTTTTAACACAACCGATCTCTTTTTCTTTTGATATACTCTGCTAGATACAGGGTCTGACAGAACAGCAGCAGTTATATCACTTCAGTTGCCATCATACCTCGGAATGGTGTGCAATGTGCGTTTGGTATTTTAGCAATGGTGATTCTATCATTGCAACATAGGCCCTTATGCTGGTATTTGTTTTACATCCCACCATGCTAAAGTGTGACACAAAGTCTTTTTAAATGTGGGGTCCAGACGCAAGGCCGTAGCCTAGACTCGAGTGTCGGCTCTAAAAATGCCTTGGACCCTGTCCGTATTCTCCTAAAAAGGAGCGACTCAGGCGCTAGGTGATAAACCAAGCCCTGTCGGAGCAGGACTTGGTTTATCTTCGATCTTAACCACATGTCACGAATGATGGCTTCTCGGTACCCATATCAAGCGGTCTCGACTGACTGTCACCAAAGCCAAGACACACCTGACCCGCACTGTGTACCAGCAACACGACCGGCCAAAGTGTCCGAGCCCAGTGGGTCAGATGAGCACGGTGGAAGGAATCAAGAGAGTAGACGTGGTGCAATGTCACACTACACTGTGCTCCTTGGCCCTGTGGTCACCTGAGGCCTTGTGCTCATTTACGAAGGTAAGAATTTGCAATAAACATATATATAATTGCAAAGCAACGGTTTTCCCTTTGGCCGGCTCGCTCACCAGTTTTACCCCCTTGAGACTAATTCCACTTGAGATATCTGGAGTCTCAAGTCTTTAAACGTTGGCCGCAGACTGAAAAATTTTATCCATCATGAAATCGCAGCAATACCAGAAGTAAATACTTGGAGAGCGCTGCAGAAGCTTCCCCACTACAGAGACTGATGGTGACGTCATTCGAGAAGAATCCAATTGTGATCAAAAGAAAAGCCTTCAAGCTATCGCTAAAGCTCAATTATTGGACAAGGATCTAGCTCGATTGATTTGATTGCCAATTTCCAATTGGTGTGTTCATTTGGCTCAGAATTTAACTTCATTTCAGGAGTGTTGGCTACACCAGCTCCCAAATGTCACCGTTTAAATATTTAAATGCTAGCGAGGGTAAATATTTGGACGATATAATATTTAAAACAAAGGTTTGACAATTCAATTTTACTATGAGAACAATATTTGCTATTTTACTTTTAAAATGTCCAAATTGTTTGCATTGTAAAATTGAATTTTTAATCGGATTTATGTTGTCTTTTTCTGTGTACGTTCCAAACTCAAGTGATGATTTTGTTGGATATTCAAGCATCTCAATAGGTTTCACTGCATTTTTTTTTCACAAAGAGTTTTAGAAGTATAAGGCCGGTTAAGAATGTACATATCTGTATAGGATTATTGAAAGGGTGGAATAGCTGAAGGGGATAATAAATCTTTTGCCTGAGAGCCCAGATCACTGTCAGTTCTCCTCTGAATTACACAACAAATTGTACAAGTATTTGATCAAACAAATATTTCTCGTCTTCTTGGTAGGTCTGATGAATACGTATTTGCAACGGGACTCATTGTTGGTGGTTGATAACAAAAAAAGAAAAAAAAAAAAAAAAAAAAAAAAGGAAAAAAAAAAAAAAAAAACAAACAAACAGAATTTCGAATGTTCATTGTCCAGTTTGACAATCTCTCCTGTATTTGACTTTTTCTTGGGTCAATTTGAACTTTGTTAAAATTTAAAAATGAGTTGTCAAAAATAATCCCCAAATTTTAAGCAAATATTTTGGCTACCTACCATTACCGAAATTCTGGTCGAAAATGGATATTATAAACAAAATCCGTAGCGTTTCTAAGAGAGACTCATATCTTATATGACGTAATTGTGTTATTGTAAAAGTAATGACGTATTGGGACGATAAATATACATTTAATCGTCTTTTGGTGAGAACGAAAAGTGACAGAGGTCGTTTTGAAGGTGGGAACACAGGCATATTTTCTTTTTTCTTATTAACCCCTCCCCCGAATATTTAAAAGTGTGTCCTGTTTATTTCAGGTAGACAAGAAAAAGGCAAGTGAACTGTAAGAAACCTGAAATAAACCAAGAGAATACAGATCTATTTGAAAATTCGACTGATGTATATCTTTCCAGGGGATGTTGGTGCTGTGTATGGGGGTTCAGCTTTCACTGATAATGGAAACGTGACAAATCAACAATCTGTCAACATTTGATACCGGACTGTCTAAAATTTATTTACTAGGCAACTGATAAATTTTTGCTTTAAAGGGAGAGTCGGGCATCACCACCCAGAGTTATGACAACCGCGTCCCCTCGCATAATATCGAGCACCAGTCACTGTCGCGAGATTATACTCTTTCGTGAGTCGTGAAACATCTGGGTGAGGCGTTTGTCAATCACCTTAACAACAACTTCCGCTTTGTTGCCGTAGACACGTGTCGTCTAAGTGGTCGCTGGCGTTAAAAGGAAATGTTTCGAAAGACAGGCATACTTGGTGGGATTCATGTTCTCAGCTAAAAAGAGAGGGTGATTTTAGGAAAAATATGTCGATGCAAATGTTGACCCAACACAGACACTTACCTTGACTGAAGAGAAAGACGGTAATTCCTTCAAGTCGTTTTCCACTTCTGTGACTGAACTCTGCTGGCTTGATGATAGCTGTAATGTATGCTGGCACAAGCGCCGTTCCATTTAGGGTAAAATACTGAGAGTGATGACAGGGACACATGTCACAGGAGGGGGTGTAGGCATTTGCGGTCAACGGTTGTCTCACTTCTGCATAGAAGCTCTGTACAGATTTGTTCACTGGTACAGAAGCTGATGATGATGTTGAAGGTGACGCCATTCAACAGGCATCCAACAGTGGCTAAAAGAAAAGTCTTCAATCTCGGCCAAGAATCTAGCTCGATTGATTTGATTCCCTACCTCCAATAAGTGTATTAATTTGGCTCAGAATTGAACTTCATTTCAGGATTGTTGACTACACAGGCTCAATATTTATCGTGTAAAAACACAAAATTTGGGACAAGGCCGTAAATTGGAACGAGGAAGAGACTAGTCACCACGAACCAAACTTTTAACTTTACTAGTTTCGTTCACTGACCCAAAACATACTACAATAGTCCAATCACCATGATGACGAAATAATTAAGAAATCTTTCTTTGTCGAGTCACTAACAAAGTCAATCGCTCTATGCATATTTAAACTAATGCTATATTTACATAACTGTGAGGGAGAGGGAGATGCTTAAGAAATTTATTTACAAAAATATACCTATTTATCAAATTAGATATCCCAAACGAAATGAAAATTAAAAATTAAAAAAAAATATATGTATAATCAAAAAGGATGACAGTATTGGGCCCCACCTTGAAAAGCCAGCTCTCCAGTCAAAAAACAGCGTCGGCAAATAAAAAAGAAAATAACTCCCCTATCCATCCGGAGAACTTGAGTTCCTGTCATCTAACCAAGGTCGGGAGGAGGAAAAAGAGAAAATGGGGAGTAAAAATCGGGCCGATGAGTAAACACCCAAGTTAAGTGAAACAAGTTTTGAAAAATAAAGGCAAAAAGCTAAAAAAAAAAAAAAGAAAAAAAGAAAAAAAGGGATGGGTTGCCGTTTGTTTTTCCAAGGACCCCAAATTCTTCTTAACCTGTAATTTCCAAAAAGATTTCGAATTCAGTACCTCTCACGCGACACAAGCTCGCAAGATTTACCCACCTTTTGCCAAAATCCAAAGAAGAGAGTCTTCGTCTCTCAAATACAATTTTAAAATTCATTCGGTGCTTGTAAAAAGCCACCAATGTCTTGAAACGATAAGACTCGCCTTTGTGGAATTCCTTCTGTCGTTTCGTTTAATTTTCGACTCTCATAATGCCGAGTAAGCAGAAAAACACACCGTGTTCTGTTCTATAGTACTACATTGCTATATACAGAAGTGGATTCCAGGATAAAGAACTTTCCATTCAGTACGCGAACCATGTAGCCTTCAAGAAGCTTGTACAACGGCTGTACGACTGGGCTGTGAAAGGTGTGCAAGACCGACTCCGCCATATCACTGCACAGGACGCACTCTGGCGAAATTACTAGATTCGTTGAAAACAGCTTCTTACCGACTTCAGGGGTGCTCCAAATCACTCGCCAAGTGATCGATGCCTCATTGTTATTGATATACCTCATTCCGAGGGTCTACATCCATAATTAGCGACCTTCGTCACGCTGACCTCGTCGATCAAGTTATTTTGTACAGCTCCCGTCACTAACGTTTAATATAATGCTCTACTCGATAACAGCCGACTGTCAGAGAGACCAGCCTGCAGCCGAGAGAAAACTTTCAGAGCATGCCGGCGTTGACGATAAAAGAAGCACTCGTTTCTGGGCCATCAGTGTACGCTTCTCAAGGTCGGAAAGGCTTTCTTGGCGTCTTCTTTCAAGAAGTCGCCATTTTCATCGTCTTGTGCACACATCCGACCTAGGAAACTAAGATACAAAGAATGGCGTTGCGTCTCCACGTTCGATACTTCTTGGCCGCCTCTTCAGGCGGATGAAGGTGACACATCAAAAGGTTCCGTTGGCCCCAAACGAACTGGAGCAAGGCCCTTTTGGTGTTTTAAAATTCAAATTTGCGATTTAAAACGCTGACATTTGAGAGTCAATGTAGCTTTCTAGCTACCTCGACCGAAGAGGAAGTACCTAAAAACAGTAAAGGTCCTGCCTTTTAAGGAGAGCTTCCTTCCTAACCAGAGGTCGATAGCAGCTACATCCTTTTCCAGTACCTCCGTCCAATTTTTCTTCAGCTGGAGATCGGGACTGAACCCGACACCGAGTATCTTGCACAGGCTGTCCACCCACCTGAAGGAGCCGGGAAGAACGCAACCCTTCCACGAGCCCAACCGCAAATCTACCGACTTTCTGCGGTTAATTTTGGTCCCCGTCATAACCACATACCTTCCGATTACTTTACAGACCTCATCCACCTAAGCGCTGCTCGATACAAGTGTAGTGTACCTGGCCGTCATGGTATCACCAGGTAACATGAGGCTGCGTAAGATTGGGTTGCACTGAAATGGCTCCAACACAAAAGCGTAGAGCAAGTGCGACAGCGGACAATCTTGACAAATCGATCGCGACAAAGTGAAGGTCTTACCCCATTCACATCCACCATCACTCCAAGGGACGCATAAAGAAGGCAAATTTAGCTGTGAAAGTGGAGATCGAATGCGGCTGCAGACAAAATAGCTCCCAGAAAACAATGGTTAACTTTATCGAAGGCCTTTGGCTAATTTAAATTAATCAGCGCAACATTATCGTAAACTTTTTATATGAGTGTGCGAATCAAATAAAGGTTGTTCTGGATAGTCCTACCCGCAACAACGCAGCCCTGTGAAGGGCCGATTAGACTAGGCAGGGAAGTTTACAAGCGGTCTGCCAAGATCGTCACCAAAATCTTTAAGTCAGTATTCAACATAGTTAAAAGTCAAAAGTTACTAATCCCGTCCCTATCATATTTGTTCTTGCGCAGAAACTACACTATAACCATGGTGAAGCGTTGTGGGATCGACCCCTGTTTCATCCAGTTGTTATCCTATTTACCCAACCCCTCCGCTCGGGCAGGATATGACACAAGGTCAATTTTTTTAAGCGGAGTTTAACAGGTTTTCCTTCTCCTAGACTAGTTGCCTAACCAAGGCTGAAGAACTTAGTCTGTCCTACTATTTACCCATAGCTGGAGGGAGAATATTTGGATTCATACCTTTCCCAAGGGTATTAGTGCTATGTGAAATGCAATGCGTCTCGTCCAGGATTTGAACTCGTGTCGCCGTGTTCATTTTCTACGACGATAACCATTACACCACGGGCACCTCTCATCCAGTTGTTATAGATAGTTGCCAGCAAGGGAAAAAACATTTGCGACAGCTTCAAGTACATTTCGCTCGGAAGCTCATCGATTCCGGGGGTCTTGTCCGTCCTGACCATTTTCAGCGCTTGCCGAGCCTCATCCACCGTTATGGGCCCCTTAAACCAGCCGCTTCCGTCGCCTGGAGATGAGTAAGATCGGTCTCGAACTGAGAAGAACTTAGTCCAGGCTCCTTGGAGAAAACTTTCCAAAAGTAGTCACAAAATCCCTACAAATGCTTTCGTTTGTAATCTGACGCTGCTTATCCAGTGATAAGACATTCACAATATCAAGTCATATTCGTTGCTTCGTGAGACATTCTTTTTAACCTAGTCCTAACTACAAGTGCCTGAAATTTTTTATTGTGAGAAAAAAACAACTTCACCTTAACTACGTTGGATTCAATACCATTTATCGCTTTTACTGCCTTACCTATCCTCGACTCTAACGCTCTTTGCGCCGCTACTCTATCAAGCTTGAGTTTATACTATAGTCGGCAGCAAAAGATCTAATTTTATCCTTAAGCTTTGCACACCAACTATTCCCAATTATGGCCTCTGTCAGTTCTCGCTTTAACAATAGTTTTAGCTGGTCTTGAAGATTCTTCTCATCCAAAAAGGATGCGTTGAATTTCCAGTAAACAGAAATCATAAGCTTCGCCTTATGTAACTTAATTGACTCACAGACAAGTTTGTGGTCACAATTCTTAAAAGACGAAAAACTTGGACCTCCAAGTTGACTTTTTATTTCTTTGTATATTACAAAGAAGGCACACGGCCTTTAGGTTTTGGGGGGAGGGAAAGGAAGCGGTCATGCTTTAACTAATAAATCTAAGGGAACCTAGCTAGCCACATTTGCCGACCCATTCAGCAGTACAATATATAACCATTCGTCCTTTATCATGCGCGCAGCAGTTACCAAAATACCACATTTGCTCTATGAAGAAAACCTACTTAAAACCCGAAAGTGGTATATGATTTTTATTTACAAAATATGGTTTATGTACAATGATATGATGGGAATGGGAGAAAAAACCCCGAAAAATATATATACAAGAAAGAAAACAAGGAAAAATTTCTCCATTTGGTTTCCCTCCCATCCCCTCATCTATAAAATTGGAGGCCGACTGTTTTCCGGGTCGAAAGAAACCGGAAACAAGCCGGACCTACCCTAGGTGGGGCGGGAATCCTAATCTACAGAGATAAAAGAAATAAAGGGTCGGGCGCGGTATGGGCCGATAGAAGTAGGTAATATGATTTTTTACATATGAATGTTCAAGAACTTCAGAAAAGGTGGACTGGGATACGGGTTGAGGTACAAAAGTAATCGGGATGGGGAAGATCTTAAGAACTAACGGCTAGGTAACGGGGACAATGACTCACAACATACTGCTAACTAGGTTACATGGGAAAAAAAAATTTCTACTTACCAGGGATATGGTCCCTAAGGACCCGTACCGTAGACGCCATGGGCCGGCAGAGGAGGGAAGGATGACTCCAACATTGACCCCTTTCGTACGACCAGGCTCGCTGCAGTCACCCACCTTTTGATGAATGTTATGCGATCCAAGCGTTTTCTATCGCATCTGATTTTGACCCTCAGCTGATGCCGAAAATACAAAACCAGATCACGATGAGAAAAGTTTGCATCGTCATACAATCCCTTGTTTCTCGTCGTCCAAATCACCATTCGGGCTACAGCTAGGATCGCAAGAAACACCACACGCTTCTCACCATGAAACGGAGGAAGAACGTTGTCTACGACGTAACCAACGTCGAGCAGCACAAGCTTTTTGGGTTCGATGCGAGCCGTCCACTCCCCGACGTGATCCCAAAAACGGGCGGACTCGCTCGCAGGTGATCGAGAACTCGGAGTTGTTCAAGAAGCTCGATCCTGGCGCCCAATTCCAGTGAGAGCGGATCTCCTCCGCCGTCCAGCCGTGCCGCTCACTGAGAGGATCAGAAGCGGAACCCACGACTAATTCCAGATACAGTTCCTTCCAAGGCCATGAAAGATCACTGGACCCAAGAAGGTTACGAAGGGCCTTTCGGCACTCGCGGACAAACAGTGCTTCGCCCAAAGGCCTACGCTACCTTCAGCCTTTGGTTCTGAGTTGAGGCGAGGAAAAGTCCGACTCGCCTTTCGTCTCCACACTGAGTCCCCCGTCAAGACTCGGCCCAGATATGCAAGTCTTTCAGCAAGCCAGTGGCTCTCCAGATCAGGCATACCCAGACCCCCGTTGCGAGTACGTTGGATACAGACCTGCCTACGGACCATCGGCCTTGCACCTCCCCAGAGCAATCTGGAGAGGGATCGTTGCAGTGCCAACCGATGTGCCTTAGGCAGGGGAAGTACAGCCAATCGGTAAAGGATCAAGGGGAAGACGTACGCGGCGCACGCCTCCGCCCTGCCCTTTAAGGACAACCTCCTTGAAAGCCAGATTCCCACCTGAGCATTCACCTTAGCATGTACTTCCGACCAATTTCGCTTCAGTTGGAGGTCGGGCCCAAACCATACCCTGAGGATGCGGATGGGTCCGTCACTCCAGCGGAAGGGCCCTGGAAGAGTATTGCTACCCCTCCAAGCACCGAGCCGCAAACTTTCGCTTTTGTCAAAATTGACCTTGGCCCCTGCAATCCGCTCATACTCGACAACCGCCTCTTTCACAGCCTCTATATCCTGGCGGCGGGATACAAAGACTGTGACGTCATCAGCGAACGCAGAAACCCTGGCCGCAAGGCGGCCAACGAATGGGATACCGCACAGTGTCGGACTTGTCCCCTCATCCCTAAGTCTGCGCAGGAGGGGCTCCAACGCGAGAACATAGAGAAGAGGAGACAGAGGGCAGCCTTGCCGGACCGAACGCTCGATCGCGATTACTCCCGAACACCTTCCGTTCACCAGCACCACTGCCTAAGGGTTGTGGTACATCATGCTAATCCATCTGCGAAACTCCGGTTTGAATCCGGCAGTCTCCAAAACAGACGCCAAGAACCGATGGTCTACCCTATCGAAGGCCTTGGACTGATCTAAACTGATCAGCGCGGCTTCGGTGTCGTCTTTTATCCCCTCTAGAACCTCGCGAATCAAGTGCAGGTTGTCCTGGATCGATCTTCCCTTCACAGCAAAGGTCTGTTCGGGGCCGATCAGATCGCTAATGACAAGCAGTAAACGATTCGCTAAGACCCGGGCCAAAATCTTTAACTCTGTGTTAAGCAGAGTTATGGGCCTGTAATCGTCTAAACCCTCCCAAACATGCCTGCCACCTTTCTTCAGCAATGTGATCACGCCCTTGGTAACGCTACCAGGGATGGCTCCCTGGGCGAACCAATGGTTGAACATATCCGTCAGAATAGGTACAAACATGTGCGACATCCCCAAGTACACTTCGTAGGGCAAACCATCTAGTCCAGGAGACTTGTTGAGGCCTACCTGCTTCAATGCATCACGGACTTCGCATTCAGTAACCACACCCTCGCAGCTAGCCGCTTCAGCCGCCCCAAGGCGGGGGAAGTCGGCGAGATAGCTACGATACTCCCGGAGCGGGAGATCAGTGCAGCGGGCAAAGCGATCCCGAAAGTGCGCCCGAAAGGCGTCACGTATCTCACGACCCGATCGCAGCAGACGCCCGTCCGGGGTCTTAACAGATGTGATGTACCGATCGGGGAACCTTCGCACTTCTTCACGCGCAGTCGCGTTCGATTTCACAGCTTCGTTGAGAACTCTTTTTAGCCTAGATCTAACTACTGATCCCTTGTAACGCTCGCTACTCTCACGCTCACGGTCTCTCCTAGCTAGCTCTACACCTAGGGAGTCCCCCCCAGCCACCGCCCGGGAAAGTCTATCATCTATAGATTTCGCCTCCGCGGTCCTATCTAAGTTGAGCTGTCGACCGTACTTGGTGGCGAAATCTCTAATCCTATGCTTAAGAGAAACCCGCCACCTATTCCCGGTAACCGCCCCCATTAACGCCCGCTGAATTAGGGATTCTCCAAGTTGACTCTTCCAACTAACACCCGGTTGAGGTAGTTAGAAAGCTACACTGATTCTCAAATGTCGGCGTTTTAAATTCTACATTTTAAATTTGAATTTTAAAACCCGGAAAAATTTTGAAAGGCTTGTGTTCAGGACGCTGGCATGAAGGAAACGCGTTTTTTGTGTCTCTTGTTGATCAGATTTTGAATGTGAGAAAACGCTGTTTTCCCTCTCGCTAATAGTAGTAAAAATCAGGATTTATGGATGCTTGCTGCTACCATAAAAAAAGGCGAATATTTTTCTATCAGGGTCTGGTCCCACCCTACATGTAGTAAAAATCACAAACAGTCTGATTCTGAAAAGAGTAAATCACTGAGAAACAGAACTAAATGTAAGTGTTCCTAATGTTTTCTTACATGTATGAAGATCTATTTTGAACCGGACTTCGCTGATTTCTTCTATCAGTTCATTGAAGTTTTTACAAAATATTTGTCTATAAACCTATGTTTTTATCATAAATCACTCTGTTTGGTTGTCTTCCATTTATCCACATATACCAACATATTCATTTCTATTCTCCTTTTCGTCCACACACGTGGGTAATTCTCGGGATCCGGTGAGTGCAACTGTGACTCTTGCTGTACCAGAAGGGGGAAATAATGGACACTTTTCTTGTACGATTTGAAAATAGACTTTATCCAACCACTAGACATCATTTATGTGGGAATCAAGCTTAAAAAAACCCTAAGCAAACAAACAAACAAAAAAACATTGGTGTTAGTGTCGGCCTTATGAGTTCTGGCGTCCTGAGTAAGCGCTCTTTGTGAGTATAATTATAGAAATTATGCCCGTGGTGTAATGGTTATCGTCGCAGGAATTGGACACGGCGACACGAGTTCAAATCCTGGACTGATTGCATTTCACATAGCACTAATACCCTTGGGAAAGGTATGAATCCAATTATTCTCCCTCCAGCTATGGGTAAATAGTAGGACAGACTAGGTTCTTCAGCCTTGGTGAGGCAACTAGTCTAGGAGAAGGAAAACTCTGAATTCAAACCTGTTAAACTCCGCTTAAAAAATTGACCTTGTGTCATATCCTGCCCGAGCGGAGGGGTTGGGTAAATATGATAATTATAGAAATTTTAACAAGGAAAGATCCTTGATCCTTGATTGGAGTTGTATACCTGTCTGTCAGAGCAAATCCTGAACTATGAGGCGATGAAAGAAGCTCCGTTTTTTGAAACGGACTTTCTTCACTGGTTTTTTGGTCGTTATAACTTCCTTCAATCTTTTACAAAATATGTGTATACTGACTTCCGTTTCCGTTATAAATAACTGTAATGTAATCTTCCTTAGATCTACTCATACCAACACATACAGAACTATTCTTTAATATTTTCATATTCGTCTCTTTGTTTTTATGCTTTTATATATCTTCTTTGTTTTCCACAATAAATAAATAAATAAATAACCGACATAGAGGGGAACATTTCGTAGCACGTTGACTGGTATCGCTATTAATATCTGTTGGTCAAACTCCGAATCGAAAAGAAGTTTTTTAAAAAAGCGAACAATTCACCATTTAAGTGACTGGAGTCGCTATCAGAAACATTTTATCTTTTTATTATCCGGATGTAACTGCTTATTTCTGTGATAATACTGCCATTTTTAATCCCGCATTAAATCCGGGCTTATTAGTTGATTTCTATTTGAAAAATTGTGCATCCTGCTGAAGTGTGTGGATCGTTTACGAGGAATGTCTTACAGTAAGTGGATCTGAAAATATAACATCAAAATAAATAACTCGTGAATTCACCGATAATAATGGCCGACCAATCAGCTTCAGTTGCCCTGAATCTAAAAGGGAACCTATAACCTCTTCAGGCCACAGTGATATAGATCTTATTGATGACTGTGACAGTGATAAAGATAATTCGTAATATGAAATCCTGATGAGCAGTGAAGATTTTGACAAATCAAATATTGCATGGAATGTATATAACAAGCAAATTTCAATCATCACTTTTCAATCTGAAGCAGTATTACATAATATAGTCACATACATCAACAAATATATGCGGAACATAATCAAATATAATGACGAACTTCAATGAACGAACGAACACACTTCTTTATAAAAAAATAATCTCTCACACTTTATTCTTGAAAGGGTGATGTTGCTTGTGTGTGAGAGGTGAGTTGGAGATGGGGACAGACTGCTATTTTGACCCCAAGTTCTTCTTCGACCATAGCAGCACTTCTTTCTCATCTTGGCTGGGTTGCTCAACCGTGGGTCACTGATGGCCGCAAGGCCCTCAGTCTGCAAGCTGGTTCTCACGCTGGCATCCTCTCTCCTACTGACTCGAACCGCCCCGGGCACCTGGTCATATTATTGTCTAACGTCCACCTGTTTCCGCTGTTCTTCCGCTTATCTACACAGGTGTATCTCTTGATTGACAGCTCGGTCGAGGGTCAATATATAACAATATATCCAAGTACAAAAACGTTAGAGAATGCTTCTGTATGGCATCTAAATTTGGTGGCACCGAATTTTGCATCATAATATTGTCGAGAAAGTATTGTATATAAAATGTTGTGTATAAAATGATAAGATTGTGTATAAAATACCCCAAAATATTGTGTATAAGATTGTGTATACACAAAAAAATTGTGTATAAGATTGTGTATAAAAATGTTTTTATAATCAACTTCCCTTGGGAAGCCATACCCCGACAAAATGTTGCCTTCAGTTAGTTCGTTACAACTTGTTACGTTTTCTAAACAGTTCCAAAATTGCAACAACGGATCTGGGTTTTCGTTTTTTAGAATAAGAAATAATTACAAAGAATCAGATAATGAATGTTAGGGTCTGTTGTACCAGAGGAATATTTTTTTTTGGCTCCAAAACTCATTCACAGAATTTGATCATATAACGCTGCTTCTGTGTTCTATTCTCGTGAAACACTTCATCAAACAGACTTGTAATATTCTAAGATTACTCAGCTGAATGTGAATTCTGGGAAGAAAACATGAACTGTTTAATCAGAGTAATTCACCTGAAAAAAAAATCAATCACATTATTTTCTTTACTGACTTCGTATTGTGAGCTCATGGCTTACACGATTTAATCTAAAGGGTTAAGAATTATGTTTGAAGACAAAAAAAAGAACAAAAAGAAGACAAGAGCGAATTTAGACTAATCCCCTTTGGTGTGAATTGAAAGGACGAAGAACATCAAAAAGCAATAAGGTCCATAGTGGAACTCTGAATGTACCGACTCAAAAAAGAGAGACATGCGAGAAAGTGAAGGAAAAGAGAGACCGAAACTCTCAGCTGGAATTGGAGAAAATACGCGTGGGTAATTCTCGGAATCCAGTGAGAGCAATTGTGTCCCTCGCTTTACTAAAAGGGAGATACAGGTCATTTTTCTGGTACGATTTGAATAAGCCACCATTAGGCAGTGTATGTACAGACATCAAAGCCAACCCTCACGCGAAAAAACAAAAAACAAACAAAAAACAAACAAACAAAAAAACAAAAAAAACAAATATGTGTGTTATATGCATGTCTGTCTCTAAAACAATCCTTAAACTGTGAGGCGATGACCCTGTTGAAAGCGTTTGACCTTACAGAGATCTTTCTGGAAGAAATTTAAGAGAGAAAAGTTCAGGGAAGAACATAATCCAGGTGGTTATCTAATATATATAGGTCTAACTGAGCAAGGTAAAGGAATTTGATAGGGGAAAAAAGCATCATTCTGCGCGAAGAAAATCCGAAAACTTTGGAAGGAATAATAGCGTGAGCAACTTGTTATCTCGACGTGAAGTGGGTTGACGGTGTCACCAAAAAAAAAAAAAAGAAGAAAAGGGAACAGTCATCACAGAAACTGCCTTATCTGGTCTATTTCCCTGGTAGTACAACTTACCCTTAGAAAAACCTATAACGAACAAGATTTAAAAACGCGTTAACAGCAACGTTTATTAACTAATTCATTTTTTAGCAATTTTATCGTGGAACACTAAAATACTATATCCTAAAACTTATTCTAGTTCTATAAATAACTTCTATACATAGAATATTTTTATTATTTATTCTAGTTCTAAGATAAGTTCTGTCTTGTATATAATTGTTTACCAGGTGACATGTGTCTCATCACACACACACACACACACACTCTCTCTCTCTCTCTCTCTCTCTCTCTCTCTCTGTCGGTCTGTGAGTCTCTTACCTCCTCCCAAGCGTGTAGGGCTTGTATTTATGCTCGTTAAGTTTCCGGTAAGGGACATTTTGTTTACCTCCGTCTTCTCTCCAAGTGTCTTCGATAATACCTGCAATTCCTCAGCCCGGGGTCATTTTCAGGTCATTACATTCAGTAGAATCGATTCATCATATGACACATGGGAGTCTTGTCAGATCATTTCCTTGATTAACACATCTTTTGGTCCTTTTATTGGACAAGCAGCCATCCCAAGTCATTTAACAATTTTACCCGATCATATTTGCTCTAATCACGTCTTCAAAAACCTCCCATTGTAACTTTGAAAATTTTCTTTGTTTTCGATGTCGGATATCACCAGGAAAAATGTCTATAAAGCATTCAGAGCTTCTGGAACAATAAAAAATAAGTTCGTGATGTAATTTTTTTTTTGACTTGGAAACTCACTATCCATTGGGATTGTGAACTATTTTCAGGTAATTCTGCAGTGGAGGTTTTTGATTTATTTCCAACTTCTTTTGCAGTAAGACGGGTACTTGTTTGGTTGTGTTGCCCAAATGATGATCATAGTTTAGATTTCTTTCCTAGCACTGGAAACTCGTTAGGGTTACACAATAAACTCTGTTAAAGTGGTCTTCTTGGTTCGCTATTTGTCAAAAACTTTCAAGGTGAGGGTCAATTTCTCTTGGGTCGTATTACTCCCTGCCGTCGTCCTTTTTCCCGGACTCTTGGCCATTCTGAAAGATTTTGGTTAACAAATCAACAAATATAATTATGGAAAGTAAGAACGCACTTTACAAACATTTTTTTTAAAAACAAGTTTTTTGACGGTTACAAGAGATTTTTTAATTAAAAAGATTAGTGAAAATAAAGACAAAAGTGAGAAAAATGAACCCTTTCTCAAGATACACACTCGATACAATAATGGTAAAACTCGTCTGAAGAGAGATATCCAATTCAACTGAGAAAGTATGAGTTCAATTCAATTATTCATTTTTCCTCAATACATATTCAATGAATTAACGGGTTTTAAAATTGATTATCTATCTATCTATCTATCAATCGATCTGTCTATCTATCATTATTATTATTATTAATATTATTATTACTATTATTATTATAATAATCACTCCTTTTCGAGTTTTTCACATTAGCGTTACCTAATGGTCTGTCACTGGAGTTTGAATGACAGGATTCTGGCTGATCTAGTTTGGATGGTCTCCACTCGTCCCCTTATTTCCAAGTCCTCCAGTCCTTGTATCAATCCTTTCGTGACTGTACCAAAAGCACCAATAACAATTGGTATAATCATCATTTTCATGTTCGCCAGTTTTTTCAATTCTCTAGCAAGGTCCAGATACTTATCCCTTCTTTTCTCTCTCTTTCAATTTTATTATGTGGTCAGCCGGGACAGCAAAGTCCCCAATTCTGTAAGTTCACTCTTTTTTGTTGATTATTATAAAGTATGGCCATCTGACCGAGATTAGGGGATCCGTTTGCTTCTCAAAATCCCTGTGGAATTTGTGCATCTCATTCTCTAGGACATATTCTGGGTTTTGTATATACCATATATTCGTATGGTCAAATTTCAATTTCTTGCACAATTCCCAGTGGATCAATTTGCCCACCCAGTTGTGTCTAGTCTTATACTCTTTCTATGCTAATTTACAGCATTCACTTTTTATGTGATTGATCATTTCGTCTCTATCTACACATAACCTACATCTGCTGTTTTGCTCCTCTTATCTATTATTGCTTTGACATGATTGGTTCTTATAGCGTTGTTTTGTGCTGCTATTAGAAGAGATTCAGTTTCTCTCTTAAGGTTTCCTTTTCTTAGCCACATCCACGTTTCTCGTGTGAGGAGTTACTTGTTAGCCGCTTAAAATGTTCATAGAGTTATTTTTCTTCCCGTTTTTGTTTTCTGGTTATTTCCGTTCTGTTGGTCCTCGTGTCGTTAATAATATTTCTGGTGGCTATAATGAGTCTTACTCCGCGCTTTTCTGTGTAATTTTCGAGTCGTTATATCGATGCATCAATGTTGTCTTCAGTGCTTGTAAGTTCTCTTCCTCCCTCTCTTCTTGACACGTATAGTCTGTCAACGTAAACTCTGGGATGTAATGCCTTATGCATGGCCATTAGTTTTCTTGTTCTATGGTCTATTTGCTCAAGTTCTTCTTTGGTCCACTTCAAGAATTGTCCCGAATATCTTACGAGATGACAGCTCAGGTATTTATCACTTTGATAAGGTTGTCTCAAGTAACTTTCTGGTTCTTCTGAGATACTCTTTCTTAATTTTTTCTTTCATCTCCACTTGTTTGATGGTGTCAGCTTCCAATATTCTCACGTATTTATAGTTTTCTTTTTCTCCGAGCGTTCTAATTTTTCTTGTTTTGGTAGTTCTATTTCATCCGTCATTAGTTGTTTCCCGCTTTTCATTTTTAGTATGGGGCATTTTCTACGCCAAATTCCATCCCTATGTTCTGACTGTATATTCTCACTGCGTGTATTTGTATTTCCAATTTTTTTTTTCATTTTTTGTAAATAGTTTGATGCTTTCCATGTACATTAGGTGATTGATCTTTTCCTGCGATTTATTAATTTTGTGCATTTCCTGAGTATGCGTTTGAGTGGCATCATCGCTATTACAAATAATAACGGTGATAGTGCATCTCCCTGGAATATACCTCTTTGGATTTTCGCTTCAGTTAAGCATTTCCGTCTTGCTGTCAATTCCACTCTTCAGGTGTTTATGGTTTTCTCGATAAAGTTTTTGACTTCATCTGATATCTTGTACATTTTGAAGCATTTTGTTATCCAGCTTTGCGAGACCATTTCATATGCCTTTTTGTTGTTAATTCACACCATAGCTAGATTTTTTCACCTTGTCTTGCTCTCGTTGCAGATGTGCTGGTCCACTTATGGCATCCTTTCTGTTCATCGAGAACCATCTGCAGCTTGTTAGCGAGTTGTAAATCTCTTCTCTTATTTGTGCAGTTGATATTTTCCTCATCATAGTTAGACTCGTTATGGGTCTATAGTTGTTTGGGGCGGTTCCTTTGAGTTTTTTTTTATCAATGTGGTCTTTCCTTTGGTCTTCCATTCGGGTACGTCTGTTTCTTGTTGGCATCTGTTCATTTCAAGTGTTAGTCTGTCATGGATGAAGGTGAATTTTTTGAACCAGAATCTAGGTATGCCATCATGACCTGAGGTTTACCAATTTGAGATTTTTTAGTGTTGTTCTAAGTGAATCGATGGGTATTTTCGCTTTCAGGTCCTTTTTCGAGTCCTTCAAACTCTTTTCCCGTGTTGCTTATCCATTCGGCCTTTTTGTAATGTTCTCTTCGTTCCCATATTTTACTCCAATTTTACTTCAGCTTCTCTTGTTGGTATGTCTTCGCGCCATCTCCCTCTACATGTTTGTAGAATTTTCTTTCGTCGTTTTGGAATGTCCTGGTTTGTCTGTATTGTTTTACCCTTTCTCGATATCTTTTTAATTTTCCTCCTTTCGCCAGAACTTTCTGGTTTATTTCCTCAAGTTGTATTGTCATTTTTTTCTCGTATTGCTTTTTTCTTTTTGTCCCAACGTGTCCCAGCGTTTTCCCTTTGTTTTATCATTTTTGCCTGTTGTAGATTTCTTATTTGCATTTCCTGTCCAATTCCCCATCCAGGTTTTGATTTTCTGTTCGTGTTCTTTAAGGGAACCACGATTTTTTACGAACTAATTTCGCTCCTGCATTAATTAGTTCATTCAATTCGGCGATGTTTTCCGTTGAGATATATGTTAATACTTCATTCATTTTTTCTGTTTCCCCCTTGACTGTTCTCCGGTTTATGTTTCTTAGTGATGGTAAGGTTGTCTTTTTTTCATTCATAATTCTCTTTTAATTTTCTAAATTAATTTCTTGTTCTTGTGTAAGTGTTTACTCTGTGTTATTTGGGTGTGTAGTGTTTCTATTTTTATTAGATTGCGGTTCATTTCGGAACTCTTCAGCCTGGAGTAATTTTCTGGTCATTACAGTCAGTAGAATAGATTCATCATATGATACAGGAATTATCATTATTTTACTCCTTACCAACTTTTCACTGGAGTATGAGTGACCGCAAATTTCCTCAGGTCTACAGGACTCTTCTCAATATTCTGTAGTCTGGATGATCTCAATTATTTTTCTGATCTCCAATTCCTCAGGTCTTTTTTGCTTAGCGAACCAACTACAATTGGTATCACCGTTACCCTCATGTTCCACAGTTTTTTTTTAGTTCTTAAGCAAGGTCCAAGTATTCGTCTATCTTTTCGCTTTCCTTTATTTTCAGTTTTATATGGTTCAACGGAACGGTAAAATCCACTTGACGGCAAGTCCTTTTTTGGTTAATTAACCCTAGGTCTGATTTTCTGACCTAGAATCGGTAATCCATTTGTATATCAAAATAACTTGGAATATCATTCTCTTGGATGGATTATAGTTGTTGCATTTACTATTTGGTAGGATGGTCAAATTTCGGTCTCTTGCACAATTCCTTGTGGATCACCTTTCCAACCCAATCATGCATAGTCTTGTACTCCTTTTGTGCTTGTTTGTTGCATTGGCTTACTATGCGATTAACATCTTTTCTCCACGAACCTACATTTGTTATTCTGTTGCGTATTATCGATTTTTCGACTTAACATAATTGGTCTGTAGTTGGGGTAGTACTGAGTTGTCAGTGTGTACACTTCTGAGTCCGTATGGCAAGGTAGCGAACGAAAATTTTTGAATGAAAGGAAAAGTCAAGAAAAGCAAACAAACTGTAAAAGTAACAAACAAGAAGTTTTAAGTGCCACAAAATTGTCTTTCATATATATTGTTATTATTTAGAGTGTTCGCCAATGGCCCGGGAGACCGGGGCTCAATCCCAGATCGAGTCATGCAAAAGACTCAAAAAATGGTACTTGATACCACCTTGCTTAGCGCTCTGCGTTATAAGGTGAGGATTAAGGGTATTGTGGAGCAATCCTGGGAATGGAGTAGCCCCATTCCCAACACATCGGTATAGTAGCTATTGAAAAGGGAGCCTTCGAGTCATCCTCGACTAAGGTTGCCAACAACAACTAATGTACAATTTATAACAGTGCCACAAAATTGTCTTTCATATATACTATTATTTGTGTACAATTTATAGCAGATTACAAAGACGTGATAAGCTTATTAGATCTGAATACCTTTTTTCCTAACGGCTGCATCTAGCAGAGATGCCCAAAACTTTTGTCTGCTTGACCGTTATAACAAGCATCTCTTTTTTAAAACCTAGATATCTGTAGATCAGAAGAGATATATGTTCTCTTCTTCCACCAGACAAGGATAAGGAAGCGAGTAGGTGTATGTTGTTCTTAGCTGGCTGACTTTGCAGGTGGCGTGGGTTAGTAGGCGCTAGCGGTCTTTGATCTTGTCCGACATGTCGACTCTAAAAGCTTTTTAAATAAGGAGTTAGCGTTGGTCAAATCAATCCTTGATAAAAAAAATTATATATATATATATATATATATAACCTATGATTCATTACAGGTTCTTATGGCGTTGCTTTCTGTTGCTATTAGAAGAGATTTAGTTTCTCTCTCGAGGTTTCCTTTTCATAGCCATGACCTGGTCTCCTCGTCGGCAATCTTGCCAATTTTTAGCTTGAATTATTCATACTGTTGTTTTTCTTCCCATATCTTTTCTCTAGTCTTTGTTGTTTTTCTGATTGTTCGTATGTTGCTAATGCTGTTACTAATTAGTCTTTCTTTGCTCTTTTTGATGCAGTACTCGAATTATTGTATTGATGCATCTACGCAATCCTCAATGCTGGCAAGTCTTCTTATTTCTTTTCTTGACCTTTGTAGTCTTTCTATGTCCTCTCTTGGATGTAAAGCCTTGTGCCGATTCATCAACTTTTTTATCCTCTGGTCCATTTGTCTGAGGTTCTCCCTTGTTTACTTTAAGAATGGTCCTAAGTATTTTACGAAAGGGACTGCCTTGGTATTAATCCTTTTGATAAGATTTCAGGCTTGCTTTAGAGAATTTTCTCCTTTGAGGTACTATTTTTTTTTCTTCATTTTCGCTTGTTTGATGGTGTCTGCTTCTCACATTTCCAAGTACTTGTAATTTTCCTTCTCTCCAAACGATTTGATTCTTTCTTGATTTGGCACTTCAATTCTTTCAGCTGTTTTTCTTTTCCCACTTTCCAGTATAAGCACTGTACATTTTTCTATGCCAAATTTCATTCCTATATTAGGGCTGTATATTTTTATTGTTTATATCATGGTCTCCAGTTTTGTTTTTCATTTTTTGCACACACCTTGATATCATCTATGTACATATGGTGATTAATCTTTTCTTGTTATCTTGTAAATCTGAAGCCACTTATGCACTTTCTAAGTACGTAGTTGAGTGGCATCATTGTTATTAGGAATGGCAGTGGCGAGAGTGAGTCTTCCTGGAAGATACCTCTTTGGATTTTTACCTCCACCTTCCTGCTGTTAATCTCACTTCCCAATTTTCCGTGTCTTTCGTGGTGAAGTTTAAGACTTTGTCGTATATTTTGTACATTTTCAAACAGTCTATAATCCAAGTTTGCGCGAGCGTATCATAGGCCTATTTGTAGTCAATCCATAGCTACATTTTTTCGCCTTGTTTTGGTTTCTTTGAAGATCCTATTTATCCAACCCCCCCGCTCGGGCAGGATATGACACAAGGTTAATTTTTTAAGCGGAGTTTAACAGGTTTGAATTCAGAGTTTTCCTTCTCCAAGACTAGTTGCCTCACCAAGGCTGAAGAACCTAGTCTGCCCTACTATTTACCCATAGCTGGAGGGAGAATAATTGGATTCATACCTTTCGCAAGGGTATTAGTGCTATGTGAAATGCAATCAGTTTCGTCCAGGATTTGAACTCGTGTCGCCGTGTCCATTTCCAACGACGATAACCATTACACCACGGGCTGGTCTTCTGATTGTTCGTATGTTGCTAATGCTGTTACTAATTAGTCTTTCTTTGCTCTTTTTGATGCAGTACTCGAATTATTGTATTGATGCATCTACGCAATCCTCAATGCTGGCAAGTCTTCTTATTTCTTTTCTTGACCTTTGTAGTCTTTCTATGTCCTCTCTTGGATGTAAAGCCTTGTGCCGATTCATCAACTTTTTTATCCTCTGGTCCATTTGTCTGAGGTTCTCCCTTGTTTACTTTAAGAATGGTCCTAAGTATTTTACGAAAGGGACTGCCTTGGTATTAATAGAGTTGGTCATCTGTTCATCTTGTTCACTTGTGGCATCCTTTTGGTCCTTCCAGAATAAGTCCGCAGCATTCATTCATTCATTCATTATTATACATAATTATTCATTGTGCAAATTTTATTATTCATTGGTGCACTTGGACTAGTATCCTCATTTTCGTTGTTATCATAGTCACAACGTTTTAGCTGTTGTACTACTCTCCAGCCTTCTTCAGATGTTTGTCATAGTCGTTCACCTTATAGGAATTTTGAGCTGAGCTGCTTATTCAGTCTGTGGGAGTAGATTGTTTTCAATGTTCTTCACAATGCATTGCTTGGGATGATGATCATGTAAATATCAGACTGAAATTCTAAACCGATTGAAGGGAATCGGTATCAGTATTTTAGCACAGCACAATAATTTCTTTATATGTGTGCACTCTCTACCAGTTTCAAGAAATTATATGCATTGCTGCACTAATCATAGTGTAATGAGGTGCTAGAATTTCTGAGTCTCCAGCCTAATATCGTTCTTTGTTAATTAAAAGATTCCCTAATTAGTTTTAATACAGATGTGGTCCGCCATACCAGAATTTTCTAGTTCTCCTTTGGTTATGGCTTTGTTTATGTCCCTCAAATTTGGCACTCAGATGACAACTCATTTCAACTTCTCATACTTTTAGAAAGTATTAAAAATGAAGTTACAAAAAATTGCAAATGATTTTGTGTTTACTGTTTATTTTTGTCATGTAATGGTCCAACGGTGATTATCTGGTTACAAAGTGTGACATCACGTGAATGTTCTAACGACAACATAGCAAAAACAAAAACAACAAAAATCTTTTCTAAAATATGTTCTGCAGTTTCTTTTATGTATGGAATTTAGATAGTTTGGTTTGGTTTGGTTTGGTTTGGTTTGGTTTCTTTGTTTAATGGCATGTCAACTTTCGTGGGTTATTTCATGCCAAAGCCATCTTTTTAGAACAGTAGTGATACTATTTAATCCATAGCTGGAGGGAATAATAGGGTTCATATCTTTCCCAAGGGTATTGGTTCAAAAGTGAACATTAAAGCGTTACTGGAGCTTGAATTCGCTTCAGGGAATAATAGGGTTCATATATTTCCCAAGGGTATTGGTTCAAAAGTGAACATTAAAACGTTACTGGAGCTCGAACTCACTTGCTTCGAGGCCACAGTCTAGCACAAAATTTAGATTATGGAAGCACATATGTTTTCTACAGCGTCTACTTCTTCGAAGACAATGTGAGAAGGGTAGATATTTTGTTTAAAATATATCTTATTTGATAACTGATGTACAGTCTGGTCCTAGTCGCTGTACCAACTATAAATGCCTATAGGATACCACAAGCATCAAAGTACATGTAGCATCACTCAATGGCGTAAACTCTCTGTCATTTCACCCACGAGATTGGAACAAAATGTTGCTCAGTTGGAGTGGGTAGGTCCTTTAGCACGGCACCAAAAGGTGTAACATCTTTTCCGACTGATCGGCTTTATGTATTTGACAAAATCATTTGATTAAATTCTTGTGTTCTTAATGTTTTAAATAAGAAAAACACAAGAAATGCTTAATTCAACACATTTTTCAATAAGTTTTCCACCAAAATAATTCCAGCATCACTTAATTTTTAGTACCAGTCATCAGAAAACAGAACTCTACCTTTTTACCACAATGGTTTGGGTAAAGAAATACTTATCCACTAGACTAAAATTGATTTAAAAGTTCAAATAAATGCAATATATGCAAAAGGATTATTTTCCCAAACAGGTAAAAAAATATTTTGAAATTTATTAGGGAAAAATTCGACGATTTTCCTTTTGAAAAAAATTTTTTTTCAAACATTTGGAAATGAATTCGAGAAATATCAGATTTTCTTTTTTAGCCAGCTGAATCAATTCCATAATGAAAAAAAAAAACCCCAAACAAACCCAAAACAAATGATACAAGGGAAATAACTCATGCTGTGGCACATTATTTAAATTATATTAGTTATTTCTCTTTAACAATAATAACAGTATGAAAGTTTTTACTCTTTTTTTAAGTTAAGAAAGCAAACATTTTTATTAGAAGTTTTTATGTCCCATAACTTTTATTTCTTCAACTTTTTATTATTTGTATAAGTATTTGTTTGCAATCCTTGAGAAAAATTCTGCATTTAGTAAAATAGATTTCATAATAATATACATGAAAGAATATTGTTCAACGGTCGTTTTCCTCTTCTACGCTGAATAAATGAATAAATAAAAAGAACATGTCGAATTGTGGACTTTGCTGTCCCGACTAACCCCAGAGATAAATTGAAAGAAAGTGAAAAGAGAGATAAGTACCTGGATCTTGCTTGGGAATTGAAAAACTGTGGAACATGAAAGTGACGATTATACCAATTATAATTGGTGCTCATGGTACAGTCACGAAAGGATTGGTACAAGCACTGGAGGACTTGAAAATAAGAGGTCGGGTGGAGACCATCCAAACTATAGCCTTACTAAGATCGGTCGCAATACTGAGAAGAGTCCTGGAGACTTGCTGTTACTCAAATTCCAATGAAAAACCATCGGTTAACGTTGATGTGAAAAACTCCAAAATGAGTAAATAATAATAATGATAATAAAAATCGCTGGAAAAGATCAACCACTTGATGTACATGAACGACATCAAACTTTTTGCCAAAAACGAAAAAAAATTGGAAACCCAAATACAAACTGTGAGAATATATAGCCAAGATATAGGAATGAAATTTGGCACAGGAAAATGCGCCATGCTAAAAATAAAAAGTGGCAAACGACACATGACGGAAGAAGTCGAATTACCAAATCAAGTTGTAATCAGAACGCTCGGAGTAAAGGAAACCTACAAATACTTGGGGATATTGGAAGCTGATACCATCAAACAAGTGGAAATCAAAGAAAAAAATTAAAAAAGAGTATCTCAAAAGAATCAGAAAATTACTTGAGAAAAAACTCTATAGAAGGAACCTTGTCAAAGGGATAAATACCTGGGCTGTCCTCCTCGTAAGATACTCGAGACCATTCTTGAAGTGGACCAGAGGAGAACTTGAACAAATGGACCAGAGAACAAGAAAACTAATGACCACGAATAAGGCATTACATCCCAAAGATCATGTTGACAGACTATATGTGTCAAGAAGAGAGGGAGGAAGAGGAATTGCCGACATTGAAGAGAGCATGGACGCATGGATACAATGACTCGAAGACTACATAGAAAAGTGCGGAGTAAGTCTGATTACAGCCACCAGAAACAATACTAACGACACGAGGACCAGCAGAACGACAATAACCAGAAAATAAAAGTGGGGAGAAAAACAATTTTATGGACGTTTTAAGCGACTAACATGTGACTCCTCACACGAGAAACGTGGATGTGGCTAAGAAAAGGAAACCTTAAGAGAGAAACTGAATCTCTTCTAATAGCAGCACAAAACGACGCTATAAGAACCAATCATATCTAAGCAATAATAAATAAGAGCAGCAAAACAGCAGATGTAGGTTATGTGTAGATAGAGACGAAATGATCAATCACATATTAAGTGAATGCTGTAAATTAGCACAGAAAGAGTATAAGACTAGACACGACTGAGTAGGCAAGGTGATCCACTTGGAATTGTTCAAGAAATTAAAGTTTGACCATACGAACATATGGTATATGCAAAACC
>OY757909.1:79208751-79218751 GCA_963585895.1 Sepioteuthis lessoniana | reverse complement strand
ATGAGTGTACATGATAATATGTAGATAAATAGGATTTTTTTAAAATTATAAATTGAAAATTTGCAATAGTTTACGTATTATTTTTTGTTTCGATGACTTCTAGAGAGTAGCAATTTCGGATTTTCATTATTTCCAATAAAGCTTTCTTTTCCTTCCTTTTTCACATTCGTTTGACGCGTGATCCAGCTAGAACTTGGAATGATCGAAAAATTCCGAAGTATCCAAGCAATCATGCAAAAAAGGGTCATTACAAAGATAGAAATCTATTTTTCAACTGACCTATTATATGCTTAACCTCGTAAATAGATATATGTTACATAAGCTTTGGAACTGCTTTGTAGTTTGTATGGTTACATATTTAACTATTAACAGGGGTTCAATCCCAGGTAAAATCCAGGATATGGAATACTGGTTTTTAATGTGTTCTTGGATGATTAGCGCAGCACAATATTCCAAAATGTCCTTTCTCCACATTTGGCTCTTAGATGAGTTTAGTAAATATCAATGTATATATTTACCCAACCCCTCTGCCATGAGTGGGATGCTTGACAAGGTCGATTTTTAACAAAGTACAGCGTGTTTGAATTTAGAATTTTCCTTCTCTTAACAAGGCTACAGAATTCAATCTATCCTAATATTTACTCATAGCTGGAGCGAATATAGATGGATTCATGCCTCGGCGCAAGACAATCTAAAGTCTTTTCAAATTTGATATGAAGTAAATACAACTCTATAAAACGATCAATTACTGGGGATTGTTTTAACGGCATATGATCCTTTCTAGGGTTATATTATGCCGAGATATTAGAGAGTTGCGTTCATTGTACGTTTATATTTGTATTTTTTATGTAATTGTTTCTTGAGAGTTTTTTTAATACTGTCCTATCGAATACGAATATTTTTTAAGCAGATCTATTTGATTCATAGGTAGAACCCTAACAGAAACAACCACTCCAGGTCAGATTGGATCTGGGAGTAATAGCAATGAAGGGATACTCTTCACTCCCCAGGTCTCCATAACCGGAGTCCTCACTCACAGATGCAGTTTCGTTTCATACCCTGGACACACTTTTTTTAAGGTCTTATCCCTCAGCAGGGAATATAGACAATTTTTTCTAAGCTCCGTCAATAGGACTATCTATTAGCTAAATGCCTTCGTACTTAAAGGCGAAATATTTTCTGCTATGAATTCACTGGATTTTATAATATGTTAATTTTTTCATAAACAAAGAAAATATATCAAAAAGTCATGTTATCTTGAAAATAGTAATAAATAAATAAATTAATAAATAAAAAGCAAAACTTACGGACAATATCAGAAGCTGAAGTTTCGATGGAGACAAAAAAAATCCAAACGGCTAGGTGCAAAGTAGAAAAAGAAGACATGACTGCGGCGTTAAAAATCCGTAGTTATCAATATGACACACCTGGATAAGATATAGAGATTATTGTGTATTGAATATTATATTTTTTATCAATTGGTCAAATTTTATAAAATGGTAATGTCTAGTAAATGCTAGTAAGAGAAACTGGGTATGATAGTATGCGTGACTGACTAAAAAGGCTTACTATTGTGTACTCATAAAGTTAAATAAGTAGCTAGCTAGATAGATAGATTATCGTCTGCTTTCTTCCTTTCTTTTTTATATATACAAAAGAGAGTCTGCCGAGAACAATGCTCAGCGTCTTGGTAAATATGAAAGAAAAAAAAAGGAAAAAAAGATTAAATACTTTTTTTCTCGTATCATTCAAATATGATTTTAAAAAAAGAAAAAAAAAACGTAGCTGCAGTGACAAATCTTCTTAACAGCTGCTAAAATATATATAAGTATCGGAATAATTAAAATCTACTTGGTCGTTTTTGTGTCGTTCATTGTTCAATAATACTATTATTCATTACTAGTAGTCAGTTGTCAGAAATCAGTCGGAGTTTGTTGTTAGGTAGAACAAAGCAGAGTAGAATAATAACAACTGTCGTCAGGTCCAGTTTAAAATAACGCCGTGTAAAAACAATAATAATAAGCAGTCCAGCAACAGTAGATTAGGTAAAGAGAAACGGAGAAAAAATGTTTATCGATGACGGTAAACTACTCGACCAAGCAACAACAAAAAATCCGGACACAGGTAAAATGTTAAGAGACAACCATCCAATAGTAAATGATAATGAGTTGGATATGAGAATAAAGGAGCGGCAACAAGTAAATACCACTCTAGAATCTATGTCAACTGATGATCAAGAATTAAAAATCAGATAAGTTTACGCTTGGGTGATTTCTTGTCACGATAATTTAAAAAAAAATCGGTACGGAAAAAAACATAGTCAGTTCCCATATTTTGCGAGTCTTATGCCCCTACATATGTACTACAATCTACCGTCAGGCTAAGATGAACTCAGTAAGAAATGCTTTAGTGGGTTGGGTTCGCTCGGTTGTTAACTAATACAAGTTTAATTCTCGCACAATGTCAAGCACCAGTGGTGCTGTACGAGATAAGGGTACTTCTGAGTCAATAGAAAAAACTAAAAATAACAAAGAAGTAACGTCGGGGTTTTTTTTTAATAGAAAAGTGGATACTATTATGTTGTACTGGTTGTATTAGCATTCTTTCACAGATAACTATAACCCAAATTATTTGTTTGCTTTAAAAAAAAGATATTGTTTATTTTTTCCACTGTTTGAGGTCTTCATCGGATTTTTTTATTGTATTTATAAGGATTTTTTTTATGAAGTATGTCACTACATATTTAGAGGGCTAAAGAGAAGATGATGAGATTAAATAGAACTAATCGAAGTGGATAAGTTTACTTTCTTTTTTAAAGTGAAAATTTGCGTGATGTTAGTTTCTTGATGCGTAAGCCCCATGACATAGATGCCAAAAACTACTCCGGTGGGAAGTGCCAGATGAAATAAACGTTGTTGATCAACTAATTGTCTATTTTTAACGTTCTATAAAAGCAGGTGGCAGTTTTTTCTCAGCAGTGGATGAAGGTAATTATTACTGATAAAAGATAATTTCAAAGATGTTTGCAGGATGAACTTGACTACCTTAAAGCGGTTATTTATGCGACGAGATGTACTAGAAGAAGGCAAGTTACAAAAAAAAAAATGATGCAAGAAAGACTAAAGTTAATAACTGTGCCTCTGCCGAATACCCTTCATCTAATGCAGGATAGTTTTCCATATAATTACAATTAATTTTTTATGATTGTTTTTGACGAATTGGATTTCTTTTGGTTTCTTTGTTTGAATGGCATAACAACCTTCGTGGGTCATCCTTGTAGAACAACAGCTGTGATCTCCAGAACTGGAGCCTCTCTTCAGATTCACTTTAATGTCATTTACAGGAAATTCTTTTTAAGGGGAGTTACATTTCAAGTCTCAATGACAAGGCTGTCACTCCACACGGTGTGTATTATTGGTATCAATCAAAATTGGTTTAGATTTACACACATGACTCTGCTTAATTTTTAATGCTATTATAGCCTGTTTTCCTTACCCGATTTAACTGGTCAGTTTTCACTAAAGTCTGAGTGACACCAAGTCTCCTCCGGTTTCCAGGACACTTCAAAGTATTCTAAATGATTTTAACAGTGCTGTGGTCTAGACGGTCTCAATTCTTCTTCTGACCTTCAGTTCTTCCCCGGCTGTCACTAGTCTTTTCAAGAGTCACCCGAACTTTCCCGGAGTATTTAGCTTATTTGTCTCACTTTTATCAACACTATTGGAGGCATACCTTTTATTTCAGATAATGTAATAGCGAACACAGGCATTAAGATTTTGGCAATTTTGAGGCATTATTTTAAACTCGGTCTCGAAGCCGCAAGAGCTGTATTCGGGAAGTAAAAAGAATTGAAATAATATCTGACCGTGCCGCCCAAATTTAAATAAAGAGTTTTAAGAATTGTGACTTTTGTGACACTATGGACCTTTGGCATGGTAGTGTAAAGCTAAATATATATATGTGTGTGTGTACGTATATCATGGTAGACACGTGAGTTACAGTAGGTACATAAATAGATGTGTATCTATGTTTATATTTATGTATATGTGTGTAGATGTATCTATGTGATATGTGACAAGACAAGGAAGAAGGAAGCAGTTCACTCACACACTACCTGCCTGGCCAGTCAGTAGGTGAACGTGGGTTTGAACGAAGCGACCTCGCGACCTTGAATAAGCGTGGAGCTAACCACAGGAAAAAAGGGAAATGGTTTAGCGCTTCCTGCTTCAAGAGTGGGTTGTCTAAAACCTGGTTCAGTCAGTTGGTCAGAGGAGACAACCAGAATCAGGAATACGTTCAGTGAGTCTACAGGCCTACTGAAAATTCGGTCGTTGTTGGTTATTGATATCTGACTCCGTTAGTTTCTTCATCCCCCACCTTAACTCGCTGGCGTCTTCTTGTCTGTAGAAGGCTGCAAAAGAATTTCTGAATGAAGGAAAGAAAGAAGACAATACTCTTAAAATTTTTAACTTTATTTCTGGGTTCAACAACCATTCTGTGGGTGAGATAAATTCTTCCTGAATCCAAATAAAATGGTCGCGTCTCACGGACAAGGTGTTAAAATACACTAGTTGTTTTCTGGTGGATATGTCCATTATTAGGTATTTTTACTCGTGGGTTGCTGGTAACGGAGACGGTTGCCAGAGAGGACACGATCTTGGGCCAAGTACGAAACTTGGGCGGACACGCGCGCTACCTGCAAGCAGCCGAGGGAAAGAAGGCCCATCTAGTATCAAAGAAAAGGCTGAAGTGAGAAAGGGCTCCCTTCTAGCACCGGTAAGTTTCTTTCAAGCATGCGTTGCTCCAACTTCCTGTCAGTGGCCTCTGGGAACTCTGGGAATTTTTTTAACTTACTTTTATTTTATTTATTTTCTTTTTCTTTCTTTTTTTTTTTTCTTTTTTCCAACCACTACAAGTCTTTTGGCACCCCTAGTACTAAAGTGATCTACAAACGGCAGTTTAGAATTGGTGAAGCACACATAGAGGTGAGGTGAGGGGAGAACAGAGCCAAAGAAAGGTTCCGAAGTAACACACACCTTTCCATCTGTGAACAAGTTGATACTTCAAACCTTATGTTTGACTTTTTTTTTCCTTTTTTTCGGTTTTGACACAGCTTTGGGCTTTGTGTAATAAACACAGCATAGGATCATACAATGCAATGAGAGATGCGACATGGAGCTGAGGCGTATTTGTTACACTTCTCATTTGAAACAAAGCACGAAGTGAACAAATATCATCTATTGGTTATGGTGCTTTAAATTCTGGTCGTAAACACATGAGAAATTTCAAAAGATCTAGAATCATTAAAAACAAAAAAGTGGGAAAAAAACATGCAAGAGTTTTCGAGGGGTTACCCAGAAATTCTCAAATGATTTAACTGGATAATGACGTTGTTAAAAAACATAACTGATTGGTTTGGTTTGTTGGGTTTTATGGCATATCAACCTTTGTAGGTTTTTTAACGCCAAATCCATTTTTATGTAAATAATCTGTTCCATTGAAAACAATACAGTTTAGCATAAGTACACAGTTTATTGTCAAAAACATTTCTATTTCAAACTATTCAAGCGGTTATATGTAACAATTCAGTTAAGTGTAAATACAGTTTTAATGTCTAAAACAGTTCTATTTCAAATAATTCAGTTAAGCATAAGCATGCAGTTTAAATGTAAGTACGGTTTAATTGTCCAAAACATTTCTATTTCAAGCTATTCAGTTTACTCAAACAATTCAGTTTAGCATAAGTATGCTGTTAGTTCTATTTAACCCATAGATAGGGCCCTATCAAGTGCTACCCCTCCGGGCCAGAGTAGACCTGGGAACGATGGCAATGAAGGGGTACTCCGCATTCCCCAAAGCTCCAGCACTGCTGGAACCTCACAATCAGATTGTTTAGTGTCGTATCCAGGACACTCGTTGGGGGGGGTCTTACCCCCTCTGCAAAGGTGCAGTCAGTGTATTCTACACCCCCAACCGATTGGGCAAAACATAACTGAAAAATAAAAACTGGGTCGTTGAAATTATTAATTAGTTATTGTTTCACCCGCATAGTTTCATCTGATACTTTGAAATTGTTTTTAAAATGATAATGGAATTTATTGACTAAGTCATCATAGCAGCGAACTTAACTGGGGGGGGGTGACCTTTGAAATTTGAGAATGATTTCAAAATCTGTTTTGTGATAACTATTTTTACGATGAAATATAACTAAAGCATGTTATTGAAAAATAATAT
This sequence comes from Sepioteuthis lessoniana, assembly GCA_963585895.1. Classification (NCBI taxonomy): domain Eukaryota; kingdom Metazoa; phylum Mollusca; class Cephalopoda; order Myopsida; family Loliginidae; genus Sepioteuthis; species Sepioteuthis lessoniana. The sequence goes on along the minus strand of OY757909.1, from coordinate 79,212,517 downwards.
AGTTTTGGATTCATTGATAACGCTACAAAATCTAACAGAAGATTATTACCGAAGAAATATATAAGAGAATATATGAACACTGTAGAGCACTAAAGACGAATGTTAAATATTTGGATTACTACTCTTGTCTACTAAAACATTTCTGCTAATGAGCTGTTTTCTTTAATATATATCTGTTTCTAACCATAATAATATCAAGCTAAAATAGATTATTAATAAATAAATGAAAATATATTTACAATAAATATATTACTCCTCAGCCAGAAGACCAGACCTTACAATAATCAACAAAAAAGAAGAAAATCTGCAAAATTGTTGACTTTGCTGTCCCGGCTGACCACAGAATAAAACTGAAAGAATGTGAAAAGAGAGATAAGTACCTCGACCTTGCTAGAGAATTGAAAAAACTGTGGAACGTGAAGGTGACAATAATACTAATTGTGATTGGTGCTTTTGGCACGGTAACTAAAGGATTATTAAAGGGACTGGAGTATTTGGAAGTTTGCGGCCGAGTGGAGACCATCCAAACAACAGCATTATTGAAAACGGCCAGAATACTGAGAAGAGTCCTGGTGACTTGAGGAGACTTGTTGTCTCTCAAATTCCAGTGAAAGACCATCAGCTTACTTATTTGGAGGTGCCCGTGGTGTAATGGTTATCGTCGTAGGAAATGGACACGGCGACACGAGTTCAAATCCTGGACGAGACTGACAGCATTTCACATAGCACTAATACCCTTGGGAAAGGTATGAATCCAATTATTTTCCCTCCAGCTATGGGTAAATAGTAGGACAGACTGATTTTTCAGCCTTGGTGAGTCAACTAGTCTAGGAGCAGGAAAACTCTGAATTCAAACCTGTTAAACTCCGCTTAAAAATTGACCTTGTGTCATATCCTGCCCGAGCGGAGGGATCGGTAAATATGATCAGCTTACGCTGATGTGAAAAACTTTAATGAGTAAATAATAATAATATAGACAGATCACCTAATCTCTTCCGGAAGACCAGATCTAATCATAGTAAACCAGAAAAAAAGAGAACTAGCCGAATAGTAGACTTCACCGTCTGTCCTGGCGAACAACAGAGTAAAGATCAAAGAAAACAAAAACAGAGACAAGTACTTAGACCTTATTTGAGAACTAAAAATTTATGGAACATGAAAGTTACGGTGATACCAGTTATAATCGGTTTGCTAGGAAAAGTCTCCAAAGGCTTGGTAAAAGGACTGGAAGTGGTCATCCAAGCAACAGTATTACTATGATCAGTTAGAATACTGAGAAGAGTTCTGGAGACCTGAGGAGACTTGCTGTTACTCAGATTCCCGTGAAAGACAATCAGCTAACGCTGGTATGAAAAACTCGCAAAGAATAATATAGTAATAATAATAATGATGATAATTTGATCATACAGTTAAATGTTTTATGCACAAACGAGGAACCCGTCCAAGAAAATGAGACGTATAAAATTTTCTGGCACTTTGAGATACAAACGGATCACTCAATCCAAATCGGAAGTTCTAACCTAGTGTTGATTATCAAGTAGAAAAAAAGAGAAAGAGTCTGCCATCTGGTGGATTTTGGCAGTTTCGGCGGATTACAAATTGAAAACGAAAGAAAGCGAAAAAATAAACAAATTCTTGGATCTTGCCAGAGAGCTGAAAAAACTGTGGAACATGAAGATGACGGTGATATCAGTTGTAGTTGGTGCATTAAGAACACTTCACAAAGAACTGGGAAAGACACTGGAATAATTGGAGTTGAGAATAAGGATTGAGGCTATATAAATAAACCACAGAATTGTTTAGACTAACTAGAATACACAGCAGAGTCCTTGAAACTAGAGAAGACTTGCTGTCGCCAAGGATCCAGTAACAGACCACCAGCTGACCTTGGTGTGAAAAACTCAACTATATTATATCAATATGTATTATCAGAATAAAGATATATTTATAATAAACGTATCGTTATGCTTGATCTATTAAATAAGATTGAGCAACTATAATATTTTCCTTCAATGATAATTCATAATTAATGAATTACGTACCATATAATTTTTTCAATAATATTCTTTTGTTATATCTTCTTGTAATAATAGTAGTCAGAAAACAGATTTTCAAATTTGAAATTTAAAAACTTACACTCAAATAACCTGAAATAACAAAGTGATGATATACCATTAAACCAAATAACCTACCCTCCATAATGTAACAATACACCGCTGGCCGACCCCACTATCTCAACCTCCTAAACCACTCATGGCCATCAGATCGTCTAGTGGTTTCTCTCATCTCCGGCCAGGGGTATTTGACATTTCTTTACTACGGACACAAGACACAATATACACAACCGAGAGGGTGGAAGAAAAGAGAACAAACAAACACGGCCTTGGGTTAGCTCTAAGCGCAAGAAGGGAGAAGTTTGTAACACTTTCCTAGCATTCTGTGAGCTATCGCCAGCGTGTATTCGAGCAAAATTCCCACAAAGCCACCAGGAACGCTGACTCATCTTCTCACGTTGGCCAACCCGGCCGCTGGGTCCACAGGCCCAAGCAGTCGTCTTTCACGACCGTCAGCTTCCCCCGACTTATGTCGACTGCCCTGTTCTGTCGACAGCTCTGTTCTGTTCTCTGCCTCCTCCTCTTGACTACCCTGGGACCCTCCTTCCCTCGACCTCTTTCGGTCTCGTGGGAAATCTCGCGTGCAAGCCCTTTGTGTGGGTTTCGCGCCAAAACAGACAAAGGGATCCTCTGACTGGAACCAACAGCCATACCCGCAGAAACGAACGCCACCCATCGTGTCACAACAACCTAGTTATCTTTTTTCAGTCATATTTCCATATTATGCACAAATATATATATATATAATTTGAAAGCGAATTAATTTATAGGTAGCTTTATTTTTAGATGAATTAGAGCTCCTTTGTTTGCACACAGTTAAATATTTTCAAGTATAATAAATGATTAAATAGTTCTATTTAAGCCAGTGATGGGGCTCTTACTGGTATTACTACTATAAGTCAAAGTGAACTTGGAAATAATGGCAATGAAAGGGTACTCCACATTCTCTGAAGCTTCAGAACTGAAGCCTCACCATCAAATGTTTTAGTGTCATAGCCAGGACACTTGTTGTCGGTTGGGGATCTTATCCCTCTGTAGAGATGCAGTTGGCGTATTCTACAGCCCTAACCGACGGGGTGGTCAAGTTGTGGAAATTAACAATTTCTTTATGTTTTGCTTCCACAGGTTCATCATATACGATGAAATTGTATATAATGTTGGCATAAATCATCATCGATACATTTGATTAACGAAAACCAAGCAACTACAATGTTTTTCTTCTACAATAAAAATCTTCCGTTATATCTTATAGCATTATGAATAAGTACCAAAACTTTAATATTTTTTTAAAAGGAATCTTTAGATATATCATACAGTAATAGTGTTCTGCACCCTTGAAGACAGTGGACTGCAGCCACAACGCATTTGTGATGATGCAGCAGTTTCTTATCAGGCTGTGTTTTATATGAATATATAGCAGTCACAAAATAAGTACACCATGCAGTCCTAAATTAAGTACACCATATGGATATTTATGCAATTCTATTTTTTATTTTTTATTTACAGAAGTGTAGCAGTTCTATTTTGGGTTAGAGTTTCAATACTGTAATGTTTGGTCACAGATAATACTTAAAAACATCCGTTTTCATCGTATAATATATGATATTCCACTAAAAATGATAACATCTTCGTAGCTTGGGTTTAGAAAAAAA
>OY757909.1:79156251-79203751 GCA_963585895.1 Sepioteuthis lessoniana | reverse complement strand
ATCCTATTCGTGGTTAAGAGAGAGGGTAAATATATACTTCTTTGTTCCTACTTGTTTTACACTACTCTCTCAGGAAGTTGAAAGTTGGGATGAAAAGTAACAAAAGCTGTTGTAAAAAAAAGAACAAATTTAGGTACGTATTAATATTGAAAATATTTATGTCAGAATTCAAATAACTTAAGATTATATCAACTACCACTAGAGGTGGTCGACCTGTAACGGTTATCATCGTCGAAAATGGACTCCACAAACCGAGTTCAAATTCTGCACGGGACGTAGCATTTCCTATAGCGCTGGTACCTTTGAGAAAGGTATGCATCCAAGTATTGTTCCTCCAGCTATGGGAAAATAGTAAGGTAGATTGGGTTCTTTAACCCTGGTTTAGTAACCTGTCTAGGAGAAGGAAAATTCTAAATTCAAACCTGCTAAAGTCCTTTTGAGAATTGACCTTGAGTTGCATCCTGTTCGAACAAAGAGGTTGCGTAAATACATAATACTAGAGAGTAAACAATATGGCTTGAAGATTCGAAAGAGAGGAATAATAATATAATCAGAGACTTTCGTGACTAACAAAACAAAACACACAAAAAGGAAAAGAAAAAGAAAATGTTTAACGTGTTGTGATCATTTAAACACCATCGTTGAATTTTTGATGTTTATTTTAATTGAAGGAAAATAGTTATGAAAATTTTTTTAAATATATTTAAGATGGTTTTAGAGTGTTTTCTTTTACGTCGTTCAAAAATACTTTATGTTTTGAACGATAAAATCTGCTGATGTCTCATTGAGCAATTTGAATATGAATAGCTTAACGAGAAAAAAAAAAACCTGTTTTCTTTTATGCACAAGCTCGTACGATAAAAGCGCGTCATGGATAGCTAAAGATAATTTCAAGATTATTTCTTAACAATCTAACATGCATGTTAATTATATTAGTAATTACTTTTTATTCAGTAAATTGAAGATAGTTCTTTATGAAAACCATAGGCTTGATGTTTCTAAGTGACATTTTCTCTTAAGGCGTATATGAAGCAAAAATATTTCTATTACCTATTCAATTCATAGAATATCCCAATTCCCATAAATATGAAGTGGAAAACTAAACCAAATAAGTTAAAGTATTGTTTAGCTATGGAAGGATACTCTTCTGTAATAGATATTTTCAAAAAATGAATCGATAATTAACAATGAGTCTTCATATCTGATTTTAAGTTAACATTTACTGGATATAAAAGCCAAGTCTTCCACTCATAATCTCAAATGAATATCAGATCATTTTTTTCATAAAAGGATTTCGAACCTGATCATAATCGGTGTTTAATGATGGAAAATAAAACTACTCGTTTTAAAAAATTATCAGTTGCTCTAGGGCAATTGCAGTCGAATTTTTTTCTTTTTTTTTTTTTTTTTTTGCATTTGAGTATATTTTTCACAGTGTAAATGGCAACATTTTGTTCTTTAGCGAGGTATTGCGGCTCACAGCTTGGGAAACACTAACTTAAGAAAATGAAGATTGTTTACTGTAATGAAAATTCAGGCACTTGTTCAACTTAATGAACTTTTATTAAACGTGATAGTTGATTTGGGAATTTAACCGTCCTTGCACCCAGCCAGTATGTGAGACATAGACGTTTTATTCTGAGAAGCCAAGCACAAATCGATTCATATTACAAAATGTACTTGTTCTTGTCGGCATTCCTCTTTCGATGTGCCTCAGGCGCCAAATTACAAGCATAGTCTAGCCAAGATGATATGGCTTGTGGAAAAGGATCCCTGGGACCATGTAATTGTTAGATGGGTATTTAACAAACTTTCCTCAAAGTCAGGATTTGACACAAGGTCATTTTATTGCGGGGAGCCACGCACGAATTGAGACTCATGCGTGGCTATAACAAAAAATGCTTGGTCTTGTCAGCACTCCCCATAATGTAATATCTCGGGCGCCAAGCAAAAAATTTAACCCTGCGAAAGTGGCATTGCTTGGGGAAAGGTGCTATAGAACCACATAATTGCTGGTTTGCCCTACGTAATTGTTGGTCTAATATTGATATTTATCCAACCTGTCACCAGACCGGATTTGACACCAGGTCATTTTATTGTCGGTAGCCATGCATGAATCGAAACTCATGCACGACAATCACAAAAAATGCTTGATCTTGTTGGCATTCCTCATTCTTTTGGATACCTCACCCGGCTTTTAGCTTTTTGCGAGGCCCCGGGGCCTGTTCTGGACTTCGGTCCGGAGCGTGGCCCTGGAAAAGGAACAATGGCAGACTTGGGGCCTTTAATTAGGCACCTAGTTTCGACTAGGCTACCTTCGGGTGGGCGAGCTGCATTTTTGTCTCCTTTGTCCCCCTTGTACGGCACTAGACCATGCGTCTAGTTTAAGCCGCAAACTGGCATACGTGCCCGGACCCACATTTGGGTTCGTGAAACTGCTTGCCTCATCAGGCTCACATTGCACTAAGTGATCCAATGAGCAGCACAGACAAGCAGGGTTCGAGTCTCGGCTCGTTCCCTACCTCCCCTCCCCTTTATCCCCACTTTAATCGGCCTTCGGGCTTTTGACCTTGTGTCAAGTCGTGTCTGGTGGGAGGCAGCGACAAATACTTGGCAGCAAGATATGGCATACTGGCCCCTGGTTGTTTGCAGTACCTGCTGCTATTTAAGTGATCACCCGTATTAATTATTGAATAGGCTAATCTCTGCTTAACTTCAGTGATCTAGCATTGACCTATGCTTTTAGCGTGACTTAAATTTAAGTCACGTAACTATTATTATTTACTAAGCTTTTGCTTAGATATGGCACACAGGCCTAATGCTGCTAACAGCAACTTCTGTTACTCAAGTGATAACCCATCGAAGTACTGAACAGGTTCGTCGCTGCTTCAGATCGGCGATCTAGTAACCTGTGCTTTCAGCATGACTTAACCGTAAGTCACGTCTCATTGGGTGCCCCTTTCATATGGCCTTGTGCCACATCTAAGCAAAAAGCTTAGTAAATTACCTTAACCGTAAGTCACGTTATTGTTGGTTTGAGTATTTAACTGACCTCCCACTAAGCAAGTATGGGACACATAATCGTTTTATTCTGGGAAGCCACGTATAAATCGAGACTCATACGAGGAAATTCTTAAAAAATGCTTGGTCACTTCGGTATTCCCAACGATGGTGCGCTTCAGGCGCTAAACCATGAACTTAGCCTTGCAAAGTAGGGATTGCCTGGTGGGGGCAAGGTCAGTGGGACAAAGTAATTTTTGGTTTTATTAATCTACGAAGTTTTTTTGCTTAGATGAGACATAAGGACTTATGAATGGGGCACCCAATGAGACTTAAACAACTTGTGAAGGTTTGCTAGTCTAGCTTTCGAAGAATTACACCATCCATGACGTATTTATAGAGATAATTAACCAGGGGAGATAATCGGGTTGTCTTTACCACAATGACTGTTTCAAAACTAGTCATTTTTTTTCTTGCTGGGCGCGAAACAAATATCTATCTAAGTCACTAGAGATGAATAACAGATTTATTACGACAATCCAAAATGAAGGAAATCTTCGTTAGATCAGGAACAGCCCTCAACATGTCAACCTAAACAAATGTTTCTCAACAGGGGCTGTACAACTAGGAGTTGACGGGAGGGTGACTAAAATTATTTTCCAGGAGAGGGTTTTGGTAAAATTTTAAAATATATTTATACCATTTTTTTTAATGATAATAAACTTCTCTTAAGTACAACTGTCGAACATATTAGTGCCAGATTTAAGAATAGTGTAGCATAAGCTTTCATGAGTTCACACATACGCACACATATATAGCCAAGTTTGTACATCATCATACCATCGTCAATAGAGTCACATACCATCTGACAGCCCAGTTGGCTGTGGCTACAGAATAAGCCGACTGGATCTCTGCAAAGGAGTAAACCCGTCCCCAAACATGTGTCCTAGATATGACACAAAATTGCATCTGAAGGTAAGGTTCCAGTTCTGGAGCTTTGGGGAATGCGTAGTATCCCTTCATTGCCATTACTTTCAGGTCCACTTTGATCCGAAGTGGCAGTACCTGTTAGGGTCCCATCTATGGGTCAAATAGAACTGTTTGATCATTAGGTAGACTTGAGCCGATTTATGTTAAATAGAATTACCAGTGTTAAATAGCAATATCTGAAAACGTTTAACTGTGTGCAAGCAATAAATAACAATACTTAAAACCATTTATCTGCAAATCATACATGATTAATATGGATATATGTATAAATCGGATTTAAAACACATCCAACCACACAACAAACTAATTGATCTATTCACAAAGATACTACAGAAGTGTTTCTCAACGGAATCTATACCGTCTCCATGAGGAGGTGTTTGTAGGTATGAGAGGGCGATGAATTAAAAAAAAGCGATAATTTTGGGGGGAGAGGAAGGCATCCAAGTATTTTTGGTTGCGCACGCATCGATTTTGTTTAGATCAGTGCTTCCCAAGCTTTTAGGTTGAGAATCACTGACTTATTTTTGCTAGACCTTGAAAAGTCTTTAACATGTTAACCTAAATGGAATCTACTGAAACGACTAATAATAGATTTAAAATGAATAAAATCTTCGCTCTAGAGAAGCGGTTATCATTTTGACTTAAACGAATTCTACTAGGGGAGGGGCAGTTTTCTGTTTTTCATAAGTTTAAATTTATTTATTCATTACGAATTACTCGAATCTGAACAGATTTTTACTGCATCCCGCTACAGTTTTGGAAGTGGGTGTCCTCGTAGTGTAATGGTTAAAGCGATGGACTGCGGAATCGTAGTAAGCGAGTTCGTACTCCAATCGCGCTATTACGTTCACTTTCGGGCAAATACCCTTGGGAAAAGTATGATCCCCCTTATCCTCCCCGCTATTGGTTAAATAGTACCACTACTGTTCTTCTCGAGGAATTGCTTTGGCATTAAATAACCTCCAAAGGTTGATATGCCTTTAAATAAAGAAATCAAACCAAACCAAACTTATGGCCTGGAAATAGGCGAGTTCGAACTCCAGTTTTGCTATTATGTTCACTTTCGAAGTAAGACCCTTGGGAAAGGTATGAACTTTATTTTCGCAGTTATGTGTTAAATAGTATCGCTGCTGTTCTTCTACAAGGATTGTTTTGGCATTAAATAACCTACGAAGGTTGATATATCATTAAACAAAGAAACCAAGAAAAAAAAGACAAACTAAGGTTTGTAAGACTGTGTTGGATCTATAACTTTTTGAGCGAGGGTGGTTGAATTCAGAGATTTCATCTAGTTGATAGATTGCCCACTAAAACTATAGAACTCAGTACGCCGTACTATTTACTGAAAACTGCAGGGAGAAGAGACTGATGTATGCCGGGCAAAGTAAAATGAAAACAATCATTTACACACTTCTTCCCCCACCCTATATACATATATATCATCATCATCATCATGTCGTCCCGCCAGCACGGATATCCTTGACCATCTCTCGCCACTTCTCCCTATCATTCATCGCCTCCGGCAGGTCTTCTGGGTTACTTCCTGTGTCCTCACATAGCTGCTGTATGTATGTTCGAGCTGGTCGTCCTGCTTTTGCTCGGCCATATGCGGGGGTCCATTGGAGTACATCACTTGGCGTTACTTTCATGGAAGAGTGACGGTAAGTTTTCTGAAGTTTCCAAGACACTTCTGAATATTTTTGCAGATCTTAACAATGCAATAGTCTAGATGGTCTCAACCCTTTCTCTGGTTTCCTATCCCTTTCGTCTCTTTACCAAGCCTTTAGGTACCCTTCCAAGTGCACCAGTTACAGTTGGCATCACTGTCATCCTCATGTTCCACAATTTTTTCAGTTCTCTGGCAAGATCCAAGTATTTGTCCGTCGTTTCGCTTTCTTTTATTTTCACTCTGTCCTCCACCGGATTTGCAACATCCACTCGATGACAACTTTATTTCTAGTTAATTAACACTTGGTTTGGTCTTCTGGTCGGGATATGGTGGATTTATATCCGAAAATCCCAGTGAATTTTGGTCAAATTTTAATTTCTGGAACAATTCCCAAAAGACCACCTTCTCAACCCTGTCGTGCCAAGTCGTGCATTCTTTTTTGCTAGTTAGCAGCATTCACTTATTGTGTGATTAAGCGTCTCATCTCTGTTTCCACAAAACCTACACCTACTATTCCGGTGTGCATAATCAGTTTTCGCTTTTATATAATTAGTCATTATGGGATTATTTTGTGTTGCTATAAGAAGAAATTCAGTTTCTCTCTTGAGTTTTACCCTTTCTTAGCCATGTTCAGATCTTCTCATATTCAATCTCGTCAGTTTGTCACTTGAAGTTTCCATACAGTTGCTTTTCTTACCATTTTTTTTCTAGTTTTTTGGTATTTGTTTTATAGTTATTTACTCCTTTAGAGTTTTTCGCATCAGCATTAGCTGATGGTCTTTCACTGGAATTTGAGTGACAGCAAGTCTCCTCAAGTCTCCAAGACTCTTCTCAGTATTCTGGCCGTTCTCAATAATGCTGTACTTTGGATGGTCTCCACTCGTCCTCCAATTTCTAAGTCCTCCAGTCCTTTAAATAGTCCTTTAGTTACTGTACCGAATGCACCAATCACGACTGGTATAATCGTTACCTTCATATTCCATAGTTTTTTAAAAATTCCTTAGCAAGGTCCAGGTACTTAACTTTCTTTTCACTTTCTTTCAGTTTTATTCTGTGGTCAGCCGGGACAGCAAAATCTACAATTTTGCAAGTTCTCTTTTTTTTTTTCTTTTTTTTTTTTTTTTTTTTGTTGGTTACTATAAGGTCTGGTCTTCTGGCTGAGATAGGGAGATCTGTTTGTATGTCAAAGTCCCATAGGAGTTTGTGGGTGTTATTCTCCAGGACAGCTGTTGGGTTGTGCATATACCATTTGTTCGTTATTATTATTATTATTAATTGTATTCTCAAAAGTAAAGTTTGTTCTGTTCTAGTGTTTAGATTAGAACTACTGGTTTCGCCCTTGTCTACTTGTGAGCTTCTAAAGAGATCAATACCAATCAATAAGAAGATTAATTGAGCAGTAAAGTTCATTAACATCATTTGATCATCGTTGTTTTGACAATGGCCAAAGGTCATGAGGTGTCAGATGAATAGTACCCCCACCCCGTTAATGGGTAGAAGCTTGATATGCATTAAAAGTTTTGTCACACAACACACACACGCGGGTTCGCGCGCGGGCACGCACACATACACATACGCACACATACACATACGCACACATACACATACGCATGTACGAACGCACTCGTCTACTTTCATTTGTGCCTCTGCGTGTGGATTGCACATAGTTTAATAAAGCCTCTCATAACTGCTGTTAATCGAGAAAACCTCTCAGTTGGGATTATCCTCGTTTAATTATTTAACTAGCTAAATAACGCGGAATAATCTCTCTTTAAGTTCGCTTTTTTTATATACTTTCATTTATTTATTTATTTATATATTCATCATCTTTCTTCAAAGTAAACTCGAAACCGTGTGACGTTTGTTCTATGATACAACGCCGTAAGAAGCTGAAAATGTTTTTATATTAAAATTTCATGGTTTAGTGACGAAAATAACGTCCCACCCAAATTGGCAAAAAAAAAAAAAATGATTTGCGCAAGAATCACATGAGGAAGCGGCCTACTAGCACCAAAAACAAAAATAAATCGTTTTTCTTTTTTTTCTTTTTTTTCTTGAATAACATTAAAAAAATTAAGTTTATACATAAATAGATACCACGTGATAACACGTTCAAACAGACAATTATCCCCTACCCCCCACTCTCTACCTTCCTAACACATACACCCACACAATCTACAATTTCTTAACAAGGTGCATATATGCAAATATCAATATATGAGGTTTTGGTTGATTGTTGGGTGTTTGGGTTTTATGGCATATCAACCTTTGTAGGTTATTTAATGCCAAATCCATTTTCATACAAATAATCAGTTCTATTTCAAGCAATTAAATTTAGCATGATTACACAGTTTAATTGTCAAAAACATTTCTATTTCAAGCTATTCAGTTTATTCATACAGTTCTAATTCAGCTAATTCAGTTTAGTATAAGTACAGATTTTGTTTACACACAGCTAAATGTCAAAACAGTTGTATATTAAACAAACCAGTTTAGTGTAAGCACAGTTTCAATGTCAAAAACAGTTCCATTTCAAACAATTCAGTTTAGCATAAGCACGCAGTTTAAATGTGAGTACAGTTTCAATGTCAAAAACATTCCTATTTCAAGCTATTCAGTTTAGTCAAACAGTTCTAATTCAAACAATTCAGTTTAGCATAAGTATGCAGTTAATTCTATTTAATCCATAAATAGGGCCCTATCAGGTGCTACCATTCCGGGACAGAGTGGAACTGGGAGCAATGGCAATGAAAGGGTGCTCTACATTCCCCAAAGCTCCAACATCTATGGAACCTCATCATCAGATTGTTTAGTGTCATATCCAGGACACCAGTTGGAGGGGTGGTCTTACCCCTCTGCAGAGAAGTAGTCGGTGTATTCTACAGCCTCAGCCGACTGGGAAAATAGAGTTTTAGACAGACCAAACACTCTATACAGAATCGCCCAAATATAAGTACGCCCCTGACAACTTTCTTAAAATAAAAAGTTCATTTTTTTCGGAACCAAAAATACCAGAAAGTTACTATTTCTACGAGAATATTATACTATCAAAACGGATATTATTAGCGATCATTTAATACCAAATTCTACACCACTAGAACTCTGCAACTAAAAATATAAATATGTAACAGTTCAAATACGAGTGTAGAAAATGTAGCAAGTTAGCGTAACGAGTTTCTGTAACAAAATTTAGCTTTAATTTGTAGCAGAGTACTATTCCGGGTAAGAGTGGTAAAAGGTTTTTGCAGAAAAGAATGATTTATAAAACATGCTAACAGAAAACAAATAACAGAGGGTTGAATTGAACAGCGTTTTTATATATATATATATATATATATATATATATATATATATATATATATATATATATATATATATATATATATATATATATATATATATATATATATATATATATATATATATATATATATATATATATATATATATATATATATATATATATATATATATATATATATATATATATATATATATATATATATATATATATATATATATATATATATATATATATATATATATATATATATATATATATATATATATATATATATATATATATATATATATATATATATATATATATATATATATATATATATATATATATATATATATATATATATATATATATATATATATATTAAGCGTTTATATATTTTTTGTATTATAATCAATAATTTAGAAATATGTTACGGGAATGTCCGCGTGGTGTAATGGTTAAGATGCTGGACAGCGGAATTGCAGTAAGCGTGTTCGAACTTCAGTCGCGCTATTACGTTCACTTTCAGATAAGTACCCTTGGGGAAAGGCATGAACCTTCTTGTCCTCCCACCCAAGTGTTAAACAGTGCCACTACTGTTCTTCTAGAAGGATGGCTTTGGCATTAAATAACCAACGAAGGTTGATATGCCGTTAAACAACAAATCCAAATATTTTACTGCATGTGTACATAAATATTTTTCTTTTTTTTATTTCTTACTTGTGTTTAAGTCCTGAATTCATTTGAAAATTAAACTTTGTTATCATTTGAAAAAACTTTGTTATCGTTCTCGAAATCCAGAATTGATATTTTTGTTCAGCAGTTAGAGTATTTGTAAAATATGTTAGGTTTGTTCTCTTTGAATACCGGGTTTCTAGGCAGGGGATAGCAGATTCCAGACCCCCTAGATTTTGACGGAAAAATAGGGAAAAACTATTCTTGGAAATGATGACAGAGGGGGGTTTCTTTTCTAGGAAAGAGTAATTTTATTTTTAGATATGATAAAATACCTTGACTTAAAGACTTTTACAATCTTTTATATATGTTTATGTAATTTTATTTTTGGTAAAAGGCTTTCAATGCTATGGATGGTTTGGTTTCTTTGATTAATGGCATATCAACCTTTGTTAGTTAAAACCATACTTGATGTTAAAACCATTCTTGTAGAAGAACACTTGTGGTACTATTTAAAACATAGCTGAGCGGATGAAAAGTTGCATACCTTTCCCAAAGTTATTAGTCCAAAAGTGAATGTAATAGCACGACTTGTTCAAACTTGTTTACTGCGATGACGCAGTCCGGCACTTCAGCCATAAAGCTGTTGAATTTCTGTTTTGATTATATAATTGGGTTAGAAGAAAATTTACTCTTTTTTATATATCTAAAAAATAGATGGTCGGGACATATTAATTTTGAGGTGATAGAGTATGTTTATATACTCTCTGTATTAGTTTGGTTTTTGGTTGGGTTAGGTTTTATAATATATCAATGTGGTCCTGTGCTACTTACGGTACTTGATTATTGCCTTAGTTTCGTAACTACCACATGCGTTTATCAACCCCCTCAGTGCCCACGATGTGTTTGAAAGATCCACAGATGGGGTGGGGGATGACAATCTATCCGGAACTTTTTTGACGGCTGGAGTGGTTCGTTGGAATAAGTTGCCTTGGTGCAGGCAACTTGAAGACAAGAAAAACTTTCCATTAACAATTAACAACTATTTATTGAAACATAATGTTGTCGCTTTTGCTGGTGAGGATTTGGTTCTTGGAGAGATTTATTTTCTTATTCTCTTGTCTTCAGTATGGAGATCGGATCTCTTCTCTCATCTAACCCTAAAAACATCTTTTTTATAGAGGATTTTCTTGGGAACAAATATTCCCGATTAGCTAATCAATCACAAATCAGTTCATATTCTATTACTTTTTTTATTAGTCAGCCAATCAAATGCGTTGATCTACATATGTGGGAAGAAAGAGTATCCCTTTCACGTATCAGATTTTAATTGGTCATTCAATCAAACCATAATATAGGGGCTTGGTTAATTAAAGGTCACAGTCCACGTCTTTTCACATTAACCGAAACAAAAATCAAGTTTTAATCTATCCAAAGATTTGTCCTTTTAACCCCAACTGATGGGCAAGAGATGTCATGATTTAAAATGGATCAATGCACCGATAAAACCCCAAATCTGCTTACTTTTTGTTTTGACAATTTCAAAGTTCGGTAAGTACTGATCTTTTAAATTGACTTTTGAATTTCTTTCAAAATCAATAAAACTTTTTTTACGTCGTTATAAAAGGAAAATTATATTTTCCAAAATAAAAAAAATGGATCTTACTCTCTATATTAGGTTTTATCACCGATGAATTCCTCATATTGTCATAACAACCATTGTAGGTTATTTAATGCCAAATCCTGTTTATGCATCTATATTAGATACATATGTTCGTTTTTGCACACAGTTAAATGAGTTCAAGTATTGCTATCTAGTACAAATGATTCTTTTTGCTATTAATCATTTGTTTGCACACTATTAAATGTTTTTATGTATTGCAATGTAACAGTAGCAATTAAACATCAGTATTTTTTCCCACAATTAAATGATCAAACAGTTCTATTCCTAACAATTCAATTTAACATCATTCATTTGTTTATACACAGTTTAAATGTCAAACAGTTCAATTTAACTCACGGATAGGACCCTCTCAGGTGCTACCACTCCGCGCTTTAGTGGACCTGGAAGCGATGGCAATAAAGAGGTACTCTGCATTCCCCAAAGCTCCAGTATTACTGGAGCCTCGACATCAGATTGTTTAGTGACATATCTGAGACACTCGTTCGGTAGAGGGCCTTACCCCTCAGCAGAGAAGCAGTAGGTGTATTCTACAGCCCCAGCCAACTGGGCTCTCTATGTATTAGAGTATAAAATTATCGTTAGTAATTCTGACGTGTGGATAGCGTTATGGTTACTGACACCAAATTTGAATTCCGGCCTAGGCTGTTTGCATTTATTTCATATTAAGACTCTTCGGAAAAGCATGAAGCCATCTCTTCTGAAAATTTTGCTGAAAAACGAAAGTACAAAATCTTTTCTTGTAAGTAAAGATAATATTAGTCAGAGTGTAGATTTTTTTAAATAGATGATCGTTAAGTTTTTGTAAATGAAGTATAACAGTAATTGTTGGCTTAAAAGGAATGTATTTTGTGAGAGGAAAAGCATCTTTGTATAAGTTTTCCACGATGTAAGAGAGAAAATTCATTTATGTCTTAGCATATATGTCACTGCTGCTGTGCTATTTTATCAGCAGGGGACAAATGAATATTTTTAACGCAAATAAAATGTAAACAAATATTCGATCATCACAAGAAAAATTATACGAAGTTAAAATTAAATGCCTTCTTGAAAGAAAAGAATGTAGATTTCTACTCAAAAGTAATAAATCGAAAGGCATTTGAGTAAGCAATAATTCATTACTTACGGAAGAAATATGTATTTATTCGCTTATTTATACAATTTAGTTTGGCTCGCAATTAGCTAAAAAAGGTTATTGATTTATTATGATTCTAATTGGCAAAAAAATTATATTTTTAATATTCTTGGATTTTTTTAATATTCTTAGATTTAATATTCTTAGATTTAATATTCTTAGATTTCTAAAATTATTTTGGGTTTTGAGACTTCTAATTTTTCGTGGTGAGTCAAATATTGACATCCAAAAAGTATCTCATAATTTAAAAACTAGCGCAAATGCGCCGATTCATTGATAAATGTAAAACTACAGCCACAAAAACTACAGATTCTCGAACCTTTTTTTTTTTTCACAAAAATTAACACTTTTTTAGCATGGAAATCAGTTGAGTTCCCATACGCCTCTTAAAAATTGACCTTGTGTTGCATCCTGCTCGTGAGAGGGGTTGGGAATATATATATATATATATATATATATATATACGCAAGTTATTTACTAAACTTAATTGAGCTGTGACCCAAACCCAGAAGTATGAGGCACTTAGTAAGAATCTAACTCATTAACAATGGTTTGCTGATCCAGCTGGCTAACTATTACCCAACATGAAAGGCTCTTTTCGTATGTATATCTTCAGAATGTATTTTTGTCTATTTTTAACATGGAGCTCTGTCAATCATCATTATTAATTTTGACAAATATTTTCTTTCATCTTCATAATTTTAGTTGCTTTTTATCGCAATTCACTCGGGTCGTAGCTTCTACAACAGCGAGATGTCACACCCATCGGAAATAAGAAACGTTTGTCTCGGGGAAGCTTGGTTCTACATATAAAAATATGGTTGGTCTCACAGAAGTTCAAATAACACCGATAAGGCCACTCTCTAATTGCCGGCACCATATGTGTTGCTTGTTTTTCGTTTTGTTTCTTTGTTTAATGGCAAATCAAACTTTGTGCATTATTTAATGCCGAAGCCATCCTTTCAGAAGAACAGCAGTGATACTATTTGATAAGGGAGTTCATACTTTTCTCAAGAGTATTAGTCCGAAAGTGAATATAATAGTGTGACTGGAATTCGAACTCACTTACTACGAAGCCATTATGGCACAAAAGTTCCCCCGGTTGTTAGCGTTTTCCACACGAGTAGAGTTCAAAATATAGTTTTATTTATCAGGAAGATGAATGATAATACTTATCAAGATAATTGATAATGATGATCTTCAAAAACTCTTTTATGGGAATAGACGTGTCCAAAGCAAAGAAAACCGACAAGACAAGAGACAAAGTTTATCTAATACGAATAATTTCAGTTAAAACCAATCATTTGTTTGCACACAGTTAAATCGGTGTACGTATATGATTTGGAAGTGAATAGTTTGTTGATAATTTTTGGCAATAAAGGAGATGCTATCTTAAGTGGGATCTTTCTGACTGCATCTCTGAGTGTCCTGGATATAACACTAAACAATCTGATGGTGAAGTTTCATTAATACTGGAGTTTTGGGGAATCCAGAGTACCCGTTCATTGCCATCACTCTTAGGTCCACTCTGGCCTGTAATGATAGCACCAGATAGGTTCCTATCTATGGGTCATTGTCAATTTTCATTTCTCAGTCAAAATGGCTATAATCATTTTTTTTTTTTTTTGCGAGTTGCTCTGGGATACCTCCAATACGTAAGTTTTTTTTATTATTTTCCCATTCGCTTCCTATTTTGAACCGGAAAAGAATGGTAGATTACCACAATGAAATACTTCTATAACTTAAGACATTTTTATAGTGTGTAATGAACAGAAAGTTAATTGCACGTGAGATTTTCTCACTCATTATTCTCACATATGTTAGATTCGAACAGAAGGGAATATCAAAGATCTAGTCGAATTTGCCATTACAATTCTCATAAGTACGTTGCAAATATTCTTGCTTTAGAGTAATTTCTCCACTGTATATTGAAAGAGAACTCATCGTTCTGTAGGGATACAATAAACAATTATCAATCAAAGAGAATTGGTATGTCTGTCAGTGGCCCCGTGGAGTGTCATATGACAACTCCAGAAACTCATCTTCGACCTCTTTTTGTCTTTGGTCTTTGGTTAATAGAGATATTGTCTCTGATTCTGCCTGCAAGCTATAACGCCACATGGTCAACTTATCTGCACCTAACAAGTAAACCTTTTGTTTTTGGTACCCTTTCTACATACTGCTTGTTCATGGAAGAGTATCTGTATAATTCTAACTATTGGGAAACGTTTGAATATTCTTTCTTTTCCAAGCACCCTACACGTATATTGTGCATATAGAATATTAAATGTTCTTCTATGTGTAATTGAGTTTATTATGTCTTTCCTTTATTTTGTTCTGTGTTAGTATATTACGGAGAACCTTGTGCTAATATCAGCCCTTGATGAGTGTGGACTCGACTAAATGTCTTCCTTACCACTAAGTATTCCAAAAGTTCGTTAACAAAAACTGAAGACGAAAAACCCAAAGTTTTTTTTATCAACTAGACAATAACTGTATATACAGCTTCCATCGAAAAAAATCTTTTTATCTTCATCAAAACATTTAAGTGCAACAATAAATAAAACATTCATTTTGGCTAATAAAAAAATCCACACGAAATGTTTGATCTTATAGCGAATCACCATTCACTATCTCTTGATCCCATCAACCAGAATAAAGGTAACATTCCTACCCTATTAAATATTGTTTGCTCCATGTGGACTATTAAAAGACTAACCCTTTCATCACCATCGAGAAATCCTTCTTTTTCTATTTTATCATTTATTAAAATCTATCGATCTCCCTAACTAGTTTAGCTATCCTTTTGACACAATTAGACACACACATCCATGTACATATATACATAAATACATACATATACACTTCTTATGCAGGGGGTGTCCTCGTGGTGTGATGGTTAAAGCGATGGACAGCGGAATCGTAGTAAGCGAGTTCGTACTCCAGTCGCGCTATTACGTTCACTTTCGGGCAAATACCCTTAGGAAAGGTATGAACCCCCCTATCCTCCCAGCTATGGGTTAAATAGTACCACAACTGTTCTTCTAGGAGAATAGCTTTGGCATTAAATAACCTACAAAGGTTGATATGCCATTAAACAAAGAAACCAAACTACTTATGCACACACACGCTTTTATAAAGATATACTTACATCTACACGTATATGCATTATTACACATAAATATGTGCACCAAAGAAACAGAAGAGTTTATATGTTTGTTTGATTTGATTTGATTAGGTTTTATGGCATATCAACTATTGTATGTGATTTGATGCTTCATTTTTATACATACTAAATATATGATTTGATTTGGTTTGGTTTAATTGTATATAAACCATTGTAGGTTATTTAATGCCAAATCCTTTTTATACATACTAAGTATACGATTTGATTTAGTTTAGTTTTATGGCATATCAACCATTGTTAGTTATTTAATGCTAAATTCTTTTTGTACATAGTAAGTATATGATTTGATTTGGTTTGGTTTTATGGCATATCAACTATTGTAGGTTATTTAATCCTAAATCTTTTTATATATACTAAGTATATGATCTGATTTGGTTTGGTTTTATCGCATATCAACCATTGTAGGTTATTTAATGCTAAATCCTTTTTATACATAGTAAGTATATGATTTGTCATTAATGATGTAATTCATGGGTGATACTCTGTGTGTGTGTGTGTGTGTGTGTGTGTGTGTGTGTGTGTGTGTGTGTGTGTGTGTGTATTTGTGTGTATTTGCACGTGTACGCACATACACATATATATATCATTCTTGTAATGTAAAATAAAAATATTGAATGAATACAACTTATATTATTTTTCTTCTACGCAGGGATAAAGCTACTAAGATTGATTAAAATTGGTTTTTAAACTCACTTTTAAAAACGTCTAAAAACGAACGGTCAGGACAAGATTATTGCGTTACGGGCAGTTTTACGATTATGAATCAATCATCAAACGCTTATGCAGACGATTTTGTGGTGTGTGGGGTGGGGGGGTTGTAAGCACCAACTGTGACTCCTCGTTCTCAAATCTTACTTTTGAGATGCTTTTTCAGTTTAGGAATTGACTTACTCTTTAAAAATCTGTTAGAGTGAACCCCACGAAACAACAGCTGTAAAACCACTTACCTCCCATCTCAAAAATCATAAAAGCAAGACGAGTAACACATGTGGCACACTTCTGGAGAAGCAAGGACGAACTCATAAGTGATGTTCTCTAATAAACCTCAACATATGAACGTGACAGTGTTGGCCGACCAGCAAGAACCTATTTACAACAGCTCAGTGCAGACACAGGATGTAGTTTGAAAGACTTGCCGGGAGCAATGGATGATAGTCTCTAATAGATAGATAGATAGATAGATAGAGAGAGAGAGAGAGAGAGAGAGAGAGAGAGAGAGAGAGAGTCAGGGAAATCCGCGCTGGCAGCGTGACTTGATGAGGATGATGAAATGAGGACTAATTTCGAATGTCAACTTCATTTCCGATTTGTACTGTTCCTCGCAAAAGGCAGAAAAAGGTATTTATTGCCTATACATTGAAGGGAATGAAGTTATTAAACATTTCATTTCAATGAAACTTAGCGAGTAAGCATTTCTGGATTTAATGTATAAACTCAGCTAGATTCACTATTTTACACAAAGGGAAAAATGTTTAAAACAAAGGGACATCTGGTCCTGTAAAATAAAAAAAAGGAACAACGACAAAAAGAAAAAAAAAATCTGTTTGAGACGATTTTTCGTTGCTCAGCATTTAGAAGACCTTATTCTACTCAGGCAATTTGTCAGAGTTGAAAAACATTGATTCTCTATGCTTTTTGGTTGCGAGTGGTGAGATCAAA
This sequence comes from Sepioteuthis lessoniana, assembly GCA_963585895.1. Classification (NCBI taxonomy): domain Eukaryota; kingdom Metazoa; phylum Mollusca; class Cephalopoda; order Myopsida; family Loliginidae; genus Sepioteuthis; species Sepioteuthis lessoniana. The sequence goes on along the minus strand of OY757909.1, from coordinate 79,186,469 downwards.
TTACAATTTAAAAGATACTATGTCGAAACGATCACTGACTTCTCCATACGCATGTACACGATTTATCTCCCCATCGTTTTAATTTTCACATGTCAACTTTGAAATTGTGCTCACGTTATTGAAACTTGGGTCCTACTTGTAATCTCCCACTCTTATTATTGTTGTATACTCATAAAGTCTGATTATATATCAATAATAATAATAATAATAATAATAATAATACAAATACAGACGGTGCGAACGAGTTTATTTTTTCTACATTCATTTCTTGGTGACACGAAGAAAGAGATACAATACTTAAAAACCTATGCTGACCGCTCCCTTCCTCCCGTCACCACACACACATACGGCGCATCTTGTGGTGTTTAAGATATCAATTCATCTCTGTCAGTCGAGATCCGAAAAACTCAACCGCTATCTTCAACAGTCGACCTCAACACTGTCTTTTCAAACTCCTCAAATTCTCAGGACCATCTCTTCTGGGCATGACGTCATCCACTCTCCAGTCCCATTTCCTGTCTGTTTATTATGACAGATTATGATTGTCATATCCATTCTGCGTGGGCGTGCGAGTGCACTATCTGACTATAGCACCTTGACTAAGAGACCCGAGTAGTTCAAAGCCTTACCAAACTAAATAATAAAATATAATTAACGAAAAATGATTAATATAAAAAATCATTACCTTAATTATATAACATTATTAAGCTAAACTTTACTGAGTCATAAAAATATTTTGAAATTAGAAATCATGCATTTTGATCCTAATTTATACATGACATATTTTATACATGAGGTGCCCGTGGTGTAATGGTTATCGTTGTAAGAAATGGACACGGCGATACGAGTTCAAATCCAGGACGAGACTGATTGCATTTCACATAGCACTAATACCCCTGGGAAAGGTATGAATCCAATTATTCTCCCTCCAGCTATGGGTAAATAGTAGGGCAGGCTAGGTTCTTCAGCCTTGGTTAGGCAACTAGTCTAAGAGAAGGAAAACTGTGAATTCAAACCTGTTAAACTCCGCTTAAAAATTGACCTTGTGTCATATCCTGCCTGAGCGGAGGGGTTGGGTAAATATGATAATTTATACATGACAACTCCAATGGAATAATCATTTCCATCACTCTAACAAATCAGGTAACAAATTAATCCAGCATTAGTCATTATACTAAAAAGAGTTACTTCTAAAACTCTCTCTCTCTCATTTGGTTCAAATCCTGAACGAGACTATTTGCATTATACTTCTCGCTAACGCCCTTGAGAAAGGCATGAATCCATCTGTTCTCCACTTACCAGATATAGGTAAATAGTAGGGCAGACTGATTTCATTTAGCCTTGGTAAGGCAATCAGTTTAGAAGAAGAAAAACTAAATTCAAGGCAGTTTTAAAAATTGACCTTGTGTCACATCCTATCCGTGACAGAGAAGCTGGGTAAATACACACTGTAAGAAACTTAAAGCCTGTGTGCCAGATAAAGCAAAATTTAGTAAATAGCAACAACAACGGTGAATTTTTCTCGGTATTGCATGCTAATTTCATATGTAAAACGATAGTTTTTTTTAATGTTTCGTAAGAAAATATCCTTGGCGAATTTTCCTTTGTATAACGAGGAAAATTCAAAGGGACATCGTGGGGAATTTTTAATGACTTTCCCTTCGTATAGTGAGAAAATTTTGTGACTTTTTCTTCGTACAGCGAAAAAGTTAATTTTTTAAAACTTTCCCTTCGCATATTGAGGAACTTGCCTAACTTTCTCCTTAGTATAGCGAGGAAAATTTGTAATTTTTTTTACTTCAAATCGCAGGAAAATTAGATATGCACAACGGTAACTCCTTTCATTCGTATTACGGGGAAATGATCACGGTCAAATATTAATCAAACTTGTGAATTTGGGTCGTGTGGTTTCAATCTGCAGCTTCTTTTTATAGTGGACATTTGCTAAAATATTTTTCCAAACAAACTATTTTTAGACACGTAGATGGTGAACTAAGGATACTTTCTAGTGAAATGATCAAAAGATAATCAATAGAAATATCGACTTTCATTAAAAATGTAATCTTCCTAATACAATCAATGTTTTGCCTGGACTTGCCCTGTGAAGTGGACATCAACTTTCATGATAAATCGTTTAGACCAGCGTTTCTCGAACCTTTTATTTGTAACCAAATTTAATTTCCATTCAGCCCCAAATAAATAAATTGAATATCAAATTACAAAACATAACTAATTTACCAATGTTTAATACAATTTACACGAGAAAAGTATCAGTAAACTACAAAAGAAAACGCACCTTTAATTCTTGAATTAGTTTTGAATGGGAAGTACGGGTTTGGTGGGTGTTAAAGAGATCACGAATATAATGTTGTTAGTATGTGAGTTTACGTCATAAGTCAACAGGTTCTTTGTTCAAAGGGCTTTCTGTTTGCTTTCTAAATAAGTGCATGGTGAAACCCAGACTCTACTATATACAAACTTGGAAAAGCGAGTAAAATAGGTTTGACAAGTGCACAAAGCTTGGGATATTTTGCTTGAGTTTTTTCATTCATCTCAACATTATCATCATGCTGTGCCGCGGGCACGGATTTCCCTAACTATTCCTTTCCATTCGTCTCTATCGTCCATCGCATTCGGCAAGTCCTCTAAACTACATCCTGTGTCCGTACAGAGCTGTTGTAGATAGGTTCTAGCCGGACGTCCAACACCTGCTCGTCTGTGTGAAGGAGTCCACCGGAGAACGTCACTTATGAGCTCGCTCTTACTTCTCGAGTAGGGTTCTGCATGTCTTGTTCGTCTGATCTGAACGGTTTTAAAGATGGGAGATAGGTTACCGTACAGCTGCTGTTTTGTGGGATGTTGCTTCTAGGATTTGTTCAATATGACTCGTAGCATTCTTGTGTAATTGCCGTCAAGCTTTTTCTCCATGCGCTTAGTCAGCGTCCATATGGTGCATCCATATAGTAGTATGGACACGACTGCGGCTTGAAAGAAATTGCGCTTTCTTTCATTCGTTCATCTAGTTATATCCAAATCATTTAAATTTGTTTATAAGCTTCGCTTCCAGAACAAAAGTCATTTCATTAAATTCTTCTCTAAGAAAGGTGCTGAAATTTGGACTAAATTTGCACTTTCCACTTTGATATCGTTCACTCATTTAAATGACCCGCATGTTTTGAATGGGTCGTATGTATCACATCCAGTCAAGCATTCTGATTGGTTTACGATATCTGGCAACTAGTCCACATGATCCAGCGATTATTATTCTTCTGTTATAAAGTAATTTATAAATGCAAACAAATTTATCCCCACCTGATGATCTCTATTCAGTCTAACCAAATTTTATTTATCTCCAGGTATCTGTATGAACCACTTTGGTTTAGTCAAAAAAAACATTTTGAATAGAAATTTAACTTACACAAAATTCTGGTAGCAAAAAAAAATTGATGATGGACACATTCATTATATTACCTTGTTTATGCACGTATTACACTACTATGTATGACTGTTGGTTTCAAGTATTATATTACTGTTATCTTGTGTGCAGATGATACTATCTTGTGTGTGTATGTCTCTAAGGCTCTTCTTAGTATTCTAGCTGATCTTTAAAATGCTATGGTCTGGATGGTCTCGATTCTTCCTCTGATTTTCCAATTCCACCAGCCTCTTTTCCAAACCTTGGGGATTGTTCAGAACGCGCCAACTATTATTGGTATCATCGTCACCTTCATGTTTCACAACCTTTTGTGCTCTCTGGCAAGATTCAAATATTTGTTTATCTTTTCGTGTTCTTTCATTTTCGCTTTGTGGCCCTCTGGAACAGAGAAATTCTTCTTTTTTTCTTGTTTACGCTTTGTCTGGCTTTTTGCCGGGGTTAAGTGATCCGTTTGTATCTCAAAGCCCTTAAGAATTTTATGCATCACATTTTCTAAGAAAATTACAAGTTTTTGCATATACCATTTGGTAGTATGGTCAAATTTAAATCACTTGCACAATTCTTAGTGGATCACCTTTTCCACTCAGTTGTACCTAGTTTTGTACTCCTTTTTGGCAAGTTTGCAGCATTCGCCTATGGGATTTTATTATTATTATTATCATTATTTGTAATCTTTCATTTTGTAGTCTTGTCTTTATTTCGGCTAATACTTTTACGCAAACAATGTGTCCGTCTTCAGTGCGATTAACAGAATGAAATCGTCTCAATTGAGGACAATCAGAATTATAAATATGGTGCTTATAAAATTTATTTCAGGATGTACTTACGAAAAAATAAACCTCGGTCTGCAGTAACACCCAGAGAAAATAAATCTACGACGGGGTAGGCCGATTTCAAGAAAGTTATAGTGACATATTTTGAGACGATTTTAGAAGGATGGTGTTTTACACCTCCATTAGACTGATAAGATCTTCAACAAAAAGTCGTTCATCAATAATTTTTTTTTAAATATCGTAGTGCTAATCGGAATATCTTTCCTAGAAACACGAATAATGAATAATGACAATTATTCTTCACTCAAATAATAATGATAATTACAGTTATTATTTTACTCCTTGTGAGTTTTTAACACTATGGGAAATTTTAACGACACCTCCCATATATAGGTCGTAAGAAAGAATAAGCAACGCGGTAAGACGTTTAAATACGTATATATAAGAAGTGCGAAAGAGTTGCTAAAACATATTCCTTTAGCAGTCAATAGTCTTTGAGAGAACAAAGTTAAAATTATAATACACTTACTTATCTGTGGTTGGTGAATGTTCTGTTGTCTTTCTGGTTTGGTTTAAGACTGTTTTAAGAGGGCTGTAAACATTTGGTTTCGTAGGGCACAAAATTGTCTTCTGGGTTCTATTTGTAGAGTTGGGTGGTCAGCTAACACCCTTTTCTTTCCAAGCTCTCTTTAGCCATGCCTCGCCTCGTGGAGACCCTTGTCACTTCTGCTCGGTGGAGACCCTATTCGCTTCCCCTTCGTCAGGCCGTGCCGAAGTCACTTCTCCTCTCTATATCCCAAGTCACGTGCTCAAGTCACTTTCGTCCTGCCTTCTCCCTCTACTCTCAGACTCTTTACATCCGGATACACAGCCGTCTGGAGGATAACTCGTAATTTTCTTATATAACGTTAGTTGATGGTCTTTCACTATGTCTTAGTGACAGTAAGTCTTCTCACGTCTCCAGGACTCTTCTTAATATTCTAGCTGATCTAGAAAATGCTGTGGTCTGGACAGTCTCGATTTTTCTTCTGATTTCCCGTTTCTCGAGTCTTTTTTCAAATCCACTGGGGACCGTTCCAAGCGCACCAACTACATTTGATATCACTGTCACCCTTATGTTCCACTGCTTTTTTTTTTGTTCTCTGGCAAAGTCCAAGAATTTGTCTATCTTTTTGCTTTTTTTCTCTTTGGTTCTCTGGGATGCCAAAGTCCACTTGATAATAAGTTCTTCTTTTTAGTAATTAACACTCGGACTGGTTTTCTAGTTGGGATTAGGTGATCTGTTTGCATCTCAAAATCCCAGAGAACTTTATGCATTTCATTCTATTGGACTGATTCTGGTTTGTGCATATACCATTAGATAGTATGGTAAAATTTTAGTCCCTTGCACAATTCCCAGAGAATAACCTTTTCTACCTAGTTGTGCCTAGTCTTGTACTACTTTTGAAATGGTTTGATGGATTTGCTTATCATGTGATTAACCTTTTCACCTGCCTCCATATAACCAAGACTTGCTATTCCTAGACTTTACAAGCGAGTATTTCCGAAATGTGAATTTTGCACATTTGTCCAGACCAAATTGCACCCCTATGATGTCACTAAATCTTTTCGCAGTGCATGGTAGACCTTTTAAATCCTCCTCATTTTTGCATATAACTTTAAATCATCCATATACAGAAGATGGTTAATCTTTTAGTAGTAGTTCTTTATCCTCAGTCTGTGTTTCTAATTTCTACTGATTGAGTTATTAGAGAAATACCAAAAAGAAGAGGAGAAAGTGAATCTCCTCGAAATATTCTATTGTTAATTTTCGGATTATGAGTTTTGAGTATGCATTTTTCATGATTGATTCAAGGTTAGTATGTTACCTTTCCATGTGGTATGTTAGAAATATTATTATAACTGGAGGTATCTTTAAAATGCTTCGAACTTTTGGCATCCATTCGTGGGAAACGATATCAAAATCTTTTTGTTATCAATCCAGACCATATTTGGATTTTACTTTTTGGGTCGACAATTCTGCATAATCATCTTGTTTATGAGGAGCTGATTGTGACAACCACATAATTCTTTTTTGTATTCCTTTAGTTCTAAAGGGAAGATATCCTTACATTTGATTATTCTCTCCTTTAAAATTGATGTAATTTTATATGTTGTCAGAAAGCATTGGTGGGTCGGTAGTTTTTTGCGTTTGTTGTTTCCTTTATTTTTGGTAGTTGGTATGTTACAACTTCTGTGAGCTAATCAGTCATCTTTACAGGTTCTTTAATGATTTCTGAAATAAGTTCCGTCATTAATTGATGCCTGGAGGACAGATGGTGAAGCCAAAAGTTTATTTTATCTATGCTAAGTGACTTTTATTGATGTGTGCGTTTAAGTGTGTTTATAATCTCTTTAATTAGTAATCTTTTTTTATATTTGTGGCTCATTATTTTTATATCATAAAATTTTCATTCCGCCTTGCTTTTTTATTATATGTTTTCTTATTGCATTATATATTATCCAAAAATACTTTCAATTTTTCAATCGTGGGGTATTTCCTTTTCATTTATTCTTTCTTTTCTTATTTCTCGATATAATTTTTTGTTATCTAAAGAATTTTTTCCGTTGTCACATCTTCGTATATGCAGGGCCTTTGGTATTTTTTTTTTTCAATTTTTCTTTTATTATCGGAATCTTATCTCATATTTTCTTTTAATTTATTTATTTATTTTTTTCATTCTTAGTTTTCTCTTTGACATCTTGCCTCATTTTATCAAATATGGATATCTCTCCTCTGTATTCTTCTTTTTCTTTTTGTATCATTAATAGCATCAGGGTTGCTTAAAACTGTTTTGCTTATGTGTTATGATTACTATGCAGTCGCATATTACAATGGCAGTCCAATATATTATTTCATTTAAAAGCCTAAGATTTGATTTACAGTCTTGTAGAAAATCTTATGGCATTGTTTGCCACTTCCATCAGCATTAGGTTGTTTTTATCATTAAAACAATTTTTTTAGAGATACTCTGTCATTGTTATAAGAATTAGTTACCTTAGCGAGTTTTCTGGTTATATTTCGTTTCATTTAATCGATTTTAATCCTATTTTCTGGGTTGGGTTGGGTTTTTTGTTTAATGGCATATCAACCTATGTACGTTTTTTAATGCCAAAGTCATCCTTCTAGAAGACCAGTAAAGGTACTATATAACCCATAACTGGGGAGATAAGGGGGTTCATAACTTTCCCAAGGGTATTTGGCCGAAAGTGAACGTAATAGCGCGACTTGAGTTCAAACTCATGTACTACGATTCCGCAGTCCAGCGATTTAACCATTACACCAAAGGACACCCCCATTATTTTCTGAGTAGTCTGGGTCCTCTATTTGATGTTAGCTAGTCTTTAATTTGTTGTATTTTTTCTATTGCTGGAATTATAATTCGTTCATTTCGTAATTGTTTTAATGTATTATCTGGTTCATTATTAACTACATTCATTTCAAGTGCAACACTTTCATTTCGGTGGATATCGCCAACTACCTTTTCTCTGATACTATCTTCTTCAGCGTCTGTTAAGCGCTAGCTTTAAAGGTTATATCTTCTCACATTCGCCAATTTATTATTATTTACTCCTTTAGAGTTTTTCATATCAGTGTTAGCAGATGGTTTTTCACTGGAGTTTGAGTGACAGCAATTCTCCTCAAGTCTCCAGGACTCATCTAAGGATTCTGGCCGTTCTTAGCAATGCTGTCGTTTGGATAGTCTCTACCAGGCCTTTTAATAATCCTTTAGTTATTGTGCCTAACGCACCAATCACAATTGGCACAATCGTTACTTTCATGTTCCACAGCTTTTTCAATTCTCTTGCAAGGTCGAGGTACTTATCCTTCTTTTCACTTTCCTTTGGGTTTATTCTGTGGTCCGCCGGGATAGCAAAGTCTACAATTTTGCAGATTCTCTTCTTTTTGTTGATTATTATGAGGTCTGGCCTTCTGACCGGGATTAGGTGATCCGTTTGTATGTTAAAGTCCCATATTATTATTATTATTATTATTTACTCCTTGAGTTTTTCACATCAGTTTTAGCTGATGGTTTTTCACAGGAGTTTGAGTACTCTTCTCAGTATTCTAGCCGATCACAATAATGCCGTGGTCTATATGGTTTCGATTCTTCCTTTGATTTCTGTTTCCGCCAGTCTCTTTTTCAAACGCACCAACTATTATTGGTACTACCGTCACCTTCATGTTCCACAGCTTTATTATAATTATTGCTATTATTATCATTATAATTATTATTATTGTTTTGTTTTGTCTTGTTTTTTTATTCATTTTATTTTATTATCATTAATCCTTGTCAGTTTTTCACACAAAATGTTGAAGCTTCCAAATACACTTGCTTATCTCAGCAGTGATTTAGTCTGAATGATATCGATTCTTCCTCTGATCACCAGTTCCCTTCGTCTCTTTTGTATGCTCTTGGGGACAGTACCAAGGGTTCCAACTTTTCAGAGCAATGACGCACAAAAGCAGACCTTTTTAAAACACCTGCGTCAGGTACTCAGTAATTTTTATTTGAGCGTCCTTCCACTGCAATGACTCAACCTCAGCTTGATTGTTCTAATTTTTTTACTGACTCTATGAACATTTAACAGACCTGACTACTACTAGGTTAGAGCTAATCTTACTACGTCCGGGTTGTTTGCTATTCTGATTGGTTAACGCTTTTCAAGACTCATTTTCGACTGTCCAACAGTAATATGGCTCTCTCTCTCTCTCTCTCTCTATATATATATATATATATATATATATATATATATATATGTATAATGCGTGTATGTGTTTGTGTGTGTTCAACCATACTACTCCTAATTCTCTTTAATGCAGAGGCACATCCTACCAGTGGGGAGGGGTTGGATAAATGCTTTATGTTTGGTGCCTAAATAAAATGATCAAGTTTGGAACGTACCCCAAAACACTTAGTTGTCAAACCGCTATAGAATGTGCCGACATAAATGCCAACATGTCTCGTAACGTTCTAATTTTTTCCGACCAATCAGGTTCACGCCTGCTCTTTTCTCACGGAGTCACTCTGCCGGATCCAGTCTTTGGCGCCATTGTGGCTGATCCATTCCTTGACTGATTAATTGTATAAATACAGGCAGCTGCGGTTAAATCGCTAATCGAATTGACTGCAGGCCTTCGGACCGGACACCTAGCATTCATACCGGGTTGTTATATATCTCCAACTAAAACTTGATCTCAAAGGGCCGTCTCCCAAGGTTTTTAACTTAGTGCCTAAGGTACCACAAAAGGGGAATGCCGATGGAGTTAATAAAATTTACTCCTGCCGCACAAGAGTCTCAGTTCGTGTGCGCGGCTCCCATTATAAAACGGCCTCGTGCCATATTTTGACTTGGTGGGATGTCAGTTAAGTACAGTCGAAATTTGGCATACAACAGTTGAAGGCTTACAGTCGACAATACTTTTCGACTCAAACATGTTGTTTTAATTCGTCGTGAATTGTTTTATATTGTTCCGCACGAAGAAATATCAAACCATGATACATTTCCTCGGCTACAATTCTCACTGTCACATACGAGGTGAGTTCAAAAGGGATCGAAACTGAACCTCTATTCACCCAGGCAGAAATTAACAATGAAGTGAGTCACATTCTAGTCTTGCTCTGAACTTGGCGGGTCTTCTTTGACCTTGATGATGACGGAGACTTCCTCACAGATGACAGAACCTTAGTTTCGGGATCCTATATATTCATGATTCATCTCCTTGTTAAAATGTTTTTCAAAGAGTCTGTATCGATTTCAGTTGCCGCAATCCTCTAAAAGTCCTTCTATTCGAACGTTAGAAACCGTGGGAAAAACTTGATAGCAACTTATTAAATATTACTTTTTATAAATGTTTATCATGCGATCAATATTTTATTTTAAAAACGATGCAGAATTAATATAAGAATACAGCTTACGACTTCAAACAACTAGCCGCCTCATTCGAAAAATAAAATAAAGACTTGTTTATATTTCAAAGCCTACTACTATCTTTCATTACCATCTCCTGTCAGTGATCACATATTCAAACTGGTAATTGATATTGTTACTTACTCCGCCCCTTGGCGAGGAATTTTACAAAGTCACACAAGAGAGTACACAGGCTTCAATATTTACTATTAATTTGGTTGGTTGATTGGTTGGTTGGTTTTAAGGCGTATCAACACTTTTCGGGTCATTTAACGCCGAATTAAGTCATTTTGGTTTGGTTTGGTTTGGTTTTATGGCATAACAACCATCGTCGGTTATTTAATGCCAAATCCATTTTTATACATATACACAGTTCTATTTCAAACAATTCAGTTTAACATAAGTACAGTTTTTTGTTTACACACAGTTAACATTAGAACACTGTTTAGTTCCATGTAAACCATACATAGGACCCTATCAGGTGCTACCACTCCGGGCCACAGTGGACCTGGGATCGATGGCAATAATGGGATACTCAGTATTTCCCTAGGCTCTAATATTATTGGAGCCTCGAAATCAGATTGTTTAGTGTCATAATCAGGACACTCGTTTGGGGAGTCTTAACCCTCAGCAGAGAGGTAGTCAGTGTATTCTGAAGACCCGGCCGACTGGGCCATACTAATTTGGGGAGAGTTCCTTCGAATAAATATCGCAATGCTGACTTTTCACACATCCATACCCCTAAAAATGATAACGAAGAGTGTACCAAACCAGAGTTTTCCGATAAAACCCACATTGAAATGGTGTCAATAATGATAATAATAAATGGTATATGCACAACTCATAATCTTTCCAGGAGAATGAAACACGCAAACTCCTCTGGGACTTTGAGATACAAATGGATCACCTATCTCGACCAGACCTAATAGTAATCAAGAAAAAAGAGAGAACTTGCAGAATTGTGAACTTTGCTGTCCCAGCTGACCACGGCGTAAAATTGAAAGAAAGCGAAAAGAGAGATAAGTACCTGGACCTTGCTAGGGAGTTGAAAAAGCTGTGGAACATGAAAGTGATGGTTATACCAATTGTAATAGGTGCTCTTGGTACAATCACCAAAGAATTGATAAAAGGACTAGAGGAAATAACGTGACGAGCGGAGACTGTCCAAACTACAGGATTATTGAGATGGGCCAGAATACTGAGAAGAGTCCAGAAGACTTGAGGAGACTTGCTGTCACACAAGCTCTTGTGAGAGTCCATCAGCTCAAGGAGTAACATAATGACTATAAAGTGTGTATCAAACCAAAGTTTTCTAATTAAAAAAACAATGATTGAATAGTAAACAAGAAAACTCATAACGATGCATAAAACCCTACATCCCAGAAGTGACATAAACAGAAGATATATGTCAGGAAAAGAGAGAAACTAGAGACAACTGGGTGGGGAAGGTAATCCACGGGGAGTTGTGCAAGAAATTTAAATTCAACCATACGAATAAATGGTATATGTACAACCCAGAATTCGTCTTGGAGAATAAAACGCACAAACTTTTTTGGGGTTTTAAGATACAAATAAGTAAGTTGGCAACCATAGTTGAGGGGACCCAAAGGCTCCTTTTTCAATAGCTACTACACCGAGGTGTAGGGAAGGGCGCTACTCCTTTCTCTCGATTGCTCCATTTTACCCTTGATACATACTGAATAATGCTGTGTTAAGCAAGGAGGCATCAAGTACTATTTTTTGAGTCTTTGGTATGACTCGACCTGGGATTGAACTCTGGTCTCCCAGGCCTTTGGCGAAAACTCTAGCTGCTTGGTCAATGGACTTGCTACAAGATACAAATGGATCACCAAATCTCGGACAGACGATCAGACCTAGAGATTGTCAATAAAAAAGAGAACTTGTCGTATAGGGTAAAACTGAAAGAAAGCGAAAAGAGAGGTAAGTACGAAGACCTTGCTAGAGAACAAAAAATATGGAACATGAAGGTGACTGTGATAGCAGTTGTGGTTGGTGTACTTGGAACAATCCCCAAAGGGTTAGTAAAGGGACTAGAAAACTTTGAAATTAGAGGAAAAGTTGAGACCATTACAGTATACAGAGAAGAATTCTGGAGACTTGAGGAGACTTGCTCTCACTCAAACTCTAGTGAGATACCATCAGCTAACGCTTAGGAGAAAAACTCCCAAAGGAGTAAAATATATATATATATATATATATATATATATATATATATATATATATATATAATGCCGTCCCGACGAACTATAGAGTAAAAATCAAAGAAAACGAACAGAGAGATAAGTTTTTAGACCTTCCCAGAGAACTAAATAAACCTCTTTAACATAGAGGTGATGGTGAGACCAATTGTAATTGGTGCACATGGAACGGTCCCAAAGGCTTGGTAAGGAAAGTGGAAGAGCTGGAAATCGGAGAACGAGCCGAGACCATCCAACAACAGCATTGGTAAGATCGGATAGAATACTGAGAAGAGTCCTATTAACCTGAGGAGACTTGCTGTCACGAAGACTCCAGCGAAAGACCATCAACTAATGCAGGTGTAAAAAAACCGCAAAGAGTAATTTAATCTGGATTTTGCCGCCCCTGTGGACCACAGGGTAAAAAAGAGAGCAAGACCAAACAGAAAAATCTCGCCAGGGTCTTGATTAATTACAAAAAGCCATATGATATGGTTCCTCAAAGCTGGATAATAAACTGTCTCAAAATGTACAAAATATCAGATGAAGTCATAAACTTTATCGAGAAAATCATGAAAAACCTGGAAAGTGGAATTGACAGCAGGAGGGGGAAGCTTAGTTAAAGCGAAGGTCCAAAGAGGTATTTTTCAAGGAGATGCACTATCACCGTTACTGTTCATAATTGTGCTGATGCCACTTAACCACATACTCAGAAAATGCATAGCCGGATACAAACTAAGTAAATAGCAGGAAAAGATGAATCACCTTATGTACATAGACGACTTCAAACTGGAATCTCTAATACACACAGCGAGAATATACAGTCAGGATATAGGGATAGAATTTGAAATAGAAAAATGTGCCATGCTAGAAATGAAAAGCGACAAACGGCACCTGACAGACAGAATAGAACTGCCAAATCGAGAAAAGATTAGAACGTTTGGAGAAAAGGAAACTTACAAATACTTGAGCATCTTGGAAGCTGACACCATCAAATAAGTGGAGTTGAAAGAAAAAAAATTCAGAAATAATATCTCAGGAGAACCAGAAAGCTACTTGAGACAAAACTATTTAGTTGAAACCTTATCCACGGAATAAATATCTGGGCTGTAGCCTCGTTAGATATTCGGGACTATTTTTGAAGTGGACCAGAGAAGAACTTAATCAAATGGACCAAAGAACAAGAAAACCAATGACCATGCATAAGGCATTACATCCCAGAGATGACGTTGACTATATGTATCAAGAAAGGAGGGAGGAAGAGGATATGCCAGCATTGAAGACAGCGTTGACGCATAGATACAACGACTCAAGGACTACATAAAAAAGCACGTAGGAGGACTGATTACTGCCACCAGAAACGATACTGACAACACGAAGACCAACAGAATGACAATAACTAGAAAACAAAACTAGGAAGAAAAACAACTCTATGGGCGATTTAAACAACTAATAAGCAACATCTCACCCTAGGAAACCTGAACGTGGCCAAGAAAAGGAAACTTTAAGAGAGAAACAGAATCTCTCCTAAAAGCAGCACAAAACAACGTCATAAGAACCATTCATATCAAAGCAATTATAGATAAGACGCAACAAAATAGCAAATATAGGTTATGAGGTGATAGAGACGAAACCATCAATCACATGATAAGCGAATGCAGCAAATTAGCACAGAAAGAGTATAAGACTAGACACGACTGGGTGGGCTAGGTGATTCACTGGGAACTGTGCAAGAAATTGAAATTTTACCATACAAACAAATGATATATGCACAACCCAGCATCTCTCCTCGAGAATGACACACATAAACTCCTATGGGACGTTGACATACAAATGGATCGCCTAATCTCAGCCAGACGACCAGACCTTGTAATAATTTAAAAAAAAAAAAAAAAAACTTGCAGAATTGTGGACTTTACTGTCCCGACTGACCACAGAATACAACTGAAAGAAACTGAAAAGAAGGATAAGTACCAGGACCTTGCTAGGGAATTTTAAAAAACTATGGAATATGAAGGTCACAATAATACCAATCGTGATTGGTGCTTTTTGTACAGTCACCAAAGGATTATTTAAGGGACTGGAGGACTTGGAAGTTAGAGGATGAGAGGAGACCGTCTAAACCACAGCATTATTGAGAACGGCCAGAATACTGAGAAGAGTCCTGGAGACTTGTTGTCAATCAAACTCCGGTGAAAGATCATCAGCTAACAGATGTGAAAAACTCTCAAGGAGTAAATAATAATAATAATAATAATAATAATAATAATAATAATAATAATAATAATAATAATAATAAAGACTGGAGGACTTGAAAATAAGAGAACGAGTGGAGACCGTCCAAACTACAGCATTGCTGATATCGGCAAGAATACTGAGAAGTGTTCTGGAGACTTTAGGAGACTTGTTGTCACTCAAAATCCAGTTAAAAAAACATCCGTTTGTGTGAAAAACTCTCAAAGGAGTAAATAATAATAATCATAACGAAGAGTATATCGATCCAGAGTTTTCTGATTAAGAAAATAATAAAAGTAAAGTAAATAATTAAGTGTATATTGACGCAGAATGTTGGTTTAAAAAACACCTATAATGAGATGGAGTAAGACTAGTCATAAAGTAATAGTATATTATGTTGACTTGTATTGGTCAGATTTTTACTTAATTTTTAGATTAAAAAAATAGCGTCAACCTATATATATATGTCATTTATTTTTTTAAAGTTTGAAATTCAACCGCTGGATTAAAAACAAACAAACTAATTCTATAAATCAATGATTTCGTGATCAAGGGTCGACTTATGCCCGAGTATGTACGGTAACAACGAAGATTACACTGACCCATTAGTGTTAAGAATAAATTATTCAATTAATTGGAAAAGCACACAGACTTTATGCACGCATTCATTACTTGTTAATATCATAGCATACTTAAAAACCGGTTAAGCTTGAAAGAATGACTAAGATGGTGATTTATTTCTAAGAAAATGAGATATGTGTTTAGTTGTCCTTCAAAAAACCAACTCGAGTATTACAAATGGGCATTAATAAAGAAAAAAAAAGAAAAGAAAAACTACCCGTATCATTTCACCTAATGCGAATTAAAGTTAGGTTATCCGATTATTAAGAACAAATAATCGATACAGAAGTTTTGAAAGAATATCAATTGAAGCAAAATATAAATATTTTATATTTGTGGTGATAAAATATATAAATATATAATGCCAAAGATTAAAATCAATATGAAAGAACAGTAAAAATATACGTACATATTTGTGTGGATGTCTGAGTCTGTATGCAGTCAATTCATATCTAGTAATTTACAAAGCGTTTTGCTTAGATGTGGCTCAAGGCCGAAAGAATGGGGCACCCAATGAGACTCGAACTCACTCGTGGAGGTTTGCTAGTCAACCTTGTTAACCATTACACTACACGAGGTGTCCAGTCAATTCATATCTATCTTCATATCTACTTGTACACGCATATATTCCAGGTTAAAAGTGCGGTAAGGGTAACACGAAGCCGGGGTCTTTTCCGATGCAAATATCATTGGGGAACGAGAGAATTTTGGTAAACGGGCTAAGCGTGGCTTACTTGCGCCTAGTGCGCTTTCCATTTGGACTAACACAGACACATGCGAAACTGAAAATTTAGAGATGCATGAACAAAATAGAGAGAAACGAAGGAGAAGGAGAGAAAGATAAATAGATTGAGAGAGAGAGGGGGGGGAGAGATTATCATAGAACCAATATATATATATATATATATATATATATATATATATATATATATATTACAGTGTTCGATATCAGAGATAGAGCTATTTGTATAATAAAACATCTATTCTTAAAAAACACAGACAGATTGCCCCTGACAGTTTCATTCAAGTGTGGTCATCAGCTAATGATTAAGCAAGCGTGAAACTCTCAGTAGCAATTTATTAAAATAATAAATAAATGTCTATTTAAATCTTTAATTAAATTTTTAACATATATATATGTGTGTGTGTGTGTGTGTGTGTGTGTGTGTGTGTGTGTGTGTGTGTGTGTGTGTGTGTGTGTGTGTGAAAAGATCTTTAAAAGGAATAGACCGAGAGATACAGAGATGAGAAAATGATCGAGATAGAGAGGGTGAAGTAAGGAGAGAGAGAGAGAAAGGTGGTGGAGAAAATAGATTATATCCAAAATAAAAGTGATTGATTGATAGATATAAACAGACTGAGATAGATAGATAGATAGATAGATAGATAGATAGATCATAAAAGAATGGCTCAGAGTCTAAGTAGTCAATCTGCCAAGGTTAAGATCATAAACCTAATTTGAAAACAAAAGTCAATAAATAAATTATCTGTCACGAGATGCCACCAGGATTAGGATTACTTCCTTATCAATGGTATCCTGACTCATTTTGTTAAAGCCTTCTTTTTAGTTTAATAATGATATTATAAACACGGGAGAATCTAGTTCGATTAAATAAGTCAGTATATATAGTACAATTTACGATTGCCAGAATAATAATGATTTAGATGTCTTCCGCCAAAAAATATGAAAATGTGTTGACTAACTTTTTAGAATAGAATTTTCATTTTATTTTAGATCATGACACGCAGAGGTAGATAGATAGATAGAGAGACAGAGACAGAGACAGAGATAGAGGGGGAAGTGGGTACATCAAGATTTAAGCATTCTTATACATTTTATTGAAAAATACCGACTAAACCATCTAAGCTTCTTTTTTTCAATATTTAGGAAGTTATAGACTGAGTTGGCGACAGTAGTCGAGGGCGACTCGAAGGCTCCCTTTTCAATAGCTACTACACCGTAGGGAAGGGTGCTGCTTCTTTTCCCTGGATTACTCCACTTTAACCCTGATCCTTAGATTATAATGCTGAGTGTGAAGCAAGGAGGCATCAAGTACCATTTTTTGAGTCTTTGGTATGACTCGACCTGGGATTGAACTCTGGACTCCCGGGCCATTAGTATCGCCCTCCCCCACACCTCGGTGTCGTAGCTAATGAAAAAGGAACCTTCAGGACACCCTCAACTATGGTCGCCAAGTTTACTATCTTACTTTTATTTAAACTGAATTTTATTTACTTATCTATTAGTTGATCAAAGCGTGTGTCCAAAAGTAACTGTTTATGCCACGCACCGTACGTATGACGTGTCACCCCACAAGCACACATGCTTAAATTCAAAATCCTATTCAAATTCAAATTCTGACAAAAATAAAACAGGCTGTAACTTTATACATACCCTGTAAAACTGCTAAATTAAAAGCTGGTATGAATATGTATAAACTAATATATGTATGAATATGTATAAACTAATATGGCGCTGCGAACAGTATTGATGAAACCTGAACATTGGGAACGATACCTCATCCCATCAAGGAAAGTCGTTCGGGCTATAGGAGGCTTCACACTCGTTTATCAGGGTTGGCCGCCAGTGAAATTCATTATACAGGTGAGAACAACTAAACAAGCCCTTTACATATGCCAAAAAAATCCAGCGGCTTTACTTCAGCAAAGCAGCCTGCATTGACGTGTGAAAAAATTTTCAAACCCTTCGGTGACATTACCAAGCAAAAAAAAAAAATTTTGCAACGCGATATATATCCTAACAACAGCAATGGCGGCGCCAAACGTACCCATCAGGCCTGCTAAAGTTGCAGCGATCACCAGCATGGCCTTCCGGGAACAGGCTTCCGCCAGGAAAAATACCCAACATACAGTAAAACTTGTAGCAATTGTTGGAAGCCTAACTACCATTGGAGGGTGTACCGGGCGAAGAAACCTCGACGGGTTGTTATAAAAAGCCTAGAAACTAATGAAGCTACTCTGAACACACCCACCGTCAAACAACATTGCTTAGCCACTAACCCTGACGTAAGCTAAAACCGCTGAGGCAAGTAAATGTTCTTGCAATTCTACTACATCGAACAGTTTACGCCGATGATGGACACAGAAGTATCGGAAAATTTACGCACGTATATATCATCATCATCATGTCATGCTACTCGCACAGATTCCCCCTCTCTTTCTCTCTCTCACACACCATTCGTCCCTATCATCCATCGCTTCCGGAAGGTCTTCCAGGCTACATCCTGTGTCCGTACAGAGCTATCGTAGCTAAGTTCTTGCCGGTCGTCCTACACTTGCTCGTCTTTGTAAAAGAGTCTATTGGAGAACATCGCTTCTGAGTTCGTCCTTGCTCCTCCAGCAGTGCCCCCCATGTCTTGTTCGTCAAATTTGGATGGTCTTCGAGATGGGTGGTAGGTGGCCGTACAACTGTTTTGTGGGATGTTCCTTCCAGGATTTATTTGATATAGCTCGTAGCATCCTTGTGCAATTGCCATCAAGCTTTTTCTCTATACACTTTGTCAGCGTCTAAGTGGTGCATCTATACAGTAGTATGGACACGACCGCTGCTTGGAAAAAAATTGCGTTTTATTTTATCGGATAAACCCTAGGCGGGTGTCAAAAAAGATTACAATTACAGGATGAGATTTCATAAATAAGGATCAATAACTTTTAAAAATCTAATTGAAACTTTCAAAATAATTAATGGAATTAATTAGGGTAGACATTTTATCAATATTTCTCCTATAACTGGAAATCTACTGTCAAGACAGATTTCAAAAACTAAATCTACAAACCAATTAGAATTTTTGTTATAGAATAATATATTTTTCGAACAGATTGTCTAATCAGATCGAAAACAGTAATAGTGTAAAACCTTTTAAGATTAAATTGGATGATTAAAAAAACGGTAAACAAAAGAATTTAAGAAAGCATTTTCGGGAAACATCAGATAAATTAGCAGAATTTAATCTGTATATAGATATTGTATGAATAGTGTATATGTTCTGTGCAGGGTTTTTCTTTCTTTCTTTCTTTCTTTTTTAAGGTTGTTGTGAGAAGAAAAGCCGAAATACTCTCAGAGTCATAAAAAAAACGAATAATAATAAATGTAGGTTATGTGGTGATATAGAGGAAAAAATCAATCACAGAATGAAATTAGTACAAAAAGAGTCCAAAACGAGACACGACTGGGTGGGCAAGGTAATCGACTGGGAATTGTGCAAAAAATTGAAATTTGACCATACGAACAAGTGGTATATGCAAAACCCAGAATCTGTCCGGGAGAATGAGACGCACGAACTCCTCTGAGATTTTGAGATACACACAGATCCCCTAATCTCAGCCAGACGACCAGACCTGGTGATAGTCAACAAAAAAGAGAAATGGCCTAATTGTTGACCAAAGAGTAAAAGTGAATGAACGCGAAAATAAAGATAAATACCTAGACCTTACAAGGGAACAGAAAAAACTGTGGAACATGAAAATGACAGTGATATCAATTGTAATTCGTACGCGCTGTGCAGTCAACAAATCTTTAGTACAAGGATTGGAGGACTTAGAAATAAGAGGACAAGAGTACAGCAATGTTGAGATCAGGCAGCATATTGAGAAAAGTCCTGGAAACTTGAGAAGACTTACTGTCACTCAAATTCCATTGAGAAATCATCAGCTAGTGCTAGGGTGAAAAACTTTCCAAAAAGAATAATAATAGTGAACGTGGATGTGGCAAAATAACGCCATAAGAACCATTCATATCAATGCAAGAATAGATACGACGCAACAAAACAGCAGATGTAGGTTATGTGGTGATATAGACAAGAAAATCAATCACCTGATAAGCGAATGCAGCAAATTAGCACAAAAACAGTATATGACTAGACACAACTGGGTGGACAAGGTGATCCACTGGGAACTGTGCAAGAGATTGAAATTTAATCATACGAACAAATCGTATATGCACAACCCAGCATCTCTCCTCGAGAATGACACACATAAACACCTATGGGACGTTGACATACAAATGGATCGCCTAATCTCGGCCAGACGACCAGACCTTGTAATAATCAACAACAAAAAAAAAAGAGAATTTGCCGAATTGTGGACTTTGCTGTCCCGGCTGACCGCTGAGTAAAACTGAAAGAAAGGGAAAAGAAGGATAAGTACCTTGACCTTGCTAAGGAATTGAAAAAACTATGAAAGTGAAGATTATACCAATTGTTGTTCGTGCTCTTTGTACAGTCACCAAAGGATCGATACAAGGACTGAATGACTTGAAAATAAGGGGACAGGAGAAGACCATCCAAACTACTGCATTATTGAAATCAACCAGAATACTGAGAAAAGTCCTGGAAGAGTCGCTGATGTGAAAAACTCTCAAGGAGTAACTATGATAATAGTATACAACTATCCCACAGCATGAATTTATAAATACCTAATTTTGCTGAAATATATAAGATAATAAAAATATTTATCAACTTTTTCCATCTGTCTTGACTGCTTTATATATATATATATATATATATATACATATGTGTGTGTGTATGTGTGTATGTGTACACACACACACACACATATATATATATATATATATATATATATATATATATTGTAACAGATGTGCTAAAGAAGGTGAGAGTGATAATTTTGAGTTTATACATACATACATACATACATACATACATACATATGTATATATATAGTTTATATATATATATATATATATATATATATATATATAACCTATATATATAACCTATATATATATATATAACCTTCCTTAAACACACTAAAATAATTATTATCTTACTTTCCTAATCTCATCTTTTAATTATAGTTTCATGCGTGTGTGTGTGTTTTTTAACGAAAAAAAAATAAATAAATAAAAATCCTCAGACAGGTGTTTTTGGAAAGCAACATTTTTTTTTACATCCGAAGCGTTTTTTTTCCTTCTTTTTTTTTTTTTTTTTTGTATATCGTTTTTTTCTTATCTGATGTTTACATATATATATATATATATATATAGTAATGTCCAGGAGTACATCGCTAACAGTTTTTTTAAGTTAATTTTCTTCTAAAGAAAGACTCAAAAAATGGTACTTGATGCCTCCTTTCTTAACACAGTATTATAAGGAAAAAATCAATGGTAAGTGGAGCAATCCTGCGAAGGGGGTAGCACCCTCCCCTACACCTTCGTGTTGTAGCTAATGAAAAGGGAGCCTTCAGGTCGCCCTCGACTACGGCCGGCCAACTTACATATTCATATTTTTGCATACAGAGTTTCACGCTATAGAGTTTGGTAATAGCTGATACCAAATAATATATGTTTGGCTGTATAATGTTCACAGGGAAATAATTAAATCCTGTTATGTTCGATTAACTTTAAAAACTATTGGTGACGAGTCCATATTGATAGACAATATTGTGCTTATTTGTTCTCCTTAGAATAAAAAAATTAAAAACAATGTAAAAGGGATATGTTTGAGTACTTTGAAATGGTTATTAGATATTATTGTTTGAAATATTGTGGGTATGTATTTACCCAGCCCCTCCGCAACGGGTAGGATGCAACATAAGGTCCATTTTAAAGCGGAGTACAGCTAGTTTGAATTTAGGGGTTTTCCTTCTAACAGACCAATCGCTATGTCTTGGCTAAAAGGCCTAGTCTACCCTACTATTTACCCATAGCAGGAGGGGGAAGAGATGGTTTCATGCCTTTCTCCTCAAGGGCATTTGTGTAAAGATATCAAAGATATCAAACAGCCACGTCCAGGATACGAACTTGGTTCGCCGTATCCATTTTTTTTTCGACGCTTCCCATGACGCCATGTGCGCGTCCTTGGACTATTACAGATGTTTGTTCAATTTGTAGTGTTATATTCATCATATGTATTTTTAGTGTTGCTAAATTCTGTTTAACGTTAATATTGTCTGATTAGTCTAAATATAATCGGAACAAAAACTCAATCGTAATCATTTGTCTAAATTTCTTATATGAAGCTTGATAATTTTTATCTCTTTCTGTATTAGGACTATTGTCTTCATCATCATTATGCTTACAACGTTTCGGCCGATGCACCCTTCGGCCTTCTTCAGGTGTTTCGTGTCGAAACAGCGTAGAAAGTAACGAAGTGCTTGACTCTTTTCGCCTAGCATAGTAACTATTTTTCTGTCTATATTGTCACCCTGCATTCTTTGTTCCATCTGTCTTTCGAAAGGGCTGAAGTCATATTTACCAACCCCTCGGCTCGGGCAGGATGTGACACAATGTCAATTTTTAAACGGAGTTTAACAGGTTTCATTTCAGAGTTTTCCTTCTCCTAGACTAGTTGCCTCACCAAGGCTGAAGAACCTAGTCTACCCTACTATTTACCCATAGCTGGAGGGAGAATAATTGGATTCATACCTTTCCCAAGGGTATTAGTGCTATGTGAAATGCAATTAGTCTCCTCCAGGATTTAAATTCGTGTCGCCGTGTCCATTTCCTAGGACGGTAACCATTACACCACGGGCACCTCCCGTAATTTCGTTAATTTCTCTCGTTTCGGCGACTACTACAAAATAGTAATGGAAATAAACTTTCGTCTCATGAAACAACAGAGCCGTTATGCGTTGTATTTAAAAGGTAACGTTACACCTATATTAGATTAGCGTTCGTAGCGTTACAAGGTGACACTTTTGGCTGGTTATTGTTTGTGCCTTCTCGTGCTTAGCAATCTTCCACTTGCGTCCGTTCTCATTGTCTCTTTTTAAGGGAGTAACGAGGAAGAGCTAAATATGTGACGTATCCAAACTTCTTAGATGGCGATCCTGTAGAAGGTCACCAAGATACTGATTCAAAATATCTGTGGGTTCCTGCATATACGGAGAGGTGTGTGTGTGGATAGGTGGGCAAATGAGTGCTGTCTCTGGCCCTGCCTGTTCATTAGCGTTCGACTCCTCAGTTTTTCTTGAAGGCAACCCATGGATACCTAAACAACACAGGACTTGTTACCTTTTCATTTAAACCACCAGCACTAACAAACATCAAAAGCTTGTCTTGCACTTGTCCGTCCGAGACCACCAGGACTATCATGTATAAAATAAAATGGGACAGGAATAAAGATTTGTTTATTTTGATTTCTTCCTTGGAGGTCAGAGAAAAAGAGAGAAAAAAGGAAATGTCGTAGGAAATGGACACGGCGACCCGAGTTCAAATCCTAAATGAGGCTTTTTGCATTTCACATATCGCTAATATCCTTGGGAAAGAAACGAATCAAATTATTCTCCCTCCAGCTATGGGTAAGGCTGAATGGATTCTTTAACTTTGATATGGCAACCGGCGTTAGAGAAGGAAAACTCTGAATTCAAACCAGTTAAAATCCGCTTAAAAATTGACCTTGTGTCGCATTCTGTTCGTGCAATGGGGTTGGGTAGATATATAGATAGAGTAATAGATAAATATGTTGACTGATTTTCATTTTACCTACATCCATGAATATCTTTTATTTTATTTGTTTTGTTTTACCGAGTATATATATATGTATATATACGAAGTTGATCAGGACGTAATCGTGTTTTACCAACAAGGATATAAAAACAAATTTAAGTAAAATTTAATCAAATATTATATTCAAAAATGTTATCATTTTCCTTTTCAACGACTGCAGCACCAAAAAAAAAAACTTAAGAAAAGAGGAAATTGTTTGGATTAAAAGTTCTTTCATATCCTCCATCCACACCCAATTTAGCAATTTCGGATTTTTATTTGTTGTAAACGTTAGAGCATTTAAAAAGTGACAGAACATTCATTAACAAAAAAGTTGAAAACGGCTTTTCAGAATTTTTTTTTCTGAGAGAAAGCCCCAGATTTCTTTAAACGTGGAATAAAATATTGCCCTCCCATTGGACTTCAGTTGTTGAAAATGAATGTGATTACATTTTTATGATAGTATTTAAATAAATTCAATTAACATTTGTTTTTATATCTTCTCTGGTAAAACGTAATTACTTTCTAGATACCGTAATACATATAATTTACTTCTTTTTTTTTTTTTTATTTGTTATCTATTAGAGATTCGTTGCTGCTCGAGTAACGCAAGTTATGAGAATGTAAGTGAAGAGATTTCTTAAAACATCCTCTAATTTCTTTACATGTTCTAACATGATATATGTTACACATTTTCATACTTCATTTGGCATGGTTTGGTATAATAAAATTCCATTTTGTCCTTCCGATTTCTTTTATGCCGTCTTCGTTCACTTTATTCATAAATGTTTGAGGCATGTGTTCGCTTGAAAGCCCGACACATGATATCCATAACGAGGCAACAGAAATGAGAATGTATAAAGAAATGAGATACAAAAAGTGTGAATAAAGGTATTATATATGTATGTATATGTATGTATGTATGTATGTAGAAAAGTCCTTTATTGTATGTAGGTGTATGTGAAGTTTCTCGGAAATAAGATTGTGAGAGGCTTAAGTATTTAAGAGTTCTTTAGTTATTGATTGTGCAGAACTATTAAATATGCCTGTATGTCAGATAATAATAATAATAATAATAATAATAATAATAATAATAATAATAATAAAGGAAAAACGCTGGAACATGTTGGGACAAAAAGGAAAAACGCAACATAAGTAAAAATGACAATGCAACTTGATGAAATAAACCATAAAGTACTGGCGGAAGAAGGAAGATTAAAAAAGATATCGAGACAGGGTAAAACAATACAGACAAAACGGGACATTCCAAAACAACCAGCAAGTTGGTGGAGATGGCACGAAGAAATATCAACAACTAATTGGAAAACGCCAGAAAAAGCAGATGTACCTGAATATATGACCAAAGGAAAGACCACATTGTGACACGAAGAAATATCAATAACTGGATACAAGGGAAGCAAAACAATTTTGGAGCAAAATATGGCAATCAATAGAAAATAACAAAAAAAGAGCCGAATGGATAAGCAATTTAGGAAAAGAGTTAGAAGGACCCAAAGAAGGACCGAAGGCAAAAATACAAACCGATTCACCCAGAACAAATCTAAAAAATACCAAATTGAAAAACGCCGGAACATGATGGCATACATGGATTCTGGTTTTAAAAATATTCATGACTGACTAGCTATCGAAATGAATAGGTGCCTAGAAAAGGCAGATGTACTTGAATGGATGACCAAAGGAAAGACCACACTGATCCAAAAAGGCCTAAAAAAAGAAACCACCTCAAACAACTACAGACCCATAATGAGCCTACCTATGTTGTGAAAAATACTAACAGCACAAATAAGGGAAGAAATTTACTACTCGTAAAGCCACGGATTATTCCCTGAGTAACAGAAAGGATGTTGCAAGGGGACCAGAAGCACAAGAGAGTTATTCTACATTGATCATATTTACCAACCCCTCCGCTCGGGCAGGATATGACACAAGGTCAATTTTTAAGTGGAGTTTAACAGGTTTGAATTCAGAGTTTTCCTTCTCCTAGACTAGTTGCCTTACCAAGGCTGAAGAAACCAGTCTGTCCTACTATTTACCAATAGCTGGAGGGAGAATAACTGGATTCATACTTTTCCCAAGGGTATTAGTGCTATGTGATATGCAATCAGTTTCGTCCAGGATTTGAACTCGTGTTGCCGTGTCCATTTCCAACGACGATAACCATTACACCACGGGCACCTGATCAACACATCCTCAACGAGAGAAAAACGAGACGAAAAAATCTAGCTATGGCTTGGATTGACAACAAAAAGGAATATGATATGATCCCATAAACCTGGATAATAAACTGCCTCAAAATGTACGAGATATCAGACGAAGTCATAAACTTTATCGAGAAAACCAGGAAAACCTAGAGAGTGGAAGTGACAGCAAGAGGGAGAAGCTTAGCTAAAGCAAAAATACAGAGAGGTATATTCCATGGAGATGCACTTACACCTTTACTATTTATATTAGCGATACTGCCACTCACCCACTTACTCAGAAAATGCCCAGCTGGGTATCATCATCATCATCATCATGTCGTGCTGGTAGCACGGATATCCCTGACCCTCTCTCGCCACTTTTCCCTATCGTTCATCGCCTCAGGCAGGTCTTCTGGACTACATCCCGTATCCTCACATAGTTGCTGAATGTATGTTCGTGAAGGTCGTCCTGCTTTTGCTCGGCCGTGTGTGGGGGTCCATAAGAGTACATCACTTATGAGTTCGTCCCTGCTTCTCCAGCAGTGTCCTGCATGTCTGGTTCGTCTAACTTGAATAGTTTTTGTGATAGGAGGCAGGTGGCCGTACAGTTGGTGTCTTGTGGGGAGTTGCCGCCAGGACTTGTTCAAGATTGCTCGCAGCATTCTTGTGTAATTGCCGTCTAGCTTCTTCTCCAGCCGTTTTGTTAGAGTCCATGTAGTGCATCCATACAGCAGTATCGATGCGACCGCTGCCTGGAAGAAACTGCGTTTCATTTTATCGGTTAGGTCTGATTTCCATATAATCGATAGCCTATTGATAGCTGTCCATGCCTTCGTTAACCTCGTGTCGATGTCCTTTTCGGTTGATGCGACGCTGCTTCCTAGGTAAGGGAATTTGTTTACTAGTTTAAGAGGGGTTCCGTCTAGAGTGGAGATGTCAGTCGTCTGATTATAGCACATATATTCCGTTTTGTGTGCATTGACATAGAGGCCTATGCCTGCGGCTGCTCGTTCCAAACTTAATAAATTGCAGGAAAAGATCAATCACTTATATATGTACATGAACTTCAAACTGTTAGCCAAAAACGAAAAAGAATTGGAAACACTAACACAGGCAGTGAGAATATACTGTCAGAACGTAGGGATAGAAAAATGCATCATGCTAATAATGAAAAGCGGGAAACGACATATGACGGACGGAATGGAACTACTGAAACAAGAAAAATTAGAACGCTCAGGGAAAAGGAAACGTACAAATACTTGGGAATATTGGAAGCTGACACCATCAAACAAGTGGAGATGAAAGTAAAAATTCAAAAAGAATATCTCAGGAGAACAAGAATACTGCTCGAAACCAAACAATACAGCAGGAACCTTATAAAAGGGATATATATCAGGGCTCCCACTTTTATTATATCCCAGAGACGATGTTGACAGACTATATGTATCAAGAAAAGACGGAGGAAGAGGACTTGCCAGCATTGAAGACAACGTTGACGCATCGATACAACGACTCGAAGACTACATGGAAAAACACGAAGGAGGTCTGATTACTGCCACCAGAAACCATACTGACAACACAATGAACAACAGAATGACAATAACTAGGAAACAAAACTGGGAGGAAAAACAACTGTATGGGCATTTATACGAATAATAAACAACATCTCACACGAGGAAACCTGGACCTGGCTAAGAAAAGGAAACTTTAAGAGAGAAACAGAATCTCTCCTAATAGCAGCACAAAACAACGCCGTAAGAACCAATCATATCAAAGCGAGAATTGATAAGATGCAACAAAATAGCAAATGTAGGCTATGCAGTGACAGAGATGAAACCACAGAATAAAACTGAAGGGAAGTGAAAAGAAGGATAAGTACCTCGACCTTGCTAGGGAATTGAGAAAACTATGGAACATGACGGTGACAATTATACAATCGTGATTGGTGCTTTTGGCACAGTCATCAAATGATTATTAAAGGGACTGGAAGACTTGGAGGTAGGAGGACCAGTGGAAACCATCCAAACCACAACATTATCGAGAACGACCAGAATACTGAGAGGAGTCCAGGACACTTGAGGAGACTCGCTGTTACTCAAACTCCAGTGAAATACCATCAGCTAAAATTGATGTGAAAAACTCTCAAGGAGTAAATAATAATTATAATAATAATAATGATAATGGTATTTATTACAGTATACTATTTTATAGTGTTGTGTTCATCCCAACTTTAGTTACTTTTTATCAAAACTATTCAGAACATCAGTCCACAGTTATCAATGAACAATGATTGGAAGTAAAAAATATATTTCTAGAAAGACGCAAGCTTGGATCCCTTTGATTACAATGTTAGCTCCTTTATTAATTGAGTTGCAAGAACTCTTACGGATAGAGGATAGATAAAATCTAATCCTTTGTAGGATGATTTTAGCCGGAGATTTTTGTTGTTAGCGAGAGGGAAGTGTTGTTTGTTTTTAGCGAGGAAGATGGTGTAACGTATGTGTGTTTACGTTGAGTTGTTTCTTCGCTTAGTGTTGTTAGTCCCCTCGCTACGGTTTAAGGGTAAATAAAGGTAGAATGATGAAGAAGATAAGATGCCGAAGGTCGAAATATATTTTTATGAATAGGTTTTTATTTGCAGCATGGAATATTGGGTTTGCTTTTGGTGCTGCAAGACTCGTGGTGTGTTAGATTGTGAGTAAGGAGACGAAATGGCGTTATGAGAAGTTGAGAAGGTTGAGATGGCAGCGTGTGTCGTCGGATGTGTGAGGGGATTGTGTTCGTTGTGTTTTAACGAAAGACATGTTGCAGTTGTAGGAATTGAACTTTGGATGTCACCGTGAGTTTTGTGTGTCTGGTTTTAGGAAGAGTATGCGTTTTCTCCATTAAAGTGGCCCAGAGGTAAAATGGGAGCTATTTTGCTTTGTTAAAAAAATTTTTGTGGGGAGGATGTTTAGTCGAGGCCTCCGCGATATATATTACCAAGGCCTGTCCCATGATTCAAATTCACTCGCTGACGTCACTATCAGTAGATATCTGTTTTATTTACTACACGGCGTCTTTAAGCGTTAACTCAGTTTCAGAACAAAACATGCCTTAGTTCATTGTTTTTCGTTTCCAAAAAAGTAAACATTTCTTTGATAAACGGAAACGTGCTATTAAAAGGGAAAATTTTACTCCAAGTCCATTTAACAAAGTGAGTAGATAAAATTTTAATCACCATTTATTTCAACAGGCGCTAAATTCAAAATTTGTTAAAAAATTAGTTCAAGAAAGAAAGCAGTTTTAAAATTTAAACCGAAGCCGAAAAAACTTGTTGAACATTATATTTTCTAAAAATATTAAATTAATTTTTTTTATTGATGTTTTATTTAAGAAAATTGTTTTTTCTTTTCAATGAAATGTTTAAAAAAATTCTTAGAAAACGATCGTAAAAACTTTTAACATTCCTATACTTGAAACTTAATGAATCATTTTTAAACATGAAAAAATATTCCTGAATTAATTTTTTTTTTCATTCTTGAATGACCAAAAACTACAAAACTTATTCTTTTGTCAATTTTAAAAGAATTTGCTTTATTTTTAAGGGTTTTTTTAAATTTGAAAACTCTGTAAAATTATTTGTACGAAAAGTCCAGTCACTATTGCCGAAAATTTAAATTTGAAAATGATGACTTAAACTTTGTTTAAACCTAATATTTCTGAATAAGTTTTGAATTTATTTGAAACATAAAGGTTTAAATCATACCACCACACTTGAATATTAAAACATAATTTTAAAAATATTTCATTTTTAGAAAATATTTAGCACAAAATGAACACGTGAACACACTCAAAAATATTTTCAAAACATTTTTTCCTTTTTTGACAATTTGAAAGTTTATCATCGATATTAATCCGTAGAAAAAATTGGAAATAAAAAAAAAAGATTTTTAACTTATGAATAATTTTTTATGGTTAGTTCAGGGTTTTTAATCCTTAAAAAAATTAATTAGTAAGTAGACATTAAACCAAAAAAAGTTTTGCAAAAAAATGATTATTTATAAACAGTTTATATATATATATATATATATATATATATATATATATATATATATATATTATGGGGATTTTTATATGAGCCCCGAAAAGCCAGGTTTATTCCTACGTTTTGTAAAATAATAAACCGTACTTCAACAGCAGTAGGAAATTGGTTGACAGCTTTTGAAGAAAGGAGACGAACGACTTTTAGTGCAACAAAATTTATATACAACAACAACAACAATAAACAGGGTTTTACACCAAATGGAACAAACAACGAATATGAAAGAGTTCAAAGTTCCGATAGGTGGTAGG
>OY757909.1:78803751-79151251 GCA_963585895.1 Sepioteuthis lessoniana | reverse complement strand
TGGACTCTCTAGCCTTGAAAATTCAACCGTTCTAGGAGAAGGAAAAAATCTGTATTCAAAACACAGGAGTGCTGTTCGGAGAATATGTGGAGCACTCTTGCTCCATTCTTATTATCAACTCAGCCAAAAAGTATGGCTGATCCTATACAAGGGCACGCCCCGGCGAATGCCCCGGGGCCTGTTCTGGACTTCGGTCCGGAGCGTGGCCCTGGAAAAGGAACAATGGCAGACTTGGGGCCTTTAATTAGGCACCTAGTTTCGACTAGGCTACCTTCGGGTGGGCGAGCTACATTTTTGTCTCCTTTGTCCCCCTTGTACGGCACTAGACCATGCGTCTAGTTTAAGCCGCAAACTGGCATACGTGCCCGGACCCACATTTGGGTTCGTGAAACTGCTTGCCTCATCAGGCTCACATTGCACTAAGTGAGCCGATGAGCAGCACAGACAAGCAGGGTTCGAGTCTCGGCTCCTTCCCGACCTTCCCCTCCCCTTTATCCCCACTTTAATTGGCCTTCGGGCTTTTGACCTTGTGTCAAGTCGTGTCTGGTGGGAGGCAGCGACAAATATCGGCTGATCCTATACAAGTCTTCAACATTATAAACAAATAATCTGTGTAATGAATTTGTTAAGCTTCGTTTTATTAAATGGTCATTATCGAATACGATGGACGAACATTATCATTGTAGCAGAAGGAATTTTGCATTTTTGTTTGGCGCGTAATAGTTAGGGTCGACGCATAATTTCACCCAATCAAGATGACTTATCCTATTCCACCCGAATCATCTTTCTGGGCAGCACAAATTGGGGAAGCCTTCAAACACCCTCTTTCGCAGAACATCTTCGTTCAGTACATACGTCTTACTGTCTGCTCTTCAATAGCTGCATCAGCATCACACTACCATGAAGGAAGCTATCTAATTTATGGACTCCTGGCGTCTATTTCTCTTAGACCAAGGGTTCCCAGTTGAATATGAATTAGATAAATTCAATACGCCACACACAGGAACAACTTTACGTCACCCCCAAAATTGGCTATGTCGACTGCGATGCAATATTCGCTCCGACACCTTGCTACTTCTTCACTGGGCAACATTTTCTGGAGACATTCACGCTTCTCCCTGAAACAACCAGAACCACAAACTCACGGTGACTTCAACGTTTCTCTCCTCAAACAGCAAACGCGACTTTTGCTACACTATGGCGAACATATCTCCTTCGCACATCTAACAATGCCTTAACCTAAAAATGCTCTTTTCGCTCAGGCATTTAGCTGTTAAAATGCTTTCTCAACTCTCTCATAACTTCATTTCGTTTCCTTACTTCTTTCCTTCCAACGAGACTTGCAGCTTAAACGTAAACTCTTTATTCCATGCTGCCATTTAAAAACCTTCATATAAAAGCTAACGGCATCTTCGTCTTCTTCATTCCCCTTTATTTTACAACACTTAGCAAGGGAGTAACACACACACGCAAGAACACATTTCTTCGCTAAAAATGGTAACAAACATTCCTATCGCTAAATCATAATTGGAAGTGGGTGTTCCAATTTTTTATTAATTACAGAATTTCAATGATGTAGAGTTTATCTATAAATACTACCCAACAATACCCCTTCTAATTATCTAAATTATCTAAAGATAATTAAATCTTTAGTTTAAAAGAAATCTAAGGTGGGTTTTTTTTATTGTTAAAGGTGTATTATTATTTTTTCTTTTTTTAAAAATCTAATTACAGTTCAAAAATATTCATGGCTTATGCTTTGCTGGTAAACAAAGATGAGAAGGTTTGCACCAAAGCAAGAAATTATCAACCGTAAAACCCACTTGATCTGTGGGATTTAAAAAGAAACAGCAAAAGATTTAAAAAATAGAATCCAAAAATAAAAGTTTCCTATGAGTCTTCTAACACGGAGTGTACACTGCGCATGCCTGAATAGACGAGCTTCCTGACCCCAAAGAGAAACTCTCTCAGATACTTCGACTGGACGGATCGTTTTTTCTCGGCTGCTATTTGGCAGCGCACGTGCTGAGTGGGTCCTGGGGCCAAGCAGCGCACTACGTCTCCAGCTAGTAGGCATACGATGGACCCTTAAACTTGTAATTGCCGTAGATGATTCCATAATATACTTCAAACACTTTGTCTGGGGGAATGCTGTTTCAGGGAAACATTCATCGCCACAGAACAGTAGTAAACCTCAAAAATAAAATTTGAATCTAAAGGTATCCTTGTCATTTCCCTTCCGTCCTTAATTCCTTTACAGCTTCAGTAGACAAACAACAAGTGAGTGGGGTGAAAAGAAGAAAAAGAGTCAGTTAACTAACTTCAAAATTACCCAACAATATCAACAATTAACCACAACCACGATAAACCCTTCAGTCCCATAGATCGCCGTTTCACCTCAAGCCCAGTCCACGGCTTCAAGCGCTCGTTCTCTTCTCAATGAAGATGCGCAGATCTTTTTATATCTGAATTTACTAGAAAAGCATTAGCCATAATTTTTTTTTTTTTTAACTGTTATTATTGTATTTGAATTGGGGTTTTTTTTTTATATACAACCATGAACGTTTTCTATGAATCGTATGCATTTTATGTAAATTATGAGTTATCTCTCTTGTTTCATTTTTTTTTTCCTGAATGCAAGGATAGACTGGTTGGGCAAGGGAAATAACCAAGTTGACAAAAAAAATCCAATTACGCTACGCGATTTTCCAACGTATTTTTAACTCTTAGAATCCTTGGCCTTTACTTCGGGAGAAGTAGAAGTAACTTCCAGATTTGTTATTGGAGATTAAATAAAACGTAACGAGAGCTCTCAACACTACTTGTAAGACGCAGGCATTTTTTAAATTATTTTTTAACTTGTGCGTCTTATGTGTCATCAAATGTGGTATGTTATTCAGCGACTCTAAAGTAAAAATAAAGAGAAAAAGAAAATGTCACAACAAAAATAAAAAAATAAGATTCAATAAATCGGTAAATTATTTTATGAAAACTATTCTTAATCTAAATTATTTTATCAAATCAATTTAAAATTCATCTTGTAAGTGAAATTCACAATCTATTTGTGGGATAAAAGTAGCGCTTTTACAATAAATTAGCTTATACATTTAATAGCATTATTCCATCAGAAATTCTTCTGGAATATGAGTATTGATAAATAAATAAATAGATGAGAGAATAAATAAATAAAACTACTGCTACTACTACTACTACTACTACTAATAATAATAATAATAATAATCTCGTCCTCACTAGGGAACCGAAAAAAACTGTGGAACATGAAAGTGGCGTTTATACCAATTATATAGTACAGTCACCAAAAGATTAATAAAAGGACAGGAGGATTTGGAAATAAAAGGACGATTAGAGACCATCCGAACAACTGCATTACTGAGATCGGTCAGAATACTGAGAAGAGTCCACGAGACTTGAAGAAACTTGCTGTCACTTAGACTCCAGTGAAAGACAATCAGCAAATGCTGATGTGATAACTCTCTAATAATAATAATAATAATACGACAGCATTGCTGAGGACGGCCAGATTACTGAGACGAGTCCAAGAGACTTGAGGAGACTTGCTATCACTCAAACTTGTAGGATATAAATAACAGAGTTAGGAAGCCAGACACACAAGACACAAGCTTACACACAAACGAAGACACAGACGAACACAAGCCACTAAGCCAGTAGCCGATACTATGTCCAACCAATTCCTTTCCTTCCTCAACTAAAGTTCATGACCTCTTTTCAAATGGCCGAGAATTATATTCAAAAGGAAAACCCGACAAACTTTCTTTCATCAACGAGACACGCTGTCGCCACAATCATAAAACCCGCTATAAACTTAATGTAAGTAAGAAAGACTTATTTACGGACTCTGATAACATGAACATACACACATCTTTCAACAAATTTATTCTTTTCTTCAAACTTTATTTTCCAAAAGGCCATTTACACATCATGTATTTTGTTTTTCATATTCTGTTATATGCATATTAAATCTGTTTGTTGTTTAATGTTCGTTGTGTTCTATTCCATTTCTTTTACGCGATTGTAAAGTTTTGTGTTGTGTTTGTGGTGGGAATAATTTAGAGAGCAATCTACTGAAATAACCAAATTACATACTCCCCCCACAAACTCCAGTGAAAAACCATCAGCTAACACTGATGTGAAAAACTCTAAAGGATTTAATAATAATAATAAAGATACGACTCGGTGGAGAAGATGATCCATTGGGAATTGTGCAAGGAATTGAAATTTGATCATACGAATTAATGGTATATGCACAACCCAGAATCTGTCCTGGAGAATTTGAGATCCAAGCAGATTGTTATATAATCACGATGATCTCAATCACAACAGTAATACAATACATATACACATGCAAATACAGGCGGACTCTTTCGTTTCGGATACGAACGGGTTTATTAATTTATGAGTTCAGCCCATGGCGACACGAGGAGAGAGACAAAATTCTTAAAAGTCTATGCTAACCATACTATGCTGACCCCACCCCAAGGCGCGATGCATCTTGTGATATTTAAGATCTCAATTTATCTTTGCCGGTCGAGATCCGAAAAACTGAACCGCATGCCTCAACGGTCGAAAACCCAACTTCATTTTTCAACGGTCGAATACCCAACTGCAACTCTTAACAGTGGAGTCTCAACTGATGTCTTTTCAAAATCCTCAAAATCTTCGGACCATCTCTTCTGAGCATGACGTCATCCACACTCCAGCCCTATTTCCTGTCTGGAGGTTTATTATGACAAATGGTGATTGTCGTATCCTTTGTGCACGAGCGTAAAACTGCATCAAATGACTCAAATCCTTACCAAACTGAATGATAAAACATGATTAACGAAAAATGATCAATATAAAAAAATCATTCCTTAATTATATAACAAGATCACAAAATCCTGATCAGAAGACAAGACCTAGTGATAATTAACACACAAAAAAAGAGAACCTGCCGAATAGTGGACTTTTATCATCCCAGCAGACAACAAAGTAAAATCAAAAGAAAGATAAGCATTATTACAGCATTATTAAGATCGGCCAGAATACTGAGAAGAGTCCTGGAGACTTGAGGAAATTGGCTGTCACTCAGACTCTAATGGAAAATCATCAGCTATCGCTAGTGTGAAAAAAACTCTCAAAATAATAATAATAATAATATCATCAAATTACCACAGAAGGAGTATAAGACTAGACACGACTGGGTGGGCAAAGTGATTCATTGGGAGATGTGCAAGAAATTGAAATTTGACCATACGAACAAATGGTGTATGCACAACCCAGCATCTGTCCTGGAGTATGACACACACCAACTCCTATGGGACTTTGACATACAAACGGATCACCTGATCTCGGCTAGAAGACCAGGCCTTATAATAATCAACAACAAAAAAGAGAACTTTCCGAATTGTGGACTTTGCTGTACCGGCTGACCACTGAATAAAACTGAAAGAAAGTGAAAAGAAGGATAAATACTCAGAACTGGGGAATTGAAAAAAAAAAAAAACCTAGGAAGATGAAAGTGACGTTGATACCAATTGTAATTGGTGCTTTTTGTACAGTCACCAAAGAATTGTTAAAGGGACTGGAGGACTTGGAGGTAGGAGGACGAGAAGAGACTGTCTAAACTACTGCATTATTGAGAAGGGCCAGAATACTGAGAAGAGTCCTGGAGACTTGAGGAGACTTGTTGTCACCCAAACTCCAGTGAAATACCATTAGCTAACACTGGTGTGAAAAACTCTCAAGGAGTAAATAATAATAATAATAATAATAATAATAATAATAATAATAATAATAATAATAATAATAACAATTGTGGGAAACTCAAAGTTAAAAAAAGAAAACCATCAAAACGCTACTTCCACAATAACCACAATATTAACTACAACAACAACAACAACAACAACAACAACAACACTTAAACTCCTCATCATCATTATCATTATAATCCTCAGAATATCCATTGTCGTTAGTTTTCCAATTAGTTATTATTATTGACTGGCTACTCAAGAAATCTTGCCAAATTCAACAATGTGCAAATGTAAAACTATTCGTAATGAACCAAGGGAGAAAACTCTTCCGTCTCTTTAAAAATCAAACTCATAATTCGATAATCTTAACAGGTCCGATCATAACCACAGTATATTTTTTTTCAACTTCTTTGAATAATATAAACACACATTGAATTATTTCTCACGTGATATTCACTTTCTACGTTGGCAAAGCGGCTTTTGATTAATCATAAAATAAGGATAGGAAAATTTTACAGTGCCAATCTTCTGAGTTAGTAATCTACCTGTCTAGAAAATCAGCAATTATTTTTATTACCAAACTCTCATTCAATGTTACCAAAAATATTAATTAAAATTCAGCAATCCAAAAATAAGTACACCTATATCTATGCAGTTTTATTTTTGATTTAAGAGTTTCAATGCTGTAGAGTTTGTCCATAAAAATACCTAATAATATCTGTTTAACTTGTGTAATGTTCCATTAGAAATAATAAAATCCTGGTTTCTTTGGTTAGTTACTTTGTTTAATTGAATACCAACTATTTTGGACTATTTAATGCCAGATCTTCTTTTTTGTATATACGATTAATAGAAATAATGTTTGTCTAAACACAGTTGATCCTCAATCATCATGGTCTCTTTGGTGCAAAAGAAAATTAACTTTTGCTTAAAAAAAAAATTGGTTGAGGTGTACTTACTTATGGATGATACGTATTGTATAATACCTTCAACAAATAATAAT
Organism: Sepioteuthis lessoniana; assembly: GCA_963585895.1. Classification (NCBI taxonomy): domain Eukaryota; kingdom Metazoa; phylum Mollusca; class Cephalopoda; order Myopsida; family Loliginidae; genus Sepioteuthis; species Sepioteuthis lessoniana. Next base: position 79,144,477 of record OY757909.1, on the reverse strand, counting down.
TCCTGATCACTGAAAATTCTACTCTCCTGATTTTTAGTACATAAGAAAATTACCGTATTTGACGGCTTATAAGGCGCACGGGTGTATAAGATGCACTCCAGTTTCAGCAGGGCAAATCAAGAAAAAAAAATTAGTGAAACAATGTACTAATATTAAACGTGATGAAATTGATATAATAGTTATTATCAATGATAACACTTTTAATCTGCATAATAGCCTTTTAAATAATGACAATAGAAATATGAAAGTTGCTCTAAAGTCTAGAGTTGCTCGGTAGCTAATTTCGGTCGCGAATTTTTAGCCTATATATGGCATATAAGATGCAGGAGAATTTTAAGAGATATCTTTTGTAAAAAGAAGCGCACTTTGTATGCCGTCAAATACGGTACTTGTAATTCACTATATTAAAATTAATGTGCAATGCTTGTCACAGTGAAACAAATATCTTTGACCCAAGTTAAGTGCCTGTCCCAGTCACCCGTAGAATCTTTGATATTAGCCGTTCAATGTTTAGGTTAGCAGAAAAGATAATAGACTAACATATGCACACATAGATATAGAAGCTAACATCGAATTTAAATGGGGCACAACTCCTTTGGGCCCGATGTCATATAATCAAATTTCCTTCGTATCATATTATAATAAACAAAAATAAACTATATGGTTAAGATCTAGCTGTTAAGTGAAAACAAAAACATACTTTTTGAAAAATAGGAAATAAAACATATTTGAGATTTTTAAAGATTATTTTTATCATTTCAGTTTGAAATCTATTCGTCTGGGTCACGTTAGAAGGATGTTGTTTGTTTTTAAGGATGATTTTTATGGACCTAAAATTACTAGCTATGTTATTTTTTTCTTTCTGCAATATCATTATGCACACGATCAGCAAAATGTATCTAAAATAGCATTTGAAGAAATAAACATTAAACAAAATGATAAAAGTCAGAGGTAAAATAATTATTCATGATGGTTCGAGTTAGGATTTGGAGTCCAACTGAAGTCAAGGACATATGACTTGCTCTGAGAGAATATTTATTGCTTTAAAATAGAACGAGCCGTGAGAATAGGTCTTTTGGCTGAGCCTGAAAAGCACTACGGATAGAAATCACAAATAATATATATATATATATATATATAATTCATGGAATTTGGACTGCCACTCCTGGGTTTCATGGAGTTTTTTGCAAAACAACAATCATCAGGCAGTTAAGAAAATGAAATGAATCGAAAATCGAAAAAATACAGTCAAAAAACCGTTGGGATTTTGTAAGAATCTTTACGTGTGATTGTAAATGTGTGCGTATATAAATGTGTGTGGGTGTGTGCATATGCTTGTGTGGGTTATAGTTGCGTATTAATGTGTGTAAGTGTGGGTGTAAGTGAAGATACAAACGCAGCGCGTTGTTTTAACCGGATATAAATTCGTCGCTGTATCTTAATTTTTGCTACATTATTTTATTTCTGTACGTGTAAGTGACTATAGCTAAGGAACAAAACATCATCATTGCATGTCGGGGGGAATGAATAAAGATTTGATTTGTAGGCGTATTTAAACGGTTATATTATGGTAGACCAGACTCACGATGGGTATAAGTAGGAATATATTGTATTACAATATAATATTGTACAATGTTGGTATTATATTTCAGGAAGAGAATTGGGCTAGGATATAATAATAAATTGATGAAATGTTGCGTAAATATTATATATACTATAGTTATCTTTGATAGTACGTGCGTAATGAAATAATGAAGGGGTTATAATAATAGTATATTTATGTACGATGATGATTATAACTGAAGAGCAAAATGTTGTCATTATAAATTTAAGGAAATTAATTAAGGAAATAGATGGCGGGTTTGGGAGTTATGGGTAATAGTTGGGCGGTTGGGATGGTTATTTTTAATAGTTGTATGTTTTGTATTTATGTTGTGTGATCTATAAGCTATTGTAGAAAAGGGTAGAGTGTACGTGTTAGATGAGATGAATATAGACTGTTGGGGCCTATTCTTAATTCTCATAAAAATGTAAAATTAACGGATAGGGAGGCGTGTGGAGAAGAGTATGGGGATTGATGGAGAAAGATGGTACATATATCGTGTGGCGGGTGTGGTGGTTGGTGGAAGAATATATATATATATATATATATATATATATATATATATATATATATATATCAATGCTAACAGAGTTAGAAAAAAATCTACCTAGGTTTCACCTAAATGGATAATCTGGACAATTTTGACTAAAGAAGAGTTGAACCAAAAGACCGCTAGAAAAAATAAAATTAGCATGAACAAGTAAATGAATTATATATAATAAATAAGATAAAATTAAATCGTAACTTATCTACCAAGTAGCCAACTTTTCTTATGCCAACAAACATTAAGTATTTCTGATCTTTGATTAAGTAATTCATTGAGATTATTGTAGGAAGCTATGGCAAGTTTCTCCTCCATTCATAAATTACAATATTTATGCTCTGCTTTATATTTACGGTATTATTTTTTACTATATATAGGCATAAACGTTGGTAAAAATTATGTATATATATATATATATAATTTTTACCAACGTTTATGTCTATACTTTCGTTCATAATGTACACACACACACACACACACACACATATATATATATATATATACATATCGACCCGGAGACGGAAGAGGAAAACGGTTCACTGAAGATTTGTACCTCGGCCTCAGTGTATGCTGCTCAGCCGCCTTCGATCCTCTCTTATTCTGCTCATCCGTACATTTTGGATAATAAAAAGAAAAGATAAGAACCTGATTATATTTTTATACATTAGTGTTGTTGTCTTTCTTTGCTATAGACTCAGCATGCATTTATATTTAACAAGTACTCGTCAATGGCGAACTCATGTGTCTGTGATGTAATTAATGCATGTTATTGGTACATGTCTACGAAATGTTGGGTAATCCTCAACTTTAATCGTTGGATACTTTTAACGACGTAGTCAACGTGGCGCAGACATTTGAAGCTATATATATATATATATGGCACAAGGCCTTGTTAATGGGGTACTAAGAGTGAGTTCAAGTTTCATTGAGTACCCCACTAATAAGGCCTTGTGCCAGATATGTTCTCTAAAGAAAGCAACAAGCCGGAAACATACAAATATATAACACGTATGTAAGAACATAATAAATAAATTCAAAAAAATACAAATCTCTTCGTGGACCTTCTTATTTTACTCCACATCCAACACACTGCTTCCCATGATTTCTGTTGGTTATTCGGTTCGTATGATATTCTCCACCCTTGGAGATTGTTATCAGGGTTATACTTACATGTCCGGTGTTACGCTTAATAGGCTTCTCTGAAAAAATGTTTTGTATCTACACCTTGATTTTTATTAAGTTTTAACTCAGCTAGTTTACTTATCCTTTTTTAATATTTAGACCAGGCTTTGTGAATTGATCTTATCGTAATCAACCGGCTACTCATAACAAACAAACAAATCCCATTTCCAAGAAGCAATGAGTCACTGATACCAATAGGTATCTAGGGACTGGTTGTTAAGGAACCAAATCGCTCCACATGGACGTCTTTTCAAAATATCAAATTTAGCCGGTCTTTCTAAGGACAGTCCGCAAATTCATTTTACTTAGACCACATAGAGTAGTAACGATCTGTAGACATAAAAGTGGCAGTATTAAAACGGCCGAGCACTTTGGACTGGACGCCAGCTAAGGGTGTGGGAGGAATCCGATTCTCCCCTGGTCAACTCTACGACCGAAGCCTTATCAGCAGCAGCTACCCATGGGGTACTGCTCCAGGCTTCCCCTTAAGCTGACGTCCTAATTCCAATCAGCAGACGACGCAAGAATACTACCAGCTGCAGACGATACAGGAAAACTACCAGCCTTTCAGTTTAAAAGCCCTTTTCAGGGCTAACTCAGAAAGTCTATTCCAACACCACCTGAGACGACACGATGCAGCGGTCCTGACTACCTGCCTCTCAATGTAACAGCCCTTTTCAGGTCTAATTCCGAAAGTCTAACCTATACTCTCTGAGACGGCACGACGCACTACCTTCATGCACCAGCAGCTACCAGTACTGCTCCAGTGACCACCAGTCCTGATCACTAGACTTGTACCAGTTATCCAGTCTTGCACACCAGCGACTAGATCCTGCACCAGCGATCACCTTCCGGCAGCGGCGACTGTCCGCCGAACGATATTCCGATTTACGATTCGCCATAATAAAATTTGGCCTTTCGAAACAACACCCTTGTTTTGTCATTCTTGCTTAGTTCGTTGTCAATCATTTATATTTTAAAAGTTTGTGGGATCGATATATTTATAGGCCCCGCAATAATCTTATTATAATTGTTAATTAATTGCCTTTATTTATTGTGAAATAAATATACGTTAACTGTAAGAACCAAGTTTGATACTTTTCAAGAGACATCTAAAAGACATACTCCTAATGGCGAATATGAAAACTTTGTTACCGTCCATATAGAAGAAACAGTTGTATGCATAACAACCAAACCAAGTGCCAGATATAAAGTTCCATGGGAGTCACTAGCTGTTAGAGAAAAACGAGGTAGTATGAAAAAAATATCCTTACTTAATAAAAGAAACCCAATAAATGCCAAAATGCAGAAACTTAAGAAAGACCACAGAGAACTAACATATTCTAAAAAGAACTAGAATACATTCAAGGCCAAATCAATAAAATCAGAAACTTGGTAGAAGATAAACAATCACGAATAACACGATAGACAGTAAATGAAGTGAGCGGAAGGGAGAACACCTAGAGAGCAAATTAAAATCTGTCAGCCAAGAAGAAAGACTTCAGAAGTAAAAAGAACATTTCAAAAATCTGCTTGAAAACTCTGCTGAAGTCATTGATAAACCTATAAAAAATCACAGATTCTATCTGTCGTATCATTGAAGAAATACGTGCAAAAAATCTCGAGGTAACACTTGTTCGTAAATTTCTCCAAAGCTTTGATTCCATACACTAAAGAAAGATGGCGCAAATACTACTAGCATATGGGCTCCCTAAATAAACCGTTACAGCTATAATGATGCTCTATAAAAACACGAAAGCAAGGGTTCGCTCAACTAATGGCAACACCGACTTCTTTGACGTTGTCGCTGGAGTCTTCAAGGAGATACAGTAGCACCATATATGTTTATAATCTGCCTAGACAACGTAATTCGAACTTCAGTAATAAAAGAAAATGGTTTTCACTAATAAAGACAAGAAGCAGACGATATCTTGCAGAAACTATGACAGACACAAACTATGCAGATGATCTAGCACTTTTCGTAAATACACCTGCCCAAGCCGAATCTCGGCTGCATAATCTGGAGCAAGCAGCAGGAGGCATTGGCTTCTACGTGAATGCAAATAAAACTGAGCTCATATGTTTTAAACAAGTAGCCATCTCTACATTAAGTGGCTGGTCTCTAAAATTGGTAAACAAGTTCACACACCTCGGTAGCAATATCTCATCTACTAAAAGTGATGTCAACATACACCTTGTAAAGGTATGAAAAGCTATTGATATGTTATTGATCAGATGGAAAACTGATCTCTCTGAAAAAATAAAACGGAATTCTTTCCAAGCTGTTGCTGTGTCAATACTACAGTATGGATGCACCACATGGATGCTAATGAAAGGCACGAAGAAAAAGCTAGATGAGAACTACACAAGAATGTTACGTACTATTTTGAACAAATCCTGGAAGCAACACCCCACAAACAGCAGCTGTATGGTCACTTATCCCCTATCCCACGAACCATCCAAGTATGATGAACAAGATATGGGGAGCACTGCTGGAAGAAGAAAGGACCAACTGATAAGCGAGCCTCTCCTATGGATTCTTACAAATGAACATGCCAGTGCTGACCAATCAGTAAGGACTTACATCAACTGTATGTAGACACTGGATGTAATTTGGATGACCTGCCAGGAGCAATGAATGTTAGGGAAGGATGGTGAGAGTCAGGGAACTCAACACTGTCAACACAACTTGATGATTATATATATATATATGAAGTGCCCGTGGTGTAATGGTTGTCGTCGTAGGAAATGGATACAGTGACTCGAGTTCAAATCCTAGACGAGATTGATTGCATTTCACATAGCACTAATACCCTTGGGAAAAGTATGAATCCAATTATTCTCCCTCCATCTATGGGTAAATAGTAGGGCAGACTAGGTTCTTCAGCCTTGGTGAGGCAACTAGTCTAGGAGAAGGAAAACTCTGAATTCAAACCTGTTAAACTCTGCTTAAAAATTGACCTTGTGTCAAATCCTGCCCGAGTGGAGGGGTTGGTAAATATGTATATATACACAGATATAAATATACACACACACTTATACATTCATATGCATAAAAAATGTTGTATCGTGGTAAGGAAGAGATACTCAGTGAAATAGAGCTAATTATTTATTAACTGAAGTGGTATAGTCCAACAAATATTATAAATCGCATACTGTTGGTCTTACTACTGACCAAGATCTTTCAGTACCCATGTGCTTAAGAAACACATCTTTTATACCTCCACAATACTGGAAGTCGTGTATGATCCACTATACAATAAAAAATATACATATTTGTATCTAACTATCCCTCTGCACAAGCAGGATGCGATACAAGGTCAATTTTTAAAGCAGGGTAGAGCAGGTTTGAATTCAGTTTTCCTTTTAGGAGACTGACTGCCATACCGAGGTTCAAGAGCCCAGTCTGCTTTACTATTTGCCCATAGCTGGACAGAGAATACTTTGATTCATTCCTTTCCCAAGGATTTTAGCATTATGTGAAATGCAAACAGTCTCATCCAGGATTTGAAGTCAGTTCACCATGTCCATTTCCAATGATGATGACTATTACACCATAGACACCTACCTTTTTCTTCTAAATAAAAAAAAACCTCAGCACGAGCAGCCTGTGAAACACACATATATATATATATATATATATAGACACTTGTAATTACCTACATACATATTTCTTATACTGCTAATATCCTTGGGAAAGACATGAATCCAACTCTTTTCTCTCCAGCTATGGATAAACAGTAGGGCAGACGAGGCTCTTTAAACTTGATATAGTGACTTGTCTAGAAGGAAAACCAGTTTAAGTCCACTTAAAATGACCTTGTGTCACTTCCTGATTATGTGGAGGGGTTGGTAAATACATACACACATACAAAGATAGGTATACAGAAAAAGCTAAAATGGAAGAAAGATATGTGTTTGATGGTTTGTTTATTTTCCAGTGTTTCAACTTCAAGGTTTTGTCTGAATACAAAAATATTTCATCAAAATTATTTTTGTAAGAGAAATAATTACAATAGTTGAATTTTTTGATTCAGTTAGAAGTCTTCATCAGAGCTTGGAAGATATACAGTGCTTAACACTGTCCTGCCATTTTCATAGAATTATCATCTCCATGAAATAGACTTCACATTTATTTAATGGAGAACATATAATAGCCAACTTTTCAATTATACCAAATATATAAAATGCTATGATTTATGTATTAAATTTATCTAAACAACTTTGTCTTTTACCTTTCTTATCAATGAAGAATAATTTGGCAATTGCATTGCATTTAAAAAATATCACAAAATTAAATATTACTGTTACAGATAAACTAGTAAGTAAAATGGGCAACTTTAGTCGAGGGTGACCTAAAGGCTACCTTTTCAATTGCTACCACACCAAGGTGTAGGAGAGGGCACTACTCCTTTTCAGGATTGCTCCACTATACCCTTGATCCCCACTTTATAATGCTGAGTGCTAAGCAAGGCGGCATCAAGTATCATTTTTTGAGTCTTTGGTATCACTCGACCTGGGATCGAACCCTGGTCTCCCAGACCATTGACAAACATTCTACTCATTAGACCATTTGATTTGGTATTCATAGTTATTTATTGTAGCTAATAGTTCAATGTGAAATATGAAGATATATAATCAGATATTCAAATCTCTTTGCTACAACCTTACTACATGAATTCTACATGTCACCCATGATTCATATTTCTTGGAATATCCTGCCTCATGGTTCCTATGCCAAGATTTGCTTTGTTTCAAGCTTAATTTAAAGACTAGCTGTTTATATCTCAAAATCCATAGATCTTTAATCCCTTAAGAATTAATTTCAAAATAAGAAATAACAAGCAAAAAAAATAAAGAAAGAAAGAAATAAATAAATGAAAAAAAAAACAAAAAAACACAAAAGACCCGAGACAGAATTTTATTCTTTTTAAAACAATTTTCAAGTCTGTATCTTTTTTTAAATTTTTACAAAATAAAAAATATTTTTTGTAAAATTATTTCAATCATCATAAAATGAACTCAATTCACCTCCAGTGGACAATTTTCTTTTATTAAAAAGAAAAAGAAAAAAAGTTGTAGCATATTTTGTCAAAAACGACTTTTCAAGAAAAATATTTTCTTTAAAGTTTTTTCAAAAAATTGTATCTAGATTGTTTTCATGCATTTTGTAGGCCTTCAAGACGTCATGCCATATAAAAAAAAAAAAAAAAGGAGCCAAAAAGCATCCTTCAGAGCATTTGAGATATGTAGCAAAGATAAATATTTAAAATTCCAGTATAATTCTTTTTTTTCTTTTCTTTTTTATTATGAGCACAAAAATGTAAAATAAAGAATAAAAAATAAAATTAAAAACTACTTTCCTACACTTAAACAAAGGACACAAGAAACAAAAAAAATCTTTATAAGAACAATTTTAATTTATAAAATCATGCCTAAAACAAGCCCTAATGATCTATATTAGACACATGATTATATTAAAGACGGATTATAGGTAGACCTTTTGGTTTTTTAAGCACAATCCAACAACACAAAATCTTATACAACACAATGAACCCTTAAATCTGAAAAAATTATATTGAGAATAATTTCTACAGATTTTATCTTTCAAACACAAAGGAAAAAAAAATTAAATGTCAACTACCCTTCTCAAGAACTTTTTTTTTTAAATGAAGGGAATATTTTATTCAAAGTCTGAAGAGGTGCCCTAAAAACAAAAATAAGCTTTAAATTGCCAATAAATCAATTGTAACCTAGGTTTTAGAGAACTTGACAGCTTTAAAAAAATACATTATTTCGAATTAACTATCTCTTGGTATTTATCCAATTCAGCTGAGTGTGGCACAAGGCCACCAATATTGGACACTCAGTGAGAATCAATCTTATCACTATAATAATAAAAATCAGAAAAATTAAATTTTTTAATCAGTTACAAGTTAAAAAAGAAATTTAAGCTTAGGCTGGCACAAGGTCACAATAATGGATGACTACTAAATCTATTTTTTTTTTCTTGTCATGTCTCAAGTTAAAATACAAGCAACAATTGTGAGGTAATCAATGAAGATTGATTTAATACACTAACACCTAGGTCATAAAAGGAGCTTTTTAACCACAAATCAATGACAAAAGTCCAGAACTGGGTTGCACATAGCCATGTCTAGCAGATGATGATAGTGAGGCACCTAGTGAAGATCAAACTCATACCAGTAGTAATAGACTACAAGGCTAGCTTGCTAACCACTACTATACAGCAAAAACCTCACATTGATATTTACCAAGGTATTTACCAAGATGCACAAGGATATGTGTGGGACACACAGTGAAGATAAAGCTCAGTAGTCAGTAAGAGTAGTCTTCTAATTGTTTCTTGTTTAAGCATCATAAAAATTGTTTTGATTAAAAACAATTGGATTTGTAAAAAAAAAAAAAAAAAAAAAAAAATTTTTTTTAGAAAACTGATAACAGCTGATGATGTTCAAAATTTTCATTTGAATTTTAATAGATGAGTTTTTTTGGGATTTCATTTTTTTTTAATCACTTTATGTGGTCGGTTAAGACTCATTTTCTGATCTTTGATTCTCTTACCACCACATTATTTCATCTGTGTACTATGGCTTTCCATGAGTGTCTATTATAGTTTTCAATGTTGAATCTTGTTCTGAGAAAGCATGTGCATTGTCTCACATCAGTGTCATACTGAGTGCTCCAATGGAAGGTCAAAAGTCTAGTGCAGAAGTTAGAGTAAGACAATCCCAAAAACACCAGATCTGATAGATATATATAAGAAGTGGGTAATGTTTCAGAACACAACAGATACCTACTAAAGGCTAGAGGGTACACTGTAAAAAGTGAGGCAGGGCAAGGGAGAGACACTTTTGGCTTTATACAAAACTAAATTAACCTAGGTAAATGACTACTGGTTAGTGATTTAAATCCTTACTAAATGCTCCACAGTTCTGTTCTTGTGCCAAACTAAATTAAGCAAGAATTATTCTTTTTCAAAAAAGAAAGAATAAAATAAATAAACATCTTTTCTAAACCAGACATTTTTTGTTCATAATTATGGTTATATATATATATATATATATATATAATAAAATTTATACAAATAGAATCATTGTATAATAGTTAGTAAACTAGTTTTACTGATCTATTACTAAGTAGTAATGGTTTGGTTTGATGATATATCAACCATTGTAAATAATTTAATGCTGATTCTGGTTTATACATATTCATATTATAGATACATATGATTTGTAAACATAAGTCAAGAAAGTTGAATGGTTTCAAGGATTGTTATGTATCACTAACAATTCAATTAAACATCATTTGTTTACAGTTAAATGATCAAATAGTTCTATTTCTAACAATTCATTTTAACATGTCATTTGTTTGCATTCAGTTTAATATCAAACTGTTCTATTTGACCCATAGATAGGACACTATCAGATGCTACCACTCCAGGCTAAAGTGGACCTAGGAGCAATGGTAATGAAAGGATACTCTGCATTCCCAAAAGCTCTAGTATTACTAGAGCCTCACCATCAGATGGTTTAGTGTCATATACAGGACACTCATTGGGGGAGCTACTGCCCCAGCCAACTGGGTTATATTAAGTAGTAAGTTCAATCTCTGTATCTCTCAAGGTTAACAAAAATATTTAACTGATACAGCCCTGACAGTAATAGTAGTTTGTGTCCACACAATTGTCTGTTAAACATTCTCTCATGTCAGTGACAAGACTTGATAGGAGAGAGCAAAGAAAAGTGGATTTATAACCTGAATATAACTCACATCTACCTTTTTATAATTATTTGACTTTATGTATTACTCTAACACAGCAAAATTGGCACATTATAAATTTAATTAGTATCTTAAAGTTATTGCTCTAAATGAATAAAGCAATTTCCAAGGCAATTTGCAATTTAATTATAATAGTGTTGGATTAGAATTTGCACTCACGTAAATCCTTATTTCTCAAGGGAGATAACTATTATGCACTAACTAGTTCCATTATTTATTTACAATGAATTAGAATATGAATCTTAAAAGTAGAATGACACCAAGTTTAATGACTACCTAAGGTGTCCTTTAAGTAAGTTTTGTTAAATATATTTTGTTTAAATTATTCCAAGTGATGATTTATTAATCCCCCCCCCCAAAAAAAAAAACAGTTTCTGAAATTTGGGTGCCTGGTATAGAACAATGGCTAGCAAGCTAAACTCAGGCTATTCATCGTGTAGTGAGTTTGATCTTCACAGAGTGTCCAAATATTTCAATCTTCTATCAAACCAAGTTAGGTTTAGTCTGAAATTTGCAGATGGTCTGTAACTATCTGGATTATACAAAAAATTAAAATGAATTACACTCCTTATACTTCATCTGAAGTAAGTAAAGTCTAAAAGGATATGTTCATTCAGATTTACTGTAAATTGCAGTGTGCAAGTTGATCTGGCATATGAATTGACCTCAAAATCTTTGGCTCAAGATTCTGGGTTAGACCTATACCTGCTGTATTAGTCAGCCCCACCCCTTTGAATATAGAGTAAGCTATGTGTGCATAATTTTTCTCTGAAATCAGAATTGCATCAGATATATATATATAAAACATGCAAATTTTACACAGAGTTTATATTCATATGAATTCATAAACTATTGTGCTATCATGAAATTGGACAGATAAATAACAAAGTGTAGTTGTCTGACAGGCCACCCAAGTTCTGAGACATTCCACTAAGTGTTTACACTAGCTATTAGAAATGGTGCATGATATAGAGTTAATATTTAATTTCTATTACAGTTTTGTTTTATATCAATCTTTGAATTAATTTGTTAAATATGTTCACCAAACATGAGTTTAAGTTGGAAATGTTAGTGGAGTTATGATAAGAAGTGTATTTAGATTATTTGGGATTTTAGCCCTGTTGTGTATGTCAACTCCTAATTTCATAGAGATCTTTTTCAGGCTTAAAAAGTTGCAATTTACAGTAAGGACCAAAGAGGCATATACAAAAAAAATCTATTTGGCTTAACTTTTAAAAATCATTTAGTCAAATCGGTTTAGGCAAGAAATGGTCTTTCCTTCAAGTTAATGCTGTTAAGCTGATGTCCCTTCAAATATTAACAATTTTTGCTTTGTAAATAGAGTAGTTTTTAAAAGAATGTAACATTGCATAAAACAAAAGCTTTCTACTTGATAACACAGACCACGTAGGGACCCTGAATAACTGCCATACAGACAAATAACTAGTCAGGTGAGATTCTGAACTTAGTCATGCATACTTTATTTTTATTTACATATTTACAAAGGGGTGTGGCTCAAAAGGTATACAAGTTCTTTATATAATACAGTAAACTCTTGTTTAAATAGCACATTTGTTTTTATATTCTCAGAAGACAGTTATTGGAAATTAGTTTGCAGTAACAACACAAACATTTCAGCACATTTTAAAAACTAAAATGAGTAAAACCATAAAATAATGCCATCTAAAGTATCAGAAAAACAAATCTAAAAGTTTTGGTATTAATAAGCTTGAAATAATCATGAATGCATTTTGTATAAAATGCAACAATTATAACAATCTTAAACCCCAAATGGTGCCATAACAAGAGTCTTATGTATATGCAAAAATACAGAATGGATAGCTCAAAAGAATGTTTACACTTTCATATGTTTTATGAAGCAATAAATCAGGGTTTGTTTCAATGGCTCTAAGGTCCCCAAGATTTTACCCAATGAATGTTAAAAGATAAAAACTCCCTTCAACATCTTGAAACAGCTTCTCATTGATAACTTTCAAGAAATTGATAATAACAAGGATCGTTGTCAGAAATCCAGTGTCAATGATAGATTAAAAACTGAAGTGAGGCATGATGGGAAAATTTTTTGAAAATTCAAAAGTTAAAACTGGTGCTTCATTCTTCGATTGTTCATAAAGAAAATATAAACAAATTTTTCAAATATATTAAACAATTCCTTAAAAAATAACTTAAAAACTGAAATCCTACTTTTGAGCCACCATATATAACAAAGATTATAACAGAATGCCAAATAAAATTTAGTTTCTAAGATTTAAAAAACTCATGCAAAGGGTACATAATCTTTTTGTAATATTACAAATTAGTCCTTTTCTCATCACAGGAGTCAATTCTATTTAGTACAAAACATGACTTAACATTCAAAGAGACCCAACCTTTTTTTTTTTCCTACAAATTTTAAAATCAGTTTCACTGAAACACTTTTTTTTTTTAAATTGGTGATGAAATTATATAAATATCCTGATTTTGAGACAATTGTTTTCAATGATTTTTATAAATGAAATGAAAAGAAAAAAAAAGTGAAGCATGATGAGAAAAAAATTTGAAAAATCAAACTAACTAGTGTTTCACTCATTTTTTTTCATATTGAGAAAATATAAACAATTCTTTCAAATACATTAAACAATTCTTTGAAAAGGAAAAAAGACAAATAGCAACTTATAAGCACAAGTGAACCAGAAAAAAAAACAAAAAAACTTATTCATTCATCAGTTCATTAACCAAAGCGCACACATACACACATATAAAAGTATCTATTCATTATTATTGGTTTTTAATGTACAATAATAAATGAGATAAGGGAAATATTAAGCCTCTCCCAAAGCAAAAAAAAAATAAAAAAATAAAAATAAAAAATAAAAGCAAAATGAAATACTGTAAACCCTTATTATAATAAATTTCAACTTTAACCAACTTGTGGATCAATCCTTACTGATTTGGGATTTACTAATATGAAATTCAATAAATGTGGTTAACACACTGACTATAAACAAATGGAATATGCAACTGTGAAGGAATTCTAGCACAAGCCTCTGTGATTATTGTAATGAAGCAGCTGCCTTCCACCACCAGTGAACCTGGTACCCAGCTGTGTCACCAACAAAAAGATCAATCATGGGAAATCTTTTGATAAGGTTGAGAAATGAGTTGGAGGATTTTTTAAAAGAGTGAGGCAGTTAATGAGAAACTAGCAGAGCAACAAGGAACAATTTACATTTCAGGGCTAGCAAAACTGCTCCCACCAATTGTGGATAGGCTACATTTTATAAAACGATAGGATCTTTCCTTCATCAACTCAAGAATACTACTTAATTGAGAATAGTTCATTGAGGAGAGGGGATTTTAACACCAATAATAAAGTGAGTGGTATTTTTTCTGTGACCATGTGTCTGAATTTTTCCTTTCCCTAATGTGAACTCATTGTCATCTCTTTATCTTGTCTTTGTCAACTTTTGAGATCCAGCAATGCAATATTATGGCTGCAGAAGCACTAAAGTTGATAATGTTTACCTAACCATGATAGAGAAAGACTTAACCTAGATGCTATTTTAATTAAATTTAACCAATGAAGTATTGTAGAAGTCATATACTTGAATATTTATGAATGAAATTCAAACTAATGTCAGTTTACTGGATAAGGAATAGACTTTGTAGTAATGATGAAAACCAGCAAAGTTTATGTTTAATGTGCAAAAGGTAAGAAAGATTAAAAAAAAAAAAAAAAAGATGTTTGGTTTGGTGGCACATCAACCATTGTAGGTTATTAATGCCAAATCCATTTTTATACATATAAAGTTCAATTTCAAACAATTCAGTTTAGCATGAGTACACAGTTTGGTTCTATCTGAACCATAGATAGGAGTCTATAAGGTGCTACCAATCTGGGCCTGAATTGACAGAGGAGTGATGGCAGTGAAGGAGTACTCTGCATTCCCTAAAGCTCTAGTTTTACTGGAACATCACTATCAGATTGTTTAGCATCATATCCAGGACACTCATTAGCGGGGGTGCTTACCCCTCTGCAGAGAAGCAGTCCGTGTATTCTACAGCCCCAACCAACTGGGCAAGTTAAAGATATGATATTAACTATAATAGTGTAAGATGCTGCAAAAAGAATATCATTTGCATTATGAAAATGCAGTGAAATGCCAAATTTACTTATTTACTGAAGAAAGAATAAACATTAGGTATAACAAACTTTTGGTTTTAAAACCCCCATCCCATTTGTTCATTATAACAAAGGTTTACAAGTAAAATTAAGAAAAAAAAATGTGGAGGCTTTAAAAAGTCAAGTTGTAGTGAATAGCTGAAGTATATTTTACTTTTAAATATTTTTAGAATGAAAAGGTGAGAATATAAAACAAAAGTTTCATGATTTTTTTTTTTTAAATGCCAGAGAAAATTTTTTTTCTTCTTCATAATTTATTATAGATTCTTTAAAATTGGTGGGAAATTTAATCAGCAAATAATCTCAAGAGTGCAAAATGCCAAGGAGAAGTGATGCCCAATTATGGGTTTGGTGGGAAAATACAAATATATAATTGATATGTATAAAAGTGGGAGGGATCTAAAAGAGAAGGACTATGTCTATGGCTTTGTAAAAAAAAATATGGTTGATGAGAATTCACAATAAGAGAAAGCTGATATGAGCAAGTCAAACATTAGTTTTGATTTTCTTGGAAGATTCTATGAACACATGTCCAGAGATAATGACATCTAAATATGTATTAATTAGCATAGCCTGGCACAAGACCACAAGTGTGGAGAACTCACTAAAGATCAAACTCAAAAGAATAGTCTTTGAGACTTGCTTAGTAGCCATTACTCCACAATTAAAGAAAAGAAAAAATGGATGGTAAAGAGAAAGGAATTCTTAGTACAAAAAATAATTTTCTTTTTTAAAATGACAAACTTATCTAAAAGAGTTATAGAATAGGTAAAGAGTTGCCATTAAATTTAGCAACTAAAAATTTTTTAGAAAAATGGATTGCCATGTGACTAAAAGAAGAATGAAGAAATCACAAGTTATTTAAAAAGGTTTAGTATGTTATAATTCTCCTGAAATAAATCTTTAAAATTTTGCATTCATCTGTGTTATATGCAAAGACTACATTAATTTTGTTTCTTATCACTACCAGACAAAAAAAATTTTTTTTGCAAATCAAAATTAGGAAGTGTATCCTCTATGCTATGTATGTACTTTATGTATTTCAGTTAAGTGTCTTTGTTAAATGGCAGATCAACCTTCATGGGCTATCTAAGGCTAAAACCATCCTTGTACAGGGTGGCCACTGAAAAACTGAAAGGTTTGAAAAAGTCATAACTTGTTCGTTTTCAATCTTTTTTCATTTATCTATTCCTTGTTTTTGCAGGTTATAGAACATCTCTTGAAAATTAAAATGACTACATATGATGTCCAACGACGAGTAAAACTAGAGTTTTTTCTATTCCAGTGAAAAAATCAATTATTCAAACTCAGAGAAAATACCAGCAACTTTTTAAAGTCAGAGTATCTTCAAGTGATAACATGATTCAGAACTAATTGCCCGGCTTGAATGAATTGGATCAGTTGGCAATCTTCCAAGAAGAAGTTCTAAGCATTTGTAAAAATTATTTTTGTTTTATATCATTCAGTCTTTCAGTGGCCACCCAGTAAAAAGACAGTGATGGTGTTATTTAACCCATAGCTGCAGGTATAAGGGAGTTTATACCTAAAGATATTAGTCCGAAAGTGAATGTAATAGCATGACTGGAGTTTGAACTCACTTACTATGAGGTCGCAGTCCAGCACTTTAACCATTACACCACAGGGACTCCCCTTTTTCATATTTCCTTTTAAACAAAGAAAAAGATAAGAATAAGAATGAATTTAAAAAAAAGAAAAAAAAAAAGAAATCTGTGATAACTATAAATCACTGTTAGATAACATTTAATATCTATGGTGAAGATATTTAATCTAGTTTTTTATATTTCCTTTTAAAACAAAGAAAAAGTAATTATCACTAGTTGATTGAGGAGCAAGTCATTCTAATTTAGGCTTTTTTGTTTCTTTTAATTCAAAACAGGAGAATAAATATAACAGTGTGAATAATAAAAATCAATACATGTAACTGTAGAAGATATTCATCAAAGAAAACAATAAATTAAGTATTTGAGCAAGTTGGAGAGAAAAGAAAAAAGGAAACTAGGCAATATAAACAGGAGCATTTTCTAATTTCTTTCTATATATCTTTTTCTGTCTGTCCATAACTTGTGCTTGAAGGAGAGCATAATATCTGTGCCCTACCTAAGATCAAATTATCACTACCTAGCTCTTCTGCCTTGGATCAAAGTGCATTCCCCTCTGATCCTAGTCTTAAGTACCTAGTGGGTGACACCATGATTCTAGACAGTGTGCAGACACTAAACTGTGATCCTCTGCTGAACTGTCAATCCATATATACATAATTATTTATTTTAAATGGGAGCTATGTGAGTGAAAATACCTATTAGATAACCATTAATATCTACCTCAGATGCTAATGTACCCCATCAAATCAAAGGATGCAAAACTTCTAACTTTAATCAAGCTAAGTTTCATCCATAGTAAATTAAGGAAGTACATCAGACCAAGATGGCCAAAGACAAATGCTTTCATTGTATTGATTGTTCTCAAGGGCTACGTACGGGGACAAGAAGACACACAGGACCTGTAAATACTGCATGTAGGTATAAATGCAGGGGTTTTGCTCCTTGATGGGGAAAAGAAAAAAAAAAATTAAAAGAGCAAACTACAGAGTCATCAAACGAAAGATCAAAAAATCAAAGAAGGAAACTTAGTTTTAGATAAGTTTTTGTCTTTTTTCTTCTTATAAATATTAAAGAAGAGAATATTTAGAAAGGAAAGTCAGTTTCCAATCTGATAAAATAGTTAACATAAACAAGGGATTTTTCTTCAGTCTAAGAATATCTTTCAATAAAGTTCTTGTTATATAAGATGAAAAAAAAGTAATAAGACAAATAGCAAGATTTCTTTCTAGTTATATAACTCGGCAAAAATAGCACATATTAAAATTTTTATCTGAGCAATATACTTAAAACACTCAAACCAAAAGAATAAAGCTATTTCCAGTCTAATTTACAACTGAATGATAATCTTTGAAGTCAGCATAAGTACTGAACAGCATTTTTAAATTCAAATTTTAAATATAATGACAATATCTATGAAATGCTAATTAGAATCCTTCCTGAATAGAGGTATCAATATTATCATGGCCCAATGTTATAATAGTGGAAACCCAACAGTAGGTATATATGAAAACATAAAAGACAAGTTAAGAATTAAAGATGGCAAAATTTCAGAAGAAAACTGCAATTTTATATATATATGTGTGTGTGTGTGTGTGTGTGTGTATATACACAAGTGTTAAAAGGTTCTTAGCTTCACCCAAAAAGAGGAGCATAGCTGAACATTTTTGTTGTGGCAACACACTACTTTTATAAGTCATAGAATGTTGCCACAATAAAAATGTTCCACCATGATCATTTTCCCCCAAGTGAACCTTAGAATTTTTTTTAACAACCTATGTGTGTGTGTGTAATTTTACATAACTTCCAGGCAGTTTTTAATGAAGATCTAATAATAATAATAATAATAGAAGCAGATACTTCTGGAAATGTGCAGTAGTTTTAGTATAATTTAGTAAGTTTTTTTTACAATTACGTAACATTAGTTTACTAAATTAACAAAGACAAATGTTTCTCTGATGCGTGGAAATAACATTCCCCCTCCACCACAAGTCACTGCATGTGTATTTTGCATCAGGTATGTATTTATCCAACCCCTCTGCTAAAGGTAGGATATGACACAAAATCAATTTTTAAGCTGAATGTAGATGGTTTGAATAAAGAACGTTTCCTTCTTCTAGAATAGTTGCCATACCAAGGCGAAAGAATTCAGTCTGCCCGACTATTTACTCATAATTGTGAAGAAGACAGATAGATTGATGCCTTTCTTAAGAGCATTAGCATGAAGTTAAATACAAATCACCTTGTCCAGGATTTGAACTTGGCATACTGAGTCTATTTCCTACAACAGTAACCATAACAACACTTGTGCATCTGGTAAGCATGATGACTAATGCAAGCAAACATTTAGTACTAGTTGGAGAGGAAGAGGAGGAGGATAAATGATTGTTTTTAAGTTTTACCTGATAGTTTCATAAAGCCATTTCTGGTGCAGTTGAAGAAAAAGGTAATATTACAGAGTTTTATTCTTCAACACTGTATTTCTAATACAACTACTTCCCAGGGTTTTATTTCAAAGATGACATCTGACACTTAAAAGGTCCATTTACCCTTCACTTAAATATTACTGAAATGGATAGAGATGAAGAATTCAAAATTTCAATCAGTTCCTAACAAAAACAAACTGAATTTAGATTTTCAAACTCCTCGTAAAAACAAATAAAATTATTTTTTCAAATGCACCCCCCCCCCCCAAAAAAAAACAACAAAACTGGCATTGAAAAAAAGAAAACTCTTCTAAATAAACAATCAAAAACATTTTAAACATGAAGACACTTCACTCAGAAATTAGAGAAATTATTTAACCTACCCTCCCACAGGGAATTGGATTTGACACAAAATCTTGTTTATTGTGAGAAACCCATGCCTACATGGGCTAGAGATAAAAAAAATATCCAGTTTCCTCAGTATTCACCTATAAGTGTGCTTCAGGTTTTGGTTTGATTTCTTTGTTTAATGGCCTATCAACCTTTATGGGTCTTTTAATGCCAAAGCCATTCTTGTAATAGGACAGTAGTGATACCCATAGCAGATGGAATAAGGGGGTTCATATTTTCCCAAGGATATTAGTGAAAAGTGTATGTAATAGTGTGACTAGAGTTTGAACTTGCTAACTTCAAGGCTTCAGTCCAGCACTTTACACCATGGGGACTCCCCTTTGTTTCATGTTTTAATCCAGACCTAAACCCTCTATGTACAATGGACTGGTGTTACCTGAGGAGATGGTCTCTGAACTTCGTTATAAAAAGAGAAGAAGAGAAATTAGAAAAATATTGGACAAGATGACAATAAAGTTTAGTTTCCTAAAATAACGCCGTAGCCCAGGAGGTACTTCAATAGCTTTGATATAATGGGTAGATATTAAGGGATAAATATGAAAATTCATCTTCTCAAGAATGAAATGTATTGATAATTTCCAGTTGACAACTTAAATGGACTCAAAATATCAACACATCAGATTAACTTCTTAAAAAAATATCAACAATGACCAATTCTATTTGTACCACAAAATAAATGGGTATATAATATTACTACCACTGTCTTAATACTTTTTATATTTATTTAATGAAATTCATATACAAATGTAACAAGTATTATAGGACAGGTAGTATATTACTTATCTTGTAATATGTAAGACAAGAGCTACTTTGAATTTAAGTAGTAACTGGTATAATAATTTTTTTCTCTATATATTTTCAGTCTAAGTTTTCAAATAATTTCCTGTTCCAATCAAATAAGTTATTAAAGAAATTAAAATAAAAATAAATAAATAGAAATAAAAAAAAAGGAAATATACTTTAAAAATTTGGGAAAAAAAATCAAAACATATTAGGTACTTCTCAGCTTGTGTTTCTTTTTGGCTTTAGAACTAGCGAATGATAAATTTGTCATTGAAAAAATTTTGCTGAAATATTTAGTCTTTAGCATCTAATAAACAGATTTAATTTTTTTTCTTCATAAAATTAAGTTTCCCTGAGAACAGACAGCCAATTTAAAAAAATTCTACAGTTAAAATTTAGCACCAAAGTTTCTTAGATTTCTTTGATAAGAATTGCTTAAAGTTTTATAATTTTCCCAAAGAGTGATAAATAGTAATCAAAAATGTGTTATTCTCATGAGGTAAAAAAGTAACATATGTATATTGAAATAAACCAATTAAGACTGAATATATTTAATGTTCACTTATGATTATCCAAGAAGATTCGGTCATGTTTTATAGAAAGAAATCAAAAGAAAATAATTGTCAACCAAGTTACAAATAACAATTCTAATATTTTTCTTAATTAAAATCACATTATATGCCCTAAATAAAAAGAATTAACGTTTTTTTTGTACCCATAAACTTTCAAGCTTGAAGCAGTAATCCATGACATACTTTAATCTTCTCATTGAGTAAATATTAAACAGTGTAAGCTGAAAGTAACTAATCTGAATTTATACAATTATGAAAGAAACTTTCTCAAACATTTTGAGCTAATGTATAACATGAACAAAAACAAAAAATATTAGGGCAGAATTTTCAAATAAATGCACAGAATAATTTGTCTGAAAATTGTCAAAGGAACCTTATCTGTGAACTATTTTTCTTTGTTGATCATCTTCTTATTTTAGGCTACTTATTGAAGTCTCAAAGTTTTCTTTCAGAGTTTACTCAGATACAATAAAGCAGAACTGAAATACACTTTAAAATGGTTTGGGTTGCTTTGGTTTCCTTGTTTAGAACAAAAGTGGTAGTATTTGATTGATTGCTGAAAGGAGAGGGGTTCATATTTTTCCAAAGAGTATTAGTCCGAAAATAAACATATTGTGACAGGATTTTGAACTCACTTAACAATGATGTTGCAGTTTATGCATGCTAGGCACTAGACTGTAGGGTCTCTTCTCACTCCAAAATAGTGTAAACATTTCTTTAGATAAAAAAGTAAGTCTAATCCACAATTCTAATATCTAAGTTTTTTTTCTTTTTCCCAGGCTTAATGCCATTCACCAACAATCAGTGATTTTTCACAACCATTTTAAACGAAAAAAAAAAAAAAAAAAAAAAAAAAAAAAACAATTACAGTAAAACAAAATTTTAGTAGCAATTATGAAAAAAACAAAAAGACTCCAGCAAAATCTAAATAACTACTGGTTATTGCAGATTTTAGAACATCAGTGAACTAAACGCAAATAGAGGATGCAATGTAAAAATGTGTAGATAGCTGTTCCTACCTGGAAACAAAGTTACCTACAGTTGGATTAAAGAACGAGCATCCTTAGCAGATGAGCCAGGCCACACACTCCAACATTCACAAAATGGTGAAACAGTTACATAAGTCATTATTGCTGCAGTCACAGATACAATGATAAAACAAAAACAAAAATAAAAATGCATATCAAAAGATATTTTTTGTTGCAGGAAAAAAAATAAAAATAAAAAAAGCTTCACAGAAGAAGTCACAATTACACAAACAGCATAACACCATTTCATACCCAGCATCTCTTCCATCCATTTTATAATATTGGATGATTACTACCATTATAAGGTAAATGATTAAACAACATATGTTTCACCCTGTGTGGAGGGAGTTTATATATATATCTCTAAATACTCTAGAGAAAAATACCTGAATCTGACCATACATATAGGTTTTTCAGAATTCAGCAAAGATCCTTTGAAATGTTTAACTCTTCACCAAGAAAAAAATAATTCAAAGAATCATGCATTTTCAATTGCAGTAAATAAGTCAGTTGTGATATTTCTGGACAAAAAGTTACGTTTAAATTATTTGTAAAAAATGTCTACATCCCAAAAGAATAAAGAAACTTAAATATGGATAATAGATTAAAAGATTTTCTTAAAACAAGTTCATATGTCTGCGTGTATATATATATATATTTATACACATACACACACTTATATAAATATAATCCATAAAATAGAATTAGAGTTAGGGGAGTGAGCTATCAGCATGAGTTGATAAGTCTGTTACTTTATGTTTCATATGTTTTACACCATCTTCAAATGGAAATGTGAAAAAGTTAAGATGGTATAAAATACAAAGCTTAAGTAACAACTTAGTGTCCATATCTTATAGTTTTCATATCTGTCCTGCCATAAAATCAAGCACTCTTTATATGCAAAAACTTATTTGCATTTCTTATATTATATATATATATATATATATATAAAAAAAATTCTATATTACTTCTTGAACCTAATGAGTAAAAAGGATGCATCTAACTATGGTAGTTATATTAAAATTGTGTATTAAAAAAAAAAAAAAACAATTGATGAATAACTTGTTTTAAATCAGTGGTTTCAGATAGAAAATCATTATAGTAACAAATATTTTCCTAAAATTTAAACATTTAATGAAAAATTAATTTTTCTATTCATTAGAGACATTTTGTACTTGCAGAAATTTACCGTCACTATGTATGTGAGAGAGAGAGAGAGAGAGAGAGAGAGAGAGAGAGGAAGAGATCCCAACTTATATACTGCAATTGGAAATAAAATTTTTGTATCCCTCCTTTCAAAACAGTTCAAAAAAGTGACCACTACTTTGAGAAGAAAAAAAATCTTTTTCTTCTTCTCATTGTCTTAAATTATCTTATTTTATTTCATTTTTTGATTTTGAATTCAACTTTAAACATCTATGATACAGTTCACCATGGGTTGTGCTGGGCTAACACTATTTTGGTCACTATTAAGGGTACTTGAATCAGCAGCAACTGCACTGGTATCAGGTATAACAGGAGTAGTATTTTCTTTTACTTGAGATTCTGTATCGTCATTGTTTTCTGAGGAGGGTAGCTCAGAACTATGTCCAGCCTCGTCAGAGTCCTTGCCTTCACTGTCCGAACGTTCATTCTCAGGAATCACTTGCAGAGGGTATCGACGGCTGGTTTTTGATCCAGCACTATCCTCAGATTCAAAGACATCATCTGCATACTCATTGAGCAACCTTCTCTTGGGCCGGTAAATTCGCTTGCCACGCAACGAGAGGGGCTGTCTTATGCCATTGCTGGATTCCGACATAGTTTGCAAGGTCTCATAGGTGTTTCTCACAGGGTGGAAATGATGCAGAACCACATATGAACTGTCAGCATCATCTATAAAGAAAGAAAAAATAAATAAATAAAAACAAGCATTTTGATGATTACCTGTTAAAGACTCAGTGAAAGGTTTGGTTTATATCTGTAATCAGTTTATCAACAGTGACTTATTTTTCAGTGGGGCTTAGAGTATTTCAACTGTATATTCTGCAGAGAGTAAGATCACCTCTCCCCCTCAAAGGAGTGTCCTGATTTTGACACAATACTGCATCTGGTTGTGTGGTTTCAGTTCTGGAGTGTGAAGTACCCTTTTATTACCATTGCTTCCAAGTTCACTCACACCCAGAGTGGTAGTGCCTGTTAGGATCTCATATCAAGTCAAGTACATCTGTTTGAAAATTATTAGTATTGGATAGGAATACTTGGTACCATTATAAGTATGAGCAAATTATTTATATTAAGACACTTGAAGGTACAATTGTTTACTAAGGTTATTAATTGGTTAATTTCGTTTGATGGTATATCAACTTCTGATAGTTATACAATGCCAAATCCCGTCATTAAATACTGTTGTATAGTGGCTCATACTATGTGACTTCTGGTATCGCATAAGTATAAAAGACACCGTGTTTCTTAAGCACGCAAAAGCAGAGAGAAAGAGAGCTCTGAAAGATCTCGGTCAGTAGTAAGACCAACTTTGGACGTAACACCAACAGCGCAAGACTTATAATACTTGTTGGACTGTACCACTTCACTTAATAAATAATTAACTCTATTTCATGGTGTATCTCTTCCTTACCATGATACAACACATACATATATATATTTATGATTTGTAAGTGAACAGTTTGTAAGTAACAATTTTTAAATGAATTAGAGCTGATTTGTTTGCACACAGTTAAATGGTTTCAACTACTGCTATTTGACACTAATAATTCTATTTAATATGAATCATTTGTTTACACAATTAAATGGTTTCAAGTATTTCTATTTAACATTAGTAATTCAATTTAACAAGTATTCCTATCTAATACAAACAACTTGCACACAGCTGTATGGTTTCAAATAACTAATAATAATAAGCCCTAGTAAATGATTGAACAGTTCTATTTGACTCATAGATATGACCCTAACAGGTACTACCATTCTAGGTTAGAGTGGACTTGAGAGAAATGGTAATGAAAGGATACTTCACATTCCTCAAATTTTAAGACTAGAGCCTCACCATCAGTTGCAGCTTAATGTCATACTCAGGACACTAAAAGGTTTCAAGTATTACTATGTAACTCTAATAATTCTATTTTATACTAATCATTTGTTTGCACACAAATAGTTTCAAGTATTGCTATTTAACACTAATAATTCTCTTTGATATTAATCATTTGTCTGCACACAAATAGTTTCAAGTATTGCTATTTAACACTAATAATTCTCTTTGATATTAATCATTTGTCTGCACACAAATAGTTTCAAGTATTGCTATTTAACACTAATAATTCTCTTTGATATTAATCATTTGTCTGCACACAATTGAATGATTTTAAGTATTGCTATCACAGCACAAATGACCCTCAGCCATCACCTTTAAGACAATAAAATAAAAACTTGTTTGCCACAAAAGTAATTTGATGAATACAGTCGAGACAATTATATAGGTACTACAGCTAGACATGTTTACTATGTTATGATTTGTAGCTGACAAAGGAATTAATATTAAAGAAAAAAAAAAAAGGATTTTAAAAAGGGAAGAGAAAAAAAAATAGAAAAATATTTGCTCTGTGTATTGGAAAATTACAATATGCTAGCTAAAAGTTTTTGGAACACACACAGTCATCCACAGCCTGTTTTGTTGTCTCACAACGCTTCAGTGTGGCTAGATATGCAGGATGCTTCAAGCTGTGATTGTACATGCATACACACACAGTATCATCTATGAATAAGTATATCCTCTACCAATTTTTTTAAATTTCTTTTTTTACTAAACTGTTCAATTAAATTATCAATAAATAATATTTATGTTGGATGTTATCAATCTTATTTCTGTGATCCTGTTCTGTTCAAAATAAAAGATTTATGAATTTATATTCATCCTCAACAGAGCTAATAAAGATACTAAGAAACTGTCTTTTTATTCAATTTAATTTTAGGAGGTATTTATAAGATTTTAAGACAACTAATAAAAATTAATAGAAATGGCTGACCAGAACAAAGTTACTACTGACAGAAAGGGTCTTGAAATATCAATAAGTCTTGTTAAAACACAGAAAAAATATCTACAAAACTGATTTATTTATTCATCAATTGTCAAGAATATCTTTAACCTATTTCAAATTACCAAATTTTAATATTTTCAACCTTTTTAAAAATCCATTTTTTCTTAAATTTAGACATACACATACATGCTAAAAATATTAATATTATATACTGATTTACTAAACAAAATTATTACACAGAAAATATTAATAGAACAATTATGATAAATTTTATACATTATCAAGTCTTTTTTTTTTTTTTTTTTTTTTTACAGAGAGCATGGTTTGATTTTAAAAGAAAATTTAAAATATATCTTAACTATTTCAAAACAGTTTAAAATTTGAAATTTTAAGAAGACTGCACAGAGCTGCTGTTAATGAGGTCAACCAACATGAAAGGATGAGAAAATATCTAGTTAAATTTGGGTTTTTAGAAGTAGGTGTTTGTAATTGAAGATTATTTCCAGGTGTCTTCAAGGTCTGATAACAGAACAAACAATGGGGCAACTATACTTTTATCACAGGTAAAAGTCTGTTCCCCTACCCTTGTACTGACAAATCTTAAACTAAATAAAGAGGAAGAAGACTCAGACATTGGCTAGGCCTAAGTCAGTGATTTTCCAGATGAGTTTCCATAAAAGAGAGGAAGTCTGATGAAATGGGAAACAACACCCTCCACACACACAGACTGGGAAGATGAATACAAAAGGGGTTGAAGGAAGGAGATCTAGTTGAAGGGGAAAGTAGTTTTAAGGCCAGGAAAGAGGCGGAAGATACAAAATACTAGAAGACATTTTCTTTCTCCCATCTTCCTATAAAACTAAAAAGGATATTTTTGTGTTGACAGGAAATGGGAGTTAAAGTCACTTTCTATGGTTCTTAGTTCCTTTTGTTATTTTTTTTTTGTTTTGCAACAACAGAAATTATATATTAGAGAAAGTTGACAGTTTGTAACTGGCAGGTATTGTAGTGAACACAAAGTACATAAAATCACAAAATCATATGCACACACACGTACACTTAATGTCAGAATTGCTTATTGGTAGAAAATTACAGGTGTGAAATCACTATTTTTAGTTGTTAACTGTGAATAAAATGATTTTGCTTTCAGCCAACAGTTTTTAGTGATGAAAACTTTGAAATCCAATTTAATTTTTTCATAAATGCTAGGGATGTCCAAAAACAAGCACATGCTAAAGCACTGTTTTAGGGGGATTTTTTTTTCTATTAATGATCAGATTTTAGAACTTTTGGTATTTAAAGCAATAAAAGATGTTTCAAAAGACTTTTCTCATTAAAATTTTGAAGATGTCTTTTTTATTGTTTTGTTGTCATTGGCCACCCCACCTCATCATTTTGTTAATTTTGCTTACTTAATAAAGGAATAGTTAAATTTTTTAAAAATAATTTCATGGGGAATTAGATTTTGTTGATATATCTTTTTTTTCTTTATAAATATTTGTCTATTTTGTCCATATGGATGCCTCATTTTTAAAGTTAAAAAAAATGTCAAAAAAAAGAATATTGCTCTTCTAGGCATTCTTTTTTTACTTTTTAATTTACCACTTCCTTAGAAGTAAGCTACAAAAACAGAGAAAAAATTCAGGCTTAATGTTTTTTTTTTAGAGGTTTAAAACTGACATTCATAGGTTAAACTGTTCCACTCACTGCAAGTGGCTGAGATTTTGTTAATATAAACAAACATACTGAATAAATTTGACTGAATAGATTAAAAAAAAAAAAAAAAAAAAAAAAAAAAAAAAAAAGTATTTTATCAAAATAATACTTTTTTAGTCTGTTTTTTTTGTGTGTGTGGTTCTACATTGGAAGCTCCCAAGAAAACCAATATGCATCATATGGGAGAGAAACCTTTTCCAAGAATATATTAACATAAAAACTATGGATTATTATTCTTTTGATCATCCATACTTTAAAAGGAAGGGTACATCACTTGAAAAAAAATCAAAATATAAAGAAAAAATCAGATAGCCAATAAAAAGAATGTCTTTTGTACATGCCTAATCAATACACAGCAGATTATTAAAATGTGTCTCAACTGGAAAAGACACTTTTTAGATAATTGAAATGAAAAGTACTATATTTAAAAACCTGATACTCTGTGTGTGTGTGTGTGTGTGTGTGTGTGTGTGTGTGTGTGTGTGTGTGTGTGTAAGGGAATGAGAGAAAGAGAATGTTAGAAAGAGTGATTGGGTAAGAGAGAGTTAATGTGATAGTGAAAGAGTTGCTATCATAATTATGTTAGTACACTGATATGAAATGATGCTAACAGTGATTTGCTAAGCTGACCAATTATTATCACTGTCAAATGAAAGCTATCACACTCAATAATTGAATAGGTGCTTAATAGTTGGAAATGGTAATAAATTACAAGAGTTTTTACTCAGTGCAAAGATATGAGAAAAAAAATTGATAAATCAAGTTCTGATCCCATCTATAGTTTATTTTGCACTCATAATCCAGAGAAAGATATGAATCCACCTCTTCACAAAAGTTCTGACACTGGCATGCTACAAAATTTTATGAAGAAGAGAACTCAATAAGATCAAGGATTTTCCTTTGTAGCTCGTACTATGTAAGAGATGAAATAAGACACCATCTTTGTGCATTGAGATAGTATGAAGTAAAGTCCAACATAACACCTCCAACCAATTAATAGTTAAAGAAAAGACAACACTTAAAAAGACATGAAATACTTCATTGTAATCAGTTCTGAACAATATCTACAACCCTTCAGTTTTGTGTTGTCTTCAGGCAAGATAGAGCACAAAAAGAAATAGAAATTCCCAGTCCTTGAAGATTCAAACCATAGGGTAGTACCCACTCATTGCACTAAGGGAGATGGTCATTAGTCCTGATATCTTTGTGGCATTAGCTTCAGGTGACTGATCAATTTTCATCACTACCCATGCACAAGCAAGTAGGGTTTCACATGAAATCAGAACTGGGGTTGAATTTGTTCTTGGAGGTGAATAAATAAAAGCTGTCTTGTTTTTGAGCAAGACAGGGCACGAAAAAAGGTAGAGGTGATAGTCCCTGGAGATTCTAACTCAGACATATCTCCCATTTACAGTAAAGGAGAGGATCAAGATTCACCCAGATGCCCTTGCAGCACACACTGGCTGCCTGAGACCAAGCAATTTTTAGCTGTACCCACACATACACAGGAGGTATGCTTCAAATAACTTATCAGAAGAAATGAAATTGGCAATCCAAGTTCAAATCCTGGAGGATGAGACTGTTTTTCACTTGATGTTAATGCTCTAGGGAAATTCATCAATTCTTCCCTAGTTATAGGTAAATAGTAGGGCAGACTGAGTTTTTTTGCCTTGGTAAGGAATACTGAGAAGGAAAACAATTTAAACTCCACTTGAAAACTGGTCTTGTGACAGAGGGTTTCAGTTTCTTTGTTTAATGACATATCAATCATTATGTGTTATTTAATGCCAAAGCCATCTTTGTAGAAGAACAGCAGTGATACTATTTAACCAATAACTGGGGAAATAAGATGTGGTATAGCAGAGAAAGACAACAGTGCTGATGTACAAAAATATCATTTGCTTCTTTTCTTTTCTTTTCCTTTTATTACTCAAAATGTATGGATGAGAGGGTTGAGAAATCTCCGAGGTTATATAATATTCTGGACACCCATGCAAATTCTCATGGTCACATCATCAACTTGGTGCTTAAGCATTGCATGTGGACATGCCTCCTCCTAGCATACCACCCACACAATGCACATGATCACACTTCCTTCTAGCATGTCACCCACACAATTTTGCAGTATTTCCACCAGGGACACCCATGTAATTTTTACTTTAGGTACCAGGTGCATTTCCTCTTATTTTCATTCCTAGTGTCCGACTCGTGCAGCTGCATTGACATGTTAAAGAGGGGTCTTCAAGTCAATATCCAACAAAAAGGGTTCATACTTTTTCCAAGAGTATTAGTCCAAAAGTAGAGTTCAAACTCACTCACTTTGAGGCTGCAGTCCAGCACTTTAGCCATTATGTCATGTGGACTTCTGCACCTTGTGACATAGAGGTTGGGTAAATATATACCAACACATACATTTGAGACTCCTAAATTAAACTAGATCTTGCATTGAATTTGCTCTCAAAGGAAGGTATATATATATAAACTTATCAAAAAACAATGGTAACACAAGCAAGAGTCAAAATTCCAAAATTGTGGGTTCCTTGTTGTCAGGATGGAGAGTTGATAAAAACACAGGTGCATCAGTTAATGGGAATAAGTCTAAGTTGTCTAATTGTTCAGCCTTTGAGTGAAAAAAAAGGGGTGAAGGTGGGAATTTTTATGACTGAATAAGAATTGTAGGTACCATAAGAAAGAAGATTGCCCAGTTGGCTGGGGCTGTAGAATACACCAATTGCTACTTTGCACAGGGTCAAGACCCCACTAACAAGTGTCCTGGATATGACACTAAACAATCTGATGGTGAGATTCCAGTAATGCTGGAGCTTTGGGGAATGCAGAGTACTCTTTCATTGACATCACTCCCAGGTCCACTCTGCCCTAGAGTGGTAGCACCTGATAGGATCCTATCTATGGGTCAAATAGTACTAAACTGCTTATTTATGCTAAACTGAATTGCTTGAAATAGAACTGTTTGACTAAACTGAATAACTTGAAATAGAAATGTTTTTGACAATCAAACTGTGTACTTATGTTGAACTAAATTGTTTAAAATGGAACAGTTTATTTGTATAAAAATGGATTTGGCATTAAATAACCAACTAAGGTTGATATGTCATAAACCCCAAACAAACAAACAATAAGAAAGAAGAATGTTTTTTGTTAAGATGATTTGCAGGTGGTAAACACAAATCTATTTGAATAGAAGCCAGAGTCCAGATGGGAATTTCTGACATAATACAGTCTATATCATTTCATTAAGATACAAAACTCCATTATCAAGTGTAAATCTTAATATCTGCTTGGGGGAAAAAAATTTTTTTAAATAAAGACAAAACCTTTTTTCTTATAGTTTTAACATTTTAACAGTCTTCTGCTTCTGTCACAATTTAGAAATTTTTAAGAGAGGAAAAAAGAACAAAAAACTAATGAGATTTAATTTGAGATGTATTAAAACTCCAATCAGTTTCATGAATTTTAATTATGAAATTTATTTTATATGTATAAAAAAAAAAAAAAAAAAAAAAAATCCTATCATCAAAATACCAGCTTCTGCTGATTGTGCAAAGAAAGAAAGAAAGAGAGAGAAAAAAATGCTGGTTCGGTGGAATGATGTTTTTTGATGTATGCTATAAAACAGAACATCATACGGGGAAATCTTCATTGGATGCCTGATATTTGCAGCCTAGTTCCAAATCTAAACTATGCTTAGTTTTTTTTATGGGCACCTAGCATGCTGTTATGGTCAACAAGCTAGACTAGCAAACTATAAATAGTGAATTTGAGTCTCACCGAGTGCCTCATACATTCAGCCTAGTGTCACAACTAAGCAAAGCTTAGTTAACAATTGCATCATATCAAGATTTGTGTTAGTATAATAACGTTTAAATGCTTTAACTTAGAGAATAAAGGATTTTCCAGAACAAATTGAAGCTTAATAATTGTGGGAGGGAGGGTCAATATTAGTGTTCACTACAGTTACCATAAGTTCTCAAAGGAGATGAATGCTAAATGTTAATATTAGGATACTACACTTCATTTATTAATTTATTTGCAGTTAATTATGACTTAACAAAGAAGGCAGACTTTGAGTATAAGTAAAGTTGGTGGCCTTAGTCAAGGGTGACCCGAAGGCTCTCTTTTCCATAGCTACAAAAACATTCCCTGGATTGCTCCACTTTATCCTTGATCCATACCTTATAATGCTGAGTGTTAAGCAAGGTGGCATCAAGTACCATTTTTTGAGTTTTTGGTATGACTCGACCTTGAATTGAACCCGGGTCTCTTGGACCATTGGTGAACACTACTCATTTGGCCAATGGCCTGGAATAAACCTTAAAAGAGAAACCATATCTCTTATAATAGCAGGACAAACTACGTTAAAGTAAAAATAGACAAGATGCAACAAAATAGCAAGTGTAGGTTATGTAGAGATAGAGACGAAATGATCAATCATATAATAAGCGAAGGAAGCAAATCAGTGCAATAGGAGTATAAGACTAGACACGACTGGATAGGAAAAATGATCCATTAGGAACTGTGCAAGAAATTGAAATTTAACCATACAAAGAAGTGGTTTATGCACAACCCAGAATCCTTCCTACAAGAGATACACAAACTTCTCTGGGATTTTGAGATACAAACAGATCACCTAATCTCAGCCAGATGACCAGACCTAATGATAGCCAACAACAATGACAAAAGAGAGAGAGAGAGAGAGAGAGAGAGAACCTGGCAAATAGTGGACTTTGCTGTCCTGACAGACCACAGAGTAAAATTAAAAGAAAGGGAAAAGCGGGATAAATATCTGGACCTTACTAGAGAGCTGAAGAAGCTATATAACATGAATGTGACAGTGATACCAATTGTTGTTGGTACAATTGGAACAATTCCCAAAGGATTGGTAAAAGGACTGGAAGACATAGAAATCAGAGGACAAGTAGAGACCATCCAGACGACAGAATTACTAAGATCAGCCAGAATACCAAGAAGAGTCCAGGAGACTTGCTGTCACTCAAACTCCAGTGAAAAACCATCAAGTAACACTGGTGTGAAAGATTCTCAAAGGAGTAGAATAATAATAATGGAATGAAGAGAACTTATTCCTAAAGTTCAGAAAAATTAAATGAAATCATTCCATGTGCACTGGAAATAGTTGTTTTGAGAATGCACAATAACATTTCCTCAACTTTTTAATAATCATTTCCTGATGTAGAAAAACACCAAAGAAAATGGGATTTTATGATTTCCACACAGGATGAAATTATCAACCCATCCAGAAATCACAAAATTCCAGTTAAAATTATTTTCTATTCAATGACTCTTTCTAAAAAAAATAATTTCATTCACTTGTGTGTGGGAGGTAGATTCATTATGAATGTCATGCAGGGGTGGGAATTTATATTGAGAAAAACCTTATCAAATCAAGCAGAGAACATTCAGTAGTTTTAAAACAACTTTTCCAGCATTATATTGGCATCATTCTGCAATGTAATAATTACACTAACAAATTTTTTTACTTTTTCTGGACAGAAAGTGTTATTTTCCAATTTTCATGCCTAAAGTAAATGAATACAACTTTGCTTTTGTGACCTGGGTAGTGAACTTTTCAAATTTACTCATTTTCCAGAACATTCCAGGTAGATTCAGTGCTGAGTAGCTGACAGACAATTTTCAAAACATTTTTGTATAACTTTAGAATAAATACATGTAAATTTTGATTCACTTGATGTTTTATTCAAACCCTTATGTAAATGAAAATTTGCCAATTGAATATTTTTCATTTTCCAGATGCAAAGTATATAGTAATATCCAAGGCACAAGAGCAAAGTCTAAAGGGAATAATGACCATTTTCTATACTTTTACAATATAAGCAATTAAGAAATAACACATATAACCCAGGAACAAAATTTGTGTTACAGAATGCTAAATAGGATGTTGCACCTCCACCCACTTATTTGTTTTTATAAGCTTGAGATTAGATGAATATTCATAAAAATAAAGACATGCTAAATAAGGTCAGTAATCCATATACACCTACACATAAGGATTGGAAATATTTATACTAAAACACAAGAGAATAAATATTTCCTGATACTTTTAATAATTCTTTCCTGAAGCTAATTGAAAAACCGGAAGGACGTTTTTGACAAATATTCAAGCAGGAACCAAATAAAGGATAATCCAAAGAGCATTCACCAGAACATATATCTTAACTAAAAATAGAACAGCAAAAGCAGATTTAAAACCTAAAACCTAAAATTTCAAACCTAAAATATTATCATCTGGTAAGATATTAACACTAGCAGAAGCTTAAAAAAAAAAAAAAAAAAAAAAAAAAAAAGAATGTGGTCAGCTAAGATCAGCATAGAATAGCATCAGTTGCACAGAAAACCACTCCTCCATAAAATATCAGCCTTCTGCTTAAATGTAAATGCAACCATTGGCAATAAATATCTAACACTAGCTGAAGTTGAGTAAAGAAATCAAGACTTGGATAATAGATGATTATTTTACAATTTATGGGGTCAACTAAAAAGGAGTAATGGGAAGAACTCACATCCAAGCTCTTCTATTCTTCAATTATATCTCCTCTCTGTTTCAAATAAGTTTAACATAATGATTTAGTATCAGGTGTGGATAATTTTGCACATGGGTTTTTTTTTTAACAAAACTGGGCTTAATAAATATTTCTAATTGTTAATATAGATTTTTATTTTTTTTACAATGATATGAACAGGAAAAAAAAATGATTAAGACCCGCAGTCATTGTACTATTGCATATAAGGATTGGAAATATTTGTACTGTAACACTAAGAAAATATTCCTGGATATTTTTAACAATAGTTTCTCAAGACATAAATTGAGAAAGAGGAAGGATGCTTTGTTTTTCATAATTCAGTTAAGAGGCAAATAAAGGATAGTGAAGAGGGTAATGACCAGAAAATAAATCAGCAAAAAAGAGATTCAAAATATAAAACATTAATATTTCATTTCAGTCTAGATTCTCTTCTACATATGATTTTTTTTTAATGAATAAAGTATTTGTTGTCAACAGCATGGATAGGTATTATTTATCAATAATTAAAATTATATACATAAGAAATATAAAAAAAAAAAAATCACAGTTCATTTTATGGGTTTAAAGTATTTGGACAAACAATCTACTTGTAATCACCTGGTTCTGAGTTAAAAACAGGAACATTATGCAAGAAGAACCCAAAATGACTGCAATCAACATAACAAGGCTTGATGCATTTAATCGGGTTTTATGGTTTTAAATGCTAAATTTTGGGAGAATCTTTAAAAAATAGACTTATTTTTCAATTAAGTTTTTTTCTATTCAACCAAAATCTTATTCAGAATCAATCAAGGAGACTGAAATGGCAAATTCACATTCCTATTTGAAACAGTTGCCAAACAGGCAAATTAATTTGAATCCCCCACAGATCAAAATTCAAGATATCCCTTATGATTTTAGGTAATGAAATACAGGTTTGGTTTGGTTTGGTTTGATTTTATGGCATATCAACCTTTGTAGGTTATTTAACGCTAAATCCATTTTTATCTAAGTAATCTGTTCTATTTAAAACAATTCAGTTTTGCATAAGTACACAGTTTAATTGTCAAAAACATTTCTATTTCAAACTATTCAAGCAGAACGATTCAGTTAAGTGTAAATACAGTTTTAATGTCGAAAAACAGTTCAATTTGAAATAATTCAGTTAAGCATAAGCACGCAGTTTAAATGTAAGGACGGTTTAATTGTCAAAAACATTTATTACAAGCTATTCAGTTTACTCAAACAATTCAGTTTAGCATAAGTATGCTGTTCTATTTAATCCATAGATAGGGCCCTATCAGGTGATATCACTCCAGGCCAGAGTGGACCTGGGAGCGATGGTAACGAAGGGGTACTCCGCATTCCCCAAAGCTCCAGCATTGCTGGAACCTCACCACCAGACTGTTTAGTGTCATATCCAAGACACTCGTTGGGTGGGTCTTACCCCTGTGCAGAGGTGCAGTCAGTGTATTCTACAGCCCCAGCTGACTGGGCAATACACAGAGTTAAATGTAAAACAGTTTTATTTCAGATAATTCAGTTTAGCATTAGTACACAGTTTAGACGTCAAAACAGTTCTATTTTGAGCAATTCAGTTCAGCACTAGTACGCAGTTCCAATGTCAAAACAGTTCTATTTTAAGCAATTCAGTTTAGCATAAATATGCAGTTTAAATGCAAAAATCAGTATAGTGAAAGAAGCACGTAGTTCTAGTCAACCCATAGATAGGACCTGGGAGCGATGGCAATAAAGGGGTACTCAACATTCCCCAAAGCTCCAGCATTGCTGGAACCTCACCATCAGATTGTTTAGTGTCATATCCAAGACACTCGTTGGGGGGGTCTTACCCCTCTGCAGAGAAGCAGTCGGTGTATTCTAGAGCCCCAGCCGACTGGGCCTAATGAAATACAGATTTTGAACTTTATCAAATACTGAGTAATACTTCCTATAAATTAACAGTTAACAAGGTAGTTTATTATTACTGTGTAGTTGTTTACTCTTCATAGGATGCTCACATTTGTGATCTTGTGCCAGACTAAGGTTATTAAACTATGGGATCTTACTGGAAAGTATCTGTTCTCCAAAATATTTTAAATATTGCAAGAAACAATTGCACAGCCTTGATTAATTTTGCTACCAATCAGAGAGGATTTTAATATGCATGCCTGACTCTCACATGGGTTTACTCGGTCAGCAGCCAAATTTTGATTACAATGACCAAGTGAGTAGATCAATAAAGCCTTGTGCAAGCGATATCAGTCTCTCACTATTGAAAATGTGATTTCAAACTGTGAATGAGATTAAAGAGAATGAGAAAACACAGCTAACAGCAATCTGAAAAGAAAACTTTTCAGTCTATTTTGAAAAGTGAAATGTATGCTGGGATAAATGTAAAAGAATCCAAAGGATTGTTGGTTAGTTTTACAGCATATCAACCCTTATGGGTTATTTAATGGCTCTATCCTGATTATACATATATATTAAGTATAATTTGTAAACAAATAGTCAGTAGGTAACAATTTTTATATTAGTTAGAGCTCATTTGTTTGTATACAGTTAAATGGTTTCAAGTATTGTTATCTAACACTAGTAATTCTATTCAACATTATACAGTTAAATGCTTTCAAGTTTGGAAATGTTACATATTTCTATTTGACCCATTGATGGGACCCTAACAGGTACTATCACTCCAGGTCAGAGTGGAGTGGTGGCAATGAAGGAGTACTCCACATTCCCCAAAGCACCAGGACTGGAGCATCACCATCAGATGGTTTAGTGTCATATCCAGGACAAACTCTGTGTGTGTGTGTGTGTGTGTGTGTGTGTGTGTGTGTGTGTGTGTGTGTGTGTGTGTGTGTGTGTGTGTGTGTGCGTGTGCTTTATCAATGATATTGAACACTTTATAAATACATTTAGAGAGAGAGAGAGCTTCTGAGTTGTAAAAAAATTAAATCCAACACTCACCTATATCAAAGTCATCTGCAATCTTGTGTTCTCCAGCCAATCGACAACGGCGACACAGGTACCAGATCACCACAGTGGCCACAAGCACAATCAGGCAAAATACTGCAATCAACGCAAAAGATAAATCGCGCCAATATTTACTATCCTCCTTGGTAATCCTTTCATATTCTTCCACACGTGGATTGGTCACTACCCTGTGTCCAGATTCCTTGTCAGTCTCATACTGATTAGCAGAGAAACCGGCATTTGGTGCCACATTGTGGGCATTAAGATGGCCAAATGCGTCAACAGCCAAGTGCGAAAACTCAATAGAGTTCATATATTTTGTTTTGTTCTCACGATTACCATGCCGATTTCCAACAATTATAGAGTCTGAAGGCAGATTATGTTCTTTGTAGTCACCATCTTTCTGACTAAATGATGAAAACTTAAACTCTAGGAAGGGTCCACATGTAATGTCTTCATTTTGCTTACAAGGTTGTCGGACAATCTGATTAAGGGGACATTCTGAGCATTTCATGCACTTACTGAGGTCGGCATTATAGTACTGTCCTTTCTCACAGCTTGATGCAAGTGTTACTGTCAAAAGATGTAGCAGCAAGAGACACAGAACTAATGGAAAGCCCTGGAAGAAACCCATGGCGCTTGTCTTCTGTTGTGCCATCTTGTGAGACACAGAGTTAACAGGGCTGAAAGTAAACAAAAAAAAATATATATATTATTGCTTTATAAATATTATTTCTTATATATGCATAGCAAAAATATCAATGAAAATTTAAAAGTTCTTTTATGGTAGTGTACCTGACACAATAAAGACAGGATCTTTGTTAACATTAAATTGATCAATGAACTGTAATAAAATTTCTCTAAAACATAAAAACTTCAGAATATAGTAATATTAAAAAGAGATTGTTTTTTTGTTCAATGATATGATCTAAATCAGCAGTCTCAAGTACACATTTAAGTTTTGTAGTCAATGTTTTCCCAAAACTTGGTGACTGATTTTAACAGCATATCAATCTGTCTAGGGTTATTTTATGTAAAGAGGTTAAGGAATTGCATTCATTGTACATTCATATTTACAATTTTAGTATAGTTTCTTAAGATGTTTTTTTGCACATAGTCCTATTGTATACAAATAATTTTTAAACAGATCTATTTGACCCATAGATGGGACCCTAACAAGTATTACCACTTCAAATCTGAGTGGACTTGGGAGTAATAGTAATAAAGGGATATTCTACACTCCCAAGAGCTCAGATGCAGTTTAGTGTCATACCAAGGATGCCTCTGCATTTTAGGAAGGGGTCTTATCAGTCAGTGTATTCTACACATCACTGACAGGGCAACCTAAAACTTGGGCATTTCATACTTATCAATATACTTTTAGATATCTACCGTCATATACACATTCATTTTAATTAATAAAGGTTTTCTCTACCAGCCAATAAAGCTCTATTGCAGTTTAGCACTATAACTGGTGGAAAATGCAGACCCCGTCCTCATTTAATTTTTGATCCACTGTACCTCTTTCCCAGAACATAATGGCCCCTTTGTGTCCTCTAGTTAGAAACCCCTGCTTTAAATCATTGTTTTTTAACTATCAGCTAAGACACAATTTTGCAATGGAAAAAAAAAAAGAAAAAAAAAAGGAATTTGCAATAAAAATTTTGCTTTGATATTGAGCAAACTTTTAACAAAGATAGAAAAAGAAGTAAGGTTTGTTGAAATAGAAATTTTGTGGTCATACATAATTTAGTAATGTTTCCTTAAATCCACTCCCTTCAAGTATATAAAAATAAGTTAACT
The DNA here is from genome assembly GCA_963585895.1 of Sepioteuthis lessoniana. Taxonomy (NCBI): domain Eukaryota; kingdom Metazoa; phylum Mollusca; class Cephalopoda; order Myopsida; family Loliginidae; genus Sepioteuthis; species Sepioteuthis lessoniana. The sequence continues at coordinate 79,105,243 of OY757909.1, read as the reverse complement.
GAAAAGAAATTATCAATTAATTTTAACAATTAATCCTAAACAGAAAATTAATCAGATTTTTCTTCATTTCTTAAAAAAAAATCTTTGTTTCAATCTTGACTATTTTCCATTTTGCTAATAAAAATATCTGAAGACTGCAAGTTTGAAAAAATACCAGTGGTTAACATTTTGTAAAGTACAGAACATCAAATGCTGATTTTCAAGACAGGCACCATTAAGAAAGATTGTATTCTGTCAGTCTTCTGAATTCTATTTGGCTTTATGTTCAGAAAATATCAAAAATAAATAACTCAATGAGTAAAAGAACTCCAAAAGCAGAACTGGCGAGTATTAAAGTTCAGGACTTTAAATAGTGATTTTCAAGGCAGGTACTCAGACTCTCTACTTAGAAGGCAAACACAATACAATTTTCCTCGCTTCTAATTTCTCCTATTTGACTTTGTGTTAAATTTAGGAAACATAAAAAATAAATACCTCAATGAGAATAAGAGAATTCCAAAAGCACAACAGGCAACAAGCACGAAAGAAAGAAACCCATAAACTGGAGGGAAAAAAGCTTGAAATATTTAATATATCTAGAGAAATGTTCTAAAAATGGATAAGCTCAAGAATGAATGAACGGCCTGACCCTCCTGGGAGGATATGAACAGGAAGTACATTTATAGCCAATATTTCACTAAACTACTTAAAAGGAAGAATAATAGGTTATTACAACTTTATAAGCTGCTACCAATCCTTTTTCTCCCCATTTAAGATAGCAATGACCTTAAGTAAGAGGAGGTTAATGATATGTCAAGATGAGTGGGGTGTTATAACAATTGACATCAAAATGATGATGATATTAACAGTAATGATACATATCATAAAATGATAGAGCTAAGTCTATTGGATGATAGCTGTTAAAATGATGTGGGCTGACATTTCCAGCAATGAAGGGAGAGTGTAAGAGTGAAGTAGCAGATAAAAGGTTTTCATCATTATGGAAAAGTAGTGCAGGGGGGGGTAGGAAAAGGGTATTTAACATAAGAATTTCTGCTGTTACCCCCTGTGGGTGCTATCTCAGCCCAACCAAATAAGAGGTGTGGTTTGACCTCATGTTGAAAGATAAAAGAATGTTAATTAGTTGCCACCACCCACAAGACTAAAAATATATGATGTAATATCTCTTTATATATAATTGCAACTTGCAAGAGAATAAATGAAGATACTTATAAACTAAGTATGGTAAGATATCATCTAGAGAATCAATCAGGATGTTCATCTGGGATTTTTTTTAAATTTATTTTTCAGTAAATAAACAGATAAGACGCAAAATATTGTTCTTCAATAGCTGAACATCCTGGTTTCATAAAATATATCTTAAACAAAGTAGATTGAATTATCTAATTTAATGGTATCATTTTTTCCAAGCCATGCAGAAGAAAATACGGATAAGGCTAATTCCACATTTTTTGCCAAGAGGTAATATACTGAGTGTAGTTGCCTTGGTTCAATTAAGAAAAAAAATTAAATTTCATTATTTTTATACATACTATTTGTTAGGTTTGATGTAAGCTGGTTTAATTAGGGATGCTATAGCCTAACAGACTAGAGAAATTAATTGGGGAAGAGAACAAATTCTATTTGTGCTTCAAGGGATATAATTTGGGGAGAACAAATTGAGGACTGAACCTCTGGGCTATATTGTTAAATAGTTACTTAGATGATACAGTATAGGATATACAAACTCCTATCAAGAGTGCAAAGTTTATATTTCCATCAGAGTTTGTGGGGAAAGAAAGGAAAAAGAATATAAAAAGAAAGATCAAAGTTGAGTCAATTATATACACTTATGTAAATAAATATAAGAGGAATCAGGATAAAATATACTGCACAGCATTCAAATAAAAGGATATATATCTTACTTGACAGAATTCAAATGACTTTTTTGTCTAACATTTTATAACTTACAGCCACCAAAGAACTCCAGAATATGTCTTTAGTATCTCAGTTTTTGAAAATTCAAAAATTTCAAGTTTTTAATAAGTTCAATTTATAATTATCTTTTTGTTGAACCATATAAAATAAATATCTAGTTGAGAATTTCTTAAGTAGAAACCAAAGTTATAACTCTTTTTCCATTCATAGGAAAAAATCCTTTGGAAAAAAATCTTGTGCTTACATTTGTAGTAATAACAATGACCATTTGAAAGCTAAAAATGTTAACATCTCAAAATTGTTTATCTTACTCTCCCATTTATACCAAGTAAAAGACTAACAGACAAATGTCAAAACATCAGTTATTATCCTTTATCTTATGAAGATTTTATTCAAATTAGATAAATACTTGATTTTTGGTAGATTTTTAAAAATTTGTTATTATGCAAATTATTACACACTAACACAGTTTTACAGTGAAAACAACTTCTCAAATTTTAAAATTCTCCATTTCTTTGCTTTTCCTTTTTTAATTGTTTTTTACATTAACTCAGTTTTTATATCAGATTTCGCTAATCATTCTTCTTCCAAATAATACAAAGTTTAATACAGCTTTTCTTTCTTTTAAAAGTTAGGACATTTTTATGAATTAAAAGAAAAAGTACAAAGTCTTTGGAAGTTCTTTTGTGAAGGGCACTACAACGAATATCACCTTTGGGCTGCACTTAGCATAATGATTATTGCCATAGGAAATGGAATCAGCAACCAGAGTTCAAATCCTGGACCAGGCTATTCGCATTTTACTTTGCATTAATGCCTTTAAGTTATGGATAACTAGTAGGGTAGACTGGGTTCTTTAGCCTTGATGAGGCAACCAGTCTAGAAGGAAAACAAAATTCAAGCATACTTTAAGTAAAAAAGTAAAGTAAAGTTGGCGACCTTAGTTGACGGTGACCTGAAGGCTCCTTTTTCAATAGCTACTACACCTAGTTGAAGGAGAGGGTGCTACTCCATTTTACCCTTGATCCTTACCTTATAGTGCTGAGTACTAAGCAAGGTGGCATCAAGTGCCAGTTTTTGAGTCTTTGGTATGACTCAACCTGGGATTGAACCCTGGTCTCCTGAGCCATTGGTGAACACTACTCATTAAACCTTGGGTCACACCCTGCCCATTACCCCACCTCCCATCAGATATCAGCAATGGTTTTAGAACTTGAACGCCATTATAACTAACCAGCATTGCTCTAACAATACGACAAAATACCACCAGGTTTTATTGGTTTTTATGTCACTGTATACAAATACTAGATCCATGCAGATACAGCTTCTGTTCATTCTTTAAACTCTTATGTTTCCTCTAATATAACTATTCGAAATTTGAGTTGAGTTAATATAATATGCATAAGCAACAAAAAAAAAAAAAAAATGCAGTGCAGCCAACAAAGCTTTTAACAGATAAAGACTGTTGGGTCAGGTATGGTTTTAGGACCAAAGCATCATTACCACTAATCCAGAACACCATAACATTATTTTATAATACCACCAGACTGTTGAGTTTTTTGTCACATTGTGGGAATGCCAAATGAAAATGTAGTCTCTTTGTATATTCCTTTGTTATACTCACAAAATTCCAGCAATAAAGTGTTAATTTACTGATGTAAGATTTGAACTGAATAAATGACATATCATGCATGACACTGAACAAGAACAGAACTCCCATGAAATTCATGTGCAAAATCAGTTTACATCTCAATAATGAATCATTGATTCAATGATTTTATTTGAGTTATATGACTAGATGATAAGGTCCAATTCATCGGTAAGTGGAGATAATAGTCTACATTAGTTTAAGTTGAAACTAGTATTTTTAAAATGTTAACCTGTTATGATAAACAAAAGGATCCCAAGTACTGAGGGGAACTCCTAACTCTGGGTCCCTAATAGAGATACAACTAAAACCTCAACACCCCATTTCTAAATACTTGCAGATATTCATATTTTTTCAGCATATATCTACAAGCCCAGTCAATCATTAACTTGATGATGGGAACCATTTTGAATCAATCTTTTACATTGCCATCTTATTTTGTAAAATCAAATACAGGTTATAAGATGGTTACTGATGTTCATAAGCTGGTTAGTATGACTTAAACAAAAATATAAACATATATCTTACTTCCCTTGCAAATCAGATACTTTGAGATTACTTAAGTTTTTATTATTGGCATAAAAAGTAGAGTTTAAAATTAGGGAGTAAAAAAAAATCAAATAATTATGCCCAAGTGTAGGCATGGCCCTAACAATTCCAGAAAGTTTGGTCAAACTTGTGGTAAAAATGGCAGAGTTTAAGTGATATGGACAGACATTTGGTGAATTATAAGATACAAAAAGATCACCCATTAATCTTCCGAGTTCCCATTGTAATAATGATCCATGATGATATAGATGCTTCTATTTAAGGATGCAAGCATTCTAATTAGCACTTCAAAGTTCACTATCACCATTATATTGAGAATTAGTATGATTAAAAAAGGATATGAATCACAAATACAGAAACTCATTTTGTTGCAAACTGAAAATTACTTTATTCACTCAGTTTTAATATTTTGAGTGCACTGCTCTGATAAAAACCTCACTATTAAGTGTTTGTTTGTTTTTTTGCTAAGTTACTGTTACATATACACAAACATAATAAGCATTTTAGTTACAATGTTTCTTTGACAAGACATAATTGTTAGTTAAAAAAAAATAAAAAGTTGGCCAAAGGCTACTTGGCAACACTTGGACTTACAACACTTAAATCCTTCACACTAGACAACAATACAACTGACTAACCACAATAATTACAAGATGATTAAATACAAATAGTATCACTTAATGTACATTTTATAATTAGTAAACATGAGGCTTGTGTCGAATGCACAGTTTCATATGTTAGTACAAATGTGCCACAGAATTGCATTCAGAGCCCCTGCAGATACCAAATTCTATTGATTCAAGTTTATTATATAAAATGGTATATTTGCATACAAGCTATATATATATAAAACACCTATAGACTTTAAAATCATCTCTAGGTCATGATTAATACTCCATACATTGTAAATTATATACAAATAGTTGTGATACTGTAGGTATGAACAAAATGTTCTGAGAGTAAATGACAACACTTGAAGAGAGAGAGAGAGAGAAAGACTCTAAACTTATAAGAAATCTTTTTTATGTCAAACTCTTTGCAATCAGAAGAAAGACAAGGAAAAAATCCAATATGATAGTTATTAACTTTATAGAATAGAGGATATTTGTGAAAAGTTGTTTACCTATAAATAAATATAATCTGTATTACAAAATTTTAGGCATAAAACATCAATTTTAAAAATTTACTAAAAATGTGTTAATTATTGGGTTTAAAAATTTTTAAATCCAAATTTTGAAGAAAACAAACACATTAAGGGTGTCCAAAACATTAAAGGTGAACAATGCTGAGAGAGAGAGAATCTGTGATATGACAGGAGACTACAGCAGGGTACACCTACATGACAAATTCAATTAATATCACCACCTTTATCATAAGATAATATCTTAATATTAATAAACAGTATAGAATGTATTTTTTAATACTATTATAATTTTTCTTTTAGATAAAACTTTCTTTTTAATAGAATATCAGCCTTTGTGGATCATCTAATGCCAGAGCCATCCTTCTAGAACATTATTGGTACTATTTAATCCAAAACAGGAGAGGGGAAGGGGGTTCATATGATAAAACCATCACCATCAATTGACTTGTATTATCTTCCATACACAATACACTCGGGTTGTCAGTTTAATAACAAAGAACAGTGTTCATGAGCTTCAAGGGAGATTTGAACTCACATTTCTCTTTTTCTGTAGCTTTATAAGTATTATTTGGACTTCTGTGATACCTTCCATGCTCACTTTGCTGAGGAGATAAAGCAACTAATATACACAACTAGGCTTCCCCAAAGCAGAAGGAGATTAGAGTTAAAGTCCAACTGGGAGACTATTCTTTATTCTTGTATCTGATATGCAATGTTCCTCATTGTCATAATCAATGTCTCAAAATCTTACTAGGTGCCTCATAATTGTAACCTGGTATAAAGTTTAGTAACAATTGATAAAGATAAAATCTATTTACAGGAAACAGCAGATTCTCAAAGTATACATAGGATAAGAGCAGTTAGCCAACTTGATTTACATAAGTTATTTCCAAATGAATCAAGAGATAAAAAAGAAAAAGTGAATCATGAACATTTGATACCTTTTATAGAACAATTCAAGTATCCAAATGAATATCAATTAATCCAAAACATAGCACAACCTGTTTAGAGAAATAAACTTAAATGAAAATAAAGGCAACTTTTTCATTGTGAATAGTGATAGCATCAATTAGTCTCACGCCACCATGAATCTGTTGTCCAAAGAAAGAGCTAATATAAGTGAACACCAGAGTCATCGCAGAAGTTGCCAGAATGAGATTAAAGACAATATGGGCCTGCCTTTAGAACTTCAGTTCCTCATTCAGAATTCAAAAGTTGTCTCCCACTCTCTATCCAAAATTGGTTTCACACCAAGACTTGAGAAACCAATCTGCTCTACTATTTTATGCATATGTGACTGAAGAAATGGATTCAAGCCTTTCTCAAGGGCATTAGTGAGATGTGAAATCAAACAACCTCTGCCAGAATTTGGTTTGCAGATTGCATTTTTTCGTGTATGCAGAAGAATAATTCATCGACAATGTTTGCTTAGAAGCAAAGACTAAGATTCTTATTTTTAATGAAGCATAGATTTCCCACTGAAAAGCTCAAATAAAAGATATGATTCTAATTTCAGCTGTTCAGAGTAATGAATTATCTTTTTTTTTGCTACCACCTTCAGCCAATCCATAATGAAAGAGAGTCCCTTTTTTCCAGAAATGATAGTCAACCAAAAAGAAATAATGCCAAGTATACCAGCTGGCTCAGCTCAATCCTAGCAATGAGAGTCACATAAATAATTCCAGTAACCCTGGTAAAACCAAATATTTATTTTTTAATAAATTGGATGTCCTCCAATTCTCTCTATGCAAGGCAAAATATCCACATTGAACTGATTTTTTTCTTTTATATCTCTCCATTATATACTGGTTCTGTTAATATATTTGCTACTATTCTTTTGTTTACTGCCATTTCTGGAAAGAGAAAGAGTGAGAAAACATTTTCTTTTATGAACCTGAAGAAGGCTGAAGAATATATTTGGTTGAACTTTATGATTTAAAAAAAAAAAATTCAATAGTCTTGGAAAAAGAAGAATTCTTCAGAAAATTATAGAAGGTATCCAAAACATTTTGATTAATTTTTAAAATCAAACTTCTCCATTAAGTACAAAGGATTCAGTAAAATAACTCATAAATTCTTAAACATAAAGGATCTTTTATTATTAAACAAGACAACGCTTCTTACAATGAGAAAAGAATAAAGAACCCTCCTGAGAATACACCAAACAAAATTATTGACTGAACAGTCAACATGAAAAATTTCAAAAATGAAAAATCAAACTCATTTATTTTTTAATGATAGGACACCAATTCCTTCATAAATAACCAAAAACAATTAAATTAGTCATAATATCTGAGTAATTTAATTTTGATACTGAAACTATATTATGTCTATAATATTGAAAGTTTTTGATTTCAAAATCTGGAACTGAAGTCATTTTTTTTAACTCTTAGTTCTACAGTCCTGATAAGAATTAAATAAAAATTACATTAGGCCACTGCCAATGTCTTTAAAATTAATCTGTTCAATATATATTTTTATAGCATCATTAATAATAGTGTTCAGTATATAAATGTACCATAGTAACCGATTTAACTTTTATTTTCTCATTTTTTTTTCTTTACTTAGTAAAACAATTATCATCACAAATCTTGAGTTGTCATCAGCTTTTGACCATTTCGATTGGATAGTTTTACAGCATATCAACCCTTATCAAGCTATTTAATGCCAAAGTCGGTCATTTTTTTTTGCAAGCAATTCTAAGTTTTAAGTAACTGATGATAATCAATTGTAAACAATTATAACTTCAAGTAACAATTCTTAATACTAATAATTTACACACACTCACATAATTTTAAGCATTTCCATCAAATAATTAGCACAGTTATGATTTCAAGTACACCTATTTAATATTAATGATTTCAATGCAATTATAGGATTTCAATTATTTCAAGTAATTGTATAGTTTTATGCTTTTGGAATAAGGCCTAAAGGAAAATAAACTACGGGAACTAGAGGTCAGAAGAAGAATTGAGACCATCTAGACCACACACGTCCTTAAATCAGCTAGAATACTTAAAAGAAACCTGGAGATCTGAGGAGACTTGCTAGAACTTAAACTTCAGTTAAAACTGGTGTGAAAAACTTGCATAATGAAAAGAATAATAATGACAATCATCATCATCATCATTTGCAAAGAATTATAGCTTCAACTAACAATTCTTAATACAAATAATTTGTACAGTTATATAGTTTCAAGTATTCAAATTTAATACTAATAATCTTCAATTGGAACCATTGAACTTATAGACGAGACTCTAACAAGAATGACCGGATTGAACCTGGGAGCAGCAAAAAAAAAAAAAAAAGAAAAAAAAAAAAAGGAGACTCCACACTCATCAGGGCACCAAAACTGGAACCTCACCACCAGATATATTTTTCTCCTTTTTAAACCAACCCCTCCATTTCCATTCCACAGAGTTAATCTGATAAGTTCTCACAGCACAACATTCCCTATTATGAATTCATATATAAAATAGATAAAATTACAAGTCATAAACTAAATAATAAATATACTTTTAGCAGTTTTCCAGACAACAATATCAATGGAATCATTTATTATTGCTATTTCTGTCATATCTAAGATGATATTGTGATGGTAATTTCACAAGAGATAGTTATAGATAAATGAACAAATTATTTAATGGTATTTCAAGGCTACTTGTTTGAAGCAGCAGCTAAGGAAGATTGACTACAGTAACAATGGTTGACAAGAATAACTTGTAAACCATTGCTTCATGCTAACACACACACACATATATATAACTAAGCTTAGCTTAGTCAGGTACAGGACTGCATTAGTGGAGTACTCAATGAGTATTGAAATTACTACAGTGATAAAGATATGTTTTGCCATCTTGACCATTAAACCATAAATTACTTACTGCTCTATCAGCAGGGTGCAGAATATTCAAACTGTATTCTCTGCAGAGGGGTAAGATCCTCTCTCTCCCAAAAAAGAAGTGTCCTGGTATGTACTAAACATCTGAGGGTGAGGTTCCAGTTCTAGAGAGAGTGCAATAACCCTTCATTGCCATTAATCTCAGGTTCACTGGCTTGGAGTGGTAGTACTTATTAGGGTCCCATCTATGAGTCAAATAGATCTGTTTGAAAATTATTTGTATTAGATAGGAATACTTGATATCATATAGATGTGTGCAATGGAATATTCAACTACACAAAAAAAACATAAATAAAATGTTCAGTGTACACAATTCCCTAACCGCTAGACATAAAATAACTCCAGAAGGGTTGACATGCTGTTTCAATTAATCAATTATGAAGTACATAATAATTAATTAATCAACTAAGTTTGCCACAAGTTGTGCAGTATTTAATGAAGATTGAACTCATTACACTGGCAAAGAAATTTACTAACCAATGTGCAACTGTGGACAGGTTCCAACAAATCATTCAATACATGTCATTAATTTATCAAATTTCATTTTGCCTTTTAAGCTCCAAATGTAATTATATACAAAATGCATTTTCTAATTGTTAAGTAATAAATAACCTCTACTCTTATTTCTGATTACAAAGGCTTTATTTGTATTTCTAGAATCCATCAGTCCCATGGAACTATAGATCTGAGCCTGGATCTCAATAGATCCGAGGTGAGGTTGAATGAAAGACCATTAGTTGCCCATGCAGTAGGTCTCCCTCTTCATGATACTGATATTAACTGAGTGGAGGGTCAAACTTATTTACTAAACTTAGTTTAGTGGTGGTTTGGTTTGGTTTTCTTGTTTTAATGGTATATCAATCTTCATAATTTACTTAGTTGTGGTACAAGAAGAAATTGAAAACTATTGAAAAATAAAAAAGGGATCAAAGATTCAGCCGAATTTGTTTTGTTTACATGGTGAAAAATATTTTTTTTCAAATTTAAATTGAGGATAGAGGAATATAGAAACTGATATTTTTAAAAGGATCTAGTCCACACAATGGAATCTTAGAGACAGCTAGTTAATATTTAACCCAGTAATCTATATAAAAGCGTTTGATAAATCAAAAGTGCTCAAGTGCTAGCCAGCAGAGCAATATAAAATCTCAAAGGAATTAAGATCTCACTTATTATTGCTTCATAACTATGTTTCATAAGTTTTCAATAGAATAGAAGACAGTCGTCAGATGAAAGTTCATACACATTTAGGCCATTTAATAAATTAAAGTTTTAGTATCACTTAATATTTTCTTTAATTGGCAACGGCAAGTTCAATGAGGAAAATTTCTGTGCTTCCATACTTCAGTATTGTGTGGGAGGTTTAAATCATAACAGCAATTTTACTATATTTTGTGTTTGGGTAACTTGATTTTAAAATATTCTCTGTACGTAAAATATGAAGATAATTTCCTTCCGAAAAAAAAAAAAAAAAAAAAAAAAAAAAGTAAATTTAATACAATTTTATTTATTTATTTGTTTTTATACGAAGTAGTGAAGCATTGACAAAAAACCTTTTATTGTCTATCTTGACAGCAGACAAGTCATATAAAAATACGTCGACAACATTACATAAAAAAAGTTCACAGAATAATTAATTAACATGTTCAGCGCCAAAAGACGTTTAATTAACGTTTTCACTTTACATGTTAAGCCGGGAAAAAATAAATAAATGAAAAATACATTGGCAATGAAGATGTTAATTCCTCTAATGTAAATTACCTGTTTATTTACCCAAGGATTTTTTTTTACATTTCTAAGTTCAGGTCGAGAATAGATCATCGCCACAAGGCAATGTTTAGTCCCAGAATCTGCAAACAACCAGTGAGTTCGAGCCTCATTTCGGGCTCCATCATTATTGCCTTGTGCCAGAATAAGTTTAAGTTTTAAGCTAAATTTTTACAGAATTCGGAAATAAATTAATTGAAACTTTTTAACTAGGTTAAAAGGTTTTAATCTGCACTTGAACAATTAAAACTAAAACACTTGGAAAGTTTTTTTCAAGAATGTCAAATCAACATATTAAAAAAAAAAACTTTTGCAAAGCAATTCTTTAATACAAGATACTGTGAAAAACAGATATTTACAATGTAACAGTTGTAATTTGAACGTACGTAAAATAAAAATAGTTAACTAAAAAAAAAAAAAAGGAGGAAAGATTCCGTTAAACGTGACAATTGTATTTCATTAATAATCAATGCAATCAAAGAAAAAATTACTTCATAAAATGCATTAAAGAATTTAAAACAGAACATTACCAAAAAAATAGTCTTTAATGCAATCATTTGTTATTATTGCAGGCTGTCTGGAAAGTAGACTATTTAAAAGCGATTTTTCCTTTACACTTAGATTCTTGCTAACAACATTAAAAGATGGTCCCTATTGAAAACATGATGATCAAGATATTTTCTCTAGCAATTTATACGGATGGCCAATAATGCTGTATTAAAAACGTTTTTCATCAAGTAGCATAACTGTTTTGGTAGATAAATCAAAGCTTATGTTTCAATTAGTAACTTTTTTCTTTCTTCCTAATCCGTACTTTGCAAATTAAATACAACTTAATTTAACAATTTTACATTAAATCAAAAAATATTCAAAAGTTTTCGGACATCATGATTTTCAAGTTCGTAAAATTAAATTTAAGACGCATTATTTGAGAAAATATTTCCTTTAATTTATTTAAATTATAAAGTAAAAGATCTTTTTTTCCGGTTAATAAATCTAAAATTTCTGAAATATTCCTCATAGTCAATCAGGATTACTTAAGTTTTTTCCTCCAATACTAAATGAATAATTGCTGCTCAAATATCCCAAATGGTGTCTACTGTATACGATAATTTTTTATTACTCCAAATAAGGTTTCGAATGAAATAGAGTAACTTTTGACTGTTCAACTATCAATACTTGCCTTTCTGATAAATTGTTAAAAATTTTTCATTGTTAATTTCATTAAAAAAAAAATTATATAAATAAACTTTAAATATTAAATTTGTATTTTGGTATTGTAATTCTTTTTAAGTGTTTGGCATTCATTAATTAGGAAAATTGTTTTTGATTAAAAAGTTTTCGCAACATGACTTGAGAGAAAATCTCATTTTTCGGAGGTAAATTGTTTCATATTGCAAACCAAAGTGTATGTGATTTGTTTTGTTCTGAATGAATAAAAAAGAATAATAATGACAAAGTAGAAAATTAACTCTTTAAAAGTGATTTGTAATCGATAAGTGAATTAATTAAAAAGTTCAACTAAAAGTATAATTGACACAAAAGCGCTTAGGTACATTTTATTTTTTCCATATACTCCTTTCATTTTTACTATATCTCAACTGTTAAAAAATACTAATATTAATAATAAAGTCATTTTTTTTGTTTATTTTCGATTTTATAATTTCATTAAAAAACTGATTTATCCCAACGTTCAGAGATCTAAGGGCAAATTTAGTTGAGAGCTAAAATAAATAATAAAAGTGTGCAGAAAAAATTCCTCTTTTTCCAGCAACTTTGAAAATCGTTCAGGTTATATATGTGAAGCAGATCAATGAAATAGTTTTAATTTCACTCTTAAAGTGAAAATGAAAAATTATTTTCCCTCTATTTTTTATTCAAATTAAAAGATGCTTGAAATATTCACTACGAAATTTTTAAATGGTCTAACTTTTTTTTTTTTTTTTTTTTTTTTTTTTTTTACAGCAGACTAATTTTCGAAGGTTTTTGTTTAGATGTGGCACAAGGCCGTTGAAACGGGGCACCCAATGAGACTCTAACTCACTCGTGTAGGTGTGATATTCAAGCCTGCTAACCATTACGCCACCCTAGTCAAGCATATTAAAGAAATAACTTGAAGCATATATTTGAAAATACCAACTCACGAAGTTTTGATTTTTTCAAGCAATACTAATTATAGGACAGAAAATAAAACATTAAAGTGAAACTGATTGGTCGTGTACAGATCAAAGCAAGTATTCCTTTCAAAAACTTTATTCTTTCCTGTGATATAAACTAATGTAACTTATTTCTTCTGTAATCAGATCACGTCTTCCAACTTGTTATATTTTTAGCTCCACTGAACATCCATAGAAGAAAAAAGTGGGTCAATCATGCTTTCTCCTCTGCCAATTAATGAACCACACACAAAAAGTTGGTCAGCATTTTATGTTTATAGATAACAACACAACTTTACATATAGACAACTTATCTACACAACATTTCAATTGCCCCAACAATGTTTTATAATCATTCCAACAAGAAATTACGTACTTTTTGTTCCTATATAAACAATTTTGTCCAGCGGGAAACAAAGAAAAAGTCTTAGAGAGTAGTAGTAGTTTTTGTAAAGTTATTTTTTATCAACAAATTTAGGGGTTCGTTTTTTTGTTTTGTTTGTTTTTTATCATCAATTTTGAAATAAGTACGAGTCGTTAATCAAATGTTAAGTGAATAAATTGAGTCTTACTTTTCCAGTCGCTTGTTTGACGCTGGCCCCTGGTACTTTTACGAGTTCACTAATAAAGTTTTTTTTTCTACTTTTTTTGCTTTAAAATCGACCTCAGCGACAAGACTTGTTCGAGTTGGTGTAAATGGACACTGGCAGATCGGAAATCTTCGGCTATTTCCGTGGAAACATTTAAGACGGTTAAGGCGAAAATAGCCGGAGTATGCCGAAATAAGTTGACATTGCACACTCGTTAAGTCGAAGAAAAAGTTTGTCGAACTTAAATCTTGTCTGTAGAACTGGTTTCTTTCACGCTCTTGTGCTCTGTGCATATTATTTTAATTGTTCTTTTTATGGATAGTTTAGTATTGATAAAATAAATTCTTAGATACTTTTTTTTAGAGATTTAGTAAAAACGTGTAAGTTAAGTTAATTTTTCAATTATGGTATAAATTAAAAATGACATGGGTAGGATTTGAACCAGCATCACATCAACGCTTTCTGCAAATGCGTTCCGTAAAATACTAAATAGTAAATAGATTTAGGCTATGAATACCATATCAAATTTTAGCCTTAGAAGATTTAGAAAATACCAGATATTAATTTCGGTTGGTTTAATTAAATACTTTTACGTAAGATTTTAAGTAATTTAGAAGAATAGTGGTTATATTTTCATAAAGTAAATGATTAAAGAATTCCCTGAAATTCTAAAGTATTTCATAGATATTACACACTTTATATTCAGATTTCCCTCGCTCACAAATGTTTTCACTGGGACGCTCCATACACGCACAAAGTGTATTTCATACCTGGAAATCTTTAAAACTTTGCTTTACAGTTTTTTGCAACTTTTCATTTATCAGAAGATTAAAATCTCGACCACTAGCTGCAACAGACACTTAAGGAAGGCTAAAAAATATATCGTGACATAAGAATTTTTGAAAAAAGTGTTTGAAAAAAATCAAAATAAAATTTGATCAATAAAAATGACATAAAACATTTTGAAAATCCTAAATACCCACTTAAAAAGTGATAAAAGCCTTCTATGTTCTAAAAATTTCACCTGGAAATGAATTACCCTTCACTTGTGTGGTGGAAGCCAAAAAATACCGACTAAAACATTTTTGTTCTTAATTTTCGTTTATTTAAAACTTTGTGAAAAATCGGCATCAAAAAGGTTGCAATGTAACAATCTGAAAAAGACGATTAATTTTATAACCTTCAACTTGATTGGATAAAAAAATCTTTTGCATGGCAAAAAAAAAATCTTACTGAATTAGCACAGATCCTTCTTGATTCTTCTTCCATTCATAACAAAGTGTCTTGAATAAGTTTCTATGATAGTGCGAGAAAATAGAAGAGAACTCATTTTCTCAAAGAAACCTTTGTTAATTTGATAAACAAATGATAGACGTCTATTTTTTTGAGATCCACCATTTTCTTACAAGTCAAAAAGACTAGCAAAATTCTCGCAAACTTTTATCTTCACAATTTAAATAATTAACTTTCTCTGGAAGATATTTCAGGAAGAAGCACTTTTTGACAGCAATAGAAGAATTCAACTTTCTTCAGGAGACATTTCTGGGAAAAGCATTTTTTGATAACAGAAGAATTCAACTTTCTCAAGAAAATATTTCTAGTAACCTTCCAAGATATGAACTGTTCAACAAATTTTTGTTACTGATTAAGTCTTGCAAAGAGAACATTTTGTAGAAATTTTCAAATCAACCTTAAAAAACGAAAATTTCTTCGGAAATGTAAAATGACCATGAGTTTATTTGCTTATTTTTTTTAAGTTTTGAGAGAGCTATCATCTTTTTCCTACATTTTTCTTCTTTTATTGTTGTATAGAAAATAATGTTTTGCTTTTGTTTTGTTTTTGTTTTCTACATTGAGTATTTTGGGCTTTATTCCTACATAATTTTTCTTTTTTAATATTGCTTTCTTTGGTCAGTTTACTCTTTTAAGAGATACAACTACTTCATATTGCTGTTTTTGATTTAAGGTACAAAGTTGTATATCTAGTATAAAATTAATATAATGAAGATACTTATCTGAATAATGTGTGAACTGTCTTTAAGTATGGTTCCCAAACTTGTTTACACTGTTGTCCCTTTTTCTTCCCACGTTACATCTTGTAGGGGGGACATATATTTATGGTAGATATGTTTAGTCCTCCACAATTTTAATGTTAATAAAGTTTATATAAGTTTTGCTTGGAATAAGGTACATGGAAAAAAGTAGTAAATGAATTAAGCCAATGGGTGAAGTTATGAAACGGCGTGGACAAAAGGAACATTCAAAACAAGGCGACGAACAAAACAAATATACTATAATAAAACAGACATTGATACATAAAAAAATAGTCGTGTGTGTGTAACTAACACAACTAAACTACAAAAAGGTTAATGACGGAAACGTCCTACTAAGTTGGATTACATATTTAAATGTCTTTCTTTTTGTGATTCGAAACAGTCGGTTTCTCTGAGACTGGAAAAAGTCTCTTAGTCGACGTATATTGAAGAAATGAATGTCTGCGAGGCTTATCCATTTTTTTGCTTTTCACTCCTGTTGATGAATAAGAAGAATGTTACACTGAAGAGAGAGCAAGTATACGCTGCAAAGAATTTGTGTAAAAAGAGGAAGAATGTTTGAAGACGATGTATTTATAGAAAATACGTGTCTTGGAAGTGGCTCCAAACGCAGAACGAAATTTACGCGCGGACGTAGTTTTACGCAGGTCACGTGGTTCTCCTGGCCAATGGTTTCCCGAGACTGAATATGTGTGCGTCCGCCATCTTTGTTGTGGGAACAAGTGGCATACCGTCCAAATTAAATTATAGGAGTGTAAAGTCCTATAATCTCAACCTCTACACATACAGGTTACAATTATTGGTAGAGTTGGTATTCTAGGGTGGATGATTAGTCATGTCCATGTTAACCAAGGTCCAATATTAACATTAATATATCCACTGATATACTAACACTGAATAAATTGAAGGTTTGGTGTGGTTTCTTTGTTTCATGGCATATCAACCTTGGTATGTTATTTAATGCCAAGCCATTCCCCTAGAAGAACAGTAGTGGTACTATTTAACTCTTAGCTGGGAGGATAAGGGGGTTCATACCTTTCCCCAAGGGTATTTGTCCGAAAGTGAATGTAATAGCACGACTGGAGTTCGAACTTGCTTACTACGATTCTATAGTCCTTCGCTTTAACCATTACATCACGGGGACACCCCCGAATAAACTGAAGAAAAGACAAGATAAGCTTATAACAATAAGGCAGAATAAGTTACCTCCTGTTATATTAAAAGAAAGAAAATAAAATGATGGAGGCGAGAATATTGATAAATTTCAACAATGTTTTAATGGCAGCCTAAATGAAAGAACCCTTGAGCTGTAAATCGCAGGAGGAAGAAAACAGTTGTAGAGTTCAGAAGGAATAAAGTAGCTGAATGTCAGAGCCGGAATTGAGTCGCTGTAGTCAAGACAAAAGAATTGCTGAAAACAGAGCAGGAATTGAAATGTTGATGTCAGAGGCGGAATAAAAACATTCAATTTAATGCTTCTGGGAGCCGTTGGTCTAGGATGGTTGATGTAGAATGAATTCCTAGGAACCAACTGTCCATAACTTAGATGAGCTCTCCTCATGGTGATGTGGTCTGCAGCTGGTTCTAACAAGAAAGAGGGGACAGGTCTGTCCTACTCGAAAAGTATGTGAGGAAGAGAAGGGGGAGAATGTGCTCTCTCATGTTGACTGGTCTGTCCTATTGCTAGCAAGTGAGGAAGCGAAGAGAGCGAGAATGGTTAGCACGGCCTTTTATGTTGTCCGGGGAGGTGACCCAGGCAGAATGGCATCAGTCATTCTCATTGGATGAAATATATAAATTCAAAACTCCAACGGCCAAAACAATTCCCGCACTAAATAATGATTTGAAATTTTTCTGCTCCAAGCTCATTCACACTTAAAGGAACATTAAATATATGCATAATAAACATTTAGGAATTATTACATGAATACAAAAATGTGTTTCTACAGATAAAATGTGAATATGGTGATCTTTATAATGTAAAAATAACTTAATTTTTCTTATTTTCCTATATTGTTGGGTGAAGTCTGTTTTTTGGGTTTTTTTTAGTCTTGTTTTTTTTTTTTTTCTTTTTTTTTTTTTGTAGTAGGGTGAAATATTACTAACAAGCTGTTTCTTTGAATGTTTTGAATGCTATTTAAATGCATAGGAGATAAAAGGCTGCCTGGACATTTTTTCATGCTGAATTCTTCAAAGTCTCAGTCAAAACCAGTCTATAAAAGAATCTTTTATCGCAAATCTGACGACTAAATTGCAATATTTGAAGTATAAAGTGATCGGTCTAATAAGTTCTTCTAATACCAATATGATAAAGCAAAAAAAAGGGGGGGGGGGAGAAAGAAAGAAGAAAATGACAAGATTCAACTTTTATCACACAAAGAAACAAAAGAGTTGAAAAATTGTTAAAAAGGTGAAACTTTTTAAGAATTTACTCAGGGGAGACAATCATTCCCTCTGTTCCTTCACTAGCTATGAAACGGCTCAGACATTATAATCTCTTATTGGTTTTTCTCATGTAACCAGCCAAACTTAGTGAAATGGATATGACCTCTCGTTCAAAGACTTTAGAGAGCCATTGGAACAATGGAGGCAGTGATTAACAAACTTGAAGACAAGGATCACTCTTCTAGTTTGAGAATTGAAAGGCTGAGTCTGGAGTTGAGTAAGAGATTTTCGTCAGAGTTGAGATATAGAACAATTATATTTGACAGGCTTGAAGCTTTAGCTCTTTCTTAGCCAATTTGGTGTTCTATACTAAAGATGGCTAAGGAAGTTTTTCCCCTTCATAATGATGGTATCAAAAAAGAAATACCACTAAGGAAGGCTAGCCTGGAAAATAAAGAAATATTTGTTTAAAGGTGGAAACACGTAAAAATATCAATATGAGCTTGTCAATTTTCTTCCAACCTGTTTGGGAAATACTAGGATCCGGTGACAACAGCAAGACATCTCATCAAACCACATACCCAACAATGCAACATTTTGAAGGTAAAAAGCTGAAGTGAGACCCCAATAAATTTGTGGAGATTATCTCCCCATAACTGCAAAATATATATATATAGCGGGGGGGGGGATAATTATTATTTTTAGCGAGCAAGAGTTGTTACGTTGTTACGTTAATTCCTCGCTATATTTGAAGGTAAATATAGGAGATGGAACGAGATATGGAAAAGTTTTTATGAAAGTTTAATGACAGCCAGAATAAAGGGGACTTTTATGCTGCAAGTCTCGTAGGAAGGAAGGAAAGAAATAGTTATTGAGTTGAGAAGGAATTATAGCAGCTAAATGCCTGAGCGTAAAGTGCGTCGCAACAGTTAACGCATTGTTAAATGTCTAAGCGGGATTTGGTCGCCATAGGTGTAGCAAAAGTCGTGTTCACTGGTTAAGGACAGGAATGATGTAGTCACCCATAAATGTGTGGTCCTGGTTGCTGTAAGAGAGAGGCATGAAAGTTTCCAGATAATGTTGCCCAGGAATGAAGTAGCTGGATGTCTGAGCGGAATTGCGCATCACTGTAGATATAGCTAACGTTAGAGGCGAGATGAAGGTGTTCCTGTGTGTGGCGGATTACATGCATCTAATTCATGTTCAACTGGGAACCCTGGGTCTAAGAGAGTAGATTCAAGAGGTCCATAAATTCGAAAAATTTTGTGGGAGAAGTAGTCTGGTGGGCTTTCACCATTTTTATAGTGTCCGGGAAAATGGTCCGGGCTAAATAGGATAAGTCATCCTCATTGGGCGAAAATATGTGACGACCATAACGGTCAAATTAATTTACGTGCCAAACAAAAATACGAAGTTATTTTCTGCTACATATGTATGGACAAGCAAAGCAAGACGACCAGCTAGAACTTATATACAACAGCTCTGCACCGATACAGGATATAGCCTTGAAGACATCCTGGGAGCAATAGACGATAGAGGCGCGTGGCGAGAGAGGGTCAAGGAGATATGTGCTGGCAACGCGTCATGATGATGTGATGATATATATATTTCAATCATACATCCTAGATGCATCCGGGAGGTCTTCTTATATATATAATTTGAAAAAAGGAAACATAAATAACGGTTTGGTCAAACATAATTTAGAAAATAATCACAACTTTAATTTTAAAGATTTTAAACTGTTAGTTTATGTACATAATAAAAAAAAACTCTGGAATATTGTTGAATCTGGTATCGTTTCAAACCACAACACTATAAAAAAAAAAGACTCAGCTTTTTCAATTTATCGCCTTATTTAGTCAAACTAGTGCTAAAAAGTTACAAAATCTCTTATTTAAAATAATTTTGCCTCATCAATTATTTATACTTAGATAGATCAAACTGACTGAGAGAGACACAACAAAGCAAACTGACAATGAGAGAGATAAATGTGTTATGGAATGTTTAACATTGGTAGATATGAACAAAATAATATTACTATGAACAGATAGATAGATAGATAGATAGATATGAATTAAAAATATTTTTTTAGAAAATATGTTACATATTTAAGATAAATTTTCGAACACTAATTACATCCTATAAATTTGAAACAGTATGCCACCAATGGAAATGGAATGCTTAAAACTTTCTAATTTTTTGGTTTCTTTTAAAAATTCATATGACCTGATGAAGTTTGAATGTTTTCATATTTGAAAACCGAACTGTTTAATGTTGACTATACACTAGGAATGATATCACCTTCTGAAGACCCTGTGTTTTTTCATATTCAAACTTTTTAATACAGTTGGATTTATTTCCAGTTTTCCCAGATAAATAAATATATATATATATATATATATATATATATATCTTTAAGAAAAACAAAAACCGGTCATATTAGGATTATAAATTTATTTCCATCCTGTTGTGGGTATTGATATGAATCAATAACACCAAAAATAACAGGACTTCTTCAGATCTAATGGATAAAATAATTCAGAATAGACACAAGAAAGAAGGGTGGGAGGGGGTAGAAGAGGGGGTGAAGATTTTCCTCCCCATTTAGCCCACTTTCGGTTTTTAGTTTTTATTATATTGAAAAAGTCAAATACTCCCAAATGCTTTGGTAGTAGATGTAATCTGTGCCTAGAAGAAAAAATACAAATAATGATATACCCAGACACTGAAAAATTATTAAATCAGTGATGTGAATTAATAGCTAGATGTAGACATAGGAATAAATTTAAACTATAGACAAATTATCATAGATAATGTTTAATTAACCAAAACATAGGATTAATTAGAGATTTGAGGTAAAATGAATAAAATAAAATAAAATAAAAAGATGAGAAGAAACCATGTGATTTGTATGTACTTTTCAATGGAAAGGTAACTGACTTAATAGGCACAAATATAAATTTTGAATTTAAAATTTGAATATTAAATTTTGAATTTAATTTAAGATAAGTATTACTGTATCCTTACGTAAGGTTATTAAGGAATGTTGTACTTCCCTAAATTATTATTAAATCTGGACTTTTAAGTTGAAAAGTATTTAGAATTTAAAAATTTTAAATTTTTTAATTTACTATAATTCCAAACGGTAATAAAAACTAAAAACTGGAAGTGGGCTAAATGGGGAGGAAACTCTTCACCCCTCTTCTACCCTCTCCCACCCTTCCTTCTTGTGTCTATTCTGAATTATTTTATCTATTAGATCTGAAGAAGTCCTGTTATTTTTGGTGTTATTGATTCATATCAATACCCATAACAGGATGGAAATAAATTTATAATCCTAATGTGACTGGTTTTTGTTTTTCCTAACTAAATTATTGCTCTGTGATGTCAGTTACATTGAGCTCTTTACCAGGAAAATTTAAATGTTCATAGTGGAATGATTTTTTTGTCCTGACAGAATTATTTCCGACTCCAGTTTAACTGGACCGAATATATATATATATATATATAAAACAGAATTTGGCATTAAATAACCCACAACAGTTGATATGCAATAAAACCTAACCAAATCAATCAACAGTCAATGATGATTATGTTGCTTCTATTTAAGAAGGAGAGAAGGATTCTAATTGCCATATCATAGTTGTCTCAATTACATTGAGAATCTAAATGATTAAAAATAATGTTGAATATGCAAGTAAGTCCCATAAAAGGATCAGTCTGATGGAAACAGGACAGAATTTTTTATTCTTTAATAGCATTTTAAGTGTATCGTATCTTGCTGTGATATGCTGTTTTTGCTGGGTTATGTTTTTTATGCATATATATATAGAGAGAGAGAGATAGAATGAGAATTTTAATAATGTATATATTTGCTCAGTTCCTCTAATACAGGCAGGATTTGACACAAGGTTAATCTTTAAGTGGAGTGAAATTGATTTGAATTCAGAGTTTTTCCTTCTCTTAGATTGGTTGCCATACCCAGGTTAAAGTACTCAGTCTATCTTACTGTTTACTTATAGCTAGGTGAGAAAGAGGTTGATTCGTGCTTTTCCAAAGGGTATTTTAATAATGTATAGATAAATTAAATCTGTGCAGAAAGTGGGTGTCAACATAGAACGAATTAGAATTAAAATATTCAACTTTTTTAATAAATCAAAAAAGGAATATGACTCACCAATTAGCAAACAACTGCAATAACTTTCTTCTAGAACAGTAATTAACTACGTCCCCTTGGTGGCAGTATATGAAAAAGTCAGGGGGTGTCCCCGTGGTGTAATGGTTAAAGCAGTGGACTGCGGAATCGTAGTACGCGAGTTCGTACTCCAGTCGCGCTATTACATTCACTTTCAGGCAAATACCCTTGGGAAAGGTATGAACCCCCTTATTCTCCCAGCTATGGGTTAAATAGCACCACTACTGTTCTTCTAGGAGAATGGCTTTGACATTAAATAACCTAAAAAGAGTTGATATGCCATTAAACAAAGAAACCAAACCAAACCATGAAAAAGTCATTTTAACATGATATATCTATACATAAATACCAAAAATAACCCTTGTCTCTGTAACTATTGTCCCATGTCCCTCCTTTGCTACAATAGAGGAGGTACTGCCACTGGGTTATGTTGCATAGTCACCAATGACTATTATGTTGGTGATGGCTAATCTTTGAATGGAGAAAAAGAAATAAAAAACATGACCTGCCTGAAGCATTAGGATCTCTGTTGCTTTATTCTCTCCATTCAATCTCTGAGACTATAGAAGGGGATGGATAATGAACACAGTGTGCTTCTGTGTTCTTGTAGGAACAAGCCCTTCCTATATCTTTGACTCATTCCTCATTCTCCAATCCTGCAGATGCTTGTCTCCTTGCACCCCAGCCATCAAAAGAGAGTGAATCAAGAATTCTTTCATCTTTTATTAGAGTTTACAGAATACCCAATCCCAACTTCCACCATATGTAGGCGACATTGCCTAGCCAGCCCCAACCAGTAGATGGCTAATTGAGTCTGTTGACCTTGGGTAGTCCTGATTAACTGTAGTTTTCAATCTGCAGTGTTAGTTCATTGAATGAGATGTTGCACTTTGTCAGTTTTTCTTTTTTCTGTATACTGGTTTTTTATAACTCATCTATTTGCACCGAGTACCATTTTCTTAACCGGGTCATTGGTCAAATGAGTAGAGTGTTTGCCAATGGTCCAGGAGACTGAGGTTCAATCCCAGGTTGAGTCATACCAAAGACTTAAAAAAATGGTACTTGATGCTTCCTTGCTTAACACTCAGTATTATAGGGTAAGGATCAAGGCTAAAGTGGAGCAATCCAGGGAATGAAGTAGTGCCCTCCCCTAAACCTCGGTGTAGTAGCTATTGAAAAGGGAGCCTTCGGGTCACCCTCGACTAAGATCATCAACTACTTACCATTTTCTCACAATGTTACTGTTGGAAACCCCAGGATTGAGTTTTCTCTGTTCTGTTTTTACTGCATCCTGCCTGAAAACAGGAACACAGCCAAGAAAGAAAAACACATTTTAATTAAGAATTTCTTGGTCTAATGTGAAATTACCAATGGATTGTTTGATTTCAACTAGAATCAATACAGCATTTTTAATTTTATTGGTTGCTGAGATGAAATTTTATCTATATTTTCTACATCAATTTTTTTAATAATTCATTCTGCTTCTGCTGACAATAATTGTATTTTGAACTCATCTTACTCAAAAACTTAAGAGCAAAATTTTATTTAGAAGTCTATTTCATACAAGGTCAGTTTATATTACTGCTGCAATAGATGCAGGATAATTACTAACATACCCAGTCACACGTACTTGTTAAAACAACAGCTAGTATATATATGATACCTTCATTATAACTAATCAGTTGCTTCTTTTGTGTCAATCACAAACTTTTCTGTTTATTACAGACTTTGATATTCCATAGAATTTTAATTCTTTAAATCTGCTTGCAAATTTTTATGTCAGTGATTAAATGATCCTTGGTCAGTGTTGTAACAAATATCTTTTCATTTGTCCAGTTAGTATGAATTTGTCCATATCCTTAAAATTGTTGGTTTGTTTGGGTTTATGGCATGTCAACCATTGTAGATTATTTAATGCCAAATCCTGTTTATCCATATATATTAAATATGATTTGTAAACACATTTTGTTGATAAAATTTTAAAATGATCCTGTGTTCATTTTTTTCCATATAGTCAAATGTTTTCAAATATTTCTATTTACTGTTAATTCTTTGTTTTCACACAGTTAAATGGTTACAAGCATTGATATATGACAGTCAGAATTAAATATCAGTCATTTGTTTAGTTAAATGATCAAACAGTTCTATTTCTAACTATCAATATTAGCATAAGTAATTTGTTTGGACACAGTTTAAATGTCAGACTGTCCTATTTGACCCATAGATATGACCCTTTCAGGTGCTACCACTCCAGGTCAGAGTGGACCTGGGAGTAATGGCAATGAAGAGGTACTTCACATTTCCCAAAGCTCCAAATCTGGAGCCTCACCATCAGATAGTTTAATGTCATATCCATGACACTCGTGGGGGGTGGATGTCTTACCCCTCTGCAGAGATGCAGTCGGTGTATTCTACAGCTGACTGGGTGGATTATTAAAATGCTAGTATAGTTCTCATCCTAAATGATAGGATTATCTATTTATAGATCAACAATGCTTTTCAATTCGACTGGGATAATAATAAATTGTCATTTTAGTGAGCTGAGAATGCAGGATCATCTGTTGGTGGAAATCCTTTTAATCAAAAAAATAAAAAGAAACATAGTTTGGTTAAGTTTATTTATTTAATGGCATATCAACTCCTTATGGGCTACTTAACATTGAAATTTGATTGATTTGTAAATATTTGATTGAAAGTATAGCAATATTTTCCATGTTTCTTTGCACTTTTTTAATTGTCCTTATTTTTGTCAATGATCATTTGTATGCACACAGTTATATAGTTTCAAGCATTCCTATTCAACACCAACAATTTGCAAGCAGTTATACGGTTTCAAGTAATTAATAATAATTTGTAAACAATTATAGTTTCAAATAATTATTCTTAATCCAAAAGATTTGTGTTCAGTTAAAAGTTTCAAGTCATCCTATCTAACTTAGATAATTCTATTTAATAATAATCAAGTATTTGCACACAAATATGATTTCATGTTATCCTATTGAATACAAATAATTTTCAAACAGATCTATCTAATCCATGTATGGGACCCTAAAGGGTACTACCACTCTGTATCAGAGTGGACCTGTGAGTAATGGCAATGAAGGGATACTCCACTTTCCCTAGAGCTCCAGAACTGGAGCCTCACCACTGGATGGAGGTTAGTGTCATACTCAGGACACAGTTATTTTTTTTGGGGGGAGGGACTTACTCCTCTGAAGGGGATATATTTTAAGCCCCACCGAAAAGGCTGTTAGCATGTCCTGTTACAAAAACTACATCTAAACATAATTAGTAACATTTAATTAGATTTGAATAATTATTTTATTTAAACAATTTGTTAAAATTTTTTCTTTTGAAGTTTGGAATGTTTTGACACAAGCTTTTTTTGGTTACTGGGTACACATATTTAGATGAATTAGTGTATATGCGTGTATGTGTGAAAGGCATTGCAGCTAATGTGCTAAATTGCCAAATCATAGTAAGTGGGTTCAAACTTCAGTCACACTATTATGTTCACTTTAGGACTAATAACCTCAGTAAAGGTGTGAACTGCCTTATCCATTCCAGCTATGGGTTAAACAGTATGACTACTTTTCTTCTATAAGGATGGCTTTAGCATTAAATAACCCATGAAAATTAACGACTTGTTTTCAAGCATAACGTGGTAAAAAGAAGGAAATATAATTCTCATTCATTCAAACTTATCAATTGTTTATGAAATAAAATGGGAATTATTCCAAGCGGTAACCATGGCAGTGCTATTGTATGGTTGCACCACTTGGACTTTAATGAAACACCTGAAGAAAAAGCTAAATGGTAAATTACACAAAGATGCAGCATGCTATTTTTAAAAAATCTTGTAAATAGCATGCTACAAAACAACAGCTGTACAGTTACTTATCCTCCATCTCCCAAACAGTCTAAGTATGACAAGCAAGACATACAGAGATGGGAAGTAGGGAGGAACTCGTAAGCGACATTCTCCAATGGAATCCTACACATGGGCATACAAGGGTTGGCCGACCTACAAAAACTTAATTTCATCTGTTTTGTGGAAACTGGGTGCTGTCTAGAGGACTTATTAAGGGTGATGGTTAATAGGGATAGACGGTGAAAGAGAGTAAAGGGAATCCATGTTGTCAACACATGATGATGATGATGATGTTAAAATATGTGTCAATAAAAATACATAAAATTTGTAACATGAGTAATGGCAATGAAGAGGTACTTGACATTCCCAAAAGCTCCAGAACTAGAGCCACACCATCAGATCCAGTTTAGTGTGATATCCAGGATGCTCATTGGGGAGGATCTTACCCCTCTGGAGAGATGCAGTCGGTGAATTATATATAGCTCTGTATAAAATTCTATGAAAATTATGATTTGAATCATAAAACATTTAAATGGCAAAAATCATATAAAATTTTTCTAATGTTCCCTCTTATGCTTTCAATCGTTAACCTCTATTTTAGAAAATTGTCAGTTTAAAAAAAAATACTTTAAAGCTTTTAGTGGGGGTTATATTTACAATGTAAATATAATGTTAAGCTGGACCCTTACTTTATGTGCACAATACAAAACTACATCTTTGATGTTTTTCAGTCACTTGCTCATCTGTTCTGATATTTTTTAATTAATACATATATAAATTTCCATGTTTTCAAAAATTATTTGTCTATGAACTAAAACAAAATTCAGTTAAGGCAATTATTTTGCTACGTCAATATTTGCTAAGTTCTCTCTCTCTCTCTCTCTCTCTCTCTCTCTCTCTTTAGCAAATTTGTTTAGTTCTTGTTTTTTTCTTATACAAATCTAATTAGTTCCTTTCTTGTGGATGCTACATTAGAGCTACATTATAAATAGAAACTTAATTAACTATGGTATTAATCTAGATCCTTGTCTTCCATATTGCCTCTCTAGATATTTTTCCTGAATATCAGGAAGAGAAATAATTACAAATAAACTGAGTGGGTCAGAAAGATGATGTAAGGAGATACAAATGAAAAAAAAAAAGTTGTTAAGAATTAGACATTTACTTTTCATTCTGCCAGTACAGGATGTTCATTGTACCAAAGGTGGAATCCTCTTAAAACTTGCAACTTATCTTCAGTTCAGAAGATAGAGACAACCAAATAATGACAACAGCAAAAGTCGAACCCTCTACAGAGTTGCTTGGTATCTGCTAGATGCTGGTAAAAGCACTTTGGCTATTACAGCTTCCCAGGTAGTGATCGTGAAGACACAAGAAGACAAAACTATATCAGAAAACTATCATCCAGAGAATAAATATGATACAGCAAGACTGTGCAATCATTGATGTATACTGAACACCCAGCAGATTCATTTGGCCTGTTGTTGGGGCTTAGAATATGCTATCTCCTGCAAAAGAGTAAGACTACTCCTTCCAAAAAAAGGGGTGTTCAGAGTAGGACACAAAACTGCATCTGATAGTGATAAACTCCATCTGGTGAGTATGGAGTATCCATTCATTGTCATTATTTTTAGGCCCACTCTGATATGGAGATGTAGTACCTGTTAGGGTCCCAACTATGGGTCAAAAAGATCTGTTTAAAAATTAGTAAGGCTGTGTAAAAAATATCTTAAGAAACAACTACACAAAAAATGTAAATATGAACTGACAAAGCACATGATTTCTTAACCTATAGGCATAATATAACCCTAGTTGAGTTGACATGTCATTAAAATTAATCAATCCATCAACCAATCAACACTTTTTTTGTGAAACACGTCTTACTATAGAGGAGGCACAATGCTGGGTGAAATATCTGTTCTCCAAGCACAAATTAGAGAAGTTTCTCTTATTTACTTAGGTAAATTATAATGAAATAATCAGTAACATAGCTAGAATGAAGCTTAGTTGAGAGAGGCTATTGTTGTTTCGTACATTTTTTCATTTCATGATTAAATTGGAAAACAATTTAATGATAAAGGCACTTTTATTATATTTTAGACTGTAAATTAAATATAGATTTATGAACTTACAGTAAAACCTTTTGATTTTAACAATAAAATGACAGTTGAGTACTATTTTTAAAACTGTATCCTAATTGTGTTTTAAATTTGAATACAAATTTATCTTAGAATAGATAAGGTAGTTAATGTAAATTTCATATATTTACAAGGTCATTTGAATCTGGAAATAAGCAATGAATGAGTTGTCTGAATGAAAGGAGGAAAAATACAAAAATTAACTTATTCAAGTGACTAATTCTATCAGTAAAAAATCTGAATTGTTTCCTGTTCAAAAGCAGACAAAATCATAATACAGGTATATTTGCTAATAGCTTAGGATTTAGTTATACTAAAATAAAGATTAGCCCCACAGCAGACTTTAACTAAGTTAAAACTTTCTAAAGTCCCATATTTTTTAATCCACTTAAGAGTTCTTCTACTATAAGAGAACTTGGTCACATCTGTGTCAGGTGCACAGATAATAAACAACCCCTGGATCTGGTATAGCCACAATATACTACCCATGAAAAACATGACAAATTAAAACCTAATTTAACGTAGGGCCCAGATAACAGGTCCAGGTGTCATGATTGGCAGGTGCCAACATAGGGGATCTGATCAGCATCCTGTGAATGTTGGCTGTTTTTTTCCCAGTACACAAATAGCATACGAAGCAACTTCTCAAATCAGAGACTTCAATGCCAAAAATGGGCAAGGAAATACAGTAAACATGCACTTCAAAGTTATTATAGAAGCAACCCTATGCAAAGAGGGTATAGAAAAAGAATGATAGACATCTGGGAAGAATTCAGTAGATTTAAGACAAGCCAAAGACTTGCTGATAAAGCTTGTATGATAATAAAACAAGGTAATACTGAAAGCGGACACCATCAAATAAGTGGAGATGAAAGAAAATATTTAAAAAGAGTATCTCAGGAAAATAAGGAAAATACTTGAAACCAAAGTATATAGCAGAAATCTCATCAAAGAGATAAACACCTTGACTGTCCCCCTTGTAAGATTCTTAGGACCATTCTTGAAATAGGAGAGGGAGGAACTTAAACAAATGAACCAAAGAACAAGAAAACTCATGACCATGCATTAAAGGTCTTACATTTCAGAGATGACAGAGACAGACTGTATGTGTCAAGAAAAGAAGGAAGATAACTCGCCAGCATTGAAGATAGTGTCAATGCATTGATACAAAGACTTGAAGACTTCATTAAAAAATGCTGGTGTGAAAAACTCTCAAAGGAGTAATGATAATGATATATTTTGATGATAAAACTGTAGTAGAAAGAACTTTGTATTTTTGTTTGGTGCGTAAATTAATTTGAACGTTATGGTTGTTGCATATTTTCACCCAATGAGGATGACTTATCCTATTCAGCCCAGACCATTTTCCTGGGCAACATAAAAATGGTGAAAGCCTGCCAAACTATCTCTTCCTCAGAACCTTTTCAAGCAGGACGGATGATGCTTTCTGTCCGTTCCCTTCATAGCAGCAGAAGCACAACACCATGAGGAAAGCCGTCTAATTTATGGACCTTTTGAGTCTATCCTCTTAGACCCAGGGTTCTCAATTGAATATGAATTAGATACATTTAATCCGCCACTTACAGGAACACTTTTATGTCATCTCTACCTTTTGCTATGTCTACAGCAATGCGTAATTCCGCTCAGACATTCAGCTATTTCATTCCTGGACAACCTTTTCTGGAGACCTTCATGCCTCTCTCCTACAGCAACCAAGACCACACATTTACAGGACTACCAACTACTGGCAACACGCCAAATGCCTGCTCAACTCTTTTATACCTGTTTTCCTTTTCACTACAATGACCAGCACAAAAGGCTTCCTTCCAACTCAAGCTTCATTAAACTCCTAATTAAAAACCTTATGGCATCATTTTTCCCCTTAATTTTCCTTCTATTATAACGAGGAGGTAACATAACCTTAAACTGTTATACTATAATACCAAATGGTATATACACAAACCAGAATCTGTTCTAGAAAAGGATGCCCATAAAAATCTCTAGGATTTCAAGATACTAATTGATCACTTAACTCTAGCCAGAAGACCAGACATTCTGCTAATTAACAAGAAAAAAGAGAACTTGTTGTCTAGTGGATTTTGCTGTTTCAGTGGACCACAGAGTGAATATAAAAGAAAGTGTAAATAGTTGGAACTTGCCAGAGAACTAAAAAAAAGAAACTGTGTAGCATTCTGGTGACAATGATAACAATTGTAGTTGATGGGCTGGGAATGGTCCCCAAAGGATTGGAAAAGAGATTGGAACAATTGGAAATTGGAGGAAGAATTGAGATCATTCAGACTACTGCATTGTTGAGATTTGCCAGAATACTGAGAAGAATCCTGGAGACCTGAGGAGACTTACTGTTACGTCAGTGAAAGCCCACCAGCTAATGTGGATGTGAGAAATTTGCAAGGAGTAAAATAACAATATAATATATATCTATATATCTACATCAATATATATATATATATATATATATATATATAGTCATCCACAGACAGACTGTTTCGTTCTATCAGAACTCTTCAGTGTGGCTAGACACGCAGGACGCTCAAAGCCGCGATCAAAACCCGTCCAACTTTATGTTAGACTGTGTTTCCGACCACTTGGCCACCAAGCGGACCACGTTGGCTAAGGGAATTTTAAGGTATTTTTATTTTTAGAAACAGCAGCAGCCTTTGTTTACATTTTTTTTATATACCCTATCGGCTACCAGAGTGCTCAATTCTTTCGAAGAGCTTTGTATTACGCTAGCGGCGGCCGGCAATTCCTTCACCAGAGAGCTCAACCCCCATGGGGGAGCATATATGTATATATATATATATTGATGTTTAATAAATTTAAAATTGATGGGTTTCTTGGGACCTTTTTCTATTAATTTTCTCCTCCTAACTTTAAAACTTGGCAATGCCAAACTAAATATTCTTTCTGATTATATGAAAAAATCAATTTCCTGAAAATAGGTTTTTTTGTTTAATGACTTATGATTTAATATAGTCTTATAGGTAATTTTATACCAAAATTTGAGACAAATAATTTATAGTTTCAAGTATTCTTATCTAATACTAATAATTTTCAAACATATATATTTCATCTATTAATGGGACTCAAACAAGTACTATAACTCTGAGTCATAGTAGACCTGGGAGTAAGGACAATGAAGGGGTACTCCACACTCCCCAGCATTAAAAAGACACAATTTAGAATGCTGATTTTCAAAACTAATAGTCACTACATAATCTTTATGCTAACTTTCATTTTCTCTCATCCCATCTTACCTTGTGACAGACTAAATCTGAAGTAGACCAATCAAAAGTTTATAAATTGTTAACTAACCAACGTTCTTTTGACGTGCTTCTAAATTAGTGAATTGAAATACTTACAGTTTGTACAGTCATAAGATCATTCACTTTAAGGAAAAACAAAGATTGGAATTTCATTCAGTTTAAAATAGTTTCTATCTTAGATTTGATGCTTTGATGATAGGCTATTGATATTGGTTAGTAACTCTGTCTTTAGACTCCTAATTATAAACCTTCTTCACTGATTCGTAATTGACCGATTTCCTTTTAAACTTATGTATTTACTTACCGGTAATAAAATATCTGTTAAAGGGGGCTGCTGATCCTAAGTCAAAAATCTAGGGATATAAAAGTGTTGGAAATCAGTATTACAGGTTTGAAAATCAAAATCCAAGTGGGTATAAATTTAAATGTCAAAACCAGCAGCATAAATCAAAAAGATCCAATCCGTAACAGCAAAGCACTCCTTTGATACTAACTCCTCAACAAGTTAGGTTTCAAATTGTAATTTACGAAGCTCTTTGCTTTGATATGGCGCAAGGCTGATTGAATGGGGCACCCAATGAGAATCGAACACACTCTTGCAGGTTTGCTAGTCAAGCTTGCTAACCATTACACTACCCGAGGTGCCCAGTTAGGTTTCAAATTAACTTTGTCAAAAAGTACCAGCTTTTTTTATAATTGAAGTTCAGCCTGTGATTGGTTGTGACAGACAGTGAAGAGTAAGAATTAACATATCTGAATGTCTATATTAAACTCAGTTAATTCTTGTTTGTGTTTTTCTTTTCTGACAGACAACACAGAAAACATGAATTCTTTTTCAAGGTAAGTTATTTTCTTCACTACACTACCCAATTATATGAAACACATTTTCAATTTGTAAATATAATTTTGAGATATTTATTATAACTTTGATGAAAGTCATTAAGTCCTTCTTTCGGGGTGGGTGGGAGAAATGAATCAGTTCTTTATGTCTTTGATGTTATCAACATAACATTTCAGTTGATCCTTTTTTCCAGCCTCCTTAGGTGTACTATTCTGTTTAGATATCAGCCCAGCAGCAGTGTATTTTGTGTATCTACAGACTAACTCAGATGTAGCATCTGTATGGAAAGAGGTCTTTTTTAGAGGGGAGGGACAGATAAAAAAAAAAAAAGTTGGCGACCTTAGTTGAGGGTGACCCAAAGGCTCCCTTTTCAATAGCTACCACACTGAGGTTTAGGGAGGGCACCACTCCATTCCCTGGATTGCTCCACTTTACCCTTATCTTATAATGCTGAGTGTTAAGCAAGGCAGCATCAAGTACCATTTTATGAATCTTTGGTATGACTCGACCTGGGATTGAACCCCAGTCTCCCAGACCATTGGCAAACACTCTACTCATTAGGCTAATGATAATAGTCTAAACCAGCTAAGAAAATTGATAACAAATAGAAGTTTTTTAATTTCATTTCTACAACAACATTTATAATATCATTTATTTTTAATGGTCTTTTTTTCAATTATTTTTTTAATGTTTTTTCAGTTATGCATTCAATTTGTTCCATTTGATTCAATGTTTTCAAATCTTTCTTTTTTTAGATTCCTAAGACCTTCTTTGTAAATAAAAAAGGAATGCATGGTGTTGATATCCCTATTAGCTCAACTTACACAGGTTAGCTGCCTCGTATAACTTCTTCCCTTATGACAGAAGCGGTAAATTTCTGTTTGCTAACATTTTTGTCTTTTACTTTACACAGCCGGAAAAAAAAGAAATTTCTTCTTTTTTCTCAGTGCTCTTGAAGAAGGCCATTAATAGTATATTAGAATATTAACCATTGGATTGTCAATAAAAAAAAATACTCGGAACAAATTCAGTTATTTTCATTCCAAATTTTTAAATAATTGTGAGATTATTTAAAATTGTTTGAAATTGTTTAAAATTTCAATTGTAGAGAGTATTCAGAAAAAATCTCTATCTTAAAAAGTGACATTTCCAATAGCAATACAGGGTTTTTCTTATCCAGATTTATGTGTCATACACGAGCTTAAAAATCACTGAAGAAGATTTGATCACATTTTAACTAGATACCATATCTTGAAATAATTTTCCCCAGTCCATAAAGTCACATGAGTTCAGGATTATAAAAAGATCAGCTGAGTAAGTAGGGGGAGATTTTTGTGTGATGAAGTGGCCACATGAAGCTAAGTACAACACATCTTATTCTGAACTGGCTGTGTACTATCTTACAACAAACTAGCTATGTGCTACCTTGCTATAAATTAGCTATGTGCATTTTAGTTTATGAAACAGTTATAGCAAACTGGAACACAACAAAAGCTTAAATAACTAAACCACAGGAAAATATTTTTCTAATGATTTTACTAAAAGATGTGCAGGTTGTTTTGGGGCATGTGTTTATAGTTTAATATATCATATATGTATCTGTCTTCAAATATTATTTTTCTCTATTTTCTGTGTGTATAAAATTAATAGGAAACCAAAATTTTTGACGGGATATATATATATATATATATATGTTTTTATTCAATCCCTCAGCATGAGTAGGATATGATACAAGGTCAGTTTTTTTTGTGGAGTTTAACAGGTTTGAATTCAGATTTTTCCTTCTTCAAGACCAGTTGCTATACTAGGTTTAAAAGTTCAGTCTGCCCAACTATTTACCCTCAGCTAGTAGAAGAATAGATGGATTCATACCTTTTCTGAGGGTATTAGTGCTCAGTAAAATGCAAACAGCCTTGTCCAGGGTTTGAAGTTGGTTTACTGATAATAATTACACCATAAGTTCTTCCATATGGGATATATATATATATATATATATATATATATATATATATATAGTACCACTTGCTCAATTAATTGTACATCCAAACACTAATTTAATTTGTAAAGTAGACTTTCCAAATAATTAACACAAACAAAAAAAAAATTGAGTGTTTTAATTATTTATTTGAAAAATGTGATTTATTTCTCCAAAATTGAAAATCTGACACATGCAAAAGTATGTAAACCCCACTTTGTATTTGTGAAATCAAGTATGTGATAAATTCAACTGAAACACATTTGTAAGTTTGATTATTTGATTTAAGATGACCAATTGAATGAGACATCCTAAGTAAATAGGTTTGGCAACACAGATTAAAAGAAAGGGGAAAACTGCTAAGCTTTTGTAATGTCTCACTGATCAACAATTCTAAGAGGAAACAAGATATCTGAGGACATCAGGATGACAGTACTGACTTTTCAACAGTCAGAGAAAAGCTATAAGACCATCTCAGAAAGATTGCATCCCCATCCATCAACTGTAAGTCAAATAATCTACAAATGGAGACCATTCAACATGACCACGACTCTTCCTAGAGGTAGATGCCCATCAAAACTCTCACCCGGAAAAATAATAGATGAGGGAAGAACCAACTTGGGGAGGTTTTTCTGATCTCTCTGGCAACATCTAGAGTACAATCAGATGAAAATTAAATAGACATGGCATTCATTGGAGGGCTGTTAGAAGGAAACTTCTGTTTTCAATGAAGAACAAAGCTGCATATCTAAACTTTGCTAGAGAATACTTAGACAAACAAGAAGTCTTCTGGAAATCTATTCTCTGGACAGATGAATCAAAGATAGAAATGTCTGGTCACAATCAAAACCGTTATGTTTGGAAAAAATCCATACAAACTACTAAGCAAAGAACCTCATTTCAACATTGAAGTATGATGGTGGAAGTGTTAAGATCTTGTATTGCTCTAGACCTGGACAACTTCATATTATCCAGGGAAATATGAATTATCAGTCCTATCAACCAATTCTGGATCAGAATCTTTCACTATTAGTCAGGGAGTTGAAGCTTACTTGAAAATGGGTTCAGCTGCAAGACAATGACCCAAAGTACACCAGAAAAACAACCAAAGAATGTCTTAAAAGAAATATGATTCATATTCTAGATTAGCCTAGTCAAAGTCCACATCTCAATCCATTAGAAATGTTGTGGTTAGACCTGAAGCTTGCTGTTCATATCCCTCCAACCTCTCTCAACTGGCTGAGTTTTTCCAGGTGGGATGGGTAAAAATCCCCAATAGCAAATATGATAAACTTGTCAGTGGCCACAGGAGACATTTACTTGAAATAATCACTGCAAAAGGTGGTTCCTCAAGGTAAAAGTAAAAGATTTCATATATTTTTGCACATCAAATTTTCACTTTTGATGAAATATAATCCCTTTTGTGATATAGATATTTTAGGTACATCATTTTTTTCATGTTCAATATGTAGAAAACCTACTTTACAAATTGGTGTTTGGATGCACAATTAATCAGTTTATTTGAATTTTTTTCTCAATAACAATGACTATGTTTGGGTGGTGTCACAGACTTTTAAGCGGCACTATATATAAATACACACACACACACACACACACACACACACACACACACACACACATATATATATATATATATATATATACAGCCTGGATGTAATTGCAGAAGCAGTGAAAACTGTTTCTTGGATAACAATTGTCTGGTAGATAGTATTATATTCTAGGTCACAATATAAATAAAAAAAAACTTGTTGCTGATGAAAAAATTTACATTGGGACCCCTGAACATCAATGGAAAAATGGTTGTAACCAAAGATTAAGCTTTTCTGAGGAAAACAGTACATCACAACCAAGCTTTGTTTGAAAAGTGAAGAATGATATTGACAGGTCAGTTGATATAAAATGGGAAATCATAAAGAAAGTCCCAACATATAAAGGAATTAAAACAAGTTACAAATTTTTTTCTGAAGAAAAGCTAAGTATTTTGCAATTCCAAGATATAAGCAAATTGCAGGGCAAAAACTAGAAGGTAGAGTCAAAGTGTAGGCACTTGAATAAATTCTTACAATGGCACTTGCCTCCAAATTAATTTACTAAAAATTTAACATTGCTAATAATTTGATTGGTAGTATATTTTTTAAAAATACAATAAACATAGTTTTCCTCATCATTCATTGTTTGATGATCATGGTCTGCAAAGTGTGAAACTTTTAGAAACAGTTTTGTTCTGTTGTAAATATTTTAACATTTCCGGTTATATTGTAATATATCACCTTGACCTGTGATGAACCCGACTGAAGTTGTTGACATATACATCCAGCTGTAAATAAAATCAACAAAGTGATTACCAGAAAACAAGCAATGTGCGGGTGTAAGCTGTGACCAATGGAGAACAAGCATTGTGTGGGTGTAAACCATGGCCAAAGAAAAACAAGTATTGTGAGGGTGTAAGCCGTAACCAATGAAAAACAAGTAATGTCGGGGTTTAATTTGTGACCAATGAAAAACAAGCATTGCATGTGGGTCACATAGGAGTTTTAAGACTATATAAGGTCTTGAATTTTGGCTGAAGTCAGTTCCCACTGGCTGTTCCAACTCTCAATAGCTCCTTTGTGTGTATGAACTCTCCCTCTGATTGCTCTTCTGCTCCACACAAGCGTCACCGTCGAAGAATAAAAATATAAAATTATATTTCTATATTTCTATATATACGTGTTCCTCGTTGTTTGTCAAGACCCAACTGTAGTATACTACAATATATATACATATGTATATGTATATGTACATACATATATATATTATTGAAAATATGGACAAGGATTTAGTATTCAGCTTTTTATTAGGCTTTTCTTGTGGGTAAGTACACGCCAATTCCTTGTCTATCATTTTCAATATAATATGCCTACTAGAGAATCTTTTGCCTAAATACACATTATATATATATATGTATATGTGTGTGTGTGTGTGTGTGTGTGTGTGATTGCCTATTAAAAGAAATAATCTCTGATAAAGAAAACATTGAAAAAATGATACAGGACTTACATCTAAGGTTATTTGACCAGGAGCATTTAAAAATAAAAAATAGATATGTGTGTTTTTCCTATTTCAGAGAAACCATTCTCTTTCTTAGCCAAATTTCTCGTGTTTACGTTGCTTGTGCAAATTTGTGTTATATTATTGTGGAACTTGTCGTGACCCCCTAAGAACGTAAACAAACTGGATCACTCAAACCTTAAAAACATTACATCCGGATACGACCGGGTATGAAACCTAATATAACCATGACCTGCCGTTACAGTTAAAAGAAAAAGGGAATAAATGTCATTTACATCATTAATAGGGCTCGTCTTTCAAAAGTAATTCGGTTAAAATAAAGTGGATTATATTCTGAAGCCTATCCTAGGCTAAAGAAGAACTGTATTTCCACTACTATTTTTTAAAAGACGAACTTACGACCTGTTAGTTTGCTACAGTTCCTGCTTGATATCAATAAGCCCTTTTTGACAGCCCGGGGGGGGGGCACGTTTTCATAGCGAGAGCGAGGCTCCGAAAAGGAACTAATGGCAAACTTGAGGCCGTAAGGCCCCCGGTTTCGGCTGAGCAACCTTCGGGTGGGTGAGCTGCATTATTGACTCTTTGGGACAAGCTTGGCTCATTAGGCTCACATTGCACTAAGTGTGTCGATGAGCAACGTAGACCAGCAGGATTCGAGCCTCGGCTCATACCCGAACTTCCTCTCCCCTAATCCCAACTCTAATCGGCCTTCGGGTCATTGACCTTGTGTCAAGCCTTGTCTGGTGGGAGGCACAGGCAAATAGGGGCGCGCTTTCACAGCGAAGCTCTTTCAAGGCTGAATTCTACATCTCGTGGTCGCATTCTACATCTCGCCTTACTTCCCTTAGATATGCCAAAAGGTCCTTTTAAGGACCACTAGAGGTCACTTTCTGCGGATTGGAGTATCTCTGACGGTTCTTACGAATTCGTCGAAGCTAAACGGCCTGGTGGCAAACACAAAGAGGACTCTAAGACCACCCGGTCTTAACCATTCGGTCGGTTTCCTGTCCGTTCGTTCGCTTGGCTGCGCTGCGCTAAGACAGGGGTTAGCCTTAGCATTAGCCTTAGCATTCGGTTCCCTGTCTGCGCAGCGCTAAGATATCGCAAAATCTTAGCCGCAGCTTCCCGGTCCGTTTGCCCAATTCGTTTTGCACTGCTGCGCAGCGCTAAGGTACAACAACCTTAGCTGTCAGTTCCCTGTCCGCTTTGCACTGCTGCGCAGCGCTAAGATACGGCAACCTAAGCTGTCGGTTCCCTATCCGTTCGGGTGACTTAACTCAGCTAAGGCACGATAGTCTTAGTGCACCGACAGCGACGGCACCTCTCTACCAACGACGCCCATATCAACAACGTCAACGGACACCAAAAGCGATGGTATATCTCTAACAACAACCATATCAGCCACCAATATCACTCATCCAGTTGATTACAACAACAACGAATTTACATCTTTATTTGTAACCTCGATAACTAAATTGTCATCTTTGTTATATTGTTATCTCACCTTTGTTTCCTTCGTTGTTCTTTTTGGCTGTCATTACTCTCACGATTAACTAAAACAATTTGCGGGGTCGACGTGCTTATCGGCTCCACAACAAAGTAACACGCGAAGTTTTACTTTTCGCGGAATCTCAGGAAATCCAATTCTTCTATAAATGGTGACCTCCAATGTTTGAAAGAACATTCTTTAAAAAGAAAAAAAAATCTCATTTAAAAAACAACATAAAAAAATTTACAACTCGTTGACATAGAAAATGGAAAACAACGACATTGAACCCACAATAGCAACACCAATAGACACAGCAACGCCAACAAACACACCACAAACAATCACGTCAGACAGGTTAACTGATTTGCTACAGGGCATGGCAAATTTCTCCATGCAAGTTCAAAGTGGTGAACTTTCAAACATCTCAACGTTCTCGTCCCTATCGAACGCAGAAATTGAAGTTGGTCGAACTTATAGGACTTTACACTCCTATAATTTAATTTGGGCGGTATGCCACTTGTTCCCACAAAGATGGCGGACGCTCACATATTCAGTCTCGGGAAACCATTGGCCAGGAGAACCACGTGACCTGCTTAGAACTACGCCCACGCGTAAATTTTTGTCCTGCGTTTGGAGCCACCTACAAGACACGTATTTTCTATAAATACGTCGTCTTCAAACACCCTTTGTCTCTTTTCCCCAATTTCTTCGCAGCAGCAACACACTCCCTCCAGTGTGAATCAACAGGAGCGAAAAACAACAACATGGATGGGCCTCGCAGACATTCAAAATATACATTGACTATGAGACGCTTTCCAGTCTCAGAGAAACTGTTGTGTCTGACTCACCGCCACCCTCCATTGCTCTGACTGCACTCACGTAAGGGTCACCACTTGTTGCGGAGCCGATAAGCGTGTCGACTCCGCAAATGATTTAAGTTAAATGCCGGCGAGTGTGCATGGCCAAAGACAATGGAGGAAGATAGAAGGCAAGATAACAGATACGACAAAAGTGAAGATTTTATTTGCCAGAATTACAAACGTGTATGTAAATGTCCGTGGCGGTTGTATGTGGTCTTCAGCTAGGATGGGTTACGTCGTTAGCTGGTATGGTCGAGTTGTAGTTGTGCGCAGCAGGACGTTCGACGAGGGTAGCTGGCGTAGGTCGAGTCGTGGAGATACAGCTAGATGTTTGATGCTGGTAAGCTGAGATCGGTCGGTCGTTGGTAAATCGATGTCCCGGTTTTGACATTTCGTTGGTATGGTCGAGTCGTGGTTGCTAGCTCGTAACAGCGAGTCGTTACGTGAGCTAGTTGTTGCAATGCTAGTGTAGTCTGTAACAGCAAGTCGTTACGTGGACTAGATGCTGCATTGCTAGGATAGTCCGTAACAGTGAGTCGTTACGTGGACTAGATGCTGCGTTGCTGGGGCAGTCCGTAACAGCGA
Organism: Sepioteuthis lessoniana; assembly: GCA_963585895.1. NCBI lineage: Eukaryota > Metazoa > Mollusca > Cephalopoda > Myopsida > Loliginidae > Sepioteuthis > Sepioteuthis lessoniana. Next base: position 79,064,816 of record OY757909.1, on the reverse strand, counting down.
GTCGTTACGTGGACTGCATCGCCGGAGCGTCGTGGTCGGTAGCTATGGCTTTGTCGTGTCAGATAGGTGTGCGGGCGTATCGTTTACGGTAGCTATGGCTTTGTCGTGCCAGATAGCTGTGCGGGCGTATCGTTTGCGGTAGCAACGGCTTTGTCGCGCCAGATAGCTGAGCGGGCGTATCGTTTACAGCAGCTATGGCTTTGTCGCGCCAAAGCTGTGCGGACGTATCGTTTACTGTAGCTATTGCTGTTTCGCGCCAAAGCTGTGCGGACGAGTCGGGACAGTAGCTATGGCTGTTTCGTGCCAAAGCTGTGCGGACGTATCGAGGCGATAGCTAAGGCTGTTTCGCACCAAAGCTCTGCATTGTCGAGCGAACAGGCCAAGAGGCCGAGGCTAAGATTGGCGTTATCTTAGCGCTGCGCGGATGGTGGAGCGGTAGCTAAAGGCCAACCCCTGCCTTTCGCGCTGCGCAGCCAAACGGACGAGCGGAACCGAGCGATGGTTAAGACCGGCTGGTCTTAGTGATTCCTCTTCGTGTTTGCCTCCTGGTCGTCTATTTCGACTGATCATTAATGACCACCAGAGATGCTCCGACCCGCAGAAGGGGACCTCTCATAGCCCTTAAAAAGGACCGTAAAAAAAGGTTGTTGGATCTACCACTAGAAGTGGCGGTGAGGTGGGTGCAACCACGATAACGTAGGACCCAAGCCTCGTGGAGCCGAGTGGGCCTTGAGAGCGTCCGCGTAGGCCTCTGTATTTATCGTTGCGTCCCACCAACGCACGAATATGGCACAAGGCCGTTTTTAAGGTGGGCCCGGTCGCAGGGCCGAAGCCCACACGCGTCCGGCAAGGCCAAAAATACCTTCGGCCCCGTCGGCATTCCCCTTTTTGGGGCGCCTCAGGCGCCAGGCAATAAACCCAACCCCCCGAAGGGGGTATAAGCCTGGGGGTATGGCCCCCTGAGGCCGGAGGAACTCTCCAGTGCCGAGGCACATCCGGCAGAACCGTCCAGAGATAAAACGGCCTACCGAATGCAACCCAACAACTGGAGAGGAAAAAAGGTCCGCGGGGACCTCTGAATTTTCGCCGCCTGAAGCCTTTTTATATGGAAGAAAGGGAACACCACTCCTGTCGCGCCACGTGGATAGAAAGTTCTTCTACAAAAAATGGACGCAGAAAATAAGTACTTCTATAGTCCGGTATAGGCTAGCGAAGAGCAAAAAACATTAAAATTGCGGGGACCATTTTTATAGAATTATTTCTGGCAGAAGTGTTTTGCAAATGTTGATAAATGTTAATTTATCCCTCTCTTAGCTGTAACGGCCGATTAGAGTCGAAAAAGGGCTTCATCATTTCCGGCCGCGCCCGGATGTTATTTCTCTGGGGTGAAGGTGTAATCTGATCTGTTTAGGTTCGTAGGCCGGTCGCGGCAAAACTACCTGTTTCTTATCATAAAAAGAAGGACATTTTTTATATGTAATCCTTGTGTAGCTTAGTTGTGTTAGACACACACACACACACACTCACACATATACACACACTATTATTTTGTTAATAGAATTAGTAATACTTTCTATGTATCAATGTTTGTTTCATTATAGTGTATAAATATGTTTTTGTTCGTCGCCTTGTTTTAAATGTTCCTTTTTTCCGCGCCGTTTCATATCTTTTACTCATTTGTTGCATGTCCTTCACTCATTGGCTTCCTTCATTTACTACTTTATCCATGTGCCTATATTATGCCGATATTATGCCTATCCTACCTTTTTTCTAAATACTACATATCAAACTTCAACATTAAAATTGCGGGGACCATAAATATATATCACTCCTACAAAATACGGGTCTATCCTCTACTAATTCTTCAGAGAGCAACGTATTTATGATACCTGTTGGTATCATTTTAAATTTGACCAGGAGGTAAGGATGTCCGTAAAACCATGCAGTTTCAATTCAAAGACATCCCACACTTTTACTCAATACTAGGGAAACGATCACACCGGCAGCAAGTAAAGATGACAATAGCTGCTCGATTAAAACAAGGAAGTCGTCTACATCCGCGACAAAAACACCAGATATTTATTCCTAGTCAACATTGGCGCACAAATCAACGTCATTCCACCGGATACCAAGCGAAACAACAGATTATCCTCATATACACTGCAGGCTGCAAATCGATCAATAATCGAGACATACAAAGAGATATCATTAACGCTCGATTTGGGTTTACTAAGATCTTTTCTGTGGATTTTCACTCAAGCCCAAGTAAAAACACCAATTCTCGGAGCTGATTTTTTATTCCATTTTAACATTCCAATGGATATGGCTACATTGATAGTAATACAGAGATAACGGCAAAGGGAATCACCTCACTTTACACGTCAACAGGAATTTGTTCAACAATACCAGCTGCTAATGGACTACAAGAGTTGATAAAAAAAATTCCAACTACCCCTTTTAAGCATACAGATGAAGTTCTTCTCACTGCTAAACACAATATTACAACCACTGGATCACCCACATATGCATCACCACGTAGACTGCGTCCAGAAAAATACAAGATAGCAAAAGACGAATTTCAGCATATGTTACTACAAGGTGTCATACGTCCTTCAAGCAGCTCATACTCCTCGCCGCTACATATGGTTCAGAAAGCAGATACAGGCGCATGGCGACCTTGTAGGGGATTTCAGGAAACTCAACACGAAAACAGTTCCTGATAGATACCCAATCCCATATTTACACGATTTCGCCATAGGTCTACCAGGAACCACAGTTTTCACAAAAACTGGATTTGGTTAAAGCATACTACCAAATTCCAGTAGCATAGGAAAATGTAAAGAAAACTGCAATCACTACACCTTTTGGGCTTTATGAGTTTCTGAGGGCGCTATTTGGGTTACGTAATGCTGCTCAAACTTTCTAGAAAGGATCACCATTTTCTTTTGCTTATATCGATGATGTTCTTATTGCTAGACGTGATATCAAAGAACACCAGGATCACATGCAACAAATTTTCGAAAGACTAGCACATTTTGGTTTAAAAACCAACCTTAACAAATGTGATTTTGCTGTTTCGAAACTGATATTCTTGGGCCATGTGATCGACGAACACGAAATCACAACTATCCCAGAGAAAGTAGCAGCAATACAAAATTTCCCACAACCGACATCACTGCGACAACTTCGGAGATTTCTCGGTTTGATAAATTACAACCGTAGATCTATTCCAGGTTGTTCCAGAATTTTAACCCCGCTCACGAATATGTTACAGCAACAGAAACATAAAAATGCAAAAATACTGATAGGAGAAGCTTTAACTGCTTTTCACAACGCAAAAAAAGCATTTGTAGATTTTACCAAGCTCGCCTACATCAGTGACGACGACACTATAACACTCTCATTAACAAAAGACGGTTCAGGAGATTCAATTGGAGCGGTCCTAAAAGACACAAAACAGGTTTGAGAAACCATATCTTTTTTCTCTGTGAAACTGAACATCGCACAACGAAAATATAGCACCTTAAGGGAGTTGCTTGCAATCTACTTGTCGATAAGGCATTTCCGTCAACTGTTCGAACGACGAGATTTCATTGTTTTCACAGATCATAAACCCCTCACTTACACCTAACTCGTAAATAGTAAGAAATATACGCCCAGAGATACCCGACAACTGGATTATATATCACAATTTACTTCGGATATCCGGTACATAAAAGGCTCAGACAATATTGTGGTAGATACACTCTCACGCCCCGCAATACAGTCTATTGATTTAGAAAGCGTTACCTTCGAGCTTATTGCAGACGAGCAACAAAAAGATGCCATGTTGGACAAAGTAAAAGATGACACTTCCTTACCGCTGAAGGAACACCCTGTTCCATTTTGAACGAAAACAATACTCTACTATGTCGGTAGTGGTTACTCAAAATCATATATACCACCTTCACTGAGAAAAAAGGTTATTTATACATGTCCACAGCCTTTCACACCCTGGACGCCAAGCTACCAGTAAGTTAATTTGCTATCGTTTTGTCTGGCCCAATATACATGCTGATATAAAAAAAAAATTAAACTCAAACCTGCTTGAATTGTCAGAAAAGCAAAGCAATCACATCTAAACCCCCTCCAGAACAATTTAACCATTGCAAGAAGCAAATGGCCATCATTACCTACTCACCATCATCGATAGGCCTGTCTTCGCCCCCCCCCGCCTGATATCGACAGACACAGTCTCTAAAAGTATCTTACGGGAGTGGATAGCAGTTTTTGGTTGTCCTTCAGTAATAAAGACAGATCGAGGCTCTTAGTTTCAATCTACACTTTTTGATGAATTTACAAAGCTATTGGGAGTCAAACATAAAAACAATAGCGTATCACCCCTGCGCATATGGATTGATCGATCGATTTCACAGACAACTTAAGATAACTCTAACGGCCAATAATGACTCCAAAACATGGTTAAAAAATTTGCCACTAGTTTTATTATCTATATTGAATGTAATCAAAGAGGATTTAAGATGCACAGTTTCGGAAATGATTTTTGGAACATCGACATTGCCAGGATAATTTTGCGAGAACACTATTGACTTACAACCTAACACGACTTTTGTGCAAAATTTTAAACAAAAAAAAAAATGAACGATTTTGTTTTCATACCCACAATAACACAAACAAAAGACCTTTACACACCAAAAGTTCTTCACAACTGTAAATACGTTTTCGTACGAAACGATTTAATAAAAAATCTTTGTGTCCTACTTACTCTGAACCATTCCAAGTAGTTGAAAGACATCCCAAATATTTTACACTTACCATAAAAGGCAAACAGGATACCGTCTCCATAGACAGACTAAAACTGGCGTACTTGGATTTAACTATAAAGAAAAATACAACGGATCATTCTACAACCACAACGAATACCAAACTGTCCGAACCAGCTCCCACACCGACACATACACCTATCACTACAAGATCTGGTAGACATGTACATTGGCCTACTCATTTTAAGACTTATGTTAGATATCGAAAAATATTTTCAATATTTATCAATCTGCGGGGGTGTATATAAGATACATATTTCTCTAGTTTTTGATAAATCAACTCAGAACACGTAAATAGGAATATTCCAGAAAAAAAGAATCAAAATCTCGCATAGAATTTATACTCGTATATTTTTAAACTAATAGGACACATAGAATAGAATATTCTAGAAAAGGCGGTTAAAAAATTAACTTGTTGAAAAATTTGTCACAGAAACAAAAATAGTTAGGTTCCAAAATAAATAAGTAATTTCAGTGGATCTGATAGGTTAAGATAGGTCACAGGTAGCAAGCTCGACTAGCAAATCTACACGAGTGAGTTCGAGTCTCATTGGGTGCCCCTTTCATATGGCCTTGTGCCACATCTAAGCAAAAAGCTTAGTACATTTCCAAGATAGGTCACAGGTTGCGTTTTTGCCGGCGTCCGCGTATTTAAACTTTATTTGACCTATAATAAACTTAAAATATTTTACTTTGATCCACTTTTATTTTACCCAAAAGTATGAATAGCGAAGTTTTTTAGTTTTATGCGTTAAACAGCCCACATGGCACCATGGTTACAACACCTTACATGGTATTCTAACACCCCACGTGACACCATGTTTATAGCATCCCAAAAATTGGAACATCTAACATTGTGTTCATTTAAAAAAAAACGTCTCTGAGGATGAAGTTTTTACTTTGAAATTAATTAGACTCAGATAATCATTATTTCGCATTGCAATAGCCGTCTAAATTAATACAATACACACACACACACATATATATAATTATATAAATATATATTGTCATTAGATCTAGAGGCACAATCATGCACACACACACACACACACACACACACACACATATATATATATATATATATATATATATATATTCTAATTTCAATTTACACTCACACATACACATATCATCTTTGTGTAGACACTAGATACAACCCAGAAGACCTACTCGGAACAATACATGATACGAAAGATTGCAAGAGAGAGTGATTCAGGAAGTCTGAGCTTGATAATAATGAAAAATATATGTATGCAACTGGCTCTTTGGCCTAATGGGTAGAGTGTTCACCAATGGGCCAGAAGACTGAGATTCAGTCCTAGGTTGTGTCAGACCAAAGACTAAAAAAAAAAGGTACTTGATGCTGCCTTGCTTAACACTCAGTATTATAAGATAAGGATCAAGGGTAAAATGTAGCAATTTAGAAAAAGGAATAGTACCCACCTCTACACCTCAGTGTAGTAACTATTGGAAAGAGAGCAGTTATATAGCAGGATTTAGATCTCTCCCGATTTACGATTTCATTCAAAAACATACACGTGTCAGGAGAAGGGTAGCATTCGACCGGATGTTAGCCTGACAGCTGCTGCCGAGACAATGAATAAAATGTGTCTTTGCGCAAAAGGCTCCGCGCAGAGCTTCCGGGCGAGAATGCAAGAAATTAATTCACATTAACAAAATACCCTTTTTCAGCCAATCATAAATCTTTCCCCTGAAAAATTCCCAGAATCGACTTGATCCAAAGGGTAACTACTTAATCAGCGAAAATCTTCAAAGGCGTCACACTGACCTACCGAGGGATGAAGGGAAGAACACGCCACGGCCATAAGAACTCATCTGAACTCTGACAGATTTTTGATCCATCATCTGCTGTGAACAACTATTGACTTAGCTACAACGCCACCCCGTCCACGACTGCTACTACCACCAAGATCATCTGATACCCTTACCACCCTTATACCACCATATCCACCAAGTGAGTTTCTTAACTTATAACATACGTGACCGTCCATGAACTCTGGTTTCACACACACCACGTTCACTCTTTCACTTGATATTGTACGCTACAAATTTGTACAGTTGATTCTTTGCTTTATCGCCTTGTTTTTCCTTTTTGTTACTATAATTGTTTACAAACTTTCAACCTGTGTTTGTCTTTTCCTAGCTACCATACGCTAAATATAACAGAGCCTTTGGGGGTCGCCCTCAAGTACGGTTGCCAACTATATATATATATATATATATATACGAGGATCATTAAATAAGTTTCCATACTTTTTTTGTATGGGCACTTTTATTGATAGTACACACATGAAACTCTAGTCCCCTTTGAAGTAATCTCCTCCGGTTGCAATACACTTGTTGTACGGTTCCAACAACTTCTGGAAGGCCCCATGGACGTCCTCTTGTGTAAGCGTGTCAATGACCTTAGTCACAGCCTCTTTCATCTCCTCAATTGTCTCATAACTCTGGGCTTAGGGAATAAGCAAAAGTCACAGGGAGCAAGGTCTGGACTATAGGGAGGGTAAGGAACTATCTTGATGCCCATCTTGCTCAAATAGTCTGTGATAAGAATGGAGTTGTGGACTGGTGCATTGTCCTGGTGGAAATGCCACTGACCCGATTTGAAGACTGCTGGCCTCTTCTGACGGAGTCTCTTGCTGAACTTCATTAAAACCACAACATAGTAAACCTAACCCTAACACTTTGGCCAATCAACTCTGGTGTATTGACTTCCTTACTCCTCTCACACCTCTCATCATCCCTCACAGACTCCCTACCTTTCTTCAATCTCTAATGCCACTCAAAAACTGATGTTCGATTCATGCAAGATGGTCGAAAAGCAGTCTGAAGCATTCCATACGTTTCTGTGGCATTTTTTCCAAGTTTAAAACAGAAGTTTATTGCATATCGTTCTTCTAAAGTGTCCTCACGTCAAGATTGCATTTTTGAAATTCACCAGCTGTGACAATCAGGTTTTAGTAGGGTGTATTCCAATTCCTGTTAATAACATACTGAATTTTCAAGGGTCTATGACAATTTTAAATGCCTGTACAAAAAAGTTTGGAAACTTATTGAATGCACCACGTATATATACAAAGCAGATGAATTGGGAATGATTCTATTTGAGAATATATAAGAGGGTTCTTATAAATCTTCAGGAGTGCTTAATGTATGATAATTAATATATAACTTTATGAATCTCACACAGAGCAAATTCATATAATTGGAAATTTTTGAAATTCATTTAAAAAAAAAAAAGGAAAAGAAAAAAAAGAGGGACAGATAAAAAGATATGTGCTAGATGTTGGTGCCAGAACTGGATGTAATGTCATCATCTGGTGTCATATTTTTATGTATCTAAAAAAATTCTAACAGGAACTAAAATAAATAAATAAATAGATAAACAAATAAATAAATGAATTGACAGATTTTTTTCTTAAAATAGAATAGGCTTGTTTATTGACAAGATTTTAGTTCCTGAAGGTTTTATGAGCGATGTTAAAACTTTCTTTATGTACATAAGGAAACGTGACACCAGATAATGATACTACATACGGTTTTGACATGAACTTCTTGCCGATATCTCTTTGTTCCTCTCCCCTTTTATTTCTTTAACAAGTAAGAATCTATTTAAAGAATATTTTATCATAAATATATATATTTATATGTATATATGTATATTTTGGTAGCATTTCTTCATTGATACATATTTGATTGAACATAATAGACATTTTTATCTACATATTTTTTGTTAATCCTTTCGAATTGCCGTATTGATCTTATGATATTCGACGGGAATTGGTTGATAAATCTTCTATAATTAAGTATTTGGGAAATAACTAATCATGGAAGATTTATCAACCAATTCCCGCCGAATATCATCAGATCAATACGGTAATTCAAAAGGATTAACAAAAGAATATGTAGACAAAAATGTCTATTATGTTCAATCAAATATGCACACACACACACACACACACACACACACACACACACACATATATATATATGTGTGTGTGTGATTAGTTGGTTGATTGGGTCTTTTGGTATATCAAACTTTGTAGATTATTTAATGAAAAATTGTGTTTATTCATAAATTAAATATATATTATTTGTAAATAGATTGTTTGTAGTTAACATTTTAAACAAGCAAGAGCTCATTTGTTTGAACACTGTTAAATGGTTTCACGTAATGCTATCTCAACACTAACAATCTATAAGATGTACACTCCAATATTTTAAAATGCTCGTGATACCACTTGTTCCTGAAACAAAGATGATGAACATCGGTAAACTAATCAGTTTCGGGAACCTATTGGTCAGGAAATTCACGTGATTTGTGCTCACAACTACGTCCACACCTTTGATTTTATCAGGTGCATTTGGAGCTGACCACATGACAAGGACTGCCTATATATATTATCGTCTTATCGAACTCTTTCTCTCTCACACGTTTTGACTTGCAGAGACAGCTCTCTCTCTCTCTCTCTCTCTCTCTCTCTCTCTCTCTCTCTCTCTCTTTCTCTCTCTCTCTCTTCATTTTCGACTTCCAGAAACAGCTTGACCTTGCTAGTTAGTAAGACACAACTCAATACGCGTAACATGAGTGAGTATACATTCTGCAACCTTTTTCTTTCCTGTTCTACCATTTCGGTTAGACTCGTTCCAGCCGAGAACACAACCTCAAAAATTTCGTCAAACCCCGAAAGAGACAAACAACCAACATGGGAGAAGACATGTTCCTCCTAGAATACATTGCTATATTTCTGCATATTGATACCTCGCATGAAATACTTAGTCAACATACATTTTATAGTCTATAGGACACTTTTTTAATATTTAGTCTTTTTCCATAATATCCGTGTTAGTTACATACACATACGCACACACAGAGAGGAATATTTAACTAACTATATAAGAATATTTATAATGTTTTGTAATGTTTCCTTTTTATGTATTTGTTGATATATAAATTTAATTTTGTCTTTACTGCTTTGTTTTGAATGTTCTTTTGTCTGCGTCGTTTTACTTCGTTTGCTTTTCAATAACAATCCAACATATCCACCAAACAGTACCACCACAAATTCAATTCAAAATCGATCATTTGTTTGAACACAGTTAAATTGTTAAACCCCTAGATGGAACCCAAGCAGGTACTATCACTCTGCGTCTGAGTGGACCAGGGAGTAATGGCAATAAAGGGGTACTTCACATTCCCCAAAGCTCTAGGACTAAAGCCTCAAAATTAGATGGTTTAGTGTGATATCCAGGATACTCGTTGTGGAGAAGACTAACCTCACTGCATAGATGCAATCTGCATGGTTCCTACCAAGCCAGAGATGCAGTTGGTGTATTCTACTGCCTTAACTGGCTGGGCTTATATATATATATATATACTCACATACACAAGTATATATATATACATAAATATATACATATATATGTTGCGGGGCCGATAAATATATCGATCACACAAACTTTTAAAATACGTTTAAAAAGTGGTTGACAACGAACTAGGCAAGAATGACAAAACAAGGATGTTGTTTGGAAAGGCTAAATTTTATTATGATGAATCGTAAATCAGAATATCGCATGGCGGACAGTCACCACTGCCGGAAGGTGGTCGCTGGTGCAGGACTGGATAGCTGATGTTGTAGGACTGATAGCTGTTGCTGCAGGAAGGTGGTCACTGGTGCAAGATTGATAGCTGCTGGGGCAGGACTGATAGCTGCTGGTTCAGGAAGGTAGTTGCTACTGCAAGTAGGTATTCGCTGGTGCAGGACTGGTAGCTGCTGGTGCGGGAACATGTCGCTGGTGCAGGACTGGTAGCTGCTGGTTCAGGAAGGTGTCGCTCGTGCAGGAAGGTGGTCGTTGGTGCAGGACTGGTAGCTGCTGGTACAGGAAGGTGTCGCTAGTGCAAGACTGGTAGCTCCTGGTGCAGGAAGGCAGTTGCTGGTGCATGAAGCAGGTTGCCGGTGGAGGAAGGTAGTGCGTCATGTCGTCTCAGAGGGTATTAGGTTAGACTTTCGGAATTAGGCCTGAAAAGGGCTGTTACATTGAGAGGCTGGTAGTCGGGACTGATGCATTGTGCCGTCTCAGGAGGTGTTTGAATAGACTTTCCGATTTGCCCTGAAAAGTGCTTTTAAGCTGAGAGGCTGGTAGTATTCCAGCGTCGTCTGCTGGCTGGAATCAGGACGTCGGCTTTAGGGGAAGCCTGGAGTAGTGAGTCATGGGCAGCTGCTGCTGATAAGACATTGGCCGTAGAGTTGACCTGGGGAGAATCGGATTCCTCCCAGACCCTTGGCTGACGTCCAGTCACACTTAACAGTATTTGTCCTCTGTCCCACCGACCGGACGAGTATGGCATAAGGCCTTTTAAAAGGTGGATCCACGCGCCCAGCATTTCCAAAAATGCCTCGGGTCCAGTCAGCATTCTCCTAAAAAGAGCGCCTCAGGCGCCGGGCGATAAACCCCACCCCACCGAAGAGGGTTAAAGCCTGGGGGGACAGTATCCTGAAGCCAGAGGTATGTCCAGTGACAACACACACAGCCAAACTTAGCTAACCGTTTTAATACCGTCCCTTTTTATGTCTACAGCGTGTTACTACCCTTAATATGAACTCGGTGTTGAATGTTCAATTTTTTTTGGGGGGGACCGTTGTGAGCATGGTGTCACGTTAGGTGTTACAACACCCAACATAGCGCTCTAACATCCCATGTGACACCATATATTTATATATATATATCTGGTGGTGTAATGGTTAGCAAGTTAGACAAGCAAACCTACACGAGTGAGTTCGAGTCTTATTTTGGCGCCCCATTCATTCGGCCTTGTGCCACATCAAAGCAAAGGGCTTTGTAAATTACAATATATATATATATATATATATATATATATATATATATATATATATATATATATATATATATATATATGTGTGTGTGTGTATGTATGTATGTATGGGAGATAACTCTCACTGAATGATTAATACCAGTTCAGTTTGTCAGCGGCCGTCTGATTAAGAAGACGGTGTATTTCTGCTGTCTGGGTCAACAAAACCAAATAATTTTAGAAAATGTATGTAAAGAATTTGAATTGGCTGTATTTTTCTTTTACTTCTTGTTTTTTGTTTGGGTTAGCCAGCTTCAGTTCCTGTCCCTGCGGAGATCCTATTCTCTGTTTGCCTGTAAGTGGCAATATTAACAAATCAGAGGTAAACATTGTTATTTTATTCATTCGTTCTTTTAGGAAGATTTTGAGTTTTTCTTTCCTTTATTATTGTTTGAATATTTTCGCAAGAAATAAACTACGATTTTTAATGCTAAATTTTAGCTTTAAAGTTTACTTGTCGTATTCATTTCTTTGATACAAATTTTAAATTAAAAAAATATTTAAACAGATTTTATAAAAATGACGTCTTAAAAGAAAAAAATATCAGTTAAGTTTCAAGCATTAAAATTTAGTTTAAAATGAGAAGTTTGGCTTCGGTTAGATTTCAAGATGAACGAACTGTTTAGATGAATATTCTTTTTTATTTAATTTTTTATATTTATTTTTATTTGTTCACCGTAATGTTTTGGATATTTAAGAAAAGAATGTATGTCAAATATTTAGATTCAATATGTTTTATATTTTTAAAATGATAATATAAACGAGTCTTACTACAGTTCATCATTAAAATGAATAAAAATAAAATTTTGAATAATTTTCCTTCGCATTTTTCTTTTTCTTATTCCACTGTTTTCATTTTAAGTACATTTTACTTGCTTTACTTTAACTTAAGTCTTTTTGTTAGAAAAAGTATTGATGAAAAATAATTGACTTATTGATTGTTTTGGTCTCAAAGGACTAACTGGGTCCACCAAATTTTACGTAATGTTTTTTTGAACACTGACTGTTTCGTTTACGTGATGAATCAACGTTGTTGTTAATGTTCTTCATTTGGAGCGGGGTGACTGAATCATTTTTGGAATTACCAACTTTCGTGTGCATGTGGGCTGTAACGCTAAACTTGACCTCGAATTACATTTTTACCCTATTTTTAAGAACCGGAAAAAAACCCCACTCCTGGCAACATTTAATGCTTATTTATGAAAAGCAAACTGCTGTCTCGTAATGATAATTTGTTTCTCTTGCGAGTTAGATGGACAGTGCTTTAAAAGCTTCTACGTCCATGTCATCAGTCAAGAGTAAATCACGTGGTGTAATGGTTTACAAGCTTGATTTGCAGACCATTGTTGTGAGTTTGATTCTCACTGGGTTCCTCGTAATTATGGCCTGGTGTCACAACTAAACCAAGCTTAGTTAAAGAATGATCATCGGTCCAATACATCGAGAAATATCTTGACGAATAAAAACTGGTACGACAAATAGTCTTTCGTGGAGCATTGACACGATAATGCGGAGACTGGTCAGTTATTATTTTCACGAGAATGATAAGATAGATGAATAAAACAGCCAACAATATTTTTAATTTTGTGTGAGTAGTTAAGCTGAACTTTTGATTTTTAAGTTTTTATTTTGCAATGATTTAATCTAACTTGTTGATATATATCAATGATAACAGCGAAATAATTTTGTCTCGAAGTACACCATCTTTAATAAACTTTCTCGGTGCAAAACTTATTTTTAGCATTTTCGAGTATTTTGCTTGAATTTCAGCTTCAAGTGCTCTGAAAATTGTTTATAATTTTATAAGTGTTCGTTATGTCAATTATGATGAGATCATGCTAGAATAATGTTTTCCTAAATTGGTGGCCAGAATTAGGAAGGAAAAATCTAACTAAACGCTTTAGTATTATAAAGAATAAAAATATTTCTTAAACTTTAAGTGTAAAATTAGAATGATGCGGAAAAAAAGGCTCTAAATTAGTTATTTTCAAAAATTCTACTAAAAAATGTTTTTTGCCCAGTCGGCTGTGTCTGTAGAATACACCGACTGCACCTCCGCAGAGAGGTTAGACGCTGTGGGGTATGAGGCTGAATGTCACGGGCAAAGTGCAAGGCTGTGTTGCTGTTTGATATCTGACTCCATATTTTGGTTATTTCATTTTACCCCCACGTTGGCTAGTCGGTGTAACGTCTTGCCCAAGAAAGTCCCAAAAGAATTATACAAAAGAAAAGACAGCACAGATAGGAGACGAAGACGTTTCTTTTATACTTTCCTTTATTTACTGGGTTCAACAACCATTCAATGGATGAGGGAGTTTTTCCTGAATACATTGAAATAGTTGAATTCCCCAGTTAAGGTGTCAAAAATACGTTCATCGTTTGATCGTTTGTCCTCATTTGGTATTTCGGGCTTCCATAAGGGTCAGTTTTCTTTTGGAAGTTTGTCAAAGTCCGGTAAGGGTTAGTTTGTAGTTCATTTGTGGGTCTTTTATATTTCAGCATAATGCTAACCGAGAGAGAACTGCTACTGGGTGAAAGGGACTAACCAATGCCACGTCCAAAGACGTATGCGTGGTGCCCAGACACGTCAGCAACAATGTTGTCATAACGCTGGTCACTACTTCAAAGAGAAAGAATGCATGTTCCCCTTTGTCAAGAGGATGCCTTTTTTCTTTTACGCATGCGTCATTCCCTTTTTCCTGTCAGGGACCTCTGGGAGTTTCTGCAAATTTAAGTTTTCCATTTTTTTTTTCTTTTTTTAATTTAATTTTTATTTATTTATTTATTCGTTCCCTACAACACCACCAACAAGTGTCCTAAATATGACACTGAACTATCTGATGGTGAGGTTCCAGTGATTGACATCGCTTCCAGGTTCACTCTGGCCCGGAGTGGTAGTACCTGATAAACTGTGTACTTATGCTAAACTGAAGGGTTTAAATAGAACTGTTTTGATATTTAACTGTGTGTGGACAAAAAATATACTTATACTAAACTGAAATGTTTGAATTAGAACTGCTGGACTATACTGAATAGCTTGAAATGGAAATGTTTTTGACATTGAAACTGTACTTATGCTAAACTGAATTGTTTAAAGTAGAACTGTTTGACATTTAACTGTGTATAAACAAAATCTATACTTATACTAAACTGAATTGCTAGAAATAGAAATGTTTTTGACAATCAAACTGTGTACTCATGCTAAACTGAATTCTTTGAAATAGTACTGATTATTTGCATAAAAATGGATTTGTCATTAAATAACCTACATAGGTTGGTAAGCCATAAAACCCAAACAACCAGACTAAAAAATGTTTCATTTTTGGTTGTAGAGAATACTGACTAGTTTCCATTGTTTTTATGTTGGACTAGATGACCTCTGAACTTGTTGGGTAATAGCGATCCATGATGATATTGATGCTTCTATTTATGAAATAGTAAAAGATTCTGATTTTCTTATCATAGTTATCATGTTACATTGAGAATTTGGATGGTGTTAAGTGTGAATATGGATCCCACAAAATTATCATTCAGTTACAAATTGAACTAGAAATTACTTTATTCTGTAAGTTTATATCTTAAATAAACATCCTCTTTTTTTACTGGGTTACAGTTACATACATACATACAAACAATGAAAATTTTAGTAATATTTAGATTATAGATTAAAATGAAAAATAAAAAAATTAACACCATTGATCAGCATTAACCTTTATGACTTTTTTTTTTTTAACCATATTTGACATTTTATTTAGTTTTATTACATTTATTGGAAAAGAAGAGAATAATGTCTGAAGTTTAGGAATGAAGTATTTTATTCTGCGAATCATCCAGATTAGTATCTTTTTCATTATATTTCATTCTATTAGCCAATGCAAGAAAATGTATCAATAAGTTTGTGACTTAACACAAAGTTATTAGCTGAATTTTAACATGGATTTTTCATTGTATAATATTTAATTTATGTAATTAATCTAAAAAGTGATGGTTAGGTGTATTTTCAAGCAAGAATATTTATTTAAGATATTATTCTCCTCTTGGTTGTTATATATATATATATGTGTGTGTGTGTGTGTTTCTGGCCCTTTAGCATATTGGGTAGAGTGTTTATCAATGGTCCTGGAGACTGAGGTTCAGTCCCAGGTCAAGTCATACCAAAGACTCAAAAAAAATCATACTTGATGCCTCCTTGCTTAACACTCAGCTTTATAAGGTATAGATCAAGGGTAAGTGGAGCAATTCAAGGAAAGGAGTAGTGCCCTCCCCTACACCTCACTGTCGTAGCTATTGGAAAAGGAGCCTTTGGGTTACTCTCAACTACGGTTGTCAACTTACTTAACGATACTATTATGGATAACTTTACAGAAAAGTATTCTCCAATTTCTTTTTCAGGTATTAATTTTTAGCTGTTTAGGGATATCTTGTATTAGTTGATTATTGTATTATTTAGTCACTATAATGTTACTTTTGCTCATGTGGTGTCTATGTATATAACAATGTTTTTTTTCTAGAGCTGTTGAATCAAAATTAAAACTGGGGCTGTGTTCTCCATTGTACACTGTGTTATGTAATACTTTGTTATGTTCATCTCTGAACAGACGGCAATTCTAAATAAGTACTAGGATTTAAAAAATGCTCTTGACGTTCTGGAGTTTCCCTACCACCTGTTGACAGGGTTTAGAATATGTCTACTGTAACCCTTGCAGAATAGGTGTTCTGGGTATAACTCTGAACTGCACCTGATTGTGAGGCTCCAGTTCTGAAGATCTGGGAAGTGTAGAGAACCCCTTCATTGCCATTTTCCCAGTTCCAGTCTGACCTGATGCAGTAGTACCTGTTAGGGTCCCATCTCTTGGTCAAATAGATCTGTTTGAAAATTCATTGTATTGGATATACATATATGAAGACATATATATGTGTGTAAGTGTGTAAATAGATGATTATTTTTTTAAATAAAATCATTAATGTTAGGAAAACTTGAAACTTAAGGATTATTATCAGTTACTTGAAACCATATAATTGCTTGCAAATTATTGATAGATAAGAATACTTTAAACC
The DNA here is from genome assembly GCA_963585895.1 of Sepioteuthis lessoniana. Classification (NCBI taxonomy): domain Eukaryota; kingdom Metazoa; phylum Mollusca; class Cephalopoda; order Myopsida; family Loliginidae; genus Sepioteuthis; species Sepioteuthis lessoniana. Next base: position 79,048,040 of record OY757909.1, on the reverse strand, counting down.
ACATAACTGTATGCAAACAAATAACTATTAATAAATAGAAATAATTGCTTGAAACCATATGATCATGTATAATTTATTCCAACTTATTTGTATTAGATAAGAGTACTTGATATCATATAACAATTGTTAAGAAACAACTCTACAAAAAATTTAAACATGAATACAATGGAAGTGGTTGTGGTGTCATAGTTATGATCAGAAATGGGTATGGCAGTCTAAGTTCAAATCCTGGATGAGACTGTTTGCATTTCACATAGTGCCAATACTCCTCGGAAAGGTATGCATCCAATTATTCCCCCTCCAGCTATGGGCAAATAGTTGAACAGACTAGGCTCTTTAACCTTGGTATGGCAACTAGTTTAGGAAAAGGAAAACTCTGAATTCAAAACCTGTAAAACTCCACTTGAAAAATTGACCTTGTGTAGCATCCTGCTCATGTGGAGGTGTTGATAAATGTACAATGAATGCAATTTTCTAACCTCTTGGTACAAAATAATCCAAGACAGGTTGACATGCCATTAAAATGAATCTTGAAACTTCCCTGCCTACTTGGATCATTCTACCAACTATTCGCTTTGGAAGCTGCTGTTTAAACATGTCTGAGTGTAAAATAAATCTTATGATAAATCATGTGTCCTTTTTTTTAATGGTAAAATTCCCTTATAAATCTAGATATGAATTTTTCTGAAATATGTCTTGCTAAATATTTAACTTATACCTGCAGAAAAATCATTTAATCCTATTTACCCAACCTGTCCGCTCAGGCAGGATATGACACCAGATCAATTTTTAAGTGGTGTTTAACAGGTTTGAATTCAGAGTTTTCCTTCTCCTAGACTAGTTGCCTCACCATGGCTGAAGAACCCAGTCTGCCCTACTATTTACCCATAGCTGGAGGGAGAATAATTGGATTCATACCTTTCCCAAGGGTATTAGTGCTATGTGAAATGCTATCAGTCTCGTCCAGGATTTGAACTCATGTTGCCGTGTCCATTTCCTACGACGATAACCATTACACCACGGACACCACCAAAAAAAATAATCATTTAATGCTACATTTGTCAATAACCTTGTATGGATTTCTTGAACTTAACTGGTTATGTAAATGTATTCTTAATAAAAAGGTACTACCTCTGTCCCATAAATCTTGTTACATTTATACACTAGATGTATGTATTTACCCAACCCCTCCACCATGGGCAGGATGTGACATAAGGTCATTTTTTCTTTTTAAGTGGAGTACTTTTGGTTTGAATTCAGTTTTTCTTCTCTTAGAATTGTTGCCTTACCAAGGCTAAAGAGCCTAGTCTACCCTACTATTTATTCATAACCAGAGAGAGAACACATGGATTCATGTCTTTCTCAAGTGCAGAGCGAAATGCCAACAGCCTTGTCTAGGATTTGAATTCTGATCACTGATCCATTTCCTATGGTGATAGCTTTTACACTAATCATGTCTATACTTGATGTAACGACTATGATGCGACAGAGGTAGTATTTTTTTTTTTTTTTTTTGATGGTTGAATAAATTTGGAAAGAAATTTCCTCTTAATAGCCTTTTTCTTGCCAACTTATTTATTTTTGGTCATGAGTCCACTATATTTACTAGTCTTAATCACTACTTTGATGTCTGACATGTTCACTTCAGTTACTTATACTACTGTCATTCAAGGACAATGAGTGTTGATGGCAACCATGGTTAAAGCTGCAAAGTTTTATTAATACAGGAAGCTCTTTCTAGGGACTATAAATAAGATATCATTAATTAAAAGGATTAAGCTTAATTCTTTTGTGGCAGGAAGTACTTCAAAGCCTAAATTAATCTGACTGATTAATATTTTTGAGCTGAACTGTAGCCCTATCTTATCACTTCTCAAGTTCTGTTTGTTTATACTATGGACTTCTCTTGAATGTTTTTATCTATCTTTTTATTTTAGTCCACGAATTAATATTATAAAAGTTTACATTGTAAATTTTGTATGGGTGAGCTATTCTTTACCAGCATTGGATTTCTACTAGAATTAAAATTGTAATTTTTTTTTTCAAGTGCTTAGAGACTGTTTGTATATAATATCAAAGATTTATTTAGTTATTCCCTTGAAATTATAAAAAGCAGTATTTCTTTGATTAAAAGTTTATCTCCTAATAATATAAAACACAAGTGTACCATTCTGTGGTTGGTTTATTGGGTTTTATGGCATATCAACCTTTGTAGGTTATTTAACGCCAAATCCATTTTTATGTAAATAATCTGTTCTTTTTAAAACAATTCAGTTTAGCATAAGTACACAGTTTAATGGTTAAAAACATTTCTATTTCAAACTATTCAAGCAGCTACATGTAACAATTCAGTTAAGTGTAAATACATTTTTAACCATTCTGTGTGTACATCTGTGTGTCTGTACACACAATATTTAAAGACAAGAAAGAAATAAAAGAAAGAAAGAACAGAAGGTGGGATCTCTGAGATTTTTTGTTGTAATCTTTAAAGAAAGAAAAAAAAATTAAAGTGCCAAAGAAAGAAAGAAAGAAAGAAAGAAAGAAAGAACGAATCTTGTAATTTGTGGCTTGCTACATCGAAAGAGAAAGGAAAAAAAAGGAGACAAGTTGTCAGGAAAGTAGGCTGATGTCACAATAGAATGGTTTCTTTATTGTTTTTAGATTCTAAAATCTTTTTAATTTGGATTATAAAAAAGATATTTTGTATAAATTCAACCGTAATTATTGACAGGTTTATTCTAGTGAAAATATATTTGTTGTTTTGTTGGAATCAGTTTATTGAGGGTTAAAATGTTAATAGGCAGTTTTGGATGGATTAATTTGTTGTTAATTCTTCTGACAACCATACTGACTGTGTAACTTGCAGAGCGTTAAGACCTCCCACTCCCAGAAAGGATGTCCTGGGTACAACACTAAACCTCATCCTATCGCGGCTCCAGTTCTGGAGGTCCTAGGAGTGTAGAGTACTCCTCTCATTTACTTCCAGGTCCACTCTGACCTGGAGTGGTAGTAACTATTAGGGTCCCATCTACACTTTAACTAAATCTGTTTGAAACTTATTTATATTCAATTTGAATACTTGATGCCATCAAATTGTAAACCATTTGCATTAAGAATAGTTACTTAGAGCTATAATTATTTATTAAGGATTGTTATTAGTCACTCAAAACCATATAACTGTGTGCAAACGAGTGACTATTATCAAATAGAACTAATTACTTGAAACCCTATGATTATTAGTATTAGATAGGAATACTTGAAACCATACAACTTTGTGTAAATTATCTGTATTAGATTTTTGTTTGGTTGTTTAATGGTATATCAACCTTCTTAGGTTATTCAATACCAAATCCATCCTTCTTGAAGAACAGTAGTGATACTATTTAACCCATAGCTGGGAAGATAAGAGGGTTCATACCTTTCCTAAGGGTATTTGTCCAAAAGTGAACGTAATAGTGAGACTGTTGTTTGAACTCACTTGCTACGATTCTACAGTCCTGCGCCTTTACCATTACACCACAGGGACACCCCTGTATTAGATAGAAATACTTGATATCATATAACTGTGTTAAAAAATTTTTTAGTAACAACCTACACAAAAAGTAAATATTAATGTATATGAATGTGATTCCCTAACTTCTAGACATAAATTAACCATAGCGAGGTTGATATGCTGTTAAAATCTCTCAATCAATCAATAGAAATGAAAAAACACTCTGATTTGTCTGAATATTTTATGGATCAATATATACATTCTGAAAAGCCAAAAAATGTTTTTGCTATTACAGTTTAGTTCATACATTTAAAAAAAAAAAAAAAAGAAGATATATAGTAGATAGTGTTTGCAGCTGTTTGTTTTTACTATTGTGGAATCCTATGTGATGATTCTGGTAACATGAAATTCTAGTGTAATTTAACATGAAACTTTATAATTTCAATATTTTAAGGTTTTAGCTAATTCTGTAAAACTCTATTAAAATTTTAAAAGTTTAGGTTTAGAATCAGCTTTGTTCAAAAAGCATTGAGCACTTTTAAACTCGCTTTTTTTTATCAGTGTTTTAAAGCTGTAAACAGAAACCCATAAAAAGTATTCAGTTCCTTAATACAGAAGTCTTATATTGCATTTCTTTTTTCTTTTCTAAATTGAACAGATCATATCTTGCATTAATTTCATTGGCCTCAATTTCAGGTATTCCTTTTTAAGTTACAAAATGACAGATCATGGCTCAAGTATGATTGGAGCAAAGTGACAGCAGTGGTCACTGTTGGATTCATGGATACAGAACTGATGTGCTATGCACACAAAAATGGTGCAAGGGTTATAAGAATTGGTAAGAGTATTAATCTCTTTGTTGATTTCTCTCCCTCTCCCCAACTCCCTTTTCTTGCTTTCTCTCTCTCTCTTTTCTTTTTTCTCTACCTTGTTCACTCCCTTTTTCTCTTTCTGTCTCCTACTTTTCTATATCTCTTACTCTCTTCCTTTTACTCTCTCTCTCTCTGTCCGTCTGTCTCTCTCTGGCTCAATCCCTTTCTCTCTCTCTCTCTCTCTCTCTCTCTTTCTTGGTCTTTCCTGTTTTCTCTTATTTCTCTCTTTCTGTTTTTCTCACAAATACTTTTTCTTTTCTGTCTTGCAACCTTATCATCCTTTTCTTTTCTCTCTTGGTTGACTATTTTTTATTATTATTATCCTCCTACTCCAAAAAAAAAAAAAAAGAAAAAGAAATATCCATTATTATATCTAAATTTTATGACCTGAACATATATCTATTTTTACAAATTCACAAGTGGACTTATATTAAGATGTCACTCCATGAACAACTTGCACTAATATTTATATTGCATTAACTCAAATTGCTCTTTTTATTAAGCATCTATTGAGTCGACCACTGAATATCCTTACATGCTTAGTTATATAAACTAGCAGTGTTTACCCATGTTATTTATAGATTGTAAGATTGTCATTAAAAATAAAGGATGTGGAGCCACTTTTGTTTAAGTTTAGGATAATTATTTATATTTAAAGATTGGTTAGTTAGTTAGTTGGGTTTTGTAGTATATCAACCCTTGTAGGTTATTTTATGCCAAATTCTGTTTATACATGTATATTAAATATATAGGAGGTGCCCGTGGTGTAATGGTTATCGTTGTAGGAAATGGACACGGTGACACGAGTTCAAATCCTAGACGAGTCTGCGTCCACCAAAAAGCATTAAAGATAGACTAAAAAACTTGTCTCCCATAAGACCTGAACAGCTCAAACAAAAATCACAAATCCCCATTAGTCAAACTACAAAAATACAAATGAACACCAAAGTGAATAAGGAAAGACCAGGAAGTACATTCAAAATGCCCTCAACAACCAAGTCGCCTATAACAACCAAAGCATCCAATTCTCAACAACCAACAAAACACCTACAAAGGACGTATAGTATAGAGAGTATGGATAGCGACACAGACCGCGTTGTTGCCAGCCTTAATCTTGAAGAAATAATCAAAAACTACAATACTTGAAACTACTTAACTGTCGGCAAACTTATAAGCTCAGTCACTTTTTTGAGTTGTTAATCTCTAACATATCATACATATCTATTCAAATGTGTGCTAATGAATGACTGATGTTAAATTCTTATTGTTACATAGAAACTCTTGTAATAATTTAACTGTGCGCAAATAAATGAGGAAAAGTAAATGGAATGATTTATGCCGCACAATTGTTTCTTATGCTAAACTGAATTATTTGAAATAGAACTGTTTTTTTTACATTGAAACTGTACTTATACTAAACTGAATTTTTTAATAACTGCTTGAATAAACTGAATTGTTTGAAATAGAAATGTTTTTGACAAGCTGTGTACTCATGCTGAACTGAATTGTTTGAAATAAAACTGATTAGTTACATAAAATGGATTTGGCGTTAAATAACCTACAAAGGTTGATATGCCATAAAACCAAACCAAACCAAACCAAACTAGACGAGACTGATTGCATTTCACATAGCACTAAACCCTTGGGAAAGGTATGAATTCAATTATTCTCCCTCCAGCTATGGGTAAATAGTAGGGCAGATTGAGTTCTTCAGCCATGGTGAGGCAACTAGTCTAGGAGAAGGAAAACTCTGAATTCAAACCTCTGCTTAATTCTCCACTTAAAAATTGACCTTGTGTCATATCCTGCCCGAGTGGAGGGGTTGGTAGATATATATATATATATATATATATATGATTTGTAAACACATTTTAGAGATGAAATTTTAAAACTAGCCTGAGCTTATTTTCTCTGCACACAGTTCAATGATTTCAAGTATTGCTATGTAACAGTAACAATTTAATTTAACATCAGTTATTTTTTTTTTGTCCACATTTAAATATGATTTATAAGTAATTTTATTTTTAAATGAGTTAGAACTAACTTTTTTGCACACAAGTATTGCTTTTGTTTCTACACAGTTAAATGGTTTCAATTATTGCTATCTAACACTAATAATTCTTTTTGATATTGATTATGTGTTTGCATATAGTGAAATGGTTACAATTATTGCTATTTAACACTAATTCTATTTAACACTATTCATTTGCACACCAGTAAATGGTTCCAAGTATTGCTATGTATTACTGACAATTAAACATCAGTCATTAGTTCACAGTTTAAATGTCAAACAGTTCTATTTGATCCATAGATGAGACCCTATCAGATGCTATCACTCTGGATCTTAGTGGACCTTGGAGTAAAGGCAATGAAAGGGTTCTCCTAATAACCTGAAGCTCGTATTTAAAGGATGTTTTATTTCCCTTTATCATTTATTTACTTCAGGTTATTACTATATTTACCGACCCATTGGCCTTGTGGGTAGAATGTTTGCTAATGGTCCAGAAAACCGGGGTTCAATCTCAGGTCAAGTCATACTAAAAAAAATGGTACTTGATGCTGCCTTGCTTAACACTTAGCATTATAGGGTACGGATCAAGGGTAAAGTGGAGCAACCCAGGGAAAAAGTTGTGCTCTCCCTTACACCTTGGTGTAATAGTTATTGAAAAGAGACCCCTTGGATTACTTTTAACTACAGTTGTCAACTTTACAACAATTTTATTACTTTATTTATACCAAGCGTAGCATATAAAAGATGGATTTCAAGTTCAGAGATTTCAGATACACTTACAAAATCCTAAAATTTAATAAGTGTTTTGAATAAATATTTAATTTTATTTCTCAAATTTAAAATGTTGGGTTTCTAAGCCTTTTTTAAGTGACAGTTGAAATTAAAAGAATTCCTTCTTTTTTTGTTGCTTAACTCCTCACCATTTGGTCATGACAAAGAGGATCTATGTATATATTGGGAGGGAAAGAGCTACCTCCCTTGAGTAATGATTACTTAGAGAATGGGTAAGCGCTGTGAAACCAACATATTTTTACAGTGAGGTGTCAGTAAAATAGAGAATGTGAGAGATCCCACCTAAAATCCAATCATTAAAAGAATACCTCTGAATAGTTACTATTTTAAGTCTTTGAGATGATTCTGATCCTAAAGATGTTTCACCATGGAATAATGGTTAACAAACAAATGATTACTTTTCTATCGGGAATTTAAATTTTTCACTAGTTGTTCTGCTCTTGTAGTTAGGTATCAAGTGTTATATAGCCACAAAGAATGAAGGAATAACTTTCTTTTTACAAATTATATACGTCTCTTAATTCTTTCTTGGAGTCAAAGCTTCTGTGGTGTGTGACAGACAGAGGGAGGCAAATGGAGATGAATACTGATTGCCATAGTGACCTGTAACTACTTCTTCTTCTTCTTTTGACCATACCAGGCTGTGTTATCTTCAAATTCAGGCCATACGTCTTTTCCTCCTTTATGAGACATACACAAGGAGATGTATTCCTTTATGAGATGTCCTCACCAGGGGGTCAAGTGGCCCCCTACAACCACGATTCTCATTCTGCCAACTTGACTGATCACTGCATCTCATGTTGGCATTTGCCTATATCATTTCCTAACATGCACACATTTCTACTCAACCACATGGCCTCTTCTGCTTATTTACACAAGTGTGTCCTGTACAGAGAAATCTCTGATAGATGCCTCGGTCAAGGGTCAATATGCAACACAAGTTAAGCTTATTAAATATCTATATTATTATAAAAAATTTTTTTTTTTTTTTTTTTTTTTTTTTTTTTTTTTTTTTTCAGTGAATTATCCAGTCAATCAGTTACTGAATGTAACCCACAGACAACAATGGATCCAAAAACAAGTATCACAAGTGTATGAATATTTTTATGATGGAGTCAATTTTGATACTGAAGATGCATTACCTCTAACTCGGAGGGACCTCAGGGAAGCTCTTACATCATTAGTGAATGAAACTTACCAAATTCTCAAAGCAAAAAATAAAAACTACCAGGTTAGTTTCATGATTTTCTTGTCATCCTTCTTTGCCCGTCAAGTATTTGCAAACACACAGTTTTCTCTGACTCTGTTTCTCAAGAAATTAGATTCTTTCCCAGTGCACCATATTAAGATTCATATTTTACCAAGATATTTCTTGTCTACAGATTTCAACAGGATATGGAGAAGTGGCGAGAGAGGGTCAGGGATATCCGTGCTGGCGGCACGACATGATGATAATGATTCTAGTATAACAGAATTTTAGTACACTACCTTCTAGTTATCATACCAGTGCCTTAGAAACTTTGTAACTTCTCTGGTCACTTTTGGAGATGAGCTTGGGTTCAAATCATGGTTGAGGCTGTTTGTGTTTCATTTCATGCTAATGCTTTTGGGATAGGTATAAATCCATTTCTTCTCCCAGCTATGGGTAAATAATAGGGCAGATTGAGATTTTTATCCTTGGTTAGGCAAACTCTAAATTCAAACCAGCTGTACTCCACTTAGAAATTAACCTTGTATTTCATCCAGCCCATAGTGAAAGGGTTGGGTAAATACATAACTTCTCGCTGTCTTACTAATACCTTAGAAGTATTACTTACTCTGATCACCAATCTATAAAACTGCACTATTGGCTGGAGTTGTAGAATATGACTACACCTCTGCAGAGGGGTAAGACTCCCATCGTAAATGGAGCCACATATTGGCTATGGTTTGGTTTGGTTTATGGCATATCAACCATTGTAGGTCATTTAATACCAAATCCATTTTTATACCTATAAACGGTTCTATTTCAAACAATTCAGTTTTGTATAATGACATGGTTTAGTTCTATTTAACTTATAGATAGGACCCTATAGGTGCTACCACCTATAGGTGCTACCTGGGTGCAATGGCAATGAAGGGGTACTTCACATTCCCCAAAGCTCCAGCATTACTGGAACCTCACCATCAGATTGTTTAGTGTCATATCCAGGACACTTATTGGAGGAGTCTTACCCCTCTACAGGGATGCAGTCAGTGTATTCTGCAGCCCTAGGCAACTGAGCCACATTGGCTATGGGTGACTACCTTTAATACCTGAGGACATGACCCTGGAGGTTGAGCAGTCTATGACCTGGATACTAAGTGATCACATCACTTGAAACTCTTTACTTTAGCCCTTACTTGAGCTACATGAGCAGTCATAGAGGTTTGATCCAATCACTTGGCTGGTCATGTCAAGCCCTGGCACCTATATGATTAAGTCCTGACTAATTTTCAAATAGCTCTTATGGTAAACATGCATTTAACACTTTTTATTAAGGTTGTGGCTAAGGATCAACTGTACTGAGAGAATCATCTATATGAAAAACAGCATTAAATAGCCCACAAGAGTTGATATGCCATTAAATAAAATAACCAGCCAGCCAATCAATCAATGTAACAACAAAGTAACATAAGAGAGGAGTTGAAAAGGTTTGAGTTAAGCTTCTGGCAACCCATGACTTTGTAGCTGAGTTGGTAAGAATAGCTACTAACTTTATCCAGGCTTTCCTTAGTCAGAGAGGATATGAGTTTGAATTTGACCAAGAGCTTATTTCTTTGTTATTTTTGATTTGTACTGTTCTTCATCCTAAGAAATTGCTGCCTTGTCAGCTGGGGCTGTAGAATACATTGACTGCACTTCTGCAGAGGAGTAAGACCCCTCTCAATGAGGCCACCTTTTGGCCGTGAGTGGCAACCTATGATGCTTAAGGATGAAATCCTGGTTGTTGAGCAGTACATGGTCTGGCAACTGAGTGATCAAGTCATTTGCAACATTACTTTGACCCTTACTGGGCTAGATGGGCAGTTGGATTGACTCAATCCATTGGCTAGTCATGTCAAGCCCAAGCACCTATATCTTTTATCCTGACTACTTTTCTATCTGCACTTGTTGAAATTCTGCAACCCTTATCTTTTAGGTGCTAGAAAGTAGTTGCTGAGGGTCAACTGCATTGAGAGAATAGGAATTTGACCTCTGCTGAAAACCTGAAATTAATAAGGGTTTAAAAACCTACTCCCAGCTTGAGCATACTGGTCATATATCCCGGTTTCAACCAAGGTGAATGGGTTTCCTCTTGGTACATTTCCAACACAAGTTGGACTCTGTGGTGGGTGGTGGAGCACGGGGCCAGCCAAAAAAAAACATGGCATCTTTAAACAAAATAAAACAAGATCTATTCAAATCAAACTTGGAGAATGAGGCAGCTGACTTCCCCAGATTCATTGTCATTGAATAGCCTGGCTAAGGTCTCCTCTTAATAGAAAAAGCATCATCCACCAGAGCTACTCCAAGAAATGTGAGAAAAACAAGAAATGGAAACTTGCTTGTTAAGGTGGACAGCTGGAAGCAGGCAGAAAACATATAAAAATGAAAAGTTTCCACCATACTAAATTCAGAGCATACCTGCATGAAAGATTTAACACTTCCCAGGGAGTTATTAGCAGTAGGGAGTTGGCATTGGCTACAGCAGAGGAGATATCAGCAACCCTGGGAAAATGGGAGGGACAAGCATCAGGAGAATCTCCATTAGAAAAGGTGAAGAATAAATCTACATCCTGACATTCAATCAGCCCTATATTCTCAAGAGGGTAAAGATTGGCTATTGTCTTGAGCGGGTTGAAAAATATGTCCCAGCGCCCTTGTTTTTCTTGACTCTCAATTTTAGCCTTTTTAAAGATCTGTGTGGTTGTTTCACTATAACTTGCTTTAGTTTACATTCATCTAGACAAAGCAAGTTAAAGCCTTTTCCTTTGCTTTAAGTTCTCAATTTGATTAAATTTTCAACTGCCTTGTTTGTTTTTGATGATCTCTGCTAAGCTTCTTTGATATCTCCAAAGTGGACATTCCCTCACACAATAACTTTGTTATTTACTGTTTTCTAGTAGTTAGATTTCTTCCCTTTACCTATGTTTTAACATATATTATGGACAAAAAGAAAAAAAATAGTTTTAATTAGATTTCAGAGGTCTTAAGCTAATATTAGTTTAATTGCATACTAACTTTAGTCTGTCCCCTTTTGTAAATTCCAAATACCGCGAAAACTAACCATTAAAATGGCAGTAAATTTACTTAAATATTTTATTAAGTGTGTAAATGAGGAGTGTAGTGAAATTGAAAGGCAGAACCCGCAAACTGCTGACTCCGATGAGCCAACTGGGGTTCGTCGTTCAAAGTGACGAGTGGCATGCTGTATATGCAGGTGGAACAGCCAACGTTTACGTGAATCCAGCAACCGTCCATGGCTGGATAAAAAAACAGATGGTGAGCCGAATGAATGAGAGAAAGGAAATGTGACAACGAAGCTGTGTGAATTGAATTCCTTTCATAGCAACATCGAAAGAAAGAAACTAGAAGTGACGAGCCGAATGGCCTACCTTAAAGTTTGAAAATGGCGTGAATGTGTCTTGCATGTAGAGTACCAGAAGTAGCGCTAAAACAGAAGCGTAAGTGTCATTGGGAATGCAATTTGTAGGTCACGCGGCTCATCTCCGGTAGGATGGGGTTTGTGACATATGCAAATTTTGGTCTGCCAGAACTGGTATAAAAGTAATCTTAGCATTGTTAAGACGCATTTGTTGCTTCATAGCAGAATTGTGCAAACCAGTGTATTGACGCGGCAAGTGAGAGAAAGAAACCGAGAGACAGGGCCCGTGGCAAGCAGTTAAAAGGTATCAAGTAAGAGGGAAAGAGAGATAGGACCAATAGCAAGCAGTTAAAAGGTTTCAAGGAGTTTGAATTTGACAAATAGTGGTCCAGAACTTTTTGAATTATTGAAGTTTATTTGATATGCATAATAACTTCAGATAGGTTGTATTTGGCTTTATAATTGTTTTTAAATTGGCACTGACTTATCTTGATGTAATTACTTTATTATTTCAACTGCTTGGTTGTGCAGATGATGTCATGTAACTTTTACATTTAGAATTTAATTTTAAAATCAAAAATTTAAAACTTCAGTTTCAATACTTTTCGATCACATGATTTCTCAACATAGAAATTTATAGTTAAATGATGTCTAATAATTTTGAGAATTTCCATGAAAACTAAACTAATACCTCTTAGTGTAGGTAACCTGGACACTCTGTTCTCTCTCTCTGTAAAATAATTGTCATTAATTTATACTGTACTTAGATTAATGTCCTTATTTGTGGATTATTTATTTAAAAATCTGTGAAAGTTCCTTTCTGAGGTGCCGATATAAATTGTATTTTTTTCCACAAGCACATATTCTTTCTCAAGTGAGGAACATTGAATTGAACTTTGTGACTGCTAACGATAATCAGCAGTATATTGCAGTACTAATCAAACTTGGTTGACTTTTATTGCGTGACTTAGAATATGACTCACAACAAAAATGGATGTGAGAACTCTTTAATGATTTACTATACTTGAAACCATTTAACTGTGTGCAAACAAATGAGCTCTGGCTTATTTGAAAAATGTTACCTACAAACTATTCACTTAAAAATTATACATATAACAGGATTTGGCATTAAATAACCTACAAAGGTTGATATGCCATAAAATACAACCAACCAACCAAAATGGATGCAGTTTCTGATCAGTTTTGGAGTTTTTGTAACCTTAATTCTTCTGAGTTTTTCTATAGTTTATTGTTTTTTTATTTCATTTATTTATTTTTTTTTTAAATCTATTCTAGGTGACTTATGATGTAGCCTGGTCTCCTCATTGTGTGGATAATAGATGTTATGACGTGAAGGCCCTCTCTGAAGTGACAGATTTTCTCTTTGTGATGTCTTATGATGAACGTAGCCAAATTAATGGTCCTTGCATTGCTGGCCCTAATTCTGCTTTTAATTTGACTCAGTATGGTAAGTCAAAATTGATATGCTGTAATTACTTGTGTATGAGACCCATGATTTTTCCAGATTTTTCTGCCCAAAACTTAAGGGTGCATATTATACACAAGAACTATATAATTAACATTTTTTTTTTTCTGGCTGCATAAGTAAAGTTGTTGTCGACTGTAGTCGAAGGTTACAAGAAGGCTTCCTTTTTCAATAGCTACTACACCAAGGTGTAGGGGAGGGCGCTTTTTCCTGGATTGCTCCACTTTACCCTTGATACGTACCTTATATTGCTGAGTTTTAAGCAAGGAGGTATCAAGTACCATTTTTAAAGTCTTTGGTATGATGCGACCTGGGATTGAACCCCGATCTCTCTGACCATTGGCAAACACTCTACCCACTAGGCCAATGAGCCGGTTGAGATGGAATAACCAAAAATAAGTTGTATCAATAATAATACAAAGTAACTAATGTGTTCTAGTTCATTACAGAGAAATATATCTTTCTCTTTGTGTGAACTTATTATTGTTGCAAGCTTGTTGCATTTTTATGGATTTATGTTGTATCCTCAGCTGTGTCTTTATGAACAACGATGAACACGTGTATGTGTATATATATATATATATATATATCTATATATATCTCAATTTATTCTCAAAAGGGGCACCCAGTTGTAGGTTTGAGAGATAGATGGAGAGACAAAAACTCAGAGAGGTGACTTCTTCTTCCTGAAGTCGGGGTACCAACGCTTGCACCCCCTTGCAAGCCGTATCATCAGAAACGTCTGAGACACCTCTGATTGGCTGCCTATCCCTGGCTCGACTCTTGGTTCTCTGACTGGACTGTCTAAATCTGGTTGCGTGGCTCTCATATCACATGGTCTCCTTCCGGTTGCACACTTGCTCGACCGGCCTGCCCTAACGCACTGCCATCCCCACTACATGACAGGTTGTCAAAGCACACGGGGTCACCAGGAACGAACCGAAAATCCATGTCATATGTTATATAACATTTACTTAGCAAAAAATATCCATGGTCTAAATGAACTAATGTACAACAAACACTTTTTATAATGCTGCTGAGAAATAGTCATTGGGATGCATGTTTGTTTATTATTTATTTCTTCTATTGTGAACTTATTTTCACTGAAAGTTTGTTACATTTGCGTGAAAACATGTCTTTATCTTTGCTCTAAATACTGTCTCAACACATAAGTTTTTTTTTTCTAGTCAAAATAAACTGGATAATAAGTTTAACAAATGGTAAATTTAGATGTTACAAATTCTAAAAAGTCAATATGTATTATACACAATGTTTTTTCCAGAATTTCACAGCCAAAAGTTAGGGGTGTGTATTATATGTGAATACATGTTACACACAACTAATTACGATAATTTGTTTTTATTAATTCTTTTACTACTGTATTAAATTACAATTAAATTCCTAAAGTCAAAGTGTGTGCTGCTCTAGGCAAATTTTATATTGTGTTCTATTTGCTGGTCTGTATTTTTCACCCATTCCGGGATCTCAATTTAATTTCTAGTTTTTATTGCCCTTCCCTTAGATAACATTGGAGTCATGAAGATGGGAGACCAGTTGCAAGGGCAACTGCAGATCCATAGTTTTGAATAGCTGATTGATGCTATAACATAATAACAATGCATGTCATTCATCTAATAAATTTTATTCGCATTTCTTTCTTTTTATTTTCATTCAGGTCTTAATGAATATATCGAAATGACAATCCCTCGAAAGAAAATTGTTCTGGGTGTGCCTTGGTATGGTTACAGATATCCTTGTATCTCTTTATCTTCTGTAAGTATTTTATGTACATTTCATGAATATCTCTTTTGTGCTTTTTTTATTGTAAGCATCTTACGAGTTAAAGTTTTATGCAAAATTTTACACCAGACTGAGAAGCTTTTTGAAATACTATTAATCATTAAGAATTCAGACAGATGTCTATGTTCATAATTAAACTGTTCATATAAACAAAATTTCCCACAAAAATATCTTTGATTTTTGCCTGAGGAAAATATTAATTCCTACCTTAGATTTCGAGATATTAATGTTGAGTAATTTGATGGGAAGGGGTTATCTTTTTATTACTATAAAGCTGGGAGCTGAGGTCAGCTTATTGGCTTTATTCAATGGGAGTAATTTGTCTATTGAATAGATGAACACTTCCCCACCACCATTAACAAAAAGATTAAAATAAGCTGCTCTATTTTTATTTTATTAGTTCAGTTCAGCTTGATTATTCCTTGATATTTTAAAAAGAAAACTCTTAGAATGTTTGATGAATTGATGGTATGGGAGTCTACTTGCTGTAGTATGTGACGACTTTCACTTACCTGATGCAAAGAGAACACACTACTTTATGCATATTTTGTGTAAGCATCTATTTATCATGTGATTCATGTGTATGGATAGGTTTGAGCCTTTGTTACCGTCGTTTATGAATATGCATGAGTTATCATATATATAAAGACTTATCTAAAGTGACAAAGAGCAGTTTTGTCAATGACCATTGGAAGAGAACCAGAATGTGTGGAACTTTGTGAATGAGAGAAGGAAAATGAGTTTTATCTGACTTTGTCACTGAGGACAGATGAAAACAAGCTCTGCTTTGGAAGTGCTGTTTTGACAACAGAAAGACATCACTTATAACAAGAGAAGAAAAAAATTTCTCAGTATATCTTGTTACATGATTCATTTTTAGTTGACTGTTGTAGGAAATGGACATGGTAACCCGAGTTCAAATCCTTGAATCTCTTTGCATTTTACATAGTGCTGATACCCTTGGGAGAGGTATCCAACAATTCTCCCTCCAGCTATGGTTAAAATAGCAGGGCTCTTTAACCTTGATATGGCAACCAACTGGTCTAGGAGAAGGAAAACTCTGAAATCAAACCTGTTAAACTCTGCATAAAAAATTGACCTTGTATTGCATCCTGCTTGTGCAGAGGGATTAGTGAATACATTCTTAGTCAGTAGTCTTAACCTTTTGGCACTGGATCTGGCATTGATGACTCAAGAACTACAAACTGATCAAATGTTAATTTCAAACAGATTCATCATGGCACTTGTCACTTTCAAAACTTTTTGTATTATTGTCCAACACATTATTATTCTACTTTATAGCAGAGGTAGAATGGCTTCCCACTTGAGGAACAGACTTTTGTGAAGTGCAATGAATGGTACACTTCATTTTGTTGACCATTGTCTGCAGCAACACTATTGCCATTCTACCAGTAAGATAATGTGGTTAGTTCTAAAAATTCAGTCTTTATTCTAAAGAAAATTGTACATATGTACTAAGTAAATTTGGCGATCTTAGTCGAGGGTGACCCGAAGGCTTCCTTTTCAATAGCTACTACGCCGAGGTGTAAGAGAGGATGCTACTCCTTTCCCTGGATTGCTCCAATTTACTCTTGATCCTTATCTTATAGTGCTGAGTTTTAAGCAAGGTGGCATCAAGTACCATTTTTTTGAGTCTTTGGTATGACTCGACCTGGGATTGAACCCCGGTCTTCCGGACCATCAGCGAATGTACTACTTTTACATAAATATCTTAATACAATGATACAAGTTTCTTTGTGTTAAATTGGACTGAAAAATGTGGCGTATAACCAAATTTTGGGATATTCATCTTGATTGGATATCAGTCAGAGCTGGAACCAGACAAAAATATTTTCCAATTCTTAATTTATCATTCTACTTATACACTTACCATTTTTATTATAATGGTTATTATAAGAGTGTTTTAAAAGTTGTTTATTTCAAGGTCTGTGCATATATCATTTGTCTGTATGGTTAAAATTTAGTTGTTTGCACAATTCTCAGTGATTCACCTTCCCTAGCCAATTGTGCTTGTTCATGTATTCCTTCTGTGCCAGTTTGCTACATTTACTTATGATGTAGTTGATTTTCTTATCTCTTTCTCCACATAGACTACACTTGTTACTATTCTCCTTTGGATAATTGAGGAGACATTAGTTTAATTTGAGATCTCAAAGGAAGAAATATCTGATCTTTCACAACTATAAAACCTTTCAGTGATTTATTTTAAAATCATTCTCTTATTTTGATTTTTCTCAGAAATAAAACTTTGAATTTCTTTGAAATGTTTTTCTCTTTATTGGTACAATTATGTATTAATTTATCCTAAATAAACTATTTTTTTTTCTTTTTTGTAGGACAGAATCTGTAAAATTAAGCAAGTCCCTTTCCGAGGTGCCAAATGCAGTGATGCTGCAGGGAAAGAATTTGATATTGCTGTAATTGTCGATAAAATGCTACCTAAATCCCAAAAGGGGCGAACTTGGGATTCCATTTCCAAGACACCTTATTTTAGTTATCAGGTGACACTTACATTTTGTAATCTATTCTAATGAATTTCTCAGTTGAGGAATTAGCATTATTTTACACTGATGTATTTAGACTAGTGTCTTTATCTTGATTGTTAGTATAGTTCTACCTTCTAGCCTTCTTCAGCTGTTTGTCATAGTCTCTAACCTTCTCAGAATTTCAAGAAAGAACCTTTTATTTAATCCATAGAATTAGATTAATCGCATTCTACTGTCCATATTTAAAGGATATCCTATATTAGTTATTTCTCTTAGCTAATCCATCCTTGATATGTCATTTGTCTGCCTCTTCCACTGAACTGGATTATATAGCTTTTATGCACTACCTGACCCAGAGATTGAACTCTTGACTGCCAGATATAATTTAACCAGTTTTTTATCCACTAGGTTTTGTGTGTCAGTTTATCCAATAACTTTTTCTCTAAAAATGGGTACTTTTGAACCAAATTGGTCCTGTCTAAAAAAAAAGAAAAAAAAAAAAAAGAAAAAATATTTATATAAAATTTTGTCATGTAATTTTTGTTGCTTAGCAATCAGAAACCCTTCCTCTTCTCAGTCAATTTGTCTGATTTAAAAAATATTGATTTTCTATGGTTTTAGATGTAGGGTCTTATTTACAATATAAATGCAATGTCAAAAGGGTTTCTGACATGAGTTATCTTACTCTTGTTTTTATTTTCAAATGTCAACTTTGACTCTTCAACCAGAAAGCACCCTTAAGGCTTAGAATATACCAACTACAAAAGTGGGACCCTGGGTATGACACTAAACCGTATCTGATGGTGAGGCTCTAGTCCTTGAGCTCTAGAGAATGTGGGGTATCCTTTAATTGCCATTATTCTGAGGTCCACTCAGACTCGGGTAGAAGTACCTTTTAGGCATCTTAACTATGGTCAAATAGATCTGTTTGAAAATTATTTGTATTAAGAATACTTGATATCATATAACTAAATGCAAATCATATGTATTAAAAATAGTTACTTGAAACTATAATTGTTTAAGAATTCTCATTATTCGTAACTTGAAATCAAAAAACTGTGTGCTAGCAGATTATTATAAAATTGAAATTGTTGGACTGTTTTGAGGGTATAAGTATTTATTGGGTACCCCACTAACACGTGAGTATGGCACATGGCCATTTTTTAAGTGGGTCCAGGCACAGGGCCGTTGCGCAGATACGCCTGGCAGGCACAAAAATGCCTACTCTTTTAAATTGCGAATTGGATTGAAAATTACTTCATTCTCTTAGAACATTTTAATGCTGTTGCTCTAACAAGAATCTTGCTATGATGTGAATTTTTTTGTGTGTGTAAATGTACAAAAATCAGATCATTATAAAATAGATTGTTTCAACATGTGAACTCTGTCAAAAACTTATGAACATGTTCAAAATTATTTTTGCTCAAACCATGGCGTTCTATACTACAGGCCACTTCATAGCACACACAAGTCATTAGACCAGAGGCCGGTTTTATTGCAGAGAGAGAATTAGGTTATTTTAGATTCAGTTTGAGCTAACTGCTGTGTACTGTGTATATACCCTTGTGTTGTCGGCTCAAGAAATTCAAACGAATCTTTTAATTTTACCTTTGGTTGGAATATCATTTAACTTTTTAGTTGAAGTAAGTATATTTGATTATTTTAGTTTGAGTTGACTTGTTATTTTTATTTAAATTGTAAAAAAGGAAACTTTTGGGCTTAAATTCACTCGCACAAAAACATTTACTTAAGTTCAAAGCATTGACATTTTTAAATTAAAGTTTAATTCATTTTTGGCATTTTCCTTAAAGTTTGTTCAACATTTTTTAATTAAAGTTTAAAGAATTATTTTTATTAAAATGCAATTCTTTTTGAGCAATTTGTGTTATTTCAAGAAGCAAAACAATAAAACATTAAACAAATTTGAACAGAATTTAATTTAGTTTCTTCAAAGATGTAAAGGAAAGTATTTTTATCATAAAATGAATTAAAAATGTTTTGTTTTTTTTTCATAAATTTAATGTCATTACTTAATTTGATATTTATTTTTGATATTGTGAAAAAAACAAAAAAAAACATTGTTAGTGTGGGTGAAAACAAAAAGGTCTCCTTTTTATGTCTTTTGATGTTTTCAATTTTTTGTGCTTGTTTTAATGTTTTTACAGCAAAATTTATTTTAAAAGAATAATAATAATAATACCATTTTATTTATCACATTTATTTTAATATTTTTCTGATATTATTGTTAAAGGACCAAATTCATTATTTTTACTTTTAGTTGTTTTGCTTTAAGGTAAAAAAAGGTTATATTTTGTATATATTATATTTATATTCTTTATATATATATATATATATATATATATATATATATACTTTAAAGTGTATTAAAATAATCAAACTAAAGGAAAGGTTACTTTATGGATGTTTTTAAATTTGATATAAACTTTTAAAGTTATAAAACTTTTTAATTTCTAGTTTAATGGTACTATGTGCAACCATTACTATTTTTTTTTTTTTTGTTTGATTTAAAACAGTTTTATTGTTGATAAATGATTGATAATATTATGCAGAACAGTAAACCTGACAGTATTCCCCAAAGAAAACCATACACCCGCCACCTCCAATTTTAAAAAAAAATTAAAAAGTGGATTCTCAAGCTGAAGGCAACTCTCTAAAATTTTTGGTTTTAATTTATTGTTGTGTGTATTTGGGTGGGGTGGGTGGATAAACTCTGTAATTAAGAATATCATTAATTTAATTTGAAAATTTACCCCTATATTCAAGTAGTAAGAGAAATATTTGTTAAAGAGGTTTAATCTACCATTTTTGATATTACTTAATTCCTAGCCATGTCCCAGAAGTACTGTGTGTTTGCTTTCAAAACAAATTACAGAAGCCAGCAAGATAAAACTGTGTGTGGTGAAATTAACAAAATACCAGTTTATCATTTTCCCAAAAACAAAGACGAAAGAGAGCAATGGTTAAAATCAGTTCCAAATGCTAATCTAAATGTTACAATACTGTTATTTGTCAACAACATTGGCCTTCAAATTTTGATACCATAGAAGTTCATGGAAAAATATGTCCAAAAATCCACCCTCTGTGAGTCCAGGTGTGCCAAGTAGTCAAATACCAACACCCTCAGCTGTTGAAAGGAATATAAAAAAAAACCTCCAGTACTGGTAGAAATCAAATTGCTGATGAACTTAATGCTTTTTTAGAATAAGATAAAATTAATTATACAAATTTGAAAGATAGTGCTTAACAACAAAAAAGACTTTGTATGTCAAGCTGTAGCATTTTTGGATGAAAATATTTTAACTGTTCAATCATCAAAATTTGTTGATGGTATTCCTCTCTTTATGTTGAGAATTAATAACAATTTGTGCTTTGAAACATTTCATTGTGGAGGTAAGTGTTATATTAGCAGCCTGTCCAAAAACTGTATGAATACGGTTGATACTTGGTCAAAACTGGAAGAAATCATCCGATATTTAAATTCTATGGCTTTTGATCACAAGAAAAATATCCTGAGTCAACAATTTTTAGCAATGACTCCCAAAATGGTTGGAATAAAATACAGCTCATATATAGTTATGTGCTTTTGAGTACTATGCAACATCACAGACATTGTATAAGAGATTAAGAGACAATTTTCAATTACCCTCATTAACAACATTAGGAAGGATGACATCATAAGTTTCAAAACTTAATGAAAAAATTTTTTTGTTATCTATATTGAATACTCTTAATACCAGTCAAAAAGGGTGCATAATTCTCCATGATGAAGTATATATAAAAAATGTTGTTATATCATGACAAACAACTATTTAGTAAATCAGTAGACAATCCATCTCTACTTGGTCAAACAGTACTTGGTATAATGTTGATATGTCTCAATAGGGGTCCAAAATTTCTTACAAAATTGATTCCAATTTCAAAATTAACATCAGCCTTTTTATTTGAACAAACTGGGTTAACTATCCAGGCCATCACATTTGTACCAGCTGATGTAAAGGCTATTATATGTGATGGCAACTGAGTAAATCAAGCTTTTTAAAATTATATTCTACACTTCCTGAAAAACCTTGGTTAACTGAAGATGATAAACATTTGCTTTTTGATTATGTTCATCTGTTGAAAAATATTTGCAATTTGTGGCTGACAGAAAGTACGGGAGAACTAATCTTTGATGATGGAGTAAGACGAGTTGCCATATAAGCACATCACAAACAGTTATATCGTTTTGAATTTGAAAGACTAGACAAACTTTCAGATTTAAATGAAATTTCCATTGCTCCAAAGCCAATAGAAAGACAACGGGTTTCTACTTGCCTCAGACTTTTCTGAAAAAACATATAATGCACTTCTCACTCAGTCTGGAATAAGTGTAGATAAGACTGATACTGCCCTCTTCATAAACAAGGTTTTGACATGGTGAAAAAATTACATAATGATCCTCTATAAGCTGAAATCAGATCTTCAAATGATACCCGACATGATTTGGTAAAATGGCTCTTAATCTGGCTGGCAGTCAAGGTAATCATAAAAAAACAATTCTCTCAAAACACTGCTACTGCCATACATCATTCTTGCAATGGAATTCTTTGTCTATGTTGACACCTTTTAGCTACAAGTCATAAATATGTACTACTTGGGCAATTTTCAACTGATCCATTTGAAAAAGAATTTGGTAAACTTCCCCAAGAATCAGGTGGTACCTATTTTATTAATATTCAACAGTGTATTGAAAAGCTGCATATTAAGCAGACATCTTTATCTTTAAATCAAAATGTAAATATTGATGAATTTGATGTTAATCCAGGTCACCAATGTACATCTTGTGATTATAAATTTTGTGAGGAAGGTTCAGAAATATTTGACAATCTGGAAAATTTAGAACCATCTCTTTGTAATGAAATAATAATAGCTCTTGTGTACATAGCTGGATATATTACAAGAAATGAGAATCAACACAGTGAATGTGAAACTTATTTTTGTTATGAAAAATATGGAAAATATACCAATTTAAATGACCATGGAAAACTAAAAGTTCCTTCTGACCACATTTGCCAATGGTTATTTTTTTGTTTCATCTTTTTCTATACTATAAAGGAAAAAGTTTGCAATAAATCATTAAGTAATATTTTTATGCTTATTTCTGAGTTTCATTTTTTTCAACATGGAGAAAAAGAATGCTTTTATTTTTGCAAATATATTTTTAAAAAATTTTGCAAACATAACCAACCCAGATAAGAAAAAGAACCTGCTCTAAAAATTATGAAACTTTCCCAGAATGATTTTGTTTTATTTGTCTATATTTCTGAGATGATTGATTGTTACATAAACACTTCGGCTGATGTCTTCTAGCCTTCTCGGGTTCTGTTTGTCAAACCTGGTAACTGTAATATAAATTCAAACCAAACTCTTTATTCATTCACAGGGAATAGATTGAATAAAGGGTTCAGTGACACATGTAAATAATATAAATATTTCTGATTCAATATTATGGATATTATATCTTTTACCAGAAATCATAATTACCCCTTTGTGTTGTTTAATCATTATCAGTGTCCATAACAAAAATACATATTTTCATTTATTTTACTTTCTGCACATCCTATTATCCTCAAGTGTAAATCAAAATGTTATTCTAAGTATTTTCAAAAGTGGTTGACTTAATTTTCTTAAATTTCTGAAAATCATACATTTTTCAATTCTGATTCTCAGTTGCGCCATAAGTTGGTCTGTAGTATAGAACGCTATGGCTCTAACCTACCCACTAATTCTTCAATCAAAGAATAATAATCTTCCACTGACTGCTGTTTTCCAAGCTGCTATTGCTCTCTCTGTTCCTTCTTTGTCTTGTATATATCCCCTATAAGTCAATGGTGAGTGGACATTCATGACACTTGCCCAGTCAGCTGGGGCTGTAGAATACACTGACTGCTTCTCTGCAGAGGGGTAAGACCCACACCCACCCACCTAATGACTGTCCTGGATATAACACTAAACCATCTGATGGTAAGGTTCCAGTAATGATGGAGCTTTGGGGAATGTGGAGTACCCCTTTATTGTCATCACTCCCAGGTCCACTCTGCCCTGGAGTGGTAGCACCTGATAAGGGTCCTATCTATGGGTTAAATAGAACTAAACCATGAATGGAACTGTTTTTGACATTTAACTGTGTAAACAAAATCTGTACTTATACTAAACTGAATTAGAACTTTTTGAATAAACTTAATAGCTTGAAATAGAAATGTTTTTGACAATTAAACTGTGTACTCATGCTGAACTGAATTGTTTGAAATAGAACTGATTATTTGTATAAAAATGGATTTAGCATTAAATAACCTACAAAGGTTGATATGCCATAAAACCCAACCAACCAATATCATGACACATAGAGCAGTCTTTTAGCAGAAATGTGCCTTTTTACAAAACATCTATTTTACATATCTAAAAGAAATAAAGTTAATTCTTTATGATATCTCTTTCAGGAAGAAGATGGTACAATCTATCAAGTGTGGTATGATGATGATGAAAGTCTTCAACTAAAATACAAAATGGCAGAACAACTGAATCTTCGTGGAGTAGGGATGTGGAATGTTGACTGTGTTCGATATGATGATAGCAGAAGCTCTACAAAACTCCGACAGAAGATGTGGAATATTTTGCCAAAATACAACCTATCTCATATTACTCCAACACTCTAAGTTTATTTAAAAACATTTTTTTGTTGTTGTTTGTTGAAAAAGCCCAAACTTACACAATGAAAATATCAAAATATATTTTTTCAACTCTTTGAGTGATTTGGTTTTTTAAATGGAATAAGGTTATCTTTTATCCAACATTATAATTTTGTTTAAATTTCTAAAATATTTAATTTTTTATTTTTTGAAAATGTACAAGTATTTAGTTTTAAAAAGAATGCTTAATCTACCAATATATAAAACCAATGCAACTTGTATATATAAAAACTTTGATTGGTTTATGCAACCTGATTTTGCTACTGAGTAATGTAGAATTCTCTTGTGGTAACACCAGGCATATTATTATATTTATTATTATTATTATTATTATTTTTCTTTAAAGAAATAATCTCAAATTCAAATATTTGATTTTTTTTTTTTTAAATAGTAATAACTTGATAGATGACATGATTTAATGTCTTTCTCTTATTCTTTCTTTCTTATTGTTTTTTCTCTCACTATAACTTACTATATTTCAGTCTTCACCCTTCTCTGTATCATTTTATGCTCTTTCTCTCTTTTTCAGTTTTTTCTTTCTTTCCAACTTATTCTCTCTTTGATTTCTTTCTTCTGTACTTACTCTTTCTTTTTTCCTTCAATTTACTTGAATTGAAAGGATTTCAGTCAACTGATACTCCAGTGTTCTTATCTCACTAACATAATTGATTCCACCATCTTGTTTTGCTTACTGTCTGCTCTACAATGTATAACTTCATACAAAAAAACTTTTTACATTTAAGATGTTTAAGAGTACTCATTTGCAAATAAAACTACTAGCATTGGGTCCTGGAATTAATCGGCTAATGGCAGCCTCTAATTTCAATCCATGAGGTTAAAGGAAAACCTATAGATAAGATGTGCCAATCCTAATCAATATGTAAATAATCCTGTCATTTATGATAGAAACTATGCTAGTTTCTGTTAGAAAATGATAAAATCTGTTAGACAAATTATCCTTTGTTTTTGGCTCTTTCTCATTCTCTCTTTAATTTTTCACTTAAATGTTATATTTTGTGTAAATAACTAATCTTACTAAATAAAAGAAACAACCGTTTTCTCAACTTTCCAATTAATTATTTCTCAAAGGCTGAGTGAATGACAAGAATTTCTGTTGTCAGAATTTGCATTAAAGAGATTTTCCAACTTGACAAAAAAAATGTAAAGAAAATAAAAAAATAGATTTTCTTTCTCAACCTTGTTTAATTTTTATTAAACTCTGTGATACTTAAAACATTTGACCACCTTTTTTGAAATGTAATCTCATCTAAAACTTTCCCCTTTCTAAGAAACTATAACATTAAATCTTATAATTGTCTCTGTCATATAATCTGTAATTATTAATCAAAATTCAGCAACTATTGAATAATGAATCAATATTTATTTAATAATAATATATTAATATGATAAATATTAAATAATTATAAATATTAATCAAAATTCAAAAACATGGCATGCTCAATGTTGATATATGAAACATATATCAACATTGAGTATACTATATTTTTTAACTTTTCACTATGATACTTTTCAGGCTGTAATCTGTTCTTCACTAGATAAAAGTATATCTTAAGTGATAAAGCTACAAAGAAACAAGCACATACTATCTCAAATAAAAATTATATATGATCTTATTTTAAGGCTATATAATTGTTTTTTTTTTAAATTGTAATAATTCTTAAACATTTCTTGTTTACTAAGATGCTGTATTTGTTCTATGATTTATAACTTGATACACTTCACACAATGTGCTTGATGTAATAGTAATTATCTGAGTAAATGGAATTAGTGATCCGAGTTCAAATCCTGGACGAGGCTGTTTGCATTTTACTTTGAGTTAATGCCCTTAGGGAAGGCATGAATACATCTCTTCTACCCCATTGCTCTAATGGTAAATAGGACAAACTCTGTTCTTTAGCCTTGGTTAGGCAACCAATTTTAGAGAAGGAAAACTGAAATCAAATTAATTTTATTCCACTTAAAAATTGACCTTGTGTTACATCCTATTATGGAGAGATTGGGTAACTACACACAGACACAAAAAAGCTTTTGAAATTAGGATGTTAAAGAACATACACTTTTAGGTTGCTAATGAAACTGCTAATAGTGGGTCCATCCAATGAACTGAATGGTGACTCATGCCAAATCCTGAGGAGGAACAAGTAGATAGGTAATTACAAAAGTAATAGATGCATTTTTTGTATGAATAGAAGGGCAATAATTCTTGTCTGAATTCAGAGTTTTTAATAATTTTTCATGTTTGGTTCAACTAATTTCTCTTTTGATGTGTATTTTTTAAAATTTTTATTTTAGTTTAAAACTCTTGAAAGAATTATGATATTTTAACCTTTAGCAGTATCTTGAAAACTTAGCTAAGTAAGAAGTTTGTCCTGCCACTACAGGTGACTTCACTCATTGAATGATAATGTGTTTGAATTTTGTGGTTGCAAAAATGACCTTGACTGGAATCAGGCTTTCAAAGTTATTAATTGCATAAACTATTAACCTTTTGAAAAAAAAAACAAACAAACAATGCAGTAGAAGTAATATTGATGAATAATGCAGAGTGCTGATGGTTAAATTGGCCAATGTTTTATTTACTCTCGTTTGGATGGGACCTATTTTTTAAGCTATAAGATAACAATCAGTAAAATACAGTAGAAGTAATATCGATGAATAATCTTGGCTGTTAAAGATTAAATTATTGATAATTTAACAATGCTATAACATTATTATGTTGTCTAATTAAAACAATCTTAAGGCCATTCACAGGGTTATGAATGAATAAAAATCACAAATTTATAATTAAACATTGGATCGCAAATTTTTTTTACTTAAGACTGGAGAAAGTGCTAATACTAATTCTGTTTGCCGTGCATTGCAAATCAAGGCAAATGAGATTATCAATGGTCAGTAATTAATGCACTACTGACAGAAAGAATTGGACATTTATAATTCTTTAAAAAGAAAATGTTTGTTTACTGCAGCTTTAAAGAAGAATGCAGTTATGATTGTTGTTAATATTTGTTTAAAGTCACAATGATAATATAGGGCAACTTTTTGCATGTTAATAGCAAATTCATTTTTTTAAGCCAGTTTGAGATTTGAATTCAGTGTCAAAAACAAATTCCATTTGATTTTCTTTTCTAAAATTTTTACTTTCAAAAAACAAAATTATTAGAAAGGGCTATATTTTTCTGTATATATAAGACATTTCAATTTTCAGGGGGAAAATGAACCTTTAGAAAAATACATTCACTTAGAAACTTGAAAGGCCTAACTTTCTGACTTTAAAATACAAATAATTTTGAACTTTAAAGAAAAATTTCATCTTATGCCCTGAAAAATATAGTATATCTTTTTTTAAACTTTTTGATACAAACTTACTGTACATGATCAAGTTTTTAGGGATTGTATAAAAATGTCCTGGGGGGTGTCCTCGTGGTGTAATGGTTAAAGCGATAGACTGCAGAATCGTAGTAAGCGAGTTCGTATTCCAGTCACGCTATTATGTTCACTTTCGGGCAAATACCCTTGAGAAAGGTATGAACCCTCTTATCCTCCCAGCTATGAGTTAAATAGTACCACTACTATTCTTTTAGGAGAATAGCTTTGGCATTAAATAACCTACAAAGGTTGATATGCCATTAAACAAAGAAACCAAACCAAAAATGTCCTGGCAGAAAAATCTCGACTTTGGCATTTTTTTTTTTTTTTTTTTTTTTTTTTTTTTAGTATTTTCTAAAATTTATTTACTCTTTTTACAAAAGAGTTCATAAGATTTTCAATAAGCAAAACTGTTTAGATTCAATGTATTTTTAAAAACAGACCAAAATTTTTTTTTTCTTTTTAAGCATAAAAATGTTGTAATAAACAAATGAGGTTATTTACTGAATTTAACTGATATTATTAAATATTTTCTGAAAAGGGTTAACTGAGAATTTTTTTTTTTCAATTTGAATGCAAAAAGGGCATTCTCAAAAAATGCAATTAATATATATTTAATAAAGTTTACTGCTAATTTTAGTTTTACAGATTTCCTAGCAATTATTTCATGGTGAAATCTTTTTTTTTTTTCTGGGAATTATATTTTTATGTAAATTCTATTTCTCTTTTTCATCTTTTCAATAAATTTTAATTTTTTAAAAATTGAGTTTTGTTTGCTTTACTCCATTTTTAATCATTAACTTGAAAAAATGTATTGATTTTCATTTTTCAACTGAAATTTTATTGTTTTAAATACTTCAGGTTTCTTAGATAAAACATCTTCATTCTTAATTTTTTTTCTAGTTCATCTGATAGCAGATTTTCATAGCTTTTCATTATTTTGTATTCTATGGTATTTATACAAGCCTCATAGACCAGAAATAAAGCATAAGTTTTCAAAGAAATTTGAAACTTCATCCTTTGCCTTTGGAAGCCCAAAATGGACAATACTTTTTCAATTGGACTATTCAGTAGACATCATTCAAGTTTAGTAATGAAAGCTACATTATTCATCAGATTTTTTTTAATTCCATACCATATCATTAGTTTATATTAGCCATATGTATAATTGTTCAAAGTTCTCTTTATTTCCTATATATGAAGTATTATAGCTTTAATTTTTTTGAGTTTTTATTTTATTGCATTGCTAGGTTGTTTTTGTTTTAATATCATTCTACCACCATTTGAGTAAGTAGCATGAATCTGAGAAAATTGGACTCTACCAAGAAAAGACTTGACAAAAATTACTGGTAAAAATATCAGAGTTCAAATAATTTAAGACTATTGTAACATTAAGGGGAAAGATGCATTTTGCTTTGAGGAACATATTGTTATGTGGTAGTGTTGCTAGCAGCTTACTCAATTTCACCTGTTAAACTTCAATCCTCATTGTGATTAGTTGGCTGCTGATTTTAGTCAAAACTGTATCAGCTACAGGTCAACTCCGCAAAAAAAAAAAAAAAAAAGGAATAAACCTAAGAATACTCTTGTATTGTTTTTATTCACTTTTCAAGTTTGTCCAGGGCAGAGGGTTTGAGAAATTTCACTTTACAGCCTAAGTGAGTTGATCTCCTCACTCTGATTTTTGTTTTTTGATTGACTCTTGTGACCAACTTTAGTGGGTCAGGAGGAACCCTAGTCTAATTGCCAGTGCTCTGTGTTCCCACTAATCTGTCCAACTTCTTACTGCTCCCTTGAATATATGAAGACCCAACTTCCAGAAAAGAAAACTGCTTTTCTCATGTGAACTCCCCCTCCCAACTAAAGTACTTTAAAAAATGATATTCTTGTCTACTGACAATTTCAGTTTCTTACAGATGAATAAAAAAATAACCCTTTTATACCCATCAAGAAATCCTCTTTATTTTATTATCTGTTAAAATCTACGGACCTTCCTAACTTGTATAGCTATTCTTTTGTTACTACTATATACATTCACATACAGTGTTGCATAGCCGTAATACATATAAAACTATACACATATACATGAGGAAACATAAACAACAATAATGACAAATGAACACACTTCTTTAGAAAAATATACCTCTCACACTTTATTCAAAAGGGTTGCGAAAAGGTTATGTGTGAGAGGTGAGTTGGAGACTCAACAGACTGCAACATATTGACCCCAGTTCCTCTGTCTTTAGCAGCACTTCTTTCCCATTCTGCTGGGCTGCTCAACCGGGGGTCCTGAGGGCCCAGCCCTCTCTGGGAGCTGGTTCTCACTACAGCATCTTATCTCCAACTAACTGAACCTGTCTGTGGCACCGGGTTATATAATTGTTTGACGCCCACCTGGTTCTTGTGGGCGTCACATCTGTCCCCAATTCAGACTGTCCACAGTCAAGGTTATACCCTGATATCTTCAACCGGATGCACCTGTTATTTACACAGATGCCTCTTTTATTTGACAGCTTGGCCAAGGGCCAATATGTTACAACAGTACCTCTGCTCATGTATAGATATGCTCACACACTCATGAATATACATACATATATACAATGCCTGTACACATATATAATCATAAAGACACACTCGCACCTACACATATATGCATAATTGCTCCAAAATATGCGTATCCATTTGAACACTTAAAATAGCTGACTTGACTTAGGTACTTGGTAAAATAATTGAGAGAGTTCATCAAGATATTTTGCCAATTGGTGAAAAGACAGTTTATGTTCATCTTGGAGAAGGGTTGCTTGTTTCTTCTGGATATTATTAAGCATTACAGTGTCGCTCATAAATAAGTGGATACTGACCAATTTTTTAATAAACAAAAGATACCAGTATTTTATTATTTCTCGTGGAACATTATACAATCAAAATGGATATTATTAAGCATTACAGTATCACCCATAAATAAATACACACTGACCAATTTTTTGATAAACCAAAGGTACCAGGATTTTATTATTTCTTATGAAACATTATACAATCAAAATGGATACAATCATGTAATATCTATTACTAAAATCAGCAGCATTGAAACTAACTGAAAATATTTGTTCAGTCGTCCAAAAATAAGTACACCTCTTATATATTTATGTTGGTTTATTTTTAGTTACAGAGTTTAATTATTTGACAACATGCAAAGTTTTTTTTAGTTTCAGTGTTACATGCTCGTCTACAGCATCATAACGACACAATAATTAAACAGACGCCTGCAATGATAAAGACGCAGGAAGGAAGACTTCTTTATAAAATATATGCCTCTCACTTTATTTGTAAGGGTACAAAAAGGTTGTGTGGGGTTTTACTGTGAGAGGGAGCTGGAGACCGAACATAACTGAAATATTTTGACCCCAAAGTTATGGCCGTCAGCGTTGTGTCTTTCTCGTTCTCCAGGGCTGCTCAACCGAAGCACTGGAGTCCACTCTACTGAGTGCTGGCTTTCCTTACTACTTCTCGTCTATCTCCTTCTCCAACTCTACTTGCCTGTCCTCCTTCTGTTCAATTCGTCGGCCTTTTATTACCTTCAAACTCCCATGCGGTGATATGGACACGCCTCCACGCCTCCGCAATTTCTTCCGATATCTGGCGATTGGGATGTGTCACTTCCACTATCTTTGGAATGTCCTGTGTGATCGTCATCGAGCAGAAATAACTGTTTTGCAGTTCAGAGGTCACTCTCTTCCGGTGCATCAGTCTATGAGAGTATAATGGGATTTTTTTTACCTCGTCCCATTTCATCAGCCAATTTCTGCCCACGCGATTTCCTCTCATAACTGCCATTAGAATGTGTCACTTCCTTCTGGTGCACCACCTTGAATGGCATTTTTGGCTGGGTCAAAAGGTCAAAACATAACATCAGTGGTCTCATGGAATATCAATATTTCATTTATTTGCACGTTTACATCTCAGGGGGTTATCATTGGAGTATCGTCAATTCTCCAGCATAGTGTATATCTATGGTTCTGTGCGTGTATATATATTGGCCCAGCGGTTAGAGTGTTCACCAATGGCCCGGGAGACCAGGTCGAGTCATACCAAAGACTTTAAAAATGGTACTTGATACCACCTTGCTTAACACTCAGCATTATAAGGTACGGTTCAAGGGTAAAGTGGAGCAATCCTGGGAATGGAGTAGCGCCCTCCCCTACACCTTGGTGTAGTAGCTATCGAAAAGGGAGCCTTCGGGTCACCCTCGACTATGGTCGCTAACTTTACTTACTTATATATATATATTTATATATTGTATTCAGCCTGAGTTAACCAAATGGTGATATATGAATATAAAAGAATAAAAATAATTCAAAGAAAATTTGAGACAGTAAGTATAGTGTAAAAGTAAGGTATCATTAACAAATACAAGCATAAAAAGAAAAAGTAGAGAAGAGTTGAATGTTCTCTAGTAGCTCCAGGATAAAAAAAAAAATTGAGAAAGTTAGAGAGATGTAAATACACATCTGGATTATACAATAAATTCGTGGAAAGTTAAAATGGATATTAGGTATTATTCATTACCAAACTCAACGGCATTGAAATTCTGCAATCAAAAATATGTAGCATTTGTGCAATGTAAGTAAGTAAAGTTGTCTCCCTTTAGTCGAGGTTGATCCCGAAGGCTCCCTTTCAATAGCTACTACACTGAGGTATAAGGGAGGGCACTACTCCATTTGCTAGATTGCTCCACTTTACCCTTGATACTTACCTTATAATGCTGAGTGTTGAGGAAGGCAGTATCAAGTACCATTTTTTGAGTTTTTGGTATAACTGGACCTGGGATTGAACCCCGGTCTCCAGGACCATTGGCGAACACTCTACTCATTAAGCCAAAGATTGTATGCTATCTGAGTGAAAAGTTGTAGAGTTTAGTAACAAGTAATACTTAATATTCCATTTTGATTGTATAATATTCTATGAGAAATGACATTGGCCCAGTGGTTAGAGTGTTCGCCAATGGCCCGGGAGACCTGGGTTCAATCCCAGGTCGAGTCATACCAAAGACTTTAAAAATGGTACTTGATACCACCTTGCTTAACACTCAGCATTATAAGGTACGGTTCAAGGGTAAAGTGGAGCAATCCTGGGAATGGAGTAGCGCCCTCCCCTACACCTTGTTGTAGTAAGCTATCGAAAAGGGAGCCTTCGGGTCACCCTCGACTATGGTCGCTAACTTTACTTACTATTAAAAAAAAGGTTAGTGAGAGTTTTCTTATTTATGGGTGATATTGTATATACAAGATATAAAGACCATAAGCTTTACTCTCTCATTCTTTGAATTATATCCTTCAAGACCCCCCGCTCTCACTCTCTCTCTCTATATATATATATATATATACACACATATATATATATATTTATATATATATATATATACACACATATATATATATTTATATATATCATCATCATCATCATGTCGCGCCGCCTGCGCGGATATCCCTGACCGTCTCTCGCCATTTCTCCCTATCATTCATCGCCTCCGGCAGGTCTTCAGGGTTACATCCCGTGTCCTCACATAGCTGCTGTATGTAAGTTCGTGCTGGTCGTCCCACTCTTGCACATCCATGTGTGGGGGTCCACACATGGAGTACATCGCTTATGAGCTCGTCCTTGCTTCTCCAGCAGTGTCTTGCGTGTCTGGTTCGTCGAACTTGTATAGTTTTCGTGATGGGGGGCAAGTGTCCGTATAGTTGGAGTCTCGTGGGGTGTTGTCGCCAGGACTTGTTTAATACTGCTCTCAACATTCTTGTGTAATTTCCGTCCAGCCTCCTCTCCACATACTTCTAAGATACTGTAGCTGGTGTTCTGCAAGGGGGATACATTAGCCCCATATCTGTTCATATTCTGCCTAGATCCTCTACTTCGAATATTGATAGATCTAATGAAAGAAAATGGCTTCACACTAAAAAAAGCAAGAAGCAAATGATACCCCACAGAAGCTATTACAGACATAGACTATGCAGATAACATAGCACTTCTTTCAATTATACCCACTCAAGCCAAATTCCTGCCGCCTGCTCCAGACTATGCAGAAGGAAGCTTTGGCCTCCATGTGAATGCAGACAAAATAGAGTATGTGTTTTAATAAAAAAGGAGACTTTTCCACTCTAAATGGCATTACTCTGAAATTAGTGGACAAGTTTATGTACCACAGTAGCAGCATCTTATCTACTGAAAGTGACATCAATATGTGCCCACCAAAGCCATTGACTGCTATTGATGGATTATCAATCATATCGAAATCTAATCTATCTGATAAAATAAAACAATTTCTTCCAAGCAGCGGTGGTGTCAATTCTACTGTATGGATGGATGCTGATGAAACATATCAAGAAAAAGCTAGCTGGTAACTGCACAAGAATGCTATGAACTATATTGATTGTTTAAATCTGATTGTGAAGCTCAAGTAATGCTAGAGCTTTGGAGAAAGCTGAGTATCTCTTCATTGCCATTGCTCCCAAGCCCGCTTTGGCCTGGAGTAGTAGCACCTGAAAAGGTCTTATCTATAGGTCAAATAGAACTGTTTGACATTTAAACTGAGCGTGTACAAGTAACTTATACTAAATTGAATTGCTTGATCATTAACAGTATGTAAACAAATGACTGATATTTAATTGAATTGTTAGTGATACACAGCAATACTTGGAACCATTTAACTGTATACAAAAGAATGAGCTTAGAACTCATTTAAAAACGTTACCAACAAAATGTGTTTAAAAATCTTATATATTCAATATATATGTATAAAGATGATTTGGCATTAAATAACCAAAAATAGTTGATATGCCATAAAACTAAACCAAACTAATGAGCCAACAAAGAGTAAATCACAAAAGCCCAACATTTTCAGGTCAGATAAAAGGTTCTCTCGTTCTGGGCAATGGTGCTTTCAGAACTGATCACTGGATAACATAGTATGAGTATTTTTTTTTTAGAGATATTACCCGAAATGAGTTTAAGATGAAGATTTGGAAAGTAAAAAGAATATATATATTTGAAGATGAGGAAAAACTACAATCATTATACTGGGTGTGGCAGAAGTACTTCCCATATTTTAAACTGTCACCTTTGTAGTCCAAGTGAATTTAAACTAGTCACAATGATACCTCCATCTAGCTAATGTCTTAGCAATTTTTTTTCAGATACAATTATGGCTTGAACTGGACATGTTTTTGAAGGCTGACAAAAAGTCCAAGATAAAAAAAATTATTTCACTGTTGCTTAAATAAAGGGCTACAGATTTTATTTTGAAAATGACATCCTCCATATTGTGGCCTCTATTCACTATACACTTTTGTAAACAATTTCTCAAGTAACAATTTTCTATCCAGAACAGAATCATTCCAACATAGCGGGAAATGAG
This sequence comes from Sepioteuthis lessoniana, assembly GCA_963585895.1. Classification (NCBI taxonomy): domain Eukaryota; kingdom Metazoa; phylum Mollusca; class Cephalopoda; order Myopsida; family Loliginidae; genus Sepioteuthis; species Sepioteuthis lessoniana. The sequence goes on along the minus strand of OY757909.1, from coordinate 79,012,925 downwards.
CTCAAAAAACTCTCTCTATAGTGATTACAGATTCACTAGTCTTAAAAGATGTTTCAGCAGCAAATGTACAGTGAGCACCAGTGTAAGCCATGATCATAACTAAAAAAAACATGGTAAGACATTAGATAGATGGAGCTACAATTACCGCTTGCCTAAGTTCCCGTGCACCACACAGGTAACAGTTTAAAATGTTGGAGGTAGAAATACCTCCAACATTTTAAACTGTCACCTGTATATAATATTACTCCATGGTTAGATGAGGCACAGATCTAGTCATTTTGCTGCATCTAGCATTCCTTGTTACTTTAATGATCAGAGTGTATTTGACTTTAAAAAATAGTTATAAATTAATAAAAAATACCCTGTACCAAAATTCAAACTATATAAGGATGTCTTTACCCAAACCCTTCACCACAGGTAACATGTGACATAAAGTCAATTTTTAAGTTAAATAAAGCTGGATTGAATTTACAATTTGCCTTTTCCTAGCCTAACCAAGGTTAAAGAAACCCAGTTTGACCTACTGTTTATTCATAATTGGGTTTGATTTGGTTATATGGCATATCAACCATAGCAGGTTATTTAATGTCAAATCCGGTTTATTCTTATATATTCGATATATATGATTTGCAAACATAAGTCAACAAAGTTAAAGAGTTCCAAGTTCACTAACAATTCAATTAAACACCAAATATTTGTTTATACACAGTTAAATGATCAAACAGTTCAAAGTTAAATGGCTTCAACTATTGCTATGTATAACTAACGTCAGTCATTTCTTTACACACAGTAAAATGATCAAAAAGTTCTATTTCAAACAATTCAATTTAGAATAGGTCAAAGTTAAAGGGTTCCAAGTACTGCTATGTATCTCTAACAATTCAATTAAACATCAGTCATTTGTTTACACACAGTTAAATGAAGGGTTATTTTTCAAACAATTCAATTTAGCATAAGTCATTTGTTTAAACTGATTAAATGTCAAACAGTTCTATCTGACCCATAGATAGGACCTTTTCAGATGCTACCATTCTAGGCCAGAGTGGACCTGGGAGCAATGGCAATGAAGGGGTGCTCCGCATTCCCCAAAGCTCCAGCATTGCTGGAGCCTCATCATCAGATTGTTTAGTGTTATATACAGGACATTTGTTTGAAGAGTCTTACCTCTCAGCAGAGATGCAGTCAGTGTATCCTACAGCCCCAGCTGACTAGGTCACATAACTGGGGAGATAACATGTATACATGCCTTTCTCAAGGGAATTAGTGTGAAGTGAAACATAATGTAATATAATGGCCGAGGGATTTTGTTTTATGCCTTTGGCTTTAGTTAGGCTGAGAACCTTTCGGTTTAGTGCATAAAAAGTCGTGTTTTTCGTGTTTTAGGATTCCTATGTTCTATGTATATATGTTATGAACATTCTATGTATGTTTCGCATATCCGTATCATGGGTATGGTACAATAACAGCCTCGTGTAGGATTTGAACTTAGGTCACCAATTCCATTTCCTATGATGATAATGGTTACAATAGGAACCTCCATCTATTTAACTATATTATGAGACAAAAATAATATGGTGTGATTTGGAGTTGAGGTGTGCGAATATGATTTGTGTCCCAGCCAGTCATAGGTTGGTTAAGGTGTTATCCATGACAGATAAAGTCCTGGGATATTAGATGTGAGTTCAAGTCTCATTAGAAGCTTCTTCTTTCATCCAACTCATGCTATTTTAACATACAGATAATATTTCATTGAGAAAATGCAAGAATATGATGAACAACAGACATATCAGAGATAAATAATAAAAATACATCATTATGGAATTCAAATAACAAAACAATTACCATTTTTGTTTTAAATTTGTTTATTTTTAACAAAGACAAAAAAGGTACAAATCTGTCCTTTTTTTTAGGACAAACATTAAAATGCTTTCATAACTGAAAGAATGAAAACAAGATTATTTTTTTTAAAAAGATTAGAACAAAATTATGTCTTGCTTCAACATAAATGTTGCAGAGACATGTAAGATATTTGGAATGATTTAAAACAATGTGGACTTTGATTGATAACTTTAGGCAAAACATTCTCAATTGTTTGCTGTTCCTCTTTAAACAAATTCAAAATTACTGCAATACAAAACATTTTGAGAAAGAAAAAAAAGGTTATCTCTTCATAAGAAATGAAAGCTTATAAAAATCTATATTAATCACACATGGCACAGGGCTGAAAAGTTGGCTTAAACAAGAAGGGAATGACCTATTCATCTTGCAGTTCAACACACTTGGCACATTGTTTCTCAAATTTCTTTACTCCTTTCAAAAAAAAAAAAAAAAAAAAAAAAAAAAAAAAAAAGGAAAAAGAAACAAGATAAATAAATAGATTAAAAAAAGAAAAAAAATCTAGGTAATCCCTTTTCAGCACCTTCTTGTGCATATTTATGGATATACAGACAAACCTCAACTTTTGCAGGTTTTAGGGCATCTAGTGTAGTGTAAGGATTAGCAAGCTAGACTACCAAACCATTACTAGTGAGTTTGAGTCTCACTGGGTACCCTATACATCTGGCCTTGTGCCACAACTAAGCAAAGCTTAGTAAATGATAACAACTTTCACAGGTTTAACAGATATGGATTAGATTATTCATGAGTTTTCAATCAATAAATAAGTGGGAATTTTTTAAAATTTTGTGGCCTACAATAGAAAATTTCTGATGATGCATGGAGACTAAATATAAAGAAAATTAAAAACAAAAAAAACTTCAGCATGTCATAAATGCACAAAATATAAAGTTATCAAAAAGTATCAAGATTGAAGCATAAAATTATAAATTCTTTTAATGAAGACATGCACAGCTGAACATACAATATATACAAATATATATAATACAATAAAGAGATAATGTCTAGACCTTGCCGAGATGAGTTAGTGCTAATTTAAAAAGAAAAAAAAAAAGAATTATGAAGCCAGTCTCAGTACTTTTTGAACAAGTTATTGATGAAACACAAGATTATGCATATGCAATGTCCTATATACTCATTAACTCTATGACACTTTTTCTTGTTTCTCAAATTGAAAATTCATTTCAAAAGGTAAGAAATTTGAGGACATAGAGCACATCAAAAGATATATGATAGCACAGCTCTGCACCATACCAAAATAGGAGTTTCACAGGTGCTTCAACCAATGGAAATCTCACTGGAACAAGTGTGTTTAAATGCTAAGGGGGCTATTTTAAAGAAAATCAATGTTTCATTCATTGTTTATTTCTATCTCAATAAATACAACTTTAGAGTTGTCACTTTTTCAATGCACCTCATATATATTATTAATACGTTTTATCATTTATGACCATAAATGTACATGTATCACATATTATACGTAGTGTACTGCCTCTTTCCCTCTCTTCCTCTTCTCTATTAACTTACATTATTGATACTGTAATTCTAAATTTACAAAATATACTGTCGCACTACACTTCATTCTTACATATTCCCCAACTATGGGTAAAATAGTTGGGCAGACTGGGCTCTTTAGCCTTGGTATGGCAGCAGGTTGAGGAGTGAAGAAGCAGCTGAATTCAAACCAGCTGTACTCTGCTTAAAAATTGACCTTGTGTTACATTTTGCCTATGGTAGAGGGTTTTTTTTTGTAAATACAATCAACAATATTAAGAGGTGGAGTGTGGTGTTTAAGATTTTGTGCTTTTTTCCACTTTTAATTCCTGAGAATGTGGAGGGCTGACTATATATGTAAATGAAGTGCTACACATAAATTTGGGAAATTTGAACAGTTGAGGCTGTTTACATTCACTTTACATCTTTGAAAAGGCAGGAATTCATTACCCCATCTTTCCAAGCAAGGGATAAAAAATATAGTAGGGCAGACTGATTTCTCTAATCTTGGTAGGCAACAAAACAAAGTTGGAGTTTCTAAGGCAGTGTGACTTCTTCAACTTTATTCTGGCAATGTTTTAGATGACACTGATGCTAAGCTGTATTAGGCAACATTGGTGTCATAAAGAGAAGAGGAAACTTGATGCATAGGCAACAGTTTGTCTTCTGTAAGTACTTGCCCAGACCAGAGTAGAAATCAAGAGATCACAAGACTAATGAATGCCATACTCTAATAATTCTGAACCAGGCTGTTTGTATTTCACTGTGCACTCATGTCCTTGTGAAGGCATATATCCAATTCCCAGCATTGAGTGAATAATAGAATAGACTGGACTCTCTAGCTTTGGGAAAAGCAACTAGTTTAGGAGAAGGAAAACCTTATCAGTGTAGCAGGATAACTTGGTACAGTGAAATGGAAAAACCAGGACCTGAAGTCCCTAAAGCAGCCTAATATTAAGTTCAACTTTGTTCAAACAACTCTGGTGACAACACTCATGCCAAGTTGCATAGCACCTTGGACAACATTGGTGTAATGAAGAGGGAAGACCTGAAGCTTGGGCAACTGCTGGTGAAACTTAGTAGATATGAGGGTGAGGTAATAATTATCAACACTTTTGCTATATTTCTCTTTAAGTTATCTGTACCAAGTTCGATACACATGCAAGATTGGAGAGTGTCAAATCAGCACAACACTAAGTGATACCATTAATTAGACATGGTCTCTCACTTTCATAGAGAAAAAAAAAAAACAAGTAGTAATTTGTTTTTATGGACTGAAAGTATACTAGACATTAAAATTAATTGAAGGCTTTTAACTCAATATGGGAACAGTGCTTTCCAATAGTGAAATATATTAGAACAAACTGTAAAGTTAAAAAAATGGGCAGATGTCCATTCAAGATGGCAGGAGAGTGAGACACCCATCAACATCCACATTGACCAAGTCTATGTCATGATTCTGACAAAATAATGTGTAACTATCAGCAATAAGGCAAATCATGTATAAACAACCCATGGTTCTGTATCTATACAAAGCTTGGGTTTTATAAAGTCTCTGTGAGATGGATAAACAAATAACTCACTGAGGAACAAAAACACAATTATTTTAAAATCTGGACCACTATCATAAGGAAGGCAATGCTTTCTTGAAGAGGATAATCACTGAAGTGAAACCTGGGTTGACCACTTCAAACCAGAGAGAAATTCCAGAGTATGGAATGGAAACATCTATAATAACCAACCTAAAGGAAATACAGAATTCAACCTTCTGCAGGAAAAGTCAGGTTGATTGTCAAAAGATGTTTTGCTTTTGCATGACTACACTCTACACCATTCAAAAGCTTCAGAAATTGGGATTTGAGGTAATGAATCATACCTCACTTGCTCAGATTACCATCTGTTAGATCCTTTCAAAGATAACTCAAAAGGTTGGTTTGCCATGGACTGAGATGTAAAAGACACAGTAACTGAGGAGCCATCCAGAAACATTTTTTTCAGATGGTTTGAACAAACTTATGGAATGTTAGACCAAGTGCATCATAAAGCAAGGGATTATATTGAAAAAAAATAATGTATTTGTAATTTCTGCAATATAGTCTAATATATCATAAGTGGAGAGAGATATTGACTCACCCTCATATATTATAAGTGTGCCTTATCACTTAGGTTGTTATTGGTGGGTGGGGGTGAACTGAGCAATTGAGACCATGAAGAAGAGGCCCAAGTAGCAAAAGTCATTGTAAAAGTGGCTGCAATTGAATCTAAATGTTATAGCTAAAGTGTTTCAACACTACTATCCTTGCTGTTCTATTAATATAGTCAGATATATTTGTAGCACTAGAAATAAACGTGCAAGTAGATTTTTCTATTTTTTTTTTAAATATAGAGCTTTCGAGATAAATGTCTGTACATATCTATATGGAATGGATGATACGGTGGGATAAAGAAAGTAGCCAATAACACTTTTTACCCAGGGGTCTAGATCACTATCAGTTCACTTCTGGTCAGTATTTGGGTCCATATAAAAAAAATTAAAAAAAAAACAGGCTTTGAATACAGATTTTCCAAGCAAGCAACACCTTGTTTAGCAGATTGGATACATAATCTTATATTTTGCCTAATGTCATATTGAGTTTATTAACCATCAAATTAAACATATAGTATCAAATCAAAAATGTTCATATAGGTAACAATTATTTTGGTATTTTGAGATAAATCATTTTCTTTTAAAAAGTGATCAATTTGAAATGTGTTTTTTAAATAAGTGTTTAGGCACACAAAGTGTTCAAATGCTAATTCAACAAAGTTCATCTTCATAATTTGTATTATTTTCATATATAATGTGATTGTGGTTTTATGTCATATTAGTTTTCACCTAAATGAAAAAATAAAGTTAAGCTGAAATACAATCATTGAAATAACAGAAATAAAATTATTGTTTAAATGAGTTTAAATTTAGGGTTATATTATTCACTAATAAAATTATCATCAAATGTATTTTCAGTCTAAAATCATTTATTGTTAAAATTATTAGTTTTGTAACTTATAAATCTACTTTTAGATTCTGAAGTATTTCTATTATTTTACAGATTTTTGTCTAGTTTTTTCATTTTTGATGCTTTTTATCACTATCAGTACTAATTTGGCATATCTATTCTTCTTCAGATGTTAAATTATTAACAAAAGGAAAGATCAGTTAAAAATCATATCATTTATTGTAAGAATTATTATCAAAATGAATACATTCTATATTACAGTGATCCAATTTTTGCATATATATATATCAACAGCAAAAATTGTATATTATAATGAGATTTTTGAGAATGGAATAGTATCAAGATGTTCTAACTTAGAGAATAAAGCTGCTTTTAATTTACAATTATAATAGTCCATGTTCACACTTACTCTGGGCATTATAATTTCCCAATGATAACTATTAAACGCTAACCATAGAGTATTTCTTTTATTTGCAATTAAGTATAAAATAAATTCTATAAATAGGATGTAATTTAGTATCAAGCTTAATAGTAGTTAAAGGTATTTTTTAAAAATGAGTTATTCTAAACCTAAATTTATATTATTGTCAAATTTCCATTTTTTCAAAATAAAAAGTATTCAATTTAAAATAACAATATTTAAGAATTTATCTGATATTTAAAATTACATTTTGTTAAAACCTTTATTAAAATAAATCTGATTATTCTAAAAGTAAAATTATGTTATTTAATGTTAAAGTTATTGTGTTGGTTGTTTCATTTTAAACAAAATAGAAATCAGAGGCAGAGAAACAGCAAATATGAGGATATTGAGGCAAAGTAACCAATAAACAATGAAGCTTCATTGTTTAAAGACAAAAAAATAATTGAGGAGTTTTGTGTGTGAGTAGAGAAGAAAAAAAACAAAAAAAAAAATCTTAAAAGCTTTATCAAATAGTAAAAAGTTCCCTAAAGACAATGCATGATGATGGCCAACATTGATCTTTAGAGAAAGGAATTTTTTTCAGTGTCAGAGGTAAAGACAAATAGCAAGAGAAAAATCTTTGTAAAAAAAAAATAAAAAAATAAGTGCATAACTGAGAAAATCTTAAAGAAAAGTTCCATTTTATGACTTAGGTTTCTTTGTAAAAAAAAAGAAAAGAAAAAAATAGAAAAAGAAGAAAAAAAAACAATTTCCTCAAATTTAACCCTTTTGCTGCCATATTTTCTAATTTTTGGTACTTCCCCAATGCCACATTATTCAGAAAAAAAAAATTGTTTTAAAAAATCTTGCTTTAAAATCTTCAAATCATCATAAAATGCTATGATAAATGTTATGAACTGGTGTTAAAATAATAAAAATGACATTTTCAAAATGAAATCAGTAAATTTCCTGGCTTGTTCTATGTTGTCTACATTATGTACAGCAGCATGTGTATTATCTGTATCTGAGTCATCTGACTGATGAAAATTGACTTTGAAATCACTAATTTCATTTAATTCCAAGTCTGAATCATGCATAATTTTTTCAGAAGCTACTCAGTTTGAAGTGACTGATATTATTTCATAGCAATAATCTGAATAAAAAATATGTCAATCATTGTTGAATTTGATGTCAAAATAATGAGAAACTTTTCTGTAAAATTCCCCAGCTTAAGGAATTTGACTATAGTTGCCCATGGCAGTGAAAGGGTTAAGATAAAGGATGAAGTTAACATTAAAAAAAAAATCAAAAAAAAAATCTTGTAGCTCACAAAGTTCTTTTTAGATTCTGAAGTATATTCTATTATTCTGCAGATTTTTTTCATTTAGTTTCATCTTTTTGTTGCTTTTTATCATTATGTTTTTAGCCAATCTATTCTTCTTTAGCAGTTAAATTAATGACAAAGGGAAAGATGAGCTAAAAACATTGAAATAAAAAGCAAGGAATAAATGAGTCAAAACTAATAAAAAAATGTGTAGAATAATGCTCTTAATTAACAAGAGTTGGAGTTCATTTTGTGAATATTTCAGTGCTTATTTACATCATCCTCAGAACATTATCTACAGTATGATGATTACAAAAAATATTAACAAAATCAATCCAAACACTTGTTTGTTAATCAAATATTGATTACTTTATAAGCATGTTTCACCAGAGAGATAAGACATAAAAAATTGTGGAAAGATGAAAGTGTCATAAAAAGACATTATATAATGTGATATGTCTCAGGAGGCTTCAGGCCCCTGCCTTGCACAGTTCCAGGTCTCCCTTGGGTAAGGTGTAGCACCTGTCAAACATTTTTCTAAGAAGAAATACACAATTCAAGAAACACAAGCCATTCAGTCAGAAATACCATTTGCCTTCTTTGTATTTCGATGTAACAAAGTGCCTTTGTTTCTAAATGAAAAATTGGGGTGTATTGTATGGAGAGCAAAATATTTCCAACTCAGAAGAATAAGAATTTTAGAATCAAAAGTATAGATAAGATAATGACTGAAACAGGTAAGAGAAACAATATAAACAAATACATTGGATCTATAATATATATATATATATATTATATTGTAGATGTGTGTATATGTGCATGTATGTATATATATATATGTATGTATATATATGAAATTTTATCACTTAGATTATTTGGACTATTGTCTTCATCTTCATTGTTATATCCACAACATAAGTTGATAAAGACATTGTCCCAAAAATTTACTCTGAATTGTCCGGCAGGACAGTTGGTGCAATGGATATAGGCAATTAGTTTTAAAAAAAAGTGCTTCTAAGTGAAATCATATGGTGGTCGCAGGTTCAATCCCAACTACAGGTAAATAACATAGAATACTTACTATAGCTTAATGCTTGTACTCAGTCATGGTTAAAGAAATTAGAACAATCTACCCTGGTGGATTAAATAAAGGGTTTGGTTTGAAGTTCTGTGTGGCCTCCTGAGTTTGACAAGAAACACCTGAAGAAGACCATAAGACCCATTGGCCGAAACATTATGAAGACAATAGTCTAAATTCTATAAGTGATAAAAATTATCAAGCTACATTTCAGAAATTTATATATATATATATATATATATATATATATATATAGAGAGAGAGGTGTGTGTGTATATATATATATATATATATATATATATATATGATGAATTTCACTTACCTGAAACAAAGAAAATATGCTACTTGTAAGTGGCCATTTTTAATGTAAAGAGAGGATGATTATGAATTGTTATGCTACAATCACATACAAATATACATGAATTATCATGTATATAAAGACTCATCCAAAGTGACACTGTTAAGTTTGCAGATGACCACTGGGATTGCCACAATCATTGTATTCCTATCTTTTCTATTTTTGTGTTATCAGTAATAGTGCTGTGCTCCAGCATAGTTACTTTCTCACAACAGGGTGTTTTTTCTTTTTCTTTTCTTCAGTTGCGTCAGTTGGAAAAGCAGGGTTCTCCTTAGGAGCAGGAGCTGCTCAAAAACCCCAAGTTATTTAGGCAAGATGTCAGACAACAAGTTTGACATCAGGTTGAGTTCACTGACGATTGTAGGGAGTAATGCGGTCATTTCATTCTTGTCTTGTATTACCAATATTATTGCCACACCAGACCACTTTGTACACAGGGAAAAAATGAACTTTCTTGAAACTGAGCAGTTTTTGTCTTGGATACATTAGTACAGACTGAAGTCCTCCTCCAAAACAAGAGCCAATTAACAACTACTAAATGGGCACACAATACTGTTTATAATCTGATAGACAATTATGCACATATAATTATAGATACATACATATAGACAGATGTATGTATCAATATATATGTATGTGTATATAATAATAATTCCATATAGATGAAGGTAGATGTATAGATGTGTATATAATTATATATGGGTATGTGTGTGTGTGTGAATATATATATATAATTATAAAGAACTATATATGTAAATAGAAATATATGTGTATGTATATGTTTGTGTAGGTGCATGTTTAAATGTTTCTATGTACATGTGTGCATATATATCCTTGTGTAAGTATGTTTATAGTTATTTGATTTTTAAAACTCTTACATGAAATCATAGTGACCTTAGAAAAAGAAGCTGCCTATTTTTTTTTTTTTTTAAATCAAGTCAGTATTTTTAAATGGCAACCCAAATATTCTAATCTTTAATTTTAATTTTCTGAATCAATACTTTTCAAATCCTAATAAGAATCTAAAACTTCAAGGAAAAATAAGGTGATTAAATAATTCTTTTTTATACAATTAAAAAGAATAAAAGCCATAGACAATTTTCAAAAAAACATCTTAAATTCTTGCTTTAGAAAGCAATTAAAGAAATTAACTAATAACAACCACCAATAAAAAAAAAATTCCTAAAATTGACATTTGGTCATTGTTTTAATTGTCAGTTGGGGTCCATGTAAGACCTCAACTGTCAAAACAATGACTAAATTTCCTGGGAGAGTCTCTGAGGTGTAATGACTAAAATGCTGGGCTGTGGCCTCATAGTAAGTGAGTTCAAATTCCAGTTGCACTAATACATACACTTTCAGACAAATACCCTTAGGAAAGGTATGAACCCCCTTGTTCCCCTAGCTATGGGTTAAATAGTATCACTGCTGCTCTTCTACAAGGATGGCTTTGAGATAAAATAACCCACAAAGGTTGATATGCTATAAAACAAAGAAACCTAACCAAACCAAATTTCCTCCCTATGTTCACTGTTCTTAACAACTGGGAAAAGAAGTGCCATACAGTGAGATGGTTTTTGAATAGACAAAATGGCATCAGGAGAGCAGGTTCAAAGTTTAGTTGAGGCTGCTTTATGTTCTCATTGCATAACTTTATGAAAGGCATGAATCCACTTCTCCCTATATTCCATCTCATCACCTGATATTTTCAGAAAATATCATTAGTGTCATGATGGTTGACGGAGAAGAGAAGGGAACTTAAGCAAACCACAACCACTCCCCCATTTGCCAAAGCACTAGCACAAATAAAAATTGTTCCTCTCTTAATCAACCTGAACAGAAGCAAGTAAGATAAAGGAAGAGAAGGACTTCCCACGGTGTAGTGGGTAACTAGCTGACCTGCAGCATTGTGGCGAGTTTGGACTCCAATTGTGCTATTACATTTGATTTTGGATTAATATCTTTGAGAAAAGTGTGAACTCACTTAACCCCCACCCCAGGTATGAGTTAAATAGCACTACTACTATCTTTTTACAAGAAGGACATTGGCATTAAATAACTTACAAAGGTTGATATGCCATTAAGTAAAGAAACCAAACCAAATAAAGGAAAAAAGTAGGTAGTAATTTACTAAGCTTAGATGTAGCACAAGGCCGAATGAATGGGGCACCCAGTGAGACTCGAACTCACTCTTGCAGGTTTGCAAATCAATCTTGCTAACCATTGCACTATGTGTAGGTATGTAACTATTTTTTATTGAAAGATTTTCTCATATCAACAACTTAATGTGAACAAATTATCATCTATAAGTTAGATAAGTGTCATAATCATTGTAAGAGTAGTTCTGACTATGAGCTTTTTCTTTGATGTTTTCATTGTTGCTAAAATGTTTTCGCCAATCTCCTTTGCAGCCTTCTTTAGGTGTGCAATAATTCATCAGGAAAGAGAAGAGTCCTTTTCTGCCAAGAAACATCTTTGCCAAGAGAGATGCTATGAAGGCATCTTGATGACCTAAAAGTTATAGGACATAGCCATCTGATAAATTGCTGAATAAGGTAGTTTATGGCTATGAGATAAAAACAAATTCTAAAGAAACATCCTTTAATTGAAATAAAAAAAATCCTTATCATTCCAAGAGTCGTTCATATTATTCTAATGATTCTTTTTTATTTAAGATGCCTTCTTTAATTTTCGAAACAGTCATTATGATTCTAAGAGTTGGTTGAACTATTGAACTCATTCATTTTGTTGCTTTCATTGGTACCACAATATTTTGGGTAACCCATTTATTTGGCAACCTTCTTTGGGTATGCAATTCATGAGGAAAAAGAGGGTTCCATGTCTTCAGAAATTGGGATTGAACAAGATATAGATATACCAACCAGACCTGGTCATTCCCCTATCTGGGATGAGCTCTATATAATAAATAGGGAATATTACAACAGAGAAAGAAAATTAAAGTAAATGGCATACATAAACCAGTTGTAAGTCATTCCAGTATGGAGTAGATTACCTTGCTCAGAGAACTTAATGAAAACAAAATATAAGCTGGATAAAAATAGAGGAATTATCATTCTAAGAGTTGTTTGGACTATTCAATTCATTCTTTTTACTAACTTTGTTATTACTACAATGTTTCAGCCAATCCATTCTACAGCCTTCTTCATGTCTATAGAATAATGGTTTACATGTACAGAGTGACTCAAAAGACATCAGTAAAAACACGATGAAAAAAAAAAAGGCAATTTAGATGAGGAGGGTTGTTCAAATGAAAGGCACTGTTTTGCTTCAGAAATAACAGACTGAAAGCTCTTAGCTCGCGAATAACCTGAATCTTTCTTCATCTTTGTTTGGCTTTGTAAGCTTCCAATAATGTTCTACATTCATCAGCACCAATTTACCATTTCATTACCCAAGAAACTGCAGTCGCTACATGAACTTTCAAAAATGATTTCATGAAATAATTTTAAAAAGAGTCAAAAAAAAAAAAAAAAAAAAAAAAAAATTTGTTTCCACAGTTAGCAACAAAAAAACAAAAGAAATAAAAGGGTGAGACTGCAATGTAAAATAATGTTACATAACACTGTATAATGCTAAGGGTAAGTCAAAAATCATGTAAGATGATGATAATAACATGCAATCCAAATAATTAAATGTATTTGTGTATAACAGATACCATAAATGAGAGCCATAAATGAAGTCCAGCTAGTCACTTAAAAAAATTTAAATAATAATAATAATAAAAACAAAAGTAATAATGATAATCTGTTGTATTATTATTAAAAACTTTTTAGTTCATATTACCATTAAGTTTTTCTACCATGGATCAGAGAGTAGCCAGCTGTAGGTGAGATCCAGCTGATCACTTTAAGAAAATTAAATTAAAAGATACCACTATTACTACTAATGATGATAATGGTAATTGCTTATATATATATATATATATATATATATATATATATATATATGAACATTATGTTTTTCTACCAAGGATCAGTGTAGTATCAGCGCCTGATTCCCAGCCCTTATGAATAAGAATCAGTTAGGTTTCTGACTGAGAGATATATCTATACTATTATTCTGATTGATTTTAAATAACCTTTATTCTTTTTTATTTATTATCAGAGTGTTGTATTTGCCTGATCTCCAGCCCTTATGATATGGAATCAGTTAAGCTTTCAGAGTGAGAAACCTAGATAATATTATTTAGTGGGAAGCAAGAGGGAAAGAAATGGAAGGTAGGAGGTAAGAAAAGTAGAGAAAAAAATGAAAGGAAATAAATAAATATGGAGAAAAGAGGAAAGCACAGAGAGAAAAGATAGATATAGAGAGAGACAGGTTTACTGGGTGAATATCAAGAGACAATGACTAAAAGATAGAAAGACAAGTAGGGATATAAAAGCATAAAAATTATAATGCATTAAGATATTTTGTGGAGAGATAGAGTAAAAGAAATATAAAAGAGTAGATGTAGTAGAAAATAGTTGTGCATTCTTAATCCATTTTTGCCAGATGGAGCTAATCTATAAGATGCTATAATTGGCATTGGAGATTAGAAGGGATAAGAAGATACAGGCAAAGAGTAACAGGAGCAGAGACCTGAAATAATGGATATTGATGTTCTCTACATATGTAAGATTTCTACAAGTATTTGGAGGCGCTCATGGTATAATGGTTATCATCATAGGAAATGGTCACAGCATCCTGTGTTCAAATCCAGTACAAGGCTGTTTGCATTTCACATTGCACAAATAATCTTAGCAAAAGTATGAATCCAATTAATCTCCCTTCAGCTACTGGTAAAGAGTAGAGCAGACTGAGCTCTTTAACAAGTCATGGAGAAGGAAAAATGAATTCAAACCAGTTGTATTTAGCTTAAAAATTGATCATATGTCACACCCTTTTTGTGGAGGAGGGGCAGAGCAAATACATATGGAGGGTTTGGTTTGTTTTTTTTTGTTTAATGGCATATCAACTCTTTTTATGTTATTTAATGCCAAAGCCATTCTCCTAGAAGAACAGTAGTGATACTATTTAACCCATAGCTGGGAAGAGAAGGGGTTGATACCTTTCCCAAGGGTATTTGCCTGAAAGTGAATGTAATAGCGCGACTGGAGTACGAACTCGCGTACTACAATTCCACAGTCCATTGCTTTAACCATTACACCACGAGGACAGCCCACATATGGAGTGGGGAGGAGTTCTGCAGCTTAGTGGCTAATATACTGGGCTGCATCATCATAGTCAGTAAGTTCAAACTCCAGTTTCACAATTACTCTCACTTTTGGACTAATACCCTTGGAAAAAAGTATGACCCCCCCCATATCCCTCCAACTATGGGTTAAATAGTACCATTACTGTTCTTCTACAAGGATGGTTTTGGCATTACATAATCCATGAAAGTTGATAAGTCATTAAGCAAAGAAAACAAACCAAATAAATACAGGTTAATAAAAGAGTTTTGAGATGTTAAAAGTGTTGCAAATAACTATTGGTGGCAATTATAAAAAATGACACTTTTAGATATTGGTGGAAAACAGAAATGGAGGGAGTTTTCATGGTATAATGGCTAAAGCACTGGACTGCAGCCTCAAAATAACTGAGTTCAAAATCTAGTCATCCTGTTACATTTACTATCAAACTAATACCCTTGAGAAATGCCCCAGCTATGGGTTAAATAGTAACACTAGTATTCTTCTACAAGGATAGCTTTGGCATTAAATAACCCATTAAGGTTGATATGCCATTAAATAAAGAAATGAAATGAAACCAAAAAAGAAACACGAAATTCTTGGGTAATTTTACATGTTGATTTTCAAAACAAATTCTTATAAAAAAAGATACAGTGCATAATTTTTGACTCACTCTGTATATAGTATTAGAACTGGAATGAAATTGAATTATATATATATATATATATATATACACGTACTGTAAACATCTGCTATAATAAAATAATGAGGAGGAGGAAGAGAGTAGTTATTAAGTTGAAATTTTATGCTAATTATTCCACGCCATTCAGTGAATAAGAAGTAAATTCAGAACTTGGTTGCATCACCACAATGCAATGCCATTCTTTTCCAATGAACTCACTCTTACACTAGTGTAGCCAGTACAAATAAAGATGGTAACATCTCATTAAACGACAAAACTCTGAAATTAGTAGACCAGTTTATATACCTTGGTTGCAATATCTCATCTACTGAATATGATGTCAACACATGCATAGGTAAAGCATGGACTGCTGATGACAGATTATTGAATATATGGAAATCAAATCTCTCTGATAAAATAAAATGGGAGTTTTGCCAAGCAGTATCCGTGTTGGTACTACTGTATACTTGCACCATTTGGACTCTTAACGAAATCATTGGAGAAAAAGCTCAATGAGAACGATGCAAGCATGCCGTTTTGAAGAGATCCTAGAAGCAGTACCCTGTAAAACAGCAGTTGTATGGCCACTTACCTCCCATCTCATAAATCATCAAAGTAAGATGAGCAAGACATAGTGAGTACAATGAACTCATAAGCAACATTCTCTAATAGACTCCTACACATGAACAGACCAGTAAAAAACTTACATTCATTAGCTCTGTGCAGACACTGGGTGCAATCTAAGCAATGACTGAGGGACAGATAGCGAGAAAGAGTCAAGGGAATCCAAGCTGTCAGCATACTTTGATGATGACAACTTTAAACAAGGAACTTTTTCTCTTTAATCTTTCTCACCTTTGCCTATTAGACATAAATTTTGCTCGCTATATCATTGCTACAACAAAGTCTATCCCATATCCAGTAAACTGAAATTAGCTTCAATTTCATTCATCAACAGATATTCAAATACACAACTTTACTTCTACTGATATTCCAAAGGCCAAACTTATTTTAAGTGGCATCTAGGTCAATTCATTCTTTTTTGAGGTCAGATAAACACTATTGACCTTAGCGTTTCTACAGACTCTCCAGACAGAATTCTTTCACATCTTCATATTCCACGAGTCTTGGAACTTGTGTCGTCAATAAATAAGAAAGTTTGTTATAATTCAGGTATCCTTTGCATTTCTTGAAGTCAGTTCAGATTGATCTGGGAGTTTGTTCAAGCCAAAATTTGTTATATCGAGATTCATTATAGCAAAGGTTTACAGTATATATATATATATGTACATATATATATGCACACACACACACATATATATATATATATATATATATATATATACACATGATGGAGATATACATACAAACATATGAAGATGTGCATGTAATGCATTTTACAGTAAAAATTATTTTAAGTTTGACATTTCAGAGTATCTTGTAATTTGTGGTGATTTTTCTTTGCAAGAAAAAGTGCTTTTATGAGCTTATGTGTGTGTAACCACAAATATATATATATATATATATATATATATATATATATATATATACACACACACACACACACACATACAGAGAGAAAAACAGCTTATAACAGTGATTTAGCATTTAGTGTCTGAATATAAAACTTAATGGTGTTGGCACTAAAATATTTTTAAAAATGTGCAAGGAAAATCATGAAGAGAAAAGATTTTTTTCTTAAATTAAAAAGAAATATGGAAGATTAAAAAACAGCAAAAAAAAAAAAAAAAAAAAAACAACAAAAAAAAAAGTCTTTTGGATTTCATAACAACATCTTTTGCCTGTGTATATTTTTCATTGTCTGTGCTGATTTATAAAATGAGAAGTGAAACTGTAGACGTCGTGGTAGGTATCCCCACACAGGTTACACTGCCATGGGTTGTCTGGGTCATGCAGACCCATGTGCATCACATACAAGGCATTATCAAAGTACAAAATATTACAGTGTGGACACGTGAAACTGCGACTCGTGCCAACAGCTGTCTCAGTAATGTTTGAGCTTGACACGGTTGTTGCCGAATGTGAACTGGTTTCTGCAATCGCACTTGTGACACCTGCATCCTTGGTGAGGCTAAAGGCACCTGTGACCGGGGGTGAATGCATAGATTCATGGGACTGTGGAGGTGTCTGCCCAAGAGTGAGATCAACATTCGAGAAGAGGCCTGTTGGCCGAGGTGGGAAGAAACGGGAAGCGTTTTTGTTGAGTCCTGGGCCTGAAACGGTGACTTCTGTCAGCATGGTGTTCTGCTGGCCTGATGAGAGTAGAGCTTTATTTATTGGCAAATCTCTGATGTCATGAATGGATGCCACTTGCTTAGTGAGGCCAAGGTTTGAAAGGGTTAACATGCTGGTATTATGAAAGGAATCCTGCACAGTCAAGCCCTCATCAATGATATAACAATCATCTTCATTTGAGTTGCTCTCTGTTTTTACGGAGAGAATATTCTTTGAGTTAACTGATTCATTACTGTAAGCTGCTGCCAAAGGAGAATCTTGTTCATTCATAGGGTAGGGGTTATTTGACACAAACTGAACTGAAGAGTTGTCTCCTGGGGGTTGACTGGGAAGTGGCAAGTTAAACCCAGACTGGTAAACTTTGTGCTTAAAGTGCATGTGCTTCTTCAGGTCGTATTTCCGCTTGGCAGCATAATCGCAGAGGTCACAGATGAAAGGGCGTACATCTGAATGCACGACACAGTGGCTGACAATTTTGCTTCGAAATGGTGATGAGAAGGAGCAGCTGTCACAATGGAAGAGCCGTCGCTTCTCTTCATCTCCAGTGTTGTTGTTGTTGTTATTACTGCTACTCCCGTTGCTTCCATTGCCAGCAGTTGTCGATCCATGGCTGCTCCCCTTTTCCATGTTGGCATCTTCACTAGTATCTGAAACGTTGCCGAGGAATGTCTGTGAATCAGAGTGCACTAGGTGTGTGGTGAACCAATTCACTGGGAAATTCTGATGTGAAGGAACAATGATCACATTGATAACGCTTTTCAAGTTCAATATTTTCTAGAGGAGCAGCCGAGTCCTCCATGATTGACAGGGCAGTTAGTCAAGATGAGGTGGAAGCATCTGACACTCTAAGTCACACCTTGGCAATCTGCTTTAAACAAATACAAAAAAAAAATTTCAACATCATGCTGCATTAATTTAAAAAATAGAGGTGAGGGGCAAATATAAATCATACATATAATAGCACTATTCTGTCAGTAACACTTCCTTAATTTCTGACCTTTTCTAAAAATTTTCTATTGTCCTGTAGCCAGGATCTAGAATTCTCTGACTCTGTCTTCTGCAGAGGAGAAAAGACACCCTTCATCTTCCTCTCCACCAAAAAAAAAGGGTGTCTGAGTTATGACAATAATTACACTGGGTGATAAGGCTCCAACTTTAGAGCTCTGGGGAGATACAGTCACACCTTTATTGCCATTTACTCCAGGTCCACTTAAACCTAGGTGTATTAGTACCTGTTAAGATCCCATCTATGGGTGAAATAATGTTTATATAATGTTTAGATGATTTTGGACTACATTGATACACTGGCTCTTAAAACATTAATATTGTAACTATGAAGTGTTCAGCTGTTTAAAATGATAGTGAAGATAAATTTTTTGTACCATTTATTATTATAGGCGATAATTGTTGAACTGGCTTTGGCATAAAACAACCCAACAATGATTGACATACTGTAAAACCAACCAAGTGAATTTCAATGCATTTCTATATAGGAAAACCATTAGCAATGAATTTATACTATATAAACATTTTTGTTGGAACCAAACCGCAAAATAAGCGAGTTTAACACATCTCCAAGAGCATGAGTGTGAACCGAATCAGTAAGCAAGCAGCTTCTGCCTAGATTCGAACTCAGTTTTGAGTTCGCCATTTATTATCCTTAACATCAGCACCTCAGCTGATTGAGATTATTTAACTCAAAATAACCTTATTCATATTGGGGAGGAAAGTCGTCAACTGCACTAAATGTGGAGACGAGGGGCGTCATTTTTGACGCAGAATAATCCAAGCTTTGCCGAGAAAAGTAAACATTGACTTTAAACAGTTTCATTCTACGTAATCATAAACATTTTTTAAAGAAAAATGAATGAAAGCATTTTTATTTGGGGGGAGGAAAGAGAGAGAGATTAAAGAAAGAAAAAAATATTTAAAAAATATTTTAAATTGATTATGCTTAAAAAGAAAATAATAGATTGGTAAATGTTAGCGCTGCATAAATGAAATATTAAGTTCCAATTCCCTACAAATGCAAAGTTTTTATACACACTTTTACAGGAAAAAAAAAAAAAAAAAAAAAATGGAAATAAAAAAAAGAATTAAATAAAATCTGAACTATTAATTTCCCCTTAGAATTTTCTCGTTCGAATTCTTATTTTATTTAAAAAAACAAACAAACTTTTTAAAAATTAAATCTTCCACAAAAATGTTTGTCTTTTAAAAACAAACGCAAAGATTAAAGTAAATTAAATATTATTATCGGAAAAGGTTTTGGGGAGTTTACATTAAATTAAAATAAATAACTAAAATGATTAAAAAATACGAATCTTCAACATTTTGGGATGTGAGAATTAAGTTAAGAAAAAATAATCTCTTTCGATTATGCCTTCGTTTAGTAAGAATAAAAAAAGACATGGTAAATTTTTGAAAAAGTTAAAGTAAAAAAAAGTAAGGTTAAATAAAAGAAACAAAAACAAAACTAACAAAAAAGACACTAAATTGAGAATAGTACTTCAATGAATCTTTTTTTCCACGAGTTAAGAGAATGTTCGTCTTTATTCCAAAATATTAAAAATTACAGTTTTGGGGAGCACGAGGCCCAAGCTTTTTGTAGGGGGATGGGAGCGTTGAAATTAATTTACATTAAAATAAATTATTTTAAGTTATAAAAAAATCCCCAATTCATTCACGCGGTAAAAATAACCTACTTCCTGGTAATCTTCTTTTAAACACCTGACATCATTTTATCAAAATTATCAAATCAATACGTTAAAGACAAAAAATAATTTAAACAAAATCTTCCTAACTTTTAATAAACCGCTCTTTTGATGCATGACTAAGCGTGTGTTTTGATTTTACAAAAATATAAAACTTGACGATGAACATATCATCAGTTATGTGACATGCCTTGCATCAGGTAAAAGCCTTTTTTAAAACTCTTGGCGCAAAATATATTTAAACAAATGATTTGAAATTTAATAACCTTAATTTCAAGTATACGGTATCTACTATATGTATAACATCTAAGAGTTTTATACTTTTCTCCCATATGTGTCCATAAGTTGATGTATAAAAATGTTCTTTAACCTGGTTCAGGGGATGTTAAATAAACATATTTTGCAAATTTTTTGTAATTTCGAAATTTTGAACGAATCAATAACAATTCAAAAGATTTAATAAAGATATTGCTTTAATTTCAAACAACAAACAAAAATTTGATCATTTGATAATTGATACTGGTCAAATTGTTATTGATCAATATTGAGAGGGAAAAAAAGTCTGATGACAAATAATTTTGCAAACAAGTTTAACATAAATAAATAAATGAATAACCACTCAAATTCATTTCACACAGTATTATCTATCTATTAAAAAATATTTTAATTTCTTAAATTTTCTTATATCTAATATTGAAAAATTAAGAAAGGAAAATTATTTTTTGTTACATTTCATTTTTTTCGGCTGTTTTGTTGTTCACGATTACACAAGTTTACTTACATTCTTTATTTCTACTATCAACTTTTTTTTTGTTTTGTAAAAAGAAGAAAAAAATGAGAAAATTTGAAATTATATTATTTTTTTTAAGTAGTTTATTTGGGGGCTTTTTTCCCTTACTTACAAGGAAATTGAGATAAGTAAAAAAATGAATAAAATAAATTAAAAATTCAGACTTCATTAAAAAGAATTAAAATCAATGAGATACAGAATAATCAGAATAATTTTAGTATAAATTGATGCTATTTTAATTTTAAAGGCTTTTAAAAAGAAACATAATGATCAAATACTACTTGTTTATTTTGTTAAATAAACAAACAAAAACAACGAAAGATTAACATCTCAATGGAAAAACAAAATTGATAATTTTTGAAATATAAGAAACAGGAAAAAATGTTTAAAGCCAAAGTTTCAAAGTGAAATTTCAAAATAAATCATAATATTAATAACACACACGTGTTAAAATCTATATTGCTTATTTCTTCACTAATGCCCATGGACATTGAAAGGGTTTGATAAACAAGGGTCAAATTTACCATTATTTAACACAAATCGATACTCAATTTGAAAACGATACAGGGGTCACCCCAAAGAAAAATGAAAAGAGACGCAAAATAAACAAATAAATAACCAGTAAAATACAGTAAGATTAAATTGAAATGTTTCCGTTTAAACATCTGTTGTTAAGAACGTCACTAGCCATTTTCTTCCTTTTAGTACACACATAACACGGATAATAATAATAAACGCCACTCTTTATAAACTAGTATAAAAGAAATCCAAACAGAGAATAATAGACTAAACTTGTTTACCTGCGAGATCACAGTAAATAAATGCAGATAAATAAATTCATGCAATTTTCAGCTAATATTTACACTCGACAAACATTGAGCCGAGAAGATAAAACCGGAAGCCATTAGTGTTCTGGTGTCGCTGTTGTCAACTGGCGGTGTAACAGGGAAAAGGTAAACTTTAGGCATTTCTTCTGCCGTATATGAGAGAGCTTTTCACGGTAAATCCACTTTTGTATTAAAAAAAGTAATTAAATTCATTAATTGATGTTATTTCTCTCCGCCACCGCGAGAGATGAAAATTGGAGACGATACCTCATTTGATAAAGTGATGATAACAAGTCAGTGAAGTATGTTTTCTATTTAAGAGAAGTTAATATTCTGCTTTATTGGAGTTAAACTAATAGTAATTTGTTGTTTTTCTGCTCCTCCTTATTTTTGTGGCTCGTGTATAGATAGTATTTGATAAAAAAAGGTAAAAGGTTGTCTCCCTTTTGTGATGAGAGGACCAGCTGCAAGTCAAAACCATCATACTCAGGGGCTAGTCTTGAGACACAAACCTCATGATCTCAGATATTAAAGCACAGAGTGCCACATTCAAACTCTTTCTTTTTGGACTGGTACCTTCTAAGATAAGGACATTTTCTCTTTGGGCAGAACTTTCTGTCTTTTTCTTCCTTCAATGTGTTCTTTACTCTCAAACACAATATGTGTTGAAATTAACCTTATTTCATTTATGGTTTATTAGTTCTTTTTCTCTCTAAACAAAAAAGAAAGGAGTTATTTTTTGATAGCTACAGCATGAACATTTTTTACTGTTTATAAAATAGTTGACTGTTGAAGTGATCATATTCCTACGTAATTAACATGTCTAAATTATTGCATCATTCTTGTTATGTAGGTGGAGCATATATTAAAATTCATATATATATTCTTTGCTTAAATGTTTTCTTTTGTTGTCTCATTCTGTTCACTACTAAAGTTTTGCAATATTTTGATATGTGCTTGTTTACAGAGTGTATATCATGACCAAAGCAGTATAAGTCATGGAAAGTACTTGCTGTGGTTGATAGTGTTAGGAGACTAAACAGAGTGGTCTCCCTTGTCACAATGTTTGAGTAACCCTCCCACTTCATGAGTCCTTTTTGGTAACATGACAAGATGAACAGGGAAATCTAACCCTTTCATGAACAGGCGTTTAAGTTGAGTGGATGTGGGGATTAGTTTCTCCTGGCAAACACATGGAGCCCCTCTCCTTTATATTCCAGATCTGAGAAGAGTTACTGGTTTCCACCTTTTTGCAGTATGAACTTCTCTGTTTGTTCCTGAATGCTTGTGACTCTTGTATAAAAAAGTTGGCGACCGTAGTCGAGGGTGACCTGAAGGCTCCCTTTTTGATAGCTACTACACCAAAGTGTAGGGGAGGGTGCTACTCCTTTCCCTGGATTGCTCCACTTTACCCTTGTTTCTTACCCTATAATACTGAGTGTTAAGCACAGAGGCATCAAGTACCATTTTTTGAGTCTTTGGTATGATGACCTGGGATTGAACCCAGGTCTCCCAGACCATTGGTGAACACTCTAACCATCATATCAATGTCCAGTATAACCTAGAGAAGAAACTCAGTTCTTATTTATATTGTGTACTATTAAATGTCTTATTATATTAATTGACTTGTTCTGCTTCATACTGAATATTCTGTGTTTGGTTACTCTCCTTGGGATAACCTAATGTGTCATAAGAAATGTGGTGTTGTACATGAATTAACATCTCAAATCTTATGATAGTATCATGTTAGTTGTTGGCTGACATGTTGTGTTGACATTTGTGATTTGAAAGCAGCACAGATGAATATACAACATTGTTGGATAATTATTTGGGAACTTATGTTTTACAAGTTTGAACTGTGCCATAATGCCTCAAAAGCAACCAAAAACCTTTGTTGTGAGGAAGGTTGAAGGTGCTGTTGATCACAGTTCTGTAATCAGATAGTTCAAGAAATTTTACTTTGGTTATAAGAATCTTGATGATCAGACAAGGCCAGGTAGTATTTTAGATGTTATTTTTTGGATTATTGTCCTCATCTTTATTCTTGTTAGTTGTAGCAAAATATTTTGGCTGCTGTATCCTCCAACGTTCTTCAGGTGTCCCTTGTTTATTTGGGTATGGAACTCATTCAACCTGGGATATCATTTTTAAAGTTTGATTGTTGTTCAAACAAGGCATTCAAGAAATATGAAGGTGTTTTCCCGGGTTGAATCCTTTCTATACCCAGATAAACAAGGGATACCTGAAGAAGGCCTGAGGATACAGTGGCTAAAACGTCGTGTTACAACTAACAACAATAAAGATGAAGACAGCAATACAAAAAATTACACAAAAAATATTGCACATCAAGCCTCATCTCAAAAATTCAGACAGATCAGTCCATTGGCATAATGGTTAGAGTGTTTGCCAATAGCCTGGGGGAACAGGGTTCAATCCAAGGTAGAGTCATACCAAAGACTTAAAAAATATTGCTTGATCTCTCCCGGCTTAACACTTAGCATAATAAGGTATGGATAAAGGGTAAAGTGGAGCAATCCAGGGAAAGGAGTAGTGCCCTCCCCTACACCTTGGTGGAGTTTCTATTGAAAAAAGAGCTTTTAGGTCACCCTCAATAATAGTCACCAATTTTACTTGAGATCTAAAACCCTGGATGCTGAGTTCATGCTCCAAACCATAGAACTCAATCTAGTGAGCAGCACTTAGAGAATATTAGGTGAGCTTGGCATCTTTGCAGTTTAGAGTGGTTCATTACCTTCACAATCTTGGCAAAAGATTCTGGGACTGCTGAATTATGGCTTGTGTTACCAAATATTGCAAAACTTTTGACTCATTCTGAATTAAGAATCCTCTTTTAAAAGAACACGTTTTAATGTATTTCTTAACTGAGAAACATTTAAAGAAATGGTTGGGGGATAAATCAGAACTCCTTTATAGATTGTAGTGAAAGAAAAAAGGATTTTTTGTAAGAAGGGGAGCACAAGATAGTTATTTATTCTTATGTGGGGATTTGATGCAGTACTAGGCCCTTGTTTTGTGGTTGGTTCTAAATGTACATACAATCAATGACAAAAATTGCCCTTTTTTTCTTGGCATTCTCCTTTAGGGCACCTCGGGTATCAAGATTTGATCCTGATTATTCCTTTGGGTGCAATGGGATAGTACTGCTTAAGGGGATGCTTCCCTGAAACTAAACATAAGCCATCATTTGGTCTTTGGCAAAGAGGTCAAGAAGTGATGGGTGTAGTGATCATGAGAGACCTACTAAAAGTTGGATAGGTCATAAATAATACAATAAAATTTTCACTGAAGATTATTATTTAAGAAGAAAAATATTATTGTTGTTCATATAAAGAAAAATTAGTCTTTTTTTAGTACTATCATTTCATTTCTATCTATTCATTTTATTTTATAATTATTTTAACTAGAAACAGTGATATATTAAAGTATCTGGTCATTATTTTATTGTTTGTGGTTGTTAAATTAGAGCAGACACTAAACATTGGTGCTTTGATTTGTTTAGCATTTTTAAGATTATTCTGGCTTTTTTATGTTGAAATTGTGATCTTTTTTGTTTTTGTGGTTTACAAGAGCTTATTAGTTATCATCTGACTTGCTTGAATCTGCAACCTCCAGATGATTTCACTTAAAAGCTCTTTAACCCAGTGACATGAAACACCTGAAGAAAGCTAAAGGATGCATCGGCCAAAACATTGTGAATAGAACCATAAAGTTATAGACAATAGTCCAATTACACTAAATGATAAAGATTATCAAGCTTCATCTCAGAAAATCGGACAAATAATAAAATTGCAATACTGTTGTTTAGCAGCTCATACCATGTGACTTCCAGTATCTTGGAGGTATAAAAAACGTTGAGTTTCTTAAGCATGTCGGTACTGAAAGATCTCGGTCAGTAGTAAGACCAACTTTGGATGTAACACCCACAGCACAAGACTTATAATATTTGTTGGACTGTACCACTTCAGTTAATAAATAATTAACTCTATGTGTTTTTCACTGTGTATCTCTTCCTTACCATGATACAACAAATACACTGATTTTAAATGAGATGCAATGTGTTCGTGGAGTCTGAGTACTGTTGATATTTTGGAGCCTGAGCACACACTGATCGGATTATTTACTGCAACGAAGATGCATTACTTGTATGTTTAATTATGAGTAAATTGAAACGCATGTAGGTTGCTATGATCTTTGGAACATTGAGTGGGAGGTGGGGTTATCATTTTGTTGGGAATTTATTAAAGTTACCTTGCTTGTAACTCTAACAAATCTAAATTTTAATCTTTATATTCTATTCAGAAAGAAATAACTTTTTGTGCTACCAAATGATAAAGAAAATGTCCTTAATCTTGAAATGCAAATAATTTAAAACTGTTGTCTGATAGAAATAATGAAGTTATAGCCATACGAAGGTTGAAACAACAACAATTAATCAACCCAGGTAGCTCAGTTTTATAGATAGTTTCCTTGGCTCACTAAAGACTGACACATTTTAAAAAGTCATCACTTTCTTGTTTTTAAATTTTTTTAAATATTATTCGTCAAATATCATAAGTAATCTTAATAAATAGAAAAAGTCAAGTTATAGGGTGAAAGAAATAACTAAAAAAGTTAAATTTTACAATTTAACTGACAGATTTACAATTTCAGCAGAAAGAAAATACTGTGTCACCCATTTTAATGTGAAGAATCCTCCAAGTACAAACATGATAAAGCACTTAATGTACAAATTTAAAACTCATGCTTCAGTGACAGACCACCCACAAAGCAGTCATTGCAAAAGTGTTTGCACAGAGGCAGTAGTGAAAGTTTTTTTTTTTTTATGATGGGCCACCCTGGACTTTTTTCTTGATCTTTCTTGTTTTTATCATATTTCTTCTTAAAATATTGTGCTAAAAGTAGTATTTATGAGACTGCTAGATTTAACATATCATTGAACAGTACAACTAACTCATTTCAGAAAATAAGATAAAAACAATGTACATGAGGATGTTAATCAGAATATTGTTTAGTGGCAGGAACATAAAACTGAAGGATTGTGGTGCAAAAAAAAAAGTATTCCCAAGATTTGCTTTACTCTTTCTCTGTGGAATATGTTGTCTGTTGCTCTTGATTCTTCCTTCTTGTTGATGAAGTTGTTATCTTCTTTGACTGCAGAATTTTCTTTTTACCAAACTCTATTCTTCCACAGTGCCATTTAAATATTTCTTCTCTTTCACTACAGAACATGATTCTTATAATAATATCCCTCTAATGAAACAGGAAGATGAACATATTGAATTGTCAGATAAAGTGGTTACAAACTGTTCATAATTTGATGAAATATATTAATAAACTCGCCAATAAAGTCACCAATAAAGTCTTGCCTCTAAGTTTTGGTTTCTTTGTTTAATGGCATATCAACTTTGTGGGTTATCTAATGCCAAAGCCATTCTTGTAGAAGGGCAGTAGTGTTAATATCTATTCCATAGCTAAAGGGAAGAGTTTATATCTTTCCCAAGAGCATTAATTTGAAAGTGTATGGAATAATATGACTGGAGTTCAGTCTTGCTCACCATGTCACTGTCCAGCACTTGAGCCACTGAACCACAGGAGCTCCCCCTAGTAATGTATTTTGGTTTCTTTGTTTAATGGTATATTGACCTTTGTGGGTTATTTAATGCCAAAAGAACACTATTGGTACTATTTAACTCATAATCTGGGGCATAAGGAGGTTTTATCTTTCCCAAGAGAGTTTGTTTGAAAGTGAATGTAATAGTGTGACTGGGGTTTGAACTTGCTTACAACAATCTTACAGTCAAGTACTTCGGCCACTATACCACAGGGATTCCTCCTGTAATAAAGTTTGGCTCTGAGGTCCAAAAATAACTTCTTATCAACCAGAAAAAGATCTTTTATACAGCTCAATCACTATTGTACAGAAAATTTGCCAAAGTTATACAGTTCTTATCTTTCAATGGCTATTTTTCTCATCAACAGATGCAACCCTTAGAGACTAGTTTTCTGACTGAACAATTTGATCCTGGCCATTGACCTATAAGGCTTCTTTACTTAGCATGCCATTGACCCACTTTTGGATTATTCTGCCTTATTTCACATACACCCTACTGTATCTCATGGTTTATATTGCTACACATTTGTATAACTCTTATAACACTTTCTCCTCTCACAAAATCTGATATCCAGCAACTAGCCAAGGCAAGATGACTGAATGATTATAGAGGCCACATGTTTTATTGTTGTGGAGTTTGGCTTTTCCAGTATGACAGGGTTGTTACTGTTTTATTGTCATGGAGTTATGTATTTCTGGTTCTGAATTTTAGGGTTTTGATCATCTGAGTTTTTCTATCCTCCGAAAAAATGGATGCCATCTAGAGAACTTACTAAGAGTGATAGCTGATAAGGATGGATAATGAGAGAGAGCCAAAAGAATTTGTGCTGTCAGCATGCCTTGATGATGATGATGACACTGCTATATAAAAGAGGGTGTTTGCATCATGCCTAGTGAAAGATCTGCATAAAATTTTAATTCATCTTCCTTGCCTCTTCACAGTATATACACACTGAGAAGAGGCAAGGAAGATGACTAACTTAACCCCATATGTACATATGGGGTTAAGTTAGTCTCATAGAGTGATGGATGAGTTTTGGAGTCTGTAGTTTGAATGATTTTCATAATAATAAATGTTATAGTAAAAAACAACCCAGGTAAAGGAGTAGCACCCTTCCTTACATCTCAGTGTAGTAGCTATTGAAAAAGGAGCCTTTGGGTTGCCCTCAACAATGGTCGTCCAGCTTATATATATATATATATATATATGCTGGTGGTTCCAGGAGTGGTAGTATTGTCTTAGCCACCAAAACTAGTAACACCTTTGATTGGTGACTAATAAGGACTGGGAATAGCATTTACAATCACATGTATGTAGAAAATCATAATAAATATTGCGAGATGAAGCCTAATACTGCTGATTGAGAGCTCTAATCAGAACATACTTCTCTTAACAAGGATATAACATTTGAGGTTAAACTCTTAGATCTTATCTATGAGAAAAAGAAATTGTCAAAAAAAAAAAAAAAACAGAAAGAAAATGCTTGACTTTTTAAAGTATTAGTGGCAAAAGCTACAGCAAACAAATGTTGCAAAAATATGTTTAAGAAAGTAAGGGATGTAAGTAGAGGAAGTTGTGGAGGACCATAGTTAACAAAAGTCTAATGGATATAGAATATGAGTCTTTGAAGCTACTTCTTTATTATTTACATTTTTACATGTCTTAATAGACTGATTTTAACAGCATGTCCACATGTTTAGTGTTAGAGAATTTTGTTTTTGCATGTTTTTGTCTATATTTTTTGAGTAGTTGTTTCTTAAGAGTTTTTTGTACACAGCTACATAATACCTCATATTTCTATCCAATACAAATAGGGGGGTGTATCCTCGTAGTGTAATGGTTAAAGCAATGGACTGCAGAATTGTAGTAAGTGAGTTTGTACTCCAGTCACGTTATTATGTTCACTTTCGGGCAAATACCATTGGGAAAGGTATAAACCCTCTTATCCTCCCAGCTATGGGTTAAATAGTACCACTACTGTTCTTCTAGGAGAATAGCATTGACATTAAATAACCTACAAAGGTTGATGTGCCATTAAATAAAGAAACCAAACCAAACCAAGCCAATACAAATAATTTGCCCACAGTTATATGGTTGAAGTATTCTTACCAAACACAAATAATCTAAAAGCAATTATATGGTTTCAAGTAACTTATAATAATCCTTAAGTTTCAAGTCTTCCTGTTACCCTATAGGAGTCAGAGACTAGTCAGAGAGATTTTATTAACCAGAGGAGAAAGAAACTGATTTGGATTTTAGAAGAAATTCATTAAAAATATGTAATTGTGTAATGAATTTTTGGAAATTTAGTGTAGATCAAAATTAGGTTATTTTAATGAGAAAGGAATTTATGAAAACAAAATATGATTGGAAAAGAATGAAAAAGCAAATGTGTAGTTTTTATTTCCATTTGGTACAAAAATGGAAGGTACGAGACCTTATGGTTTTGTTGGGGAGGGAAAGGGAGCAGTCATGCTATAGCTAATTATCTAAGGGATCCTAGCTAACCACATTCACCAACCCATTCAATAGTACAATATATAGAAATTCCTCCTTCACCAATCACGCTACATCCACCAAAATATCGCATTTACTCTATGAGAAAACCTACTCAAAATCCCGAGATGAAATGAATGACTTTATTTACAAAACATGATTTATCTACAAAATGTTGTATGTTGGGGATGGGAGAAAAACACCGAAATGAAAAAAAGCAAATGTGTTGTTATTGTTAACTTAAAACAGCTAAAAGATGACTTAGTCATTTTGACAAGATCAAGAACATCTGTTATTATCCGAAGTGAGCATTTTTGAATTCTAGATAAAGTGTCACTTCCATCCCACCCCTAACCCAGTTGAGAATATACATAAATTAAAAGTTAAAGAAACTCGGAAGATGGCAGAGAAGAGAAAAATTACAGTGGTACATGAGTTGGGGATAGCTTCTTTGAAGCTCTGAGTTTTTGACCTTGTACCAGACTGCCCTGAGTATAGAAAGTGAAGAAAGCTAACTATAATACAATACTGTGAAAAAACGAACATAACCATCATTTAAGATTGCCTTGTACCAGACTGCCCAGATTATAGAAACCCAGGTAAATTGCACTGCCCAACTTCTCCAGAAACATTCTCAGTGAAACTGAAAAGTCAGAAACCAAGCTAGTTGACATGTTCTTGAGGAATTTTTTGTTCCTCTTGATCTCTGTGAATGAAAGCCAGGTCCTCATTGACTGGCCAGTGAAAAGACATAATCTGTAGTTGGCTGATCTATCAGATGTGTTTAACTCTAAAAATTTCTTCTATAAAATATCAGCACTGAGTCTGTTGAGATCAGAGAAGACAGACCAAGGGAGAAAAATGAGACTTTGAAACCTGAAGATTTTGCCACTTGAAGAAAATCTTGCTGCTGGAAGAAAACAATGATAAAAGAAGCAACAAAATTCCAGGCCACACCAAGACCACTTTTGTCACTGAAAAACTCCATGCTCATTACAATAAAGCAAAAAACACCAGCCAAACTCATTATTTTCTCTCCTATCTTGTGTGTGAAACCTTTTCTTTTACAATCATATATGATTATATAGTAATATTGCAATAAAAAACTTATATTGTAATTGTTATCAGAGAATTGTCTTGTTTTTGGAGTTGCTAATGTTCTCAGCTACTTAATTTTATAAACTACCTGACCTGTCACAGGATATTTCAACCATGTTGTGTTGATCTCTGTTCTGTGGATCTTCATAAATGCAAAGTGGGCAGAAAGCATTGATAAAAGCAACTAATCAGAAGATGCATGTTGTCATCACAGATGTGTAAATAATGTAAGTCTTAGAAATTTGGACAGATATTCTTTATTCTTATTCCACTCTATTTTAACTGTCAGAACATATCTGACTTTGAATGCTGTGACAAAACATCTGCATGCTATTATATATCTCTTTTATTCTTAAAATTCTGAAAAAAATATCTCTGAAACTAAACTAAAAATTTGGACAGATATTTTTTATTCTTATTACACATTACTTTAACAGTTAGAAGGCACTTGACTTTGGATGTTGTGATAAAAGGTAATGATAAGGTTTGGTTTGGTTTCTTTGTTTAATGGCATATCATGTTTAATGGTTGTGGGTTATCTAATGCTAAAGATATCCTTGTTGAAGAACAATAGTGGTACTATTTAACTCATAGCTGGGGGAATAAGGGGGTTCATGCCTTTCCCAAGGGTATTAGTTGGAAAGTGAATGTAATAGAGTGTCTGGAGCTTGAACTTGCTTACTTTGATGGTTTGGTTTGGTTTTATGGCATATTAACCATTGTAGGTTATTTAAAGCCAAATACTCTTTATACATATATATATATATAATTTGTAAACACATTTTTTGATAAATTTTTTTCTGCTCAGTAAAATGGTTTCAAGAATTGCTATCTAATAAGAATAATTCAATTTACTATTAATGATTTTTTTGCTCACAAATATGGCTATGTATCACTGACAATTCAATCAAACATCAGTTGTTTGTTTACACACAGTTTAATGACCAAACAGTTCTATTTCTAACAATTCAATTTGACATAAGTCTTTTGTTTGCACACAGTTTAAATATTAATTGACTTATTGATAGGACCCTATCAGGTGCTACCATTCTCGGTTAGAGTGGACCTGGGAACAATGGTAATGAAGGAGTACTCCATACTCCCCAGTGTTCCAGGAGTGGAGTCTTACCATCAGATTGTTTAGTATCATATCAAGAACACCCTTTTAGAAGTGGGGAGGGGGTCTTAACCCTCTGCAGAGATGCAGTTAGTGTATTCTACAGCCCTTGCTGACCAGACTTTCCCTTGATTTGATAATATCTATTAACTAAGCTGAAGCTTAGGAAATAAATTACACTGGTGATTTGTTTATAGTAGTGAAGGCTTTTGTAGGATCAGTCATACTTTTTGAATGAGCTGATAATGGAAAAATGGTACCCCAATGTGCTACAGATCTTTCAAACAGTACTTTTTAGGTTTGGAGTTCAGAATTTTTCCCTTCTTCTGGACTAGTTTCAGCTCAATTGACCCATAGCTGATGAAAAAAAAAAAAAAAAAAAAAAAGAAGAGATGGCACTCACATATTTTTTCAAGGTCATAAGTATGAACATAAACAGCTTAGTGCAGTACTTGAACTTTGACTGTTGAGTTCATTTCCTATGATGATAATTTTTGTGTCATATGCCATAGTATATCATTTACAAGACCCTTTTGCCATGATGTCTGGTGATAGGACAAAGTAATAGAAATGGTTTCATACCTGATTCAGAATATCTAATGAATTCTGTATGTGCCTAATTCTTAAGAAAGTGAAGTTATCTTTATTTGTTACCATCTTGTTAGCTGGGGCTGTAGAATACATTAACTGCATCTTCTGCAGAGGAATAAGATCCCTCCACTGAGTGTCCTGGGTATGACACTAAACTGCATCTGAAGGTGAGGCTTCAGTTCTGCAACTGTAGGGAATTTAAAGTACCCCTTCATTGCCATTACTCCCAGTTCCACTCAGATCCAGAGTGGTAGTACCATTTATGGGTCATTTAGAACTGTACAATCATTTACAAAGGTTTATTATTAGTAATTTGAAGCTATACAGCTGTGTGTAAATCATTTGTATGAATAGGAATACTTGACAAATAGAATTATTAGTGTTAGATAAGAACAGTTAAAACCATTTAATTATGTGCAAATGAATGAGATCCAACCATTTATTTACAAATAAAGTTATCTACAAGCTCATCTCATGAATTGAGCACTCTCCATAGCCAATAATGTATAGGTAAAATGATTTGTAAAAAATTCCTTCTCTAATGCAGAGAATGATGTTGGCTCAGAGGTAAGATATCTGACTGATGTAAAGTCAACTGGCTTTCAATCCCAGCTTGAAGCATCTTGCATGTCTAGCCACATTGAAGAGTTGTGATACAACAAAACAGTCTGTCTGTGGATGACAATATATATTTATATATATGATAGGATTTGGCATTAAGTAACCTGCAAGAGTTGAAATGTCATTAAACACTAACCAACTAACTTTATTTGTTATTTCAAAAGATTTAGTGATAAGTTTTGGTTTCATTTTTTCTGTTTAAAGGCATATCAACCTTCATAGGTGATTTAATACCAAAGCCATCCTTGTAAAAGAGGTACAATGAAACTATTTAACCCATAGCTAAAGGAATAAGAGGGTTCATACCTTTGCCAAGAGTATTTGTCCAAAAGTGAATGTAATAGTGTGACCGGGGTTTGAATTTGCTTACTTTGATTAAAAAGTCCAGCACTTTAGGCACAGTGCTAAGTTTGATTAGGTTACTTGATAAGAAATAGCATCTATGTAAAAGTACTTGTACGGCGATTGGATTAACATTGTCTTACCAGATATCTCAACTTCTCACATAAGACTTTTTTAGTCATTTCTTTCTTAAAAAAAGATAAATAAAAAGATGTGGGTGCTCAAACAAAGCGTTTTGTTTAGATGTGGCACAAGGCCTTATGAATGGGACACCCAATGAGACTCGAACTCACTCATGAATGTTTGTTAGTCTAGCTTGCTAACTATAACACCACCGGAGTTGCCTATATATAGGTCATCAATTATAGTTATTTCTAGCTGTGCAAATTTTGTTAGTTAAAGCATAATTACTTCCCTTGGACAAGGTATAATATCTAAGGGGAATAACTCTGATTTTGTTCTCAAACATTTTATTTATTGTTTCTTGACTTGCGTGTCAGAAGTACGTAAAAAAATATAAATAAACAAAAATAAAAATAATAATTGGCTTAGTTGCAGAGGAGGCTTCCCACCAGATAGTATCTGACCCCTCGTCTGCCTGACACACCCTAAAAGTGGAATGTCAATGGAGTAGAGCTATCTTTAGCACTGCTCCATGGGATGTTTACTTCTCGTTGGGTTCCCATGTTAAACAGACCTTGTGTCACATACCAGTACCGTGGAGAGTTGATTAGACGGCTTCTTTCTTATATGAGAGTAAAAGTAAAATAAACAAACAATATTTTTTTAATGGTTTCTTTATATTGTTGAATGTATCTTAAAGAATACTATTTTTTAATACTGCTACAAAAATATGCTAAAAAGGAAACATTCTGATTTAAACTGATGAAATATTTTCTTGAGAATAGATAAGTAATATTTACAAAATATAGCTCAGTTTAGCGGGCACCTCTGGTGGTGTAACGGTTAGCAAGATAGTCTAGCAAACCTACACGAGTGAGTTCGAGTCTCATTGGGCGCCCCATTCATTCGGCCTTGTGCCACATCAAAGCAAAGAGCTTTGTAAATTACTATAGCTCTGTTTAGCACAAGGCCACAGTAATGTGATTGGTTTGGTTTGTTTTTATGGCATATCAACCGTTATAGGTTATTTAATGCCAAATCCTGTTTATATGAATATATCAAATATATAAGTAAAGTAAGTAAAGTTGGCGACCTTAGTCGAGGGTGACCCGAAGGTTCCTTTTTCAATAGCTACCACACTGAGGTGTAGGGGAGGGCGCTACTCCATTCCCTGGATTTCTCCACTTTACCCTTGATCCTTACCTTGTAATGCTGAGTGCTAAGCAAGGTGGTATCAAGTACCATTTTTTGAGTCTTTGGTATGACTCAACCAGGGATTGAACCTCAGTCTCCCAGACCAGTGGTGAACACTCTACTCATTAGGCCAATCTCGTAAACATAAGTCAAAGTTAAATGGTTCCAAGTATTGCTATGTATCTTTACTAATTCAATTAAACATCAGTCAGTTGTTTATACACAGTTAAATGATAAAACAGCTCTATTTCAAGCAATTCAATTTAGCATGTCATTTGTTTGCTCTCCATTTAAATGCCAAACAGTTCTATTTGACCCATGGATATGACCCTTTCAAGTGCTACCATCCCGTGTCAGAGTGGACCTGAGAGCAATGGCAATGAAGGGGTACTCCACATTCTCCGAAGCTCCCGCATTACTAGTGTCTCACCATCAGATTTTTTAATGTCATATCCAGGACACTCATTGGTGGGGGGATCTTACCTCTCTGCAGAAATGCAGTTGGTATATTCTACATCCCCAGCTGACTGGGCTGCAGTATTGTGAGGATTGAACTCATTTCTCTTGCAATTTGGTATTTGAGATAAGCTTACTACTAATTGCATTATAGTAGGTACTTTATATAATATATTAAACTTCATCTTGTTCATGATTACAGTTGTTGGAGCACTCAAAGTGGATTGAAATAATTCTATTCGTAGTAGTTTGGGAAAAATTGTGTCTTAATAACTGTTTCAAGGCTGCACCCATTCAAAATGAATCATCAGAAGGATGCGATTATCGTATATTGAGAAAAAGTTTGTATTTATTTGTTTGTTTAATGGTATATCAACCTTCTTGAGTTATTTAATACCAAATCCATCCTTCTAGAAGAACAGTAGTGGCACTATTTAACCCATAGCTTGGAGGATAAGGGGGTTCATACTTTTCCCATGGGTATTTGTCTGAAAGTGAATGTAATTGTGAGACTGGAGTTCAAACTCACGTACTGCGATTCTACAGTCCATCACTTTAACCATTACACCATGAGGACATCCCCGAATAGTTTGTAGGATTGTGGAATAAAGTTTTCAAAAAATTATGCTCTTTCTATTGTTGAAAATTTTGAAAATTATAGTAAAGATTATTATTATTAATTATAGTAAAACATTAATTATAGTATTATTATTATTATTAAAAAATTAATTATAGTATTATTATTATTATTATAGTAAAAAATTAATTATAACATTATTATTAATTATAGTAAAAAAAAAGAAAAAATGAAAACAACAAAAACAAATTTTTGTTGTTTCGTTTTGTTGTTTTCATTTTTTCTTTTTTTTACAATAATTAATAATAATACTAAAATTAATTTTTTTATGAATACATTCATTGAGAAACTAAAAACTACTGTATTTTAGTTTTTTTTAACTTGAGTAAATATAAACAAATCTGTTAAAAAGTGAATTCCTCCATTTTTAGGTTGCCCAGTCGGCTGGGGCTGTAGAATACGCTGACTGCTTCTCTGCAGAGGGGTAAGACCCCCCCATGAGTGTCCTGGATATGACACTAAACCATCTGATGGTGAGGTTCCAGTAATGCTGGAGCTTTGGGGAATGTGGAGTACCCCTTTATTGCCATCACTCCCAGGTCCACTCTGGCTCAGAGTGGTAGTACCTGATAGGGTCCTATCTATGGGTTAAATAGAACTAAACTGTGCTTCCTTCATGGTACTGATTTTTGCATTTAAACTGCGTATTTATGCTAAACTGAATTGTTTAGAATAGAACTGTTTTTGACATTGAAACTGTACTTACACTAAACTGAAATGTTATATATAGAATTGCTCTGACATTTAACTGTGTAAACAAAATTAATTGAATTAGAACTGTTTAAATAAACTGAATAGTTTGAAATAGAAATGTTTTTAACAATTAAACTGTGTACTCATGCTAGACTGAATTATATGAAATACAACTGACTATTTGTGTAAAAATGGATTTGGTGTTAAATAACCTACAAAGGTTGATGTGCCATAAAACCCAAACAACCAAACCAACCATTTTTAGGACATAGAAGATAATTTATCAAAATAAAGATTAATGATAATTTGCCCTTAATTTATATGAAGGGGATTTCCTGCAGCATGGTGGATAAAGTGCTTGACTGTGACATTGTAACAAGCAAGTTCAAACTCCAGTTGTGCTATTACCTTCACTTTCAGACTAGTCCCCTTGGGAAAGGTACAAACCTCTTTTATCTCCCCAGCTCTGTGTTAAATAGTATCACTACTTTTCTTCTACAAGCATGTCTTTGGCATTAAATCACCTACAAAGTTTGGTATGCTATTAAACAAAGAACCCAAACCAAACCTTATCAGATTAATACAGGTAAAGTTAAAATGCTTAAATATAATTTAAAAAAATCTTATGTATTCTCAATTGAAAATTGGTTGCAACGTATAATTATTTAGTTAGCTTAGCTGAATTTGGCACAAGATCAGAAGTATGAGGCCCCCAGTTAAGAATGAAACACATTAACAAGGATTTGCATGCCTAGCTCATTAACCATTACACAATTCCAAGTGAATGGGTTGCATCTTGTGTGCCCTGTGTCCTATATGTCAGCCAATATATGCATATAATAACAGATGAGAAAAACTGGTATGAAAAAATATGAGATTATCTCGGAATGTAAGGTAATAGAAAGTGCTCAGAAGCTGGCAAGTTGAGTTGTATAACAACTAGTATAACTATTTAAACTGTTCTCCTTTCCTCAAATGTTATAAACTGTTTCATGTATTGTTTTAAAATCAAAACATAATCATCTGACAAGTGTTATATAATCAAGGAATGATTTTTTTTATATTAATCATTTTTCGTTAATTATATTCTATCATTCAGTTTGGTTTGGTTTGAACTATTTGGCTCTTAGTCCAGGTGCACAGACATTGGGTACAGTTTTATGCTTGCATGCAAAGTATATGACAATCACAATTGTCATAATAAACCCCAGATAGGAAATGGGGCTGGAGTATGAATGATGTCATGCTTGGAAGCGATGGTCCTGAGAATTTAAAGATTTTCAAAAACAAGTCAGTTGGGAGTTGACTTTGGGCTATGTAGACAGACAGTTGGGTTGTCTGCCTTTGAGGCAGACAGTTAAAGTTGGGGTCCGACCATGATGGTGTGGAGAAGTTGAGTCCAACCATGGTGTGGAGAAGTGGGGTCCGACCAGGCAGTTGGGATTTTGAGGTTGGACCATGGAAGATGATAGTTGAGTTCCTGCCATTGGGGCATAGAGTTGGATTTTGGCCATTGAAAGATGTTGTTAGCATAGTATGATTATGAAAGACTTTTAAGAATTGTATCTCTCTCCTTGTGTCGAAAAACCGAAGTCAGAAATTAATAAACGGTTCATACCTGAACAACAGAGTCGCCTGTGTATTTGAGGTCGACTGTTCCTGCATTTGTATTTGAATATGTGTTGTGTATTTGCATTTGAATATGTACTGTTGTGATTGATTATGGTTATGGCTATATAACACAAATTTTGGGAAAGCAGGAATCTTTTTTGTAGTGAAATCTAATTTTCTTTTTTCAAAGAATGAAACTTCTTGTAACAGTTGGGCAAGGGAATGAGGGGGTAAATAATCATCTTAATTTATATATATATATATATATATATATATATATATATCAGACAAAGGTGTAGATGATTGAATAAAAACACTGATCAACTAATAAATAAACTTTTATTCCTTTCACTTGTGTTTGAAAACAGAAGTTACAAAGTTTTTTTCAGAAGAAAAGGTAACATTAGTTGGAACATAAATATTTTAAGAAAGAAAAGGAAGATTCATGCAAGAAATGTAACAGTTTTTGTTAGCCTTAATCTTAATGGACATATTTTGTATGTGTAAAAGAACTGTTTGTGAGAGTATCACTATCTAGTGAGAAAATATATTTATGTGTTAAACATATATGTGGCTGAAATTGGAAATTTTCATCAGCAGGAGACAGATTGAATTGGAGTACAAATATGTTTAACACAATAAAAATGTAAACAAACGTATTCATTCAATTTAAGATAATTAAGTGATGTTGAAAAATAAATGCATTCTTAAAGGAAAAGAATGTTTGATTTTCACTCAAAAGAAATAAACCTACCATTTTTGAGTAAGTATAGAATAATTCCAAATTTACTGAAGAAAATATTCATTTCTTTTCTGTTTATTAGATTGAGGTAGACTCAACATTAGATTAAATAGTTGATGATTTATTTTTGATTCTCAACGGTTAAAAATGTATTTTTTTAACAATCTAGGACGGAAGAAGATTTCTTAAATTATTTTTGGTTTTGATCCTTCAAATATTTTGCAGCAAGTCAAATATTATCTTCAGTGAATTCTCAAAGAAATTCTAAAACTAGCATATAAATGCTGATTGGACAATAAAGGCAAAAATACAAATACAAAAATTACAGCTTCTTGAACCCATTTTTTACACTAAAATTAATACTTTTATTTAGTATGGAAATCAGTTAATT
Source organism: Sepioteuthis lessoniana (assembly GCA_963585895.1). Taxonomy (NCBI): domain Eukaryota; kingdom Metazoa; phylum Mollusca; class Cephalopoda; order Myopsida; family Loliginidae; genus Sepioteuthis; species Sepioteuthis lessoniana. The sequence goes on along the minus strand of OY757909.1, from coordinate 78,973,170 downwards.
TCACACACACACACACACACACACACATTGAATAATAGGAAGAGGAAAGATTTACACACTCATATCACTTTGTAAAAATACTTATCATGAAGATAACAGTGATCTAAATCTCTTTAAATGAAAGTTCTACATTTGTAGCAATTGTTGCTATTTGTGCAAACAATGATTACAGACAAAAAAAAAAGTGAAATTAAAAAAGAATACAATGGAACATTAAAAATATGATTATGATTACAATGAACCATTCATAAATGAATCAAATTTCAGCATTAAATGACCCCTAAGAAATTGATAAGTCATTGAATCAAACAAAAAGTAAACTTTTTTATTATTAATTTTAACTTGTATTTTCTTTCCTAATTCAATTTTTAATTCTTTTTTTTTTAATTGCTAGTCATTTGAGTTATCATTTTTATGATAGTGAGGAACAGTTTTGATTGACCAATTATAAAAAAGGATTAGCCTCTTGATGAAACTCAAACTTATAACCTTTTTTGCTTTGGGGAAAGCTGGCTTGAACATACCAGCTGCTTTAACAAGTAATCTATGAGAGCCATTGATTTTCCAGAAGCTCAAATCAAGTCTTTAACTCATCTCTTAACTCTCTTTCTGTCAACTAAAAGGTGGAGAAATATTTCTTGAGTTGATTAAACATACTGTTTGTGCTCATTCATTTTTTTTCTTCATCAAACATTATGTCATGCTAATGATTGGATATTTTTTTTCAAGATATTTGGTGAGGATATAGATTGCACGGAAATTAGACCCAATGCCTTTCCAAAGAGGATTCATGAAAGGGGAATCTAAAGTTAAAATATAAACACAGTTTACTGTTTCCATTTTTTATTATACCACCTAAAAATTCCATCTTGTTTTTGATTGGTTAGTTTGAAAGCAAAGGTCAGACTGTTTTTTTTTTTATAAGGGAAGATGAAGATGGGAATGATTTATTTTTATCATTTAAGGAAAAATATGTCTGATTTTAAGGACATTCTTTTTTTTGCATTTTTCTTATTTCTTATATGATTTACAGAAAGCGAAGGACATAAATTGCTTCCAAGCATGAACTATGGTCCCAGTTAAATAACACGCATACATATATAATGTATATAAACAGGTATATTTTATGACTTATATATGACTTTAGTTCCTGTCATAACTGACAGGTTTTATTTAGATATGGATTAGAACTTGATCTCTCTTTCTCTCTTGTACTTTTACTGTCTTTTTTCTTTTTCTCTCACTCAAACTTTTATAATTCTATTTTTTCCCTTCTCTGCATTACTTTTTAATCTTTTTCTCTTTTTTCAATTAATCTTTCCTTCCAATTTATTCTTCTTTTCATTCTTTCTTCGTTTATCCGAATGTTTTCTTTCTTTACTTTTTGACTCCACATGCTTTCTTTCCTTCTTTTTTCACATGCTTTTCTTTCTTTCTTTCTTTCTTTCTTTCCCCAATTTTTCTCACTACATGCTTTCTTTCTTTCTCTCTTCACATACTTTCTTTCTCCCTCTCTCTCTTTCTCTTGACATATATTTTCTTTTTTTCTTCACATACTCTCTCTCTCACACATTCTCTCTCTCTCTCTCTCTCTCTCTCTCTCTCTCCACCTGCTTTCTTTCTTTAACCATATGCTTTCTTTATTCCTCTTGCTACATGCTTTCTTTCTTTCTTTCTCCTCATGGTTTTTTACTTTTCTCACACACTTTCTTTCTTTTTTTATTTTTTCACATGCTTTCTTTCATTCTTTCTTTGTTTCTTTCTTCTTCTTTCCTTTTTATTTTTTTACATGCTTTCTTTCTTTCTTTCTTTCTTTCTTTCTTGCATGTTTTTTTTTTAACATTCTTCACTTTATTCTTTCCTTCTTTATTTTTCACATACATTCTTTCCTTCATTCTCTACATGCTTTCTTTCTTTCTGGCTGAGATTGTTGTGTATAGAATAGAATTATTATATGTAAAATGGAAATGCGTTGCTTATGATTTTACTCTATAAGAACCAGCTGAAAAGATCAAAAGCTGACTAAGATACTCTCATGGAATGTGATCAAATGAGGTTTATTTTTCAACAATCCTCCTTGCAGTTGAAACACTTCTTTCATCAGTGTTGCAGTGCTTGAATCCCATGGGTCAAAAAGTCATTAACAGTAGATATATTATCCTATAAACCTTTCTGCCCACCCTAGTAAAGTAAGTAAAGTTGGCGTATATGGTCAAGGGCGACCCGAAGACTCCCTTTTCGATAGCTACTACACCAAGGTGTAGAGGAGGGCGTTACTCCTTCCCCTGGATTGCTCCACTTTACCCTTGATCTTTACCTTATGATATTGAGTGTTAAGCAAGGCGGCATCAAGTACCATTTTTTGAGTCTTTTGTATGACTCGACTTTGGATTGAACACCGATCTCCCGGACTATTGGCGAACACTCTACCACTAGGTCAATGAGCTGGTCATTTTCCCACCCCAGTAAAAATGCATTTACTGTTAGAAATCAAGAAGAATAGGAATGTCAGGAATTAATGCAAGCATTACTGAGGGAATATAGCTATTATCATCATAGCTTGTCTTTGCAAATGAAGATTGTAAAAGTGTAATCTATACACATTGAACGCTCTCAAGTTGTTAGCCAAACATAATCTTCCTACACATGTTGCAGGAGACACTCTGGCAGCCAAACTCTCACCTTGTGTTGCTGGGTCTGTGGTTTGCTCTGTTGAAGTCAGTTGCCACATGGATCTTGCATCAGCATGTTTCCTTGTTAGCAGCTCCTGACTGATAAAAATAGAATTCACTGCAGATGAGGATTCTCTTTTTAGGGGAGTTTTTGGACTGCTCACTGCTAGTTAAACTTTTGCAGCAGAGCCTCAATATTTGTGGTCCAGCCTGATTTGAGGATTTTACTGTGAGTGATGAAATTCCTTATGTGCACATTGAGAATAGAGAGGATACATCACCAGTGGAAGTGTTCATGTTGGTGTATGTATTTATTGGCAGGATGACATATGGTCAGTTTTTTTGAGCAGAGTGCAGCTCAACTAGTTTGAATTCAGAGTTTTCCTTCTTCTAGACTGGTTGCCTCACCAAGACCGAAGAATCCAGTCTGCCCTGTTATTTATTCATATGTATTTACTAATGCTTCTGCATGAGCAGGATGTGACACACTGTCATTTGTTTAAGAAGAGAAATTGGAGTTTTCCTTCTTCTAGACTAGTTGTCTTACTGCAGCTACAGAGCTCAGTCTACCCTGTTATTCGTCTATATGTATTTATCAATGCTTCCACATGAGCAGGATGCAACACAAGGTCATTTGTTTAAGAGGAGAAATCAGAGTTTTCTTTCTCCTAGACACATTGCCATATTAAAGTTAAAGTCTACCTAACTATTTACCCATATTTGATGGGAGAAGAGATGGATGGGTTATTTAATCCCAGAGTCATTCTTGTAGAAGAACAGTAGTGGTGCTATTTAACTCATAGCTAAAGGAGTCAAAGAGATTCATACCATTTCTAAGGGTATTAGTCCAAAAGTGAATGACTGCAGTACAAACTTGCTTGCTACAATGTTGCATTCAAGCATGTTAGTCTCTATGCCACAGAGACTTCAGCTTTGTAAAGGTGGATTACATGCTTATGAAAAGAATTATTAAATCACCCACCAAGTTTTTGGTGTCATTCTGTAAAGCAAATATTTGAATGAAAGACCCCAGCAATGGGTTGAATAGTACCACTACTGTTATATAAAGATGACTTTGGTGATTTACGAAGCTCTTTGCTTTGATGTAGCACAAGGCCAAATGAATGGGGCACCCAATGAGAATCGAACTCACTCATGTAGGTTTGCTAGTCTAACTTGCTAACCATTACACCACCATAGGTGCCCTAAAGATGACTTTGGTATCCACAAAGGTTGATATGCTATTAAATAATGAAACTAAACCAAGAATGAAAGCCCACAAATAAAATTGTATAACTAATTGTATTGCTGAAAACATTACTGGGTTGTGCAAAAAGTAAATCACAAGACAATGGTGACTGAATTTGAATTGATATGATTTACATTTTTCATCCCATCAGAATCTTTGCAGTGAATGTGAAATTTTCAGTGCCTCCTTGTTCAAGTAGACATGGATAATGCTGCTATTTGGACTTTAATCCATATAGAATAGTGGGAAGCATGAGAACTTTGTTGACTATGGTTTTTGTGTCTTTACTGAGATTCTGGTTACTCCAGACATATTTACTTCATCTATTATCAAAATAGACAGCATGTCCAGCCTGGCATTGGCAGATATGACTCCACCAAAGTAAGCTGGTTATTTTCAGCTTTGTTGGACTGATAGAGATGTAGGGAAGGTGATATTCATGTTTAGGAGCTGATAGAACTTTTCAGCTGACTTCCAGCCAAAGAACTTTGGGATCTTTGCAAAACAAGGAGTAATCTGCTGGAAGGCTGTTTCTGTGCAAGTGACCAAATCTGCATCATCTTTGAACGGCTGCATTGTATCATTAGTGTGAGCCAGAAGTCATTATGGATTGAATTGGTTGTTCTTCTTTCATGTGCAGATGTGCATGTTGTCTTTGCCATCCATCTTTTCAACACTGATGGTGGGGCTTAGAATACACTGACTGCATCCTGAGCAGAGATGTAAGACACCCTCCCACTAAATGGGTGTTCTGAGAATACTATACTGCATTTAGCAGTGATGCTCCAGTTCTGAACCTCTGGAGAGTGGGGAGTACTCCTTCACTGCCATTACTCCCTGGTCCACTCTGACCCAGATATAATAGTATCTGTAAGAGTCCCATCTCTTGGTCAAATAGATCTGTTTGAAAATTATTTGTATTAGACAGGAATACTTGATACTATGTAACTGTGTGCAATTATTTGTATTAAGAATAGTTACTTGAAGCTATAATTGAAGCTAAGGATTATTAAGATAATTCACTTGAAACCATATAATTGTTGGCAAATTATTTATGTTAGATAGGAATACTTCATACTGTACAACTGTGCAAACAAATCATTATTAATCAGGAATAGTTTCTTTGAACCATATGATTGTACATAAATTATTAGTATAAGACAGAAATACTTGATACCATATATAATTCTGTACAAATTATTTGTATTAGAAATATTTGATATCTTATAACTGTGTGCAAACAAATGATTATAGACAAATAAAAGAAAATGGCAATTAAACAAAAGATGCAATGGAACATTGGAAATATAGTTATGATTACGATCAAACATTCACAAATGAATTAAATTTTAGCATTAAAGAAGTTGATATGTTGTTAAACAGGTGAACCAAATGAAACATCGATTTCTTCTGTAGCCCATTTCAACATCATGTAAAAGTATATTGAAAATAAAGTTAGATAGAGCACATCCCCTTGTTTTGTGCTTTGTTTGGTAATGCAAGGGATGAGAAATGGAGAGAGGGGAAGAGGAAAGGTTGATTTGACTTGAACAACATTGTACCCTGAGTCGTTTTGTCAGAGAATTGGTCATAAAAAAAATGATATGAAACAAATAGGTTAACAAGGAAAGATACATTTATAAGCAAATATACAAGACAATTTTATGATGTGGATGTCTGTTTGATGAATTCAAGTTTTCTTGTTTAGTGTTCAAGGAATGGACATCCTGCTGTGACGTGTGTGATGTTGTAGTCATGCTGCTCCAAAGGGTATGTGAGAAAATCGTTGATTGTCTAAAGGGAAAGGTGGTGTTCAGAGCATTGACTTATATTGCTTCTTGGTTTGGTTTATTTTATTAATGGCATGCCAACTCCTTATTGGTTATTTAATGCTAAAAGTTGTTTCCATACACTGGTTATATCAGGGATTCCTATCCAACACAAACAATTTGTACAAAGCTATATGTTTTCAAGCATTCCTATTAAATATTGATGATTTATACACAATTATAGGGTTTAAAGTAACTATTCTATTTGATGAAATTTTTTGCACACATAGTTTCAAGTATTCTGAAGCAATACCAATGATTTCCAATGAGATCAACTTGACCCATAACTGGAACCAGAACAGGCTCTAACACTTGGGACCAGAATGAGCCTAGAAACAATGGCAACAAAGTAAGTACTCCACATTCCTCAGAACTGTAGCTTCGTCTCCAGATGGAGTTCTGTGTCATACTCAGGACACCTTTTTTGGGAAGTCCCACACAACTGCCGAGGATATAAGATAAAACTGGCGATTATAGTCGAGGGTGACCTGAAGGCTCCTTTTTTAATAGCTACTACACCGAGGTGTAGGGGAGGGGGCTACTCCTTTCCCAGTATTGATCCACTTTACCCTTGATATGTACCTTATAATACTGAGTGTTAAGCAAGGAGGTATCAGGTACCATTTTTTTATTCTTTGGTACGACTCGACTTGGGATTGAACTCCGGTCTCCTGGGCCATTGGCGAACACTCTACTCACTAGGCCAATGGGCCGGTATGAAGGGGATATAATCAACGTATTCTAAGTCTCGCTGACAAGGTAATGTAGTACTTATTGTTTTGATGCGGTTTTGGATGGGCATGCGTTCTTCGTAGGGTTACAATGGTCAGATAGAGGTATAATGTTACATAGCGTGTTAGTTGTGGATTTCTAAACAGTATATGCACCTGTATAAACAAGGGGACTGCGGATATGAATCACGTGAATTGGGAACTGGAAGGAAAATGTGTGGACGTTAAAAATATTATATAATGACAAGAGATTCGCAATCAATACACAGAGACGCGCAGAGATTCGGTCAGATTTGTAGAGCAGACAGCAAGTACTCGGGGTTGGGGTCATGCAGCCCACGGCTGAGAACTTCCCATCAAAGAAGCAAAGAAGTTAGGCTCTGAATATGTGTCTCCAACGCAGTGTCAATGATAGCTGTCGTCCGTCAGACTTGGTCTTGTTGTCTCTCACTTGCAGCCATTTGGACCCTTTCGTGAGAATAAAGATATATATATATATATATATATATATATAAATTGATAACAAGGTAATCCAAGTGGAAGGAGAAATTTATTGGGAAGCAAAGTCGACACTATATCGTTTCGGTTCTAATGAACCATCATCAGGACTATGAAGGATGATATTAGTGATGTTAAATCAACGATGGATGTTTAAAAATGCAAAATAAAAAAAACCTAGGGAAAAATTTATATAACAAGAAAAAGTTGGCTGTTTAATTAGTGAATCAGCGTTTGTTGTTTTCTCTCATCTATCTATCTATCTATCTATCTATCTAAACAGAAGTGTTATAGTCCTTCATTCCGGCTATATAACAATAAGTTAAGATTCAGTGTGATTTCGCGTGTCGGCATGGAAAGAACCATAAAGAGCCGTTATGTGGGTCTCTTTGCTGCACGTAAAGGATGTTGGCAGGATCTTTAGAAAGGGTCTCTATGCTACATGCACTAGGCGTAGATAAGATTGTTGTGTGTGTTTCTTATGCTACATGTAAATAGGACCCTGAGAAAAGGTCTCTATGTTGTACGCACGTAGGCGTGGATAGAACCGTTCTATCGATCTGTTATGCGGCACGTAAATGATGCGTTTAGGGCCGTTAGAAGGAATCATGGACGTAGGCGTGGATAGGTCTCTTGTTTGGGTATCTTATGTTGCCTCGTAAATGATGTATGTAGGACTGTTAGAAGAGGCTTATGCGTCCCACACGTAGGCGTGGATAGGACCGTTGTAGGATCAAGAATGGAGATTCTTGGCTAGAATAAGCCGATATTGGTGGAAAAACTGGCTATGTGTTTTGACCCGTGACGTTGCTTGAGAAAGGCCTGAATTCTTTTTTCTCTCCCTAGCAATGGGGAAAGAGTAAGACAAACTGAAGGCTCTGTAGATTTGTAGATAGTCAAACAGTTCGTAGAGAAGACAAATCTTTGAATTCAAAACAAGTGGTTGTCGGACTAGCAACTTAATTCATAAAAAACTTACGCTCATCTTGAACAGTAAACCTCTACGGTAAAAGATCCCATCTTTATAATGTGAGATATTGGTATGTAGAAGTTGCAAACTTTGAAAGACTTAGATCGTTTCCTACTTCCTCAGCTACTGTCAAGATACTAGTGTTATATATCTATATTAAGGAGAAACTGAATTCTGTTGGAGGATTATCTGATTATTGTTAGTATCAATTGTGGGGATTTAGGAATTAACAGTAAAACTCCCAACCGGATATTGACTCGTCGGCTGCCAGATACAAAATGTATAAACGCGTCGCCACGCATAAGGCTCCACGCATCCATCCGGTTAAAAATCAGAAAAAAGAAAAATAATAAAAAGTAAAGTAGCCAATGGGAAGCGGTCGCGCCAAAATTAGAAGGATTTTGGAGTAGCGAATTTGGAGCCGGTGTAGAGAGATAAATACTCAGGTTTTCTGTGAACCGACCTCTTTTCGGGTAGTGACGTCGAACCGACAACACCGATTTTGCTGTCTGGTGTTTTGGGCACCACGCTACGTCTTGGGACGTAGTGTTGGTTAGTCCATTCACCAAGTAAATAAAGGAAAGTATGGAAGAAATGTTTTCGTCTCTTATCTGTTTCTATCTTTTCCTTTTGTATATTTCTTTTGGAATTTCTTTGGACAAGGCATTGCGCCGGCCAGTCAACGTGGGGTAAAATAATATAACCAAAATATGGAGTCAGATATCTTACGGCAACACAGCCTTGCCCTTAGCCACTAACCTCCTAAAAGCCTTTAAACCCCACACAATTACAGAAAAGCCCAAAATTACAGTTATCTGGAAGGGCTATTGTGGAATAAGGACTTAGTTGTTTGGGCCTGGGAGGGAACTCGGCCAATCAAAGCCTAATCATATTTACCAACTCTTCCGCTCGGGCAGGATATGACACCGGGTCAATTTTTAAGCGGAGTTTAACAAGTTTGAATTCAGAGTTTTCCTTCTCCAAGACTAGTTGCCTCACCAAGGCTGAAGAACCTAGTCTGCCCTACTATTTACCCATAGCTGGAGGGAGAATATTTGGATTCATACCTTTCCCAAGGGAAATCAAAGCCTAATGATCGACTCTCAGACAAGTGGTTCTTAGCAACCTGTCACGAACTTATTTAACAGAACTCGAAAGGATTTTAACTTGCAATTAAAAGTGGTGATACCCCAGGAATACGAGCTGTCCAACTTTGTTTTATGATTATTGCATTGAAGCTCTGAGGCAGTTTGTCTCTTTGAAAAGGAGTTCGTGGAGTTTTGTATGCCGGATATGGACATCATAATTCCAGATTCCCAGATACTCTGCTAGTGAGGCTTAGAATACGCTAATTGTATCTTCTGCAGAAGGGTAAACTCCCTTCGGAAAGGGGTATTTTAGGTATGACACTAAACCGCATCTGATGATGAGGCTCCAATTCTTGGAAGTTTTGAGTAACCCTTTATTTCTATTACTCCCAGGTCCACTCTGATCCGGAGCAGTAGTACTTATTAGGGTCTCATTTATGAATCAAATGGATTTGTTTAAAACTTATTTGCATTCGAATAGACTGTGTGCAGAAAAGGAAAACTGCTTCAGAAATATCTACACCAAAACGTAAATATGAACTTAAAATGAACATGATTCCCTAACCTCTTAGCATAGAATAACCCTTGATGAGTTGATATGGCTTTAAAATCAATCAAACAGATTTCTAGAGCTATCTCTTCGATATCTGCAGTTGTGTCACTGGATGAGATATTTTTTCGTTCGTCGGGTTGATAGAGGTAGAATGAAGGTGATATTCATGTTTAGGTGCAAGTTGATAAAAGATAATCTTTTTATTTATGATTTTTTTATTCTTTATTTTTAGAGTCGACTCCCTGTCTGTGCTCGATTGCTTTTCTCATTTCTTGTCATGTTGATGTCCCAGCTAGATCTAGTTTAGTTAGAGATTGTTATTGAATGCGGTCATTTGCAGTTTCCTTTACGACGCGCTTTGTGCTTAAGGGCGTGTGAAAGTAGCTGGACTCATGGTTCAGAATGGGATCTCTGTGTGTCGTTTTAAGCTTTTTGACCCATACAGTTGATATTGGGCCTGGTATGTGTGGCCATATGCTGCTTTTAGAGATCGCTAAACGTCCTTGAAGTCGCCGACATCTGCGCAAAGTTGGGTTGGCTTTGCAGAGTTTATCCAATATTTGTTTTATATGGTACGGGGGCTGTATTAGAGGGTGTGACAGGTTTAGTTTGAGGATGATGGTTGAGTGAGATGTGTCTGATGTGCAATTCTCTAATATGAGAGTATTTTTTCATTCGTTATATCCTATCGAACAAGTCGAGGTTTCTTGTGGAAAAGCCGGTAGATGGCTTTCTACGCCAGCATATACATTCAGACCTTTTCTGTTGTGATCAGGTTTCGTGCTAAGAAGAATTTCATTTAATCTCCACTGTCTTCAAAAAAAAAAAAAAAAAAAAAAAAAAAGAAAAAAAAAAAGAAGATTAATATCATCTCTATGTTTGGAAAATAATAGAATTAAATATTTATTTGAATTATTTATCATTTTTTGGAGTTTTTAGGAGTATCTGAGATCTCTGAATGGACCTTTGTTACATAATAGTGGTGTGAGCTATCACCGGCTAATTGGCCTAGTGGGTAGAGAATTCGCCAATGGTTCGGGAAACCGGGTTCAATCCCAGGTGGAGTCATACCAAAGACTTAAAAAGTGGTACTTGATACCTCCTGGCTTAAAACTCAGCATTATAAAGTACGTATCAAGGGTAAAGTGGAGCAATCCCGGGAAAGGAGTAGCGCCCTCCCCTACACCTCGGTGCAGTAGCTATTGAAAAGGGAGCCTTTGGGTCGCCCTCGACTACGGTCGCCAACTTTACTTTTACTTTATAGCATTCGAATTTATATGATATTTACGGTCCAGTTCCTTTGTGTGAAGGGTTTGGGCAATTTAGGTACAATCACCTAGTTTAATCAACGTGTCAATGAGCTGATATGCTTGTATGCTACTGAGATATCTCCGGGTTCAAGGAGTCGCTGAGAAAAGTCCCCCATCGGGCAATGCTAGCGGTAAAACAAAAGATTGAAAAGAAAAGAAAGGTTAGAAAAAAACAAAGGGAAAGCATGACCTTTGATCGGAAATTTGAAGCCCAAATTTGTTAATCAAAACCTCTTACATGATGGGAAAAATGTAAATTTATATTCTTTATTTTTATTAGTTTTATCATTTTGCTTATTAAAATTTAATTCTATTTTGATTTTATGCATTATTTTATTTCATTATCATCTTTATACCACCACAAGTGTAAACAACGTAATGGACCGTCGTAAATAACAGATAAAAACAAATAATACGTCCTTTTACATATGAGTAACCTAAAGTTTAATAAAAGTGTCTCTACATCTTTTATCTAAAAAAGATAACGACTATTTTATAGCCTGTATGTAATATGGATAAAGTTTGGTTTCTTTGTTTAATGGCATATCAACCCTCGTGGGTAATTTAATGCTGAGGCTATATAGAAGACCAGCAGTAATATTATTTACCTCATAGCTGGGGGGATAAGGAGTTTATACTTTTCCCAAGGGCATTTGTCTGAAAGTGAATGTAATAGTGTGAATGGAGTTCGAACTCGCTTACTTTGAAGTCACAGTCCAATGCTTAGCTATTACACTACAAGGATATATATATATATATATATATATATATATATATATATATATATATATATATATATATATATATATATATATATATATATATATATATATATTCAAATCCTGGACGAGACTGTTTGGATTCCACATAAAGTTAATACCCTTGGGAGAACTATGAATCCATTTATTCTCTCCCAAGCAAATAGCTAGTCAGACTAGGCTCTTTAACCTTGGTATGGCAACCCGACAAGGAGAAGGAAAACTTTACATTCAAACCTGCTAACTAAACTCCGCTTAAAACTGACATTGTGTCGCGTCCTGCTCATGTGGAAGGTTTGGTAAATATATATATATAATTTTCTCTTCAAAAAACCAAAAATCGGTCACATTAAGATAATAGATTTATTTCCATCCTGTTAAAAGCATTAATATAAAACAATGCTCAAAAAATTAACAGGACTTCTTTGTTTGATCTGAATTAATTAATTTTTTGAGCATTGTTTTATATGAATGCTTTTAACAGGATGGAAATAAATCTATTATCTTCATGTGACCGATTGTTGTTTTTTTTTTAAGAGAAAAATATTTGCACTGTGGATTTATTGACATTGAGCTCTTTACAAGGATTATTTAAATTTGATTTTCTATTTTTGAATAGTTTATTGGTCTTGATTGGAATTATTCCCTACACCAGATTTACTGGATTGAATAATCTCTCTCTCTCACCACCCCATATATATATAATGTAATATTATAATATCATTATAATATTATGTAATATTTTCTTTTTGCTATTTTCCGACTTGTGTTTGTGTCTTTGATTGAACCTTAATCTATACTAATTTAACTTCAACATGTTTCTCTAGTTTGTCTTTGATCATCACACGTGGTGTAATGGTTAGCAAGCTAGATTAAGAGACCATTGTCAATGAGTTCGATTCTCCCTGGATGCCCTCTACTTAAGGCTTTGTTGGCACAGCTAAGCTAAGCTTAGTAAATATTGTTTACTTTCACAAGTCTTTCAGTTTCTTTATACATTTTCATTTTGTTGTTTTTTTTTCTTTTTTTAAATCTTTATCTATCTTTTTCCTGATACTGAAACTTTTTCTTTCACTTGTAAGGATTATAATGCGCCCGCTTTTTGTTTTGCTTTCATTGTGCTTTTCAAAATTTCACTCTGTAAATACTTGTCACTTCCTGCCATATGTTCTTGTAAATGAGGCCAACAAATTTCAAAATGTTAGCAAAATTTCTCTGGGTTCCTTGTTTAATCAATCGAATATTGATTTCAGAACTTTATCACAAGAACCATCATTTTTCTCTCTCCCAATTCAATTGCTTATATGAGAAAGAGATAGATAGATATATAGATAGATAGATAGATAGAGAGAGAGAGAGAGAGAGAGAGAGAGTGTGTGTGTGTTTGTATGTGTGTGCATTTTCTTGTGCTGTTTTATATCTGAACTTTTCCCTTAAAGACTTGTTTAGACAAGTGGTAGACTATTACTTTATAATAATTCGTATGAGTTAAAATAAACATGAAGATTTTTACTTCTGACTTTCAAGATGGGACTTCAAAAGTTTCAAAGTGCCATACAATCTTCCTCTACTTTGTATACTTATAATATTCATCCTATTTACCCAACCTCTCCGGTCGGGCAGGATATGACACAAGGTCAATTTTTAAGCAGAGTTTAACAGTTTTGAATTCAGAGTTTTCCTTCTCCTAGACTAGTTGCCTCATTAAGGCTGAAGAACCTAGTCTGCCCTACTATTTACCCATAACTGGAGGGAGAATAATTGGATTCATACCTTTCCCAAGGGTATTAGTGCTATGTGAAATGCAATCAGTCTCGTCCAGGATTTGAACTCGTGTCGCCGTGTCGATTTCCTACGACGATAACCATTACACCACGGGAATATTATACTTATAATATTCATAATTCTCAAGTGGTACAAATGCATTCGCTGGTATGTGCATATGAATGAATGAATACCTGTGCATTTTTTTAAAAAAATCTGTGTATGTATTGTAATGCTTAAGCATTATGTAGTGTGTGTGAATATATGCATTATTTAGTGTGTGTGTGTGTGCATGTGAGAATATATGTGTTTTTATTTCTTTTTCTCTGTGTACGTGTGTGTGAATGTGTTTTAGGTGTTTTGCGTGAGTGGATGTGTGTTAATATGTGTTTTGTGTGTGTACGTGTGAATGTGTTTTTTTTGTGGGTGGGAAAATATTTTTTCTTTGTGTATGTGAATATGTGTTTTGTGTGTGTGTGTGTGTGTGTGTGGAGGGGCTTGTGTGTGAATATGTATTTTCTTTGAGTGCGTGAATATGTATTGTGTGTGTGTATATGTGTGTATGTGCGCGTGTGAACATGCGTTTGGTGCGTGTGAGTGTGTGAGGGGAAGGATTGTGTGCAAATATGTGTTTTCTGTCTGTGTGTGCGTATGAAAATGTGTTTTGTGTGTTGGAGGTTTGTCTGTGAATATGTTTTCTGTGTATGTGTGTGAATATGCGTTTTTTTTTGTGTGTGTAAATATGTGTTGTGTATGTGTGTGAGAATCTGCACGTGTGCGTATGTGTGTATGATGTGCAAATGTGTGTCCCTTTTCTCTGTGTGAATATATGTATTTTCTTCCGTGTGGGGGTGTGCATATATGCACTTTCTTTTGTGTAAATATATTTATGCATTTTGTGTGTATGAGTGTGTGTGTGTGTGTGTGTGTGTGTACACGTGTGTGTAAGTGTGTGTGTGTGTGTAAATATACATGCATTCTTCTGAGTGTGTGTGTATGAATAAATAGACATTCTTCTCTGTGTATGGATAGATATGCATTCTCTCTCTCTCTCTCTCTCTCTCTCTCTCTCTCTCTCTCTCTCTCTCTCTCTCTCTTTCTCCCCCTCTCTGAATGAATAGATGTGCATTCTTTGTGTGAACTCATGTATACAATTTTTTTTGTCTGTGAATGCACGTATGTATTTTTTGGTGTGTATGTGTATGTGCTTGAAACATGCGTGTATTTATTTTTACTATTCATGTATTTGAATACATCTGCATTCTTTATGTGTGTGTGTGTGTGTGTATATGTGTGTGTGTGTGTGTGTGTGAATACATATACTAGCTTTTGTGTGTATATAAGGAGATGTTAGTGTATGCTTTTTAATAAGTCTGTACCTCAAAATGCCAAAATTTATGAGTTGGAATTCCTCTTGTCAGGTCCTTTTCATCCATCAACAAGTACAGAATAGTAATAACTTTTTCCCCCTCTTTCTCTTCACCACGTATCTCGTAGAATCTTTATCTTTCATATATGTAAAAGGGGGGGGGGGTGACGAGGAGAAGAAGAATACCACCACGCGCGCACAATGGTAAATATACACTGATGCCATTGAGCGGAGACGGTAATACTAAACATGTACTCGTACGTTGGCGTCACTTTAGGGACAGAAGTATATTGGTTTTGTATTTCCTCCAAACAATGTACAGATTAGAATATATCTTTTTTTTTTTCTATTTTGATTTACTTTAACGTAATGTACTTTATATTATATATACTTTATTTTAATGTACTTTAACGCAAATGATTTTGGCGCAATAATATAACCTTCGTCAAAAATAGTATTTGCAAATAGTTTTGGACAACTTCAATTATCTGTTATTTTGCATTAAATAACAAATATCCCCACTTTAATAGAGTGTTGATATGTTCATGATAACGTTTCACTCTCTACTAGCTTCATCAGATAATGATTCGAGAAAACTTAATTTTTAGGAAAAGTATTGGAGAACATTATGTGTAGAAAAATTGATAACAACGATCCAAGTGGAAGGAGAGATTTATTGAGGTCGACACTATAGCGTTTCGGTTCTATTGAACCATCATCAGGACCATGAGGGGTGGTATTAGCGATTTAAAGTCAACGATAGATGTTTAAAATGCAAAATACAAAAACCTAGGGGAAAATTTGTATAATAAGAAAATGTTGGCCGTTTAATTGGTGAATCAGCGTTTGTTGTTTTAAATTACGTCATTTGACTTATTAGGCATATTGTATAGAATTTATGTTACATATGTTTATCGAGAAAGATTTCGAGTTATAAGGAAGAAAAAGAAAAAGAAAAAAATCAGAATATTATATGTAGGTATTTAACCAACCTCTCCGCACGAGCAGGATGTAACAGAAGGTTAATTTTTTTTAAGCGGAGTTTAACCGGTTTGAATTTAGAGTTTTCCTTCTTCCAGTACTAAGGTAAAATAGCCTTGTCTGCTTTACTATTTACCAATAGCTGGAGGGAGAATTATTGGATTCATATCTTTTCTAACGGTCGTAGCGCTATGTGAAAACGGAAACAACCGCGTTCAGGATTTGAACTCGGGTCACCGTGTCCAGTTTCTACGACGATAACCATTGCGCTACGAACTCCAACTCTGAAGTTGTCATGACAAAGTAATTAAGAATCCTGATTGTTTTTTCCCTAAAATCTATTTTTTTCCCCAAATCATTATCTGACGAGTCTAGCTCAGAGCGCAACGTCATAGATACATCAACACTTCACTAAATTGGTTTTCACGTCTTATTTATCTTCTATGCATATATTCATTCAAATATCCCCGAACAAATAAAAAGGATAATGAAAGAAC
The DNA here is from genome assembly GCA_963585895.1 of Sepioteuthis lessoniana. Taxonomy (NCBI): domain Eukaryota; kingdom Metazoa; phylum Mollusca; class Cephalopoda; order Myopsida; family Loliginidae; genus Sepioteuthis; species Sepioteuthis lessoniana. Next base: position 78,956,901 of record OY757909.1, on the reverse strand, counting down.
AAACACAAATACTTCACAAGGTAACTGTTATGTCATCGAAAAAGGCATAAATAAATAAGACAAATACGTACTTAAAAGAATAAAAGTTATATATTACAGTAAACAAGTGATATAATGTCACCAGTGTAGCTTTTGCTCCCTCCCCCCTGAGTGGATTACAGTCAAATGTTATATCTTTATTGGAAGAGTCTATTGCATATCAAAAATAGGGATGATACCACAACAGTAACCTAATTAAAAACAAAAATATACGGCCTCAGATATACTGGGAAATTATATAATTAGATATCTTATTGCTTGCATTGGAATTTTTCTCAATATTCTACCTGTTATATTATGACTTCCCTCATCAACTTACCGGATATGGTGAGCATTCGTATAGGAGTGATAGACTGATAGCGGGTTAAAGTTAAAATCTTCAGCCATGTAAAACCGAGTGACCTTATGGTTGGATATGGACGGTTACCTGTTAATTAAGGGTAAGATTAAAAAAGTTAAAAGTTCAGGATTTTTTTTATTTCAACGACCAACAATGTTAAATACCATATGACTATAAAAATCATATGAATATTTTGTTATGATGTCATAAGTCTAGCAGTCAGTTTCGTATCCTTTGGTTTGTCAAAATAGCAGAAAACGTGCTAAGTTCACCTGTTGAAAGGTGACATTGTAAACAAGAATATTTATGTTTAAAAGGAATTTCTAAACCCTAAATTTATAATTTTAAAATAACCTAAGTTGCGTAACTCCCCGCATGGAATATTTGTGTGGCCGAGTGGGTTACCAGAAAGGAAAGTGGTTCGAGACCGTATAAAAGTTTCAAATGGTGAGGAGAGAAAAAGTAGAGATCTGTCGGTCGGTCGTTCAGAACTTCGAAGGAAGAGAACGGGAATCAGACAATTGAAGTAAAATGTGGGCACAAGAAACGAAATGCAAAACATACTCTAAAAGTCAGGGTATTTCTTTTCCTTTCTTTGGTTCTTTGGCAGCTGTTTCTTTTGGGGTCTTCTTTATACCATTTTTGGATTTCTTTTCTTCTCCTTTCAGAAATTTGATCAGTTTCTTTAATTGCTCCTTATCAAGTTACTTTAACTCATTTTCTACCTCAGATTCATCATCATCAGTATCATCTTCCTCCTCTTCCTCATCATCATCGTCCATGTCTTCATCATAATCATCGTCATTGTCATCAGACATCTCAGCCAAATTCTTTATAATTTCAAGGTTTAATTTGATTTCAGAATCTTCCTCTTCTTCATTCCTTCAATTTTCTTTCTTTTTTTTTTAGGTTATTTTGTTTTCAGTGGCATTTCCCATTTTATTGGGATTAGATTTTCCAGCTGCCTGCAGAACGTTTTGTCAATTGGTGGATGAAACAGGTCGTAGTGTGTCAGCTATTGGAGTATCCTTGGAGACTGATGTTTTGACAGATTTATCATTTTTCTGAGCAGATTTTGAGGTTTGGGCCAAAGCTTTCTTCGTGTCGTCAGTTACAAGTTACAAGCGGTTAATTCTTTAACATTCCATCTCTTCTAAGAGAATAAATAACAAGATTCTATTTTTAAGAGGGTTACTGTTATTTTTGCTTACCCTAAAAGACGATCACCCCATTTATTGATTTGTTTTCCTCGACTAACGATGAGAAGGGCCATTTCAAATGAGAAAAGTAACTCATCATTTCAAACTGCTTATTAGATATTGTTACAATCAGTACTAAATACATATGATATATATGTGTGGGTTGAGTATATGGAGTGTATATAATGTACTGAACTTATTTGGGTCTTTCACCGAAAAAATATGAATAAGATGTCTGGAATAACTGGTCAAGGAAAAAAGTTCCCGAAAAAAAAAAAACCTCAGAAAAAACAAAAACAAAAACAAAACAAAAAAAAAAACGAGTAAAAAATACCAGAGCGTACAAAATAAAATTAACTGGTGCGGTTATGTTTCCGGAGTTTTGGAGAGTGTGGAGTACTTCTTGATTATCATCACTCCCAGGTCCACTCTGACTTGGAGTGGTAGTACGTATTAAAATCCCATCTATGGGTCAAATCTGTTTGAAAATTATTAGTATCGAATAAGAATGCTTGACGTGTTCTTTCTTTGCTGCTGGGATCCTTTTTGCCACTGGGTTAAATTATCCTTTCTTATGTATCGCACAGTGGTTCAGATCGGCTCAGAATCAACTTACCGAGAGTTGCATAACTCGGTTTCTGATTATTCGAAAATATTTCAATGACCCATTATTTTTTTTCTTCTCGCGTTCATTCCGGAAGTGGGTGTGTTGAGCCGATTGAATTTCGGTTCATCTTTGCCATATGAGCGGTGGCTATCGAGATGAACACTTCCGTTTGAGTTATGGAAATAAGTCCCGACAGATTACGCCAATCTCTTACCTACCAATCTTGAGTATACTCGATTTTGGGCATTGATAAAAAATCTGTGACAAACAGGTCTACTGTACCAGTATTCAATGAAATTACCTTTGTATTATAATTTGAAGTATCATATTGTTTCTAATGTTTTGATATGCAAAAGATGCAGGATATACTTTTTGGTTTGTATATTTGGTTGCGCAGGGGTATGTGACACTTGTGTATTCGCTAGGTAAGGGGTTATTCCTGAAGGAAACAGGAATGCCTTACTACTGAAAAGGCACATGTCCAATGAATTAAAATTGTTTTAAACAACTTCTCTATGATAGTTATTTTAAAAGCATATTTTTTGTTTATATCATATATTATGGATGGCATTTTTTCTTGCTCGTTGGAATTTAGCGAATATACGTTTCCATCGTTTGATGGTTTTTCTTAGTTGTCCAACTCTAGCCCTATCCCGACAGTAGGCATTCTTCAGAAGCTATTGCCCCATATAGGCCATTTAGATTTATGTTATAGAACCATTTTCACATGTCCTGGGTGTGACACTAAAGTGTACCCGGTGGTGATGCTTCAGTTCTGAAGCTTTGTAGCGTGTGGAGTCACTCGGGTGCAGTTTTCAGTCAATCCCAAGACACGAGAAGATTGTTTGTTTTACTCTCAGGTTCACTCTGACCCAGAGGAGTAGTACCTGTTAGGATCCTATTTATAGGTCAAATAGTTCTTTTTGATGATTATTAGTATTAGATAAGAATACTTAAAACCATATAACTGTGTACGCATTATTAGTATAAAGAATAGTTACTTGAAGCTGATATAGTTTATAAATGATTATTATCATTAATTAATTGAAACCATATAAAAAATTGCAAACAATAATTGACTTCTGCATTGAATAATCTCGAGCTTTCATAAGGTCTATTGGAGATAATCTTTAAAATGATGTTGGATTATATTGACACTTAAAATATTGGTATATATGAAATATTTCTTTAAAATGATTGTGAAGATACATTTTTGTACCGTATGTAATTGGAAATAATAATTGTTAATTGTATTAATGATATGTTGATCCAGTATTTTAATTATGTTGATCTATGATCAACATAATTTAGACATCGGATTTTGGCTTCTTATTTTTTCTTAACAATCACCAATGTTAATCGATGAATAATTTATGAATAATAATAACTAATAATCAATAGTTATTACCGAACAATAATAATCAACGATATCAATATGAGTAATTAATCGATTTTTAATGGCATGTCAACCCGTCTGGGGTTATTTTTTGTGTAGAATTGGGAGAATTGGGTGGATTGTACGTTTATATCTATATTTTTGTGCAGTTTTTAGCACACGGCTATATAATATCAGGTATTCTTATCTCATGGAAATAATTAGCAAACAGATCTATTTGAGTCACAGATGGGAGACCTAACAAGTACTACGACTCCGAGTCAGAGTGGACTTGGGAGTAAAGGCAAAAAAAAGGGATACTCTACACTTCCCAAAGTTCGAGAAGTGGAGACCACAACCAGTTTAGTGCAATACCCAGTGTATCTTTTGGGAAAGGGTATCTCACAACTCTTCAGGGATTAGAGTATTCTAAGCCCTGTCGACAGGGTATATAATATTAATAGAATAATAATAATAATATTTAGATAATGAAAAAAATTAAGGGTTGGTTGTATGACATATCAACCTTCATGGATTATTTAATGCCAAAGCTATCCTTATAGAAGAACAGTTGTAATACTATTTAACCTTTAGCTGGGAGGATAAGGGGGAGCGTGTATTTCCCAAGGGCATTAGTCCGAAAGTGAATGCAATCGTGCAGCTGGAGTTCGAACTTACTACGATGTCTCCGTTCTGTACGTTAGCCACTGCACCATCGGGACTCCCCCTATAAAGATTATAGATAATAGAAATAATGATATAGATAATATATATAGATAGAATAATAATGGATAATTTTAAATTAATAATGATAATAAGTTATTGATGATATCATTTCAATATCATATATTAATATTATTAAATAATGATATTAATACTATTAAATCATTAAGTTTTATCAGAAAGTTATATATTCGTGTATTTTTAGAAATTGTCTGAAAGAGAGATGAATATAATGGATGATAATGTTTAATTTGTTGTTCAATAATGTAATAGAGGAGCATACAGTGTAACGGTTATCCTAACAAAAATAGACTCGGTTAAGTTCAAATTCTGGAAAAGGCTATTTGCATTTCACTGTGTGCTAATGCCCTTGGAAAAGGCATGAATCTATCTCTTCTTCCTTCAGCTATGGGTAAAATGGTAGGGTAAATTGGGCTCTTTATCTTTTGTAAGAGCAATCAGTCTAGGAGGAGGAAAACGATTAATTAAACTCCTCTACCAGCGTGGCAGGGGAACCAGGTAGTAAGAATCCTTGCAGCCTAGTTTTGGTAACACTTGCAGTAACACTAATGTCGTGTTGTTTAGTATCATGCCTTTCCCTTGGACAACATAGATGTTGGGAAAAGAAGGACACTTGTAGCATGGGAAACTGTCGGTCTTTCATATAACATTGCCCTGGCCTGTGCCGAGAACCTGGCTCAGATCCATAGACTGGCAGAATCCAGAATTTGAATATATATGATGTAAAAAAATAATAAAGTCTTATTTTTACTTTTGAAACCGAACGAAGTTTTTTGTGCCAACAAATGATTTTTAAGCAAATAAACCATTTAGGGTTTCCAATTCCAGAAACTTCAATAGTTTCTAGAAATATTATTAACAGTTTTTTAAAACTAATTTTACCCTATTTGAATGCTTTGTAATAGGAAAGCTATTTACTCTATATACTTTATCACAGTAGTTCCAACTTTCCTGAATAGCAGTCAATAGATCTTTGGTGGATAGATCCTTCTCATGGACCATTAAAAAAAAATTTCAACAATAAATTTCCAATTGGATTTAGATCCGGACTGTTCCTCTGTTTATGTCATTGATTTCATATTTTTGACAAATTCAGAAAATGCTTTCCAGCGTTACACATGTCACGGTGCAATGAAAAGCAATTCTTTTTCAATGAAGTTATTTAAACTAATTTTTTCTATCGTTATCAAATCACAGTCTCCTGTTAAACCCGTTAAATTCTGCTTTACCTACCTGGGGTTAGGTAAATACATATAAGGTGATGGGATGAGTAAATTGAGCCTCAAATAAAGCCAATTACATTGAGCACATTTATTTATATTCGTACAATACAGATGTCTTTTAACGGCATATTAAACCTTTATGTGTTATCTAATGTTGAACTTTGATTAGTTTGTCAGAGAATACCAGCGAGTAATGGCAATGAAGAAGTACTCACTCCCCAAGATCCAAAACTGGATCCTCACTACTAGATGCAGTTTTGTGTCCTACCCAGGACATCCCTTTTTTTAGGTGAGGTGTCTTACCTCTAGGCAGGAGATGTAGACGACGTATTATAAACCTCACCGACAGGGCGAATTTATTATAGTCATCATCTTCATGTGATATATATGACGGTGAGGGCGAGTTAAAATAAACCCTGAATAAAGCCAAAGTACATTAGCTTAGAATGATTTAAGAGGGCTAAGTATGACGAGGACAACTAATTTGCTAGGTGGAGGGGCTTTTACAAGTGGGGAGGGGCTTCCCCAGATACAGCAGGCTTGTTGAGATGTCACAGATAATAACCCCAGGATGCAACCCTCCATTAATTTCGTTTTTGCATAGTCACCTCGATGATGTTAGGTTCCAAGAAACCTCGACCCCAGCATCCAAGACACTTCAAGGTCCCTGGAATGGTAGGCATTAAAAGATCAGAGGTGAAAACTTGATTGCATTTCGTACTGGGATATCGCATATCATCACATTCCAACATGATTTCTGGTTTGAACTGCATGTCACACGTATCATTTAGTGTATTTTAATGTCATCTCATTTTTTGTTGTTGTGAGAACACATTCCTAAGGTACTTTGTATATATTTAAAACCCTACTCTATAAAAAAATGAATGTTTATTCCATAAGTGTATGAGTGTGTACAAGACTTAAGGCTGGGTGACAAAAGTCTCAAAGAGAGTATCAAACACTTCAGGTACTTGTAAAAGCGTCAGTAGAAATGACCCCGAAAATAACGTGGTCATAATTTCTAGCGAGTAATGAAGGTTGGATTAGTACAGCTCTTCATTGATTTTAGATATATACTTCTGGCAAAAAATATGGAATTAATACTTATTACCTTATTGCTTATCTTGGTTATATAACTTAAAAAGATTTACTTACCAGTAAATTAAATAATTATAGATAAGATGGAAAACACTTTTTGTTTAATAACTAAACATTGAAATATACCTTAAACTATATTTCATCATCATCATCTTGTGCCACCAGTACGGATATCCCTGACTCTCTCTCGCCACTTCTCCCTATGGTTCATGGCTTCTGGCAGGTCCTAAAGCTATATCCCGTATCCTCACAGAGCTGCTGTATGTAGGTTTGAGCTGCTCGCGCTGCTTTAGCTCGGCCATGTGCGGGGGTCCATAGGAAAACATCATTTATGAGTTCATCCCTGCTTCTCCAGCAGCGTCCTGCATGTCTGGGTCGTCTAACTTTGATAGTTTTCGTGATGGGAGGTAGGTGGCTGTACAGCTGCTGCTTTGTGGGGTGTTGCCTCCAGGACTTGTGTGGTTACCTTCAAGCTTTTTTCTCCATCCGTTTAGTTAGTGTAGTGGTGAAATTTTTTCAAGTCAAAAGAAGAGGAAAATATCAAGGAATGATTCAATACTGATGAAATAAATTATTGAATTCGTTGTAAAAAAGCACAAAAACAAATGCTTAGTATCCCCTCTTGAGCCTTAATTCTTTCAAACATGGATTTCACTAATTTAAAGCAATATCATATTTACCCAACTTCTCCGCTCGGGCAGGATATGACACAAGGTTAATTTTTAAGCGGAGTTTAACAGGTTTGAATTCAGAGTTTTCCTTCTCCTAGACTAGCTGCCTCACCAAGCCTGAAGAACCTAGTCTGCCCTACTATTTACCCATAGCTGGAGGGAGAATATTTGGATTCATATCTTTCCCAAGGGTATTAATGCTATGTGAAATGCAATCAGTCTCGTCTAGGATTTGAACTCGTGTCGCCGTGTCGATTTCCTACAACGATAACCATTACACCACGGGCACTAATTTAAAGCAATATACTTTATCACAGTTGTTCCAACTTTCCCGAATAGCAGTCAATAGATCTCTGGTGGATAGATCCTTCTCATGGACCATTCAAAAAAATTTCAACTATAAATTTCCAATTGGATTTAGATCTAGACTGTTCTCTGTTCATGTCATTGATTCCATATTTTTGACAAATTCATTAAATGATCTCCCGCGTTACAGATGTCACGGTACAATGAAAAGCAATCCTTTTAAATGAAGTTATTTAAACTAATCTTTTCTATCGTTATCCAACCATAGTACAAGAATAAACGTTTCAAATTACCAAGCACTTTAAAAGCGTTTAACATCTCAAATGCTAAATTCGCCTGCAATCCAGACACAATCGGCTAGATAGAACGCCTGTTTTTTAATTGGAATATGCAAAACACATAGCAGGCATTTTTTCGGAAAAAGAAAAAGAAAACTTCCTTTCCATTACTGAAACCCATTTCTGGCTCCCTAATAAATAAACAATAACAAATGCGAGAAAAACCAAACAAAAAAATGTAACGTTTTGAGTGAGCTTTAATGAATGCAACAAAGCATGATGAGATATGAAGTGTGATGAAAGACAAACTGAAAGATTGACAGATTTAAAAATGGTTTGTTGCAGCAGAAGTACATAAAATCAGGAATGGAAGAGTTGATTGTGTATAGATACACTTTGTGGCACATGCAGGTAAGCCAAAAATGTCCTGGGCTATGCACTCGCCTTTGACAAAAATTGTAAAAAATAGATGGTAGTTACTTTGTATTATGACATTGTCAAGCGTTACCTGGATCGTAATATTTTGGGGTTTTGGACTAGATTTCTCTTTCTTTCATAGTGCTTGATATTATAGATATATATATATACTACCAGTCAAAATTATTTGGTCAATCTCAAAAATTTTTTTTTCCTCATCCAAAAAGTGTTATTTTTAAAGAAACAAGTTAAGCATTTCAATGGTTTTATTTATAATACTAAATACAAGTCCTCTTCAGTAACTTTGACCTTAGTATAACCAGAGATCTTTTGAAAAATTGATTTGAAGGCGTTTTTCTTCTTTAGAATTAAAATTAAAAATACCCAGAACTACAGAGGATTATACTGTAAGGAGATATTAGGAAACGGGAAAAAACAAGACCAAAAGTAGGGCTAGTAGACAAAAAGCAATAAGAATAGGAGAAAACAATTTCATTAGAGTTACCAGTTTGCGTAACCAAATTGAATGATCCAAACATCACTGCACAAGTGAACCAATGTCATGAAAAAAATGTGTCAACATCCACTGTAGGGAGAAGATTTTGTGAAGCTGGTCTATATAGCTGAATTGCTATCATGGAAGCCAAGCAATGTCAAAAGGTTCCAGTGGGCCAAGGCGCACAAAGACTGGAGAAAAGAGCTGTAGAATAAAGTTCTTTCGACTGACGAATCAAAGTTCGAAATCTTTGGCTCAAATCAGAGGGTCTATGGGCTTAAAAGAGTTGACGAAAGAGCTGCAACCCCCAGTATTACACCAACCGTAAAGCATGGAGGAGGCTCTATTATGGTGTGGGGGCTTTTGTCAATTTCAAAATCGAGGATTTTCCCCAAGTCCGTAAATTGAACAGACCGGCCATCACAGTATATGCAGCATCACGTGATCCTACCTGGAACGCTGCTTGTGGGTCAAAGATTTGTACTCATGCAAGATAATGACCCCAAGTATATTAGTAAACTCTGTCCAAGGTACATTAAAGGCAAAGAGGAACAGCACGTTCTCCAACTGATGTCATGGCTGGCGCAATTAGCAGACTTAAATCCCATTGAACTGGTGTGGGTTGGACTTGTCTGAAAAGTCAGAGCTAAACAACCCACAAGTATGGCTCACCTCTGGCAACTCTTGCAGGAAAGCTGGGCGGAACTATCTTCAGTCTACCTCCAGTCTTTGGTGGAAAGAATGCCGAGAATCGGTGAAGCAGAGATAACCGACAAAAGGGCTCATTTTGACGAATCAAAGGTTTAAGAAGGTTTTTGTGCTTTCGTTGGTTCAATTCGTAATTAATGTGGCTCTAGAGGACTTGTATATAGTATAATAAAAAGAAAAAACCTTTTGATGATTAACTTGTTTCGTTAAAAATAACACTTTTAGGATGGGAAATAAAATTTTTTGAGGGTTGCCAAATACTTTTGACTGGTAATGTATATATATATATATATATAATGTGCATATTTCATCTGAAGATTGTATTTTTGCAGATGCATGAAACATGAGGTGAGAAAACAATTTATTTTACGTTTTATCTTGCTCTACTGGCCATTATTTTAGCATGTTCTTGATTTAGGAAAAAAAACGTTTTTATAACTATTTGCTCATTTCACAATATATATATATATATATATATATATATATATATAAATATATAAGAGTCATAAGAAAAGCTGTAAGCCTCATCTATATTTTAGATTTGTCGAACACCTTTTACCTTTGAAGTGGACCTTAACTGCCCATACTTTCAGACCGAAATCTGAATTAGTTTTTCTAGTGGTAGTGTGTGGCCGCAACAAAAATGTTCAGCTATGACTGCTTTTTTTGTTTTAATAGTTACCGTCGTAGGAAATGAACATGGGGAGCTGAGTTCAAATCCTTCGAAAAGTTGTTTGCATTTTACATTGTACTAATACCCTTGAAAAAATCATGAATCCAACTATTTTCTCTCCTATTATGGGCAAATAATTGGGTCTTGGAAAAAGGAAAACTCTGAATTCGAACTTGTGAAACTCTGCTAAAATATTGACTTTGTGTCGCATCCTGCTCTTCCAGGATATATATATATATATATATATATATATATATATATATATTACTCACCAAATTAATGCTTAAAGAATGCAGAATACAAAGACATAAACAAGAGAAAAAATGAATAAGATTAACCGATACAGTTTAAAAAAATATGTTACAAAGCGTTTATAAGTTCTATACCTTTTCCAGTTCAAAATGGGAGTAGTTCAGTTCAAAATGGGAATAGTTCAGTTCAAAATGAAATGAACTATTCCCATTTTGAACTGAACTACTCCCATTTTGAACTGGAAAAGGTATATATAAAATATGCTTTTTTCCCTTGCAATTTAGGTTATATTTTTGGTAATAAATTCATGTGCATTCAGATGACGCTAGACCATTGGTGAAGCATATCCATCTGATTTTCAAAACTTTTATTTTTCTCATTCCGTCGGATTTCATACCAAAACTCATTTTACTCATTGATATATACAAAAGTAATAGGGCAGTCAATAATAATTTAGTAGGAAATAAAGATTATTATTATTAAAAATCCAATTAACTATGATATAAAGGTATTTATATTTTGTAACATTATAACTGCCATTATACTTTTACTCTATCTTTGTTCGTGTGCCTCACTCTATTATGTGTGTCTGTATTGTCAGTGTGTCTCAGTTATGAGTGAGTGAGTAGTCTCTCTCTCTCTTCCATCTCTCTCTCTCTCTCTTCTATCACTCTCTCTCTCTCTCCTCTCTCTTCACTATTACATAAAGCTGTTTTATCTTATGAGATATTAGTAGCTATATTACTTCTGCCTTGTCCTATCTTCTTCCTCTTATCACACATACATACATACATACATACATACATACATACATACATACATCAGAGAGAATAGAGAGATCTGCATGTGTGAAAGAACGAAGAGAGATGCATACGGCCGCCTTGATACATTTTTTTTTGCTTATGGGTGACAGATGGCACCAGGCTATAATTTCCAACCTTTAACTGGGACGTGCATATCATTTTGTTGATATTTTTTGGGAATAATAATTATTATTATTCTGGCGGCATCACTAAAGTAAAAAAAAAAAAAACTCCACCTGGAAAATTTAAAGAGAGAAGTATAGATAGAAACCAGAGAAATACTTTTAGTAAAAAAAAGAAAAAAGAAAAAGAAAAAAAGAAAAAAAGAAGAAAAAGGAAAAAAGAAAAAGAAGAAAAAAAGAAAAAAGAAGTAAAAAAGAAAAAGAAAAAAAGAAAAAGGAAAAAAGAAAAAGAAGAAAAAAGAAAAAAAGAAGAAAAAGGAAAAAAGAAAAAAAAGAAAAAAAGAAGAAAAAGGAAAAAAGAAAAAGAAGAAAAACTGCTTGAGAAGGTTTATCGAATGAAAGATCAAAAAAGAAAAGTTGGGGTAAATTCTAAGAGAGAAACACCGGTATGTGAGTGCGCACGCACATCTCTCTGTAAACATCAGAAATTCTTGTCCTGATTTTTTAAATTAACACACACACACACACAAACACACACACACACACACATACATATATATATACTTACTTACTCACATACTTACAAAAGAGATTTCAAACGTTTGAACCAGATCTACATTTTCTCGTTCGAAAGAAAAGTTAATTGAAATGTAAAAAAATCATTTTGTATGTTGTTTTGTTTAACCAAAATATCCATCAGCGATATATTGCTGCATAAACACATACACACACACACACACACACACACACACACACATATATATATATATATATATGCGCTCGTGTTGTGATAATTACCGTCGTAAGTAATGGACACGGTAATCCGAGTCCAAATCATGGAGGAGGCTGTTTGCATTTCACATGGCACAGGGAAACGTATGAATCCAGCTGTTCTCCCTCTAGTTATGGGTAAATAGTAGGTTAGACAGTGCGCTTTAACCTTGGTATAACAACTGTTCTAGGAGAAGAAAAACCTCTGAATTCAAACCTGTTGAAAAACCTCTGAATTCAAACCTGTTGAATTGGTGATATGTTCAAACCGCTTAAAACTGACATGTCACATCCTGTATACCATTGTAGTACTAAAGCGACTTTAGACCTCCGTTGTGACCTCGCCGTGGTAACAAGTTGACGAACACGAAACTGTTAAACGTACACTAAGGTTTATTTATTACTACGTAACAAGCAGTCACCGGGAGAAAGAAAGTAAGTATGGAAACATGTGACAACCACGTCTACTAGACAATTATAATCAACATACCCTAGTGAGAAAAAGATGAGCAGACACAAACCTTGAATTTTTTTCCTGGTTCTAACATGCTTGTCCGCTAGGTCACGTAGTCTAACGCCCCCTTTGACCCCCACTAAATTAGGGCTCGTAAACTTTCGCCCCTTACATCTTCGTGGCTGGTGTTCTACTGACGTCTTCACTTTCTCGGGTTTTGCCGTCGACTCCCGAAGGGACTCAAGTTGTCCCCTTACTTCTGCCTGTCATATCAGAAACAACAAAATCGGCTCGTTAACGAGGCAGAAGTAAGGGGACAACTTGAGTCCCTTTGGGAGTCGACGGCAAAACGCGAGAAAGTGAAGACGTCAGTAGAACACCAGCCACCAAGATGTAAGGTCTACACATTAAATACTAATGAATTATGAACGCTATTTTCATTTAGAGATGATGTATCAATTGTAATAGTATGCTTTTGTTAATCTTTCTGATGTTTTTGATCATCTATTTGTTTCGAAAGTTATATAATTATTCTTATAACTTTATCAAAATAAGTTTATTGAGCTTTATATTTTGGAATTATATAATTTACATCTATAATCTTATTTTTCCCTGATAAAATATTCTATGAAGCTTTAAAATAAAAAGTTATTTCACATTTAGACTTTTTCTTTACATCGTTCTGATCTTTATGCTCGCTACTGTATATATTGTCATCCACAGACAGACTGCTTTGTTGTATCACAACTCTTCAGTGTGGCTAGACACGCAGAACATTTCAAGTTGGGATCGAAACCCGGCTAACTTTACGTTAGATTTGGTATCTAACTGCTCAGCTATTTTGGTGACATGTGTCAGTTCAGGAATTATAAGCCTTTTTATTAGCTTTCGTTTGTTTACATTTTGCGCTATCGAATACCAGAGTGCTCAATTCATTCGAAGAGCTTTGCATTACACGGGTGTCAGTCGTTAATTCCTTCGCGAGAGTGCTCAACCCCCGGAAAGGAAGCGTATATATTGTCATCCACAGGGAGATTGTTTCCTTGTATCACAACTCTTTGGTGTAGCTAGACATGCAGGACGCTTCAAACTGGGGTCGAAACCCACCCAACTTCACGTTAGACTTAGTATCTTATATATACATATATATATATGTGTGTGTGTGTGTGTGTGTGATAACTTGAAGATTGTTATTGGTACTATGTAACCAAGTACTACCAACCACATAGTCGAGTGATCGGTGACTAAATTAGTTCCCTCTCTAAGCTCACCAGTTGAGGAAGGTGGCTAGACACGTAGCAATACGAAAAATAAGACCTGTTAAAGGACGGATGAACACTCTTTTAGAGTAAACGACCATCTAGCACACTCATGGCAAGATTTTAATAAATCAGCCGACTCGGAGGGAAACACTTTGGGAGGTGGGCCTCTATGTTTTTTTTAATAAGCATCCGTCTAAGAGAATGAAGTCCAGCTGTAAAACCTGCGGCTTCAATCACAGCCAATGATGTGGGCTGGTTCTTCTTTTTGGATGCATGTTGTTGAACCTTAATGAGTAGGATTGACCCAGTGCACTGTCCTTTCACTCAATAGAAAGCTTCAGGCATAGGTATAGCTTGATAGCATGTTAAAAAATGATGTCATGCGATGACCATCGATGTTGCAGCCATCATAATTAGGTGTTTATCCAACTGTTTTGGCACAAAATCAATTTTTAAGAGGAGTAAAGTTGGTTTGAATTTAGTTTTCTTTCTCGTAGACTAAGTGACTTACCCAAATATAATAAAAATAATCTGCCCTACAATTTCCCTCATAGCTGGAGTAGATTAGAACAGATGGATTCAGGTCTTTTCCAAGAGCATTCGCGCGAAGTGAAAAGCTAACAGTCTCGTCCTGGATTTGAACTCGTGTCACCATTTTTATTTCCTACGACGATGACCATTACGCTAAGCTGCCGTCATGTTCATACACGCACACACAAAGATGTTTGCGTAGTTATATATATGTAGAGAGAGAGAGAGAGAGAGAGAGAGAGAGAGAGAGAAAGACAGACAGACAGACATTTAAGAAGAGTTCACAAACTGGGTATAGAAATTACATATTCTGATTGACTTTAAATACATTGTCACTTCGAAATTCTAGTTGATGTTTCTAAAGACCCAGACTATTGAACGAAAAGGGAATTTGTCTTTCATTGTTAAATGGGTGGGGAGTAAACAAAGATTCAATCATCCTTCATCATCATCATCATCATCATCAAATCGCACTGCTAGAACGGATATCCTTGACTCTCTCTTGCCTTTCGTCTCTATTATCCATCGTTCCCGGTAGATCTTCCAGACTACACCCTGTCTCTGTACAGAGCTGTTGTTGGTAGGTTCTTGTTGGTCGGCCAACACAGGCACGTCCGTGTGAAGAGTTTCATAAAAGAACGTCCCTCATGAGTTCGTCCTTGTTTCTCCAGTAGTGTCACGTATATCGTGTTTGTCTTATTTGGATAGTTTTAGAGATAGGAGGTAAGTACAGCTGCTGTTTCGTAGGGTGTTGCTTCCTGGATTTGTTCAATATAGCTCGTAGCATTCTTGTGCAGTTTCCGTCTAGATTTTTCTCGATACGTTTTGTCAGAGTCCATGTGGTGCATCCGTAAAGTGGAATTGACACAACCACTGCTGGGAACAAAATCTGTTTTATTCTATCAGATAAGTCAGACTTTTATATGATTGAGAGTCTATCGATAGCCGTTCATGCCTTCGCGTGGCGCATATTGTTATCACTTTCAGTAGATTAATCAGATTTTTTACACTCTGAATCCGTTTGTTTTGTCTTCCGAGTTATTCCACTTTTTGTGTGGCCAGCTGCTTTAAAACTACGAGTTGTATTTACTCGTATTACATACAAGTTTTTTAAGATGGTCATTGATGCTTATAAAGTACTTTGTGGTAAAATCTTTTATTTATATATGCTTAAAAAGCATTTCGCTTTCAAAATCTAACATAACAAATATTTACATTATGAAAGAACCTCTGAATAAACCATATTGCTTGTGATATATTTTTCGCGTTTAATAAAAATTAGAAAAAAGAAAAAACCCTAAAGCCTCAGATGTTCGGTTACTAAGATAACTATTATTGTATGAAAAAACTCTTTCTGGTATAGTTTTGTCTGCCATATTTGGAAAAGACGATAATTTCTTGGGGAGAATTTTCCATTTCGATTGATTGAATGATTTTAACAGTATATCAACTCGTCAAAGTTTATTTTGTGCTTAGATGTTAGGGAATCGCGTTCTTTGTACATTCCTATTTACATTTTTCTATAGTTGCTTCTTAAGAATCCTCTCGAATATACCTAATTTTAAAACAGATGTATTCGGCTCCATAGATGGGTCCCAAACAAGTACTACCACTCCGAGTCAAAGTAAGCCAAGGAGTAACGGCAATGAATGGATACTCCACACTCCCCAGATATCCAGAACTGGAGCCTCACTATCAAATACAGTTTAGACTAAAAAATTCCTGATGGTTGGTTGAAATCTAACCAAAAATGGCGGAGGCTTAAAAGTGCGAACAGATTAACATTTGGTGAGATTAAAGAAATCGTCGCTTAAAGTTTTGAAGATTATGTGATTTTTCTTTCAATGATTCGCGTCTAATTGCAAATTATGACGTTGATTTTTTTTATTACTTAACGTTTTACTGGCATAGAAATAAGTTTCATTTTAGGAAAAAAAAAAAAAAATCTTGGCCAAATAGTTCAAAACATTTCCAGGGATGATCTCGATAATCCTTGAACGTTTGGTTAAAATCTAGCCAGAAATGGCGGAGCATTAGGAATACGGACAGACGGACAGATATTTTTTGATTATTTTAAGTACATGGTGTATAGACGCTCTTATCCTCACACAGCAAATAGCATGCTAAGCTCATTATATACAGATACATTAAACAGGTAGACACAGCATGCGAAGAATCAGGAAATATCAAGATAAAGATTTTTGATATTAACAAGTATTTATCTATTTCGTGGTACAGTGATGACGTGGCCATCTGTCTGATAACCAATCTAATAATAATATGCGAGAAAGCTCTTAGCAACAATGAAGTTGTTATTTTCAAATCATGACATTTTTTGTGAATAATTAACAATACGAGAGATGGTCAACATATTTGAAACAGCCAAATCAAATGTTGAAAATCATTGGTAACGAATTGTTAATGTTACATGCGTTGATGTGTGGCTTTCGTGTGCGATCCGTAACTTAAACGCAACGGAGATTCCGGCTTTTTGAAACAATCGATGATAGGTGATGGAAAGCGGATACTTTTCAACAGCATGTGACGCAAGAGATCATGCGACAAGCGAAAAGCGCCACCACTAACCGTGCTAAAGACATAGAACGTGATGCTGTCGATATAGTGGATTGGAAGATATTTCTCTACTATGAACTCCATGAAGGATGCTTCGTGTGATGCAATGAATAGCGAGCGAAGCAAGCAGATCGTTTTTATGAGTTCGATTCTCACCGAGTACTTGTATTTATATACTTATAGCCTTTTGTCAAACTAAGTTAAACTTATTTTTAAAGTACACTTTGTCGTTTTCTTATTATTAGTAAGCTAGTCTTGTAGATCAATTACTACTGAATAGTGAGTTCGATCCTCACCGAGTTCCTCATACTTGTAGACTTGTGCAAAATCTAAGTTAAGCTTCATTTTAAGGGATCTCTGTTGGAGTGTGTTCGTTTATAAGCAAAGCTTACAGAGCAATTATGACGGAGCATTGATTTTGATACGCACTAAGTGCCCCATATTTGCGGCTTTAGTTCTAATCAAAGTTACGCTTATAGTTACTTCACGTCACTAGTTAGCAAAGTCTTCTTTGTGGGTTTGATTCTCACCGAGTGTCCCATACAGATGAAATGTCGAACTCGGCTGAGTAATTGCCCAGTCAGCAGGGGCTGTAGAATACACCGACTGCTTCTCTGCAGATGGGTAAGATCTCTCCCCAACCTGTGTCCTGGATATTACACTAAACAATCTGATGGTGATGTTCCAGTAATGCTGGAGCTTTGGGGAATGCGGAGTACCCCTTCATTGCCATCACTGCCAGGTCGACTCTGGCCTGTAGTGGTAGCACCTGATAAGGTCTTATCTATGGGTCAAATAGAACTAAACCGCGTACTTATGCTAAACGGAATTGCTTGAAATGGAACTGATTTTGACATTTAACTGTGTGTAAAGAAAACCTATACTTATACTAAACTAAATTGTTTGAATTTAGAACTATTTGACTAAACTGAATAGCTTGAAATAGAAATGTTTTTGACAATTAAACTTTGTATTTATGGTAAACTAAATTGCTTGAAATAGAACTGATTATTTGTATAAAAATAGATTTGGCATCTACAAAGGTTGGTATGCCATAAAACCCAAACAACCAAACAAACAACCATCGGCTGAGTAAACTAAGGCGCATCTCGTGGTGTAATAGTTAGCGAACTAGGCTAGCAGACCATTGCTAGTGAGTTCGATTCTTCTCGTTTGTACCAAACTAAGCTACGCTGAGTAAATGGTGACTATGAAGTCCTACCAAAGAATCAAACAACTGATTGGAGCAAATACTGTTTCTAATTAGACCAGTTAATGTCGTCAGTTGATAAAACGATGTTTGGAATTAGTTAACAGAGAGACAAAATGTTCCATCGAAGTAACAAGCTTCTTTTTTTGTGACCAGATAAAAACTTTTCCAGTTAGTTTGACAAAAGCTCACTTTTCCGCCATATTCATTTGATATAGCATCTTAGGGTTAACAATCATGGTAGTTTTCGCAGAATTAAAAAAAAGATTTTTAAATGTCGATTTTTTTGGATAATGTGTTTAGTATAACGATTATTGTCGGAGGGAATAGATTTGGTGACCCGAGTTCAAACCCTGAATGAGGTTGTTTGTATTTCTCTTCGAGTTAAAGCCGTTGGGAAAGGCATGAATCCACCTATTCTCTCCTCCCACTTATGGGTAAATAGTATCACAGACTGAGTTCTTTTGCGTTGCTTAGGCAGCCAGTTTGGAGAAGGAAAACTCTAATCTTAAAGCAACTGGACTCCGTTGAAAAACTGACCTTGTATCACTTCCTGTCCGCGGCGGAGGTGTCGGACAAATGCGTACAAAATGTCTCTTGAGCAGTTTGCTGAGAAATCTTCAGCTATGGCCCTTTCTGGGTGAAGCTTAGAACTTTTAAAATGACCCTCATATATGTAGTCACCCACATACAGAATCGCCCATGAATGAAATAGCCATAGCTGAAGATTTTTGTTGTGGCAACACACTACCACAACTTACGAAAACTAGAAAAACTAATTCAGATTTCTGTTTTAATTTCTGTGCTGGTGAAATCCGCACAAAAGTGAGATATGAGTGACAAATCTAAATCCTGGATAAGGCTTAAAATTTTTTGAACCCTTGTATTATTAGTTGGTTGGTTTTATGGCATATCAACACTTGTAAGTTATTCAAAGCCAAATCCTGTTTATACACATATATATGTATCAAATACATGTCAACGAATAGTTAGTCGGTAACATTTTAAACAAGACAGAGATCATTTGTTTGCACACAGTTAAATGGTTTCAAGTATTCTTATCTAACACTAATAGTTTTACTTACTCACAGTTAAATGGTTTCAAGCATTGCTATGTAGCACTTACTATTCAATTTGGCATCAGTCATTTGTTTGACTTTAATTAAATGGTTAAACAGTTTTATTTGATCCACAGATGGAACCCTAACAGGTGCTAACACACAGGGTTAGAGTGGACCTGGAAGTAATAACAATGATAGGGTACTCCACATTCCCCAAAGCTCCACGACTAAAGCCTCACCGTCAGATGCAGTTTGTGGTGGGGTCAACTCCTCTACATAAATGCAGAAAGTCCACCGCTCAGCCGATCGGGATGTTGTATTATTGAGATTTTTAACATTATACTGATATTAATAACCTTAAAAGGAAATAGAAACTGAATAATGAGAATACCTAATCTTAAATTTTTTCAAAAAAGAAAAAAAATGTTTTTATTAGTTGTAAAAGGCAAAAAAAAAGAACATTAATCTAGCTCGTGTGGGAAAAAAAATCTAAACACACAAGAAAAGAATTGGCAAAAGATAATTTTTGTTGCAAGGGATTCGAAGCTATCCCATAATATTTGTGTGAGTCGCCGACATACAATGCAAATATTAGGATTTGCCATTTTGTTGAAGGCTGGAATTTACAAAAATCTTTAATGAAAACTCACTGCCAATCCCATCGACCCCTGAACTCTGAAAACTCTTCCGCCCAGTGAAACGCAACCATTAACCTTGTTCTGGTGAAGTAACAAGCGCCGCGCTTAAAGGGCATCACAGTAAATTGTACGAATCGTACCTGTCAAAGCAGAGTCGACAATTCATGGACTTCTCTTTCTTTCCGTTGATGGGAAAACAATTTAAAGGCCTCGCCTATTTGGTAGGTGGCGCTTAGATACGCATAATTGATTTTCAGTTGTGTACACAGATGTAAACCTCGGACTCTGGCGTTTTTTTCTCTCTCAATCCCCAGGGGATGTATGGCGTCTCCGTATCTAAGGTTTTCGTTTCATAAACCCCCAAAAGCAACTCGGTATAGTTTCTAATCGAATTATATCTGACTTTACCTTCCAAAAAGAGTATCTTCTAAGTTTATTTAATACACTTGGGTTCCATTGGGCACCTCGGGTGGTGTAATGGTTAGCAAGCTAGTCTAGTAAACGAGTGAGTTCGACTCTCATTGGGTGCCTATTCATACGGCCTTGTGTCACATCTAAGCAAAAAGCTTAGTAAATTAATTCTTGGGTTCCACAGAGTTTAAATTCTTCCCCTACACATCGCCCTGATGGTGGGGATTAAAATACGCTGATTGTACCTCTCTGCAAAATGAGAAGACCCCTATCCTCCCAAAAAGAGTTGTCCTGGGAATGACACTAAATAACATTCGGTGGGGAGGGTCTAGTTCTGGAGATCTGCGGAGTGTGGAGTCACCTCTTCATTGCCATTATTCCCAGATACACTCTGACCTGTTAGGGTCCCATCTATTTGACTATATAAGTATATATATATATATATATATATATATATATATATATGACCATTTGACTATATGCAAGCAAATGAGCTCTAATAACTTGTTTAAAGATAAAGTTATATATATATATAAACAGTATTTGGCTTTAAATGAGCCAAAGCGATTGATAAGCCATTAAATACCAACCGACCAACCCAACAACGTAAAAAATATAAATGTACTATGAGCGCGATTTCCTTATCATTTGGCCCGAAATAATCAAAACGGATCGATATAATGATCTCTTTGGTTCTCTATGAGGCCAAAATGTGGCACAAGGTCAGTTTAGTGTGTGGGATATCCAGTGGAAATCGAAACTCGTTGGGCAGGAACAAAAATTACTGAGTTCCTTTGGCATTTCCCTTTCAGTGGCGCTCCAGGCGCCAGGTAATAAACCATTAGTTACCCCTTTTTAGATGCGAGGGGGGGGGCAGGTACTGCCTGGGAGGTAAGCTCTCCTGGGCCTAAGCTGTTAATCTTACCACACCCACCCGGTGCGAAACCAAGTATTTGACGGCTGATATGCTGTTATAATCAACCTATCAACACTCACGCACCCACTTTTGGTGTGTTCATTCTGTTACAATACTTAAGTGTTTTATCAAATCTAGAAATTTAAAAAAAATATAATAATTTCCAAAAATAGCAGTTCCCTATTTTGCCGTCAAAATTCAGTGAGCCCAAATACCACTAGTCAGTAGTAGTCTAGAAATCAAAGAGAACTGACCCAGATGTTAGATACTCCATACTGGACCAAAAATATTAGTCCCGAATTTCACAATCTTAATCAAGTTTTATCCTCAAAGGAATTCAGGACTTACACACAAGCAAGCAATTAAGAAATACTAGAAACATTTACTCATAGTGTATACATTTAAAAAAAAAATACTCAGACTAAAACATATTTTGAAAATTGCTGACTCATTGCTAAAGCAATACATAAAAATATAACTCCTGTTCAACGCAACTGCTTATTATTTGTTTTGAATTTTGCTTGTTTTATTTATAATTAATTTTAGCATTAACCATTTACCACAGTTCTCGGGAAACTCCTCTGTTATAATATTAAGTAACATTTTGTCACGAATTCGTTACGCAGAATTTGATCGAATTCACACTAACTTCGTCACTTGCTCATAGTATTGAAATAATCCAGCATCTTTTTTAAAAATCGCTTCCCGAAATTCGGGTCTGGATATAAGACTTACGGTCAAGTCACGCTGAAAATAACGATTCCTGCCATATCACCGAAGGTAAGCAACAATGAACCTGTTCAGAACTTAGATAAGTGACCACTTAATAATGATAGGTACTGTAAATAACCTGAGGCCTTTGTGTCAGATTAAGCAAAGTTTAGTAAATGGCAAAATTGCGGTGAGTGTGAGTTATCGTCATTACCCTTTATATATATATATATATATATATATATTGTTCAATATTGAACAAGTCCTGGAGGCAGCACTCGACAAAGCAGCGGCTGTACGGCCACCGACAACTCATCACGAAAACTATCCAAGGTAGACGAACCAGACATGCGGGACACTGCTGGAGAAGTTGGGACGAGCTCATAAGTGATGTTCTCCTGTGGGCCCCTTCACATGGACGAGCAAAGGCAGAACGACCAGCTAGAACCTATGTACAACAACTCTGTGCCAATACAGGATGTAGCCTTGAAGACCTATCGGGAGCGATGGACGATAGAGACGGGTGGCGAGAGAGGGTCAGGGAGATCCGTGCTGGCGGCGTGGCACGATGATATATATATATATATATAGTGACACGCATAAGTATTGGATACATGTTATTTTCAGTTATAACTCTAGTTTATGTTCGCCATTTTACCTAATATTTGGTCAGTAATATCTTGTAAAGTTGTTTTAGTTGTATGTGGAAGGAAAATTAAAAACTCATAGTTGAATCCTTTTTTTTTATCAAAGTTCAAAATTACTCTATGCAAAAGTATTGGATACATCAATTTAATATTTTGTTGCGTAGTCTCTGTTTTGTTTCACTGCTTCCAGTCGCTTTCTACAGTTGGCCACAAGTTTTCAACACTGATCCAGCGTTACTTTACCCCATTCTTCCTTGCATAATTCCTCTAATTGCTTGATATTTTGTAGATTCCGCTTATGAACTTTAACTTTCAAAGTATTCCACAAATTCTCAATTGGATTCAAGCCAGAAGACTAAATTGAGACTAAATTCTTTTGATTTTAAAGGGTGCGGCTCTTTGATAATTTATAACCCAGTGATGCGGCTCTCTCACAAAAAGGTTTGAGCACTACTGGTTTAAAGTAATGAATAATAATCCTTAGTAAACAATTTTAGCTTCAAGTAACTATTCTGAATGCAAATAATTTACTGTTATATGGCATAAAGTATTCCTATCAAATATAAATAATTTTAAACAGATCGATTCAACTCCAAAATAAGACCCTAATAGTTACTACCACTTTTTATTAGGGTGGACCCGGGAGTGATGGCAATGAAGGGGTACTCCACATTCCTCAAATCTCCAGAACTAAAACCTCACCATCAGAAGTAATTTATTGTAAAACCCTAAACGTCGCCTTTTTTAGGGTTTCTTATCCCACTGCAGCATATTCTAAGCCTCACTGACAGGTCTGTCCAGGAGCAAGCAGTGGCAAGACCTACCTGCGATATTATACTTATGTTTTTATCTAAGTATAATATAATGTAGCAATATGACTAGTATGTTATCTAGCTCATATATCAAGTGCGGGTGTGTGGTGTAATGACCTGGAAATGACTCCGATATCATCGGCTCCACATTAGGAAAAATGCGCGTGTTATCGAAAACCACCTGCAGTGGATGCCCTGTGTCCAAAAGCTGATCTTCATAAATACAGCAGGCCCCCTTGCTTTGAAGAGCGACTTGCGATAAGACTCTCAGATCGGCCAGAGATAATTTCTGGGAAGAACGAAATCAAAGATACAGGATGAAAATACATTCTATACAGAGTGAAATGAACCGTAAACAAAGATTTCTTCCTTCAAGCAACTGGCCTGACAACGCATCAAATCGTACCCCTCCCAGACCGGCCTCCGAAAGAAAATGGTAAAAGTTATACACAATTGTTTCAAAGACTTGGTATCTGTTACTTTTTCACAACGAGCACATAACCCATCACTGGCCAACGATCAACCCCCACCTGATCACCAGTTATATAAACACTTTACATTCTCTCCCTTATTCCTTCGAATTTTCTTTATATATATATATATATATATATATATATATATATATATACGGTTAGTTTTGCAAGAGAAAGAGAAATAAAGGATAGACTAATATTTTCAACCGAATCCTCTCCTTTGTCTGTTTTTCCTCTGTCTCTCTTTAAATAATTTTAGTGCCTCGCAATTTGTACAGCTTTTCATTCCTACCTGCTTTTTAAGGAATAAATATAAGGAATGTACAAATATTTTCTCCTACATCCTCTCTTCATCTGTCTTTTGCTCTGTCTTTCCATAAAGTATTTTACATTTTCGCAATTTTTACGGATTTTCATCCCTACCTTCTTTTTAATATTGCATTAATTGTCTCTTGATATTCAGTCAGTATTCTCGTCATTCTGGTTCCTTAGTGGGGAGTCTCCCTAGCATAGAGACTAACGTACTGGACTGTGTCATCGTAGCAAGCGAGTTCGAACCTCAGTCACGCTATTACGTTCACTTTCGGACTAATATCTTTGGAAAAAGTATGAACCCCTTTATTCCACCCCCAACAATGGGTTAAATAGTATCACTGCTGTTCTTCAAAAAGAATGTTTTTGGCATTAGATTACCCACGAAGGATGATATGCCATTGAACCAGATAACCTAACCGTCAATATCGTTTTTTTTTGGAGGAAGTGCAATGGCTAACGTGATGGACTGCGACATCGTAATAAGCGAGTTCGAACTCCAGTCGCACTATTATCACTTTTGGGCTAATACTCTTGGGAAAGGTATGAATCTCCTTATCCTCACAGTTATGGGTTAAATAGAACCACTACTGTTTTTTTTACAAGGATAGCTTTGGCATTAAATAACCCACAAAGGCCAATATCATCTTTTCGTTTACATTACTCCGTCTCTCAATATATATTTGTTTATTCCTTTCATCTGGTTTTTATTTTCATCTTTTTTTTGCTTGTTAACCGCCTAAGTTTCTCCTTCACACTCTTTTCTTTCTCCTCCTCCTCCTCCTCCTCCTCCTCTCGCACGTTTTTCTCAATTACTTCCTGCTTAATATGATGTTGCCTTCTCAGGTAGAAAGCCGAAATGGTTTCAGTTCACTTCTCCAGACGTTGCTTAATTCTGAATTCAAGGCAATAAAATAATTTTAACAATCATTTTTAGAACTGTCTTAGGTGCCCGGAACTTTTCTTCATTTATTTTTGTATTATTCACAATTTGAAGTATTATGCGGTTTCTAACCTTCCAACCGGCAATGAATGTAGTGTATGGTTTTCAGCCTGCACACCTGGTTGTGGAGTACATTTAGTACCTCTGCACCCAATCAGCAGTGAAAATGTTTATACCACGTTAAAAAAATCTAAGTTAACTTAAGTGCACCTTAACTCGCCGAAATTAGGGAAATTCCACGTGTGTTGACAACAAAGATTATCCTTTATATAATACCTTTGCTATTCTCTCACCCTTTGCTGGTATCTTCTCATTATCTCCCTCATTTCTTCCATTTTTCTTTCTTCTTATATATAAATACGGTTAGTTTCGTAAGTGAAAAAGAAATAAAGGATAGACTAATATTTTCAACCGAATCCTCTCCTTTGTTTTTCCTGTCTCTTTTTAAATGATTTTAGTGTCTCGCAATTTGTACAGCTTTTCATTCCTACCTGCTTTTTAATATTGCGCTAATTGTCCCTCGACATTCAGTCAGCAAACCCGTCCGTATAGTTCTTTCGTCTACATCACTACCCACCGCTCTCTCTCTCTCTATGTATTTATTTAATCCTATCATCACCTGCAAACGATCAACCCCCACCGTTTGTATCTCGTATCATTCTTAACGCATCAATTATATAAACACGGGTTAGTTTCACTCGCAGAGTAGGAATAAAGGACGAAGAAATATCTGTTACTGAATCTTTTCTTTGATCTGCCTTTTGCTCTTTCTCTCAATAAACTCCCTCCCAGCTATGGGTTAAATAGTACTACTACCGTTCTTCTACAAGAATGGCTTTGGCATTAAATAAACCACGCGGGTTGATATGCCATTGAACAAAGAAACCGAACCATAAAAATGTTATTGTCAATATAGCGCAATTTTTACGCCTTTCCATCACTTACTGTTTTCTACACTGTGGATGGGACAATATCCTAATTGTATCCTCGGTAGAGTAGTAAGACTTCCCTATAAAAGGCTGTCCTTGGTAGGACATTAAACTGCACCCAGTGATTAGGCTCCTGTTCTGGTCCTATCTATCGGTCAAATAGATCTTTTAAGAAATTATTAGTTTAGATAGAAACCCTTGAAACCATTTGTTTGCAAATAAATGATAATTATTTAACAGAAACAATTATTTGAAACCATATAATTGTGTATAAATAAGTATTAGATAGGAATATCGTCATTGGAAATGGACACGGCGACCCGAGTTCAAATCCCAGACGAGACTATTGGCATTTCACATAGCGCTAATATCGTTGAAAAAGGACGCATCCAACTATTCTCCTTTCAGTTATGGGTAAATAGTTGTGCAGACTGAGCTCTTTAACCTTGGTATGGCAACCAGTCTAGAAGAAAGTAAAACTCTGAATTTAAACCAGTTAAATTCCGCTTAAAAGTTGACCTTGTGTCACTTCAAGAGGGGTTGGTAAATACATTGATAGGAATAATTGAAACCATACAGGTGACGGTGAAAACCTCTTCAGAAACAATTGCACAAAAATGGGAATATGAACACGATTCCCAAACCTCTAGACATAAAGTAAACCTAGGCGGGCTGAAATAACGTTAAGATCAATCAATCATAAACTATTATCCTTCTAATCCTTTTGGCAATTGATTCTTGAAATCCTGTTAGCAATCTTGACTTTGTCATTCTTTCATTTCCACCCACCTCCATCTCTCTCTCTCTCTCTTTCACACTCTCTCTCTCCCTCTCTCTGTGTACCAGGTGTGATAGAAAAGTAGTGAGATCACATCTTTTAATAATTTTTTTCAAAATTATAAATTTAATTGAAAATGTGTGCACAGCTAAGTAAATTATAATGTAATGATGGTTACATTGGTGTTAAGATGTCTAGTCTTAATGAATCAGTGTCAAATAAGAGATGAATGAGAAGTGTGTACTACTGAGCAAATTTTAATGTGATGATGTGTACATTGCCATTTAGATATCTAGTCTTAATGAGGAAGTGTAAAATTAAAGATGAATGAAGACGTATAGACAGCTGAGCAAATTATAATGTGCTAATGTCTACATTGTTGTTTAGATGTCTAGTCTTAATGAGGAAGTGTAAAATTAAAGATGAATGAAGACGTGTCGACAGCTGAGCAAATTATAATGTGCTAATGTCTACATTGCTGTTTAGATGTCGTCTTAATGAGGAAGTGTAAAATTAAAGATGAATGAAGACGTGTGGACAGCTGAGCAAATTATAATGTGCTAATGTCTACATTGCTGTTTAGATGTCGTCTTAATGAGGAAGTGTAAAATTAAAGATGAATGAAGACGTGTAGAAAGCTGAGCAAATTATAATGTGCTAACGTCTACATTACTGTTTAGATGTCTAGTCTTAATGAGGAAGTGTAAAATTAAAGATGAATGAAGACGTGTGGACAGCTGAGCAAATTATGAAGTGCTAACGTCTACATTGCTGTTTAGATGTCGTCTTAATGAGGAAGTGTAAAATTAAAGATGAATGAAGACGTGTCGACAGCTGAGCAAATTATAATGTGCTAACGTCTACATTGCTGTTTAGATGTCTAGTCTTAATGAGGAAGTGTAAAATTAAAGATGAATGAAGACGTGTGGACAGCTGAGCAAATTATAATGTGCTAATGTCTACATTGCTGTTTAGATGTCGTCTTAATGAGGAAGTGTAAAATTAAAGATGAATGAAGACGTGTGGACAGCTGAGCAAATTATAATGTGCTAACGTCTACATTGCTGTTTAGATGTCGTCTTAATGAGGAAGTGTAAAATTAAAGATGAATGAAGACGTGTAGACAGCTGAGCAAATTATAATGTGCTAACGTCTACATTACTGTTTAGATGTCTAGTCTTAATGAGGAAGTGTAAAATTAAAGATGAATGAAGACGTGTAGACAGCTGAGCAAATTATAATGTGCTAACGTCTACATTACTGTTTAGATGTCTAGTCTTAATGAGGAAGTGTAAAATTAAAGATGAATGAAGACGTGTAGACAGCTGAGCAAATTATAATGTGCTAACGTCTACATTGCTGTTTAGATGTCGTCTTAATGAGGAAGTGTAAAATTAAAGATGAATGAAGACGTGTCGACAGCTGAGCAAATTATGAAGTGCTAACGTCTACATTGCTGTTTAGATGTCTAGTCTTAATGAGGAAGTGTAAAATCAAAGATGAATGAAGACGTGTAGACAGCTGAGCAAATTATGAAGTGCTAACGTCTACATTGCTGTTTAGATGTCTAGTCTTAATGAGGAAGTGTCAAGTTAAAGGTGAATGAAGATGTGATCAATGCTGATAACGTATAATGAGATGATGTCTACATTGCTGTTTTTTTTCTAGTCTTAATAAATCAGTGTCAAATTAAAAGTAATTGAAGACGTGTGCACAAGTTAGTAACAGATAATGTGATGATATCTACATTGCTGTTTAGATGTCTCGTCTTAATGAGCCAGTGTCAAATTAAAAGGAAACGAAGACGTGTGCACAGCTGAGTAAATTATAACGTGATAATGTCTAAATTGCCATTTAGATGTCTGGTCTTATTGACTCAGTGTCAAATAAAAGATGAATAAAGACGGGTGCAGAGCTGAGCAAATCATAACGTGATGATGTCTAAATTGCTGTTTAGATGTCTAGTCTTAATTAGTCAGTGTCAAATAAAAGGTGAATTAAGACGTGTGCACAGCTTAGTAATTATAATGTGATGATGTCTACATTGCCATTTGGATGTCTCATCTTAATGTGACAGTGTCAAGTTAAAAGTGAATGAAGACGTGGGCACAGCTTAGTAATTATAATGTGATGATGTCTACATTGCCATTTGGATGTCTCATCTTAATGTGACAGTGTCAAGTTAAAAGTGAATGAAGACGTGTGCACAGCTTAGTAATTATAATGTGATGATGTCTACATTGCCATTTGGATGTCTCATCTTAATGTGACAGTGTCAAGTTAAAAGTGAATGAAGACGTAGGCACAGCTTAGTAACTTAAATATGATGGTGTCTACATTGCTGTTTAAATGTCTATTCTTAATTTGTCAGTGTGAAATTAAAGGCAAAGGAAAACATGGGCACAGCCTACTAACTTAATAAAAATGTGTGCTCAGCTGAGCAAATTATAATGTGATGATGTGTACATTGCTGTTTAGATGTCTAGTCCTAATGAGTTAATTTAAAATTAGATGTACATGAAGACGTGTGCACAGCTAAGGAAATCAAAATGTGATGATGTCTACATTGCTGTTTAGATGACAATTCTTAATGAAACAGTGTCAAATTAAAAGGAAATAGATACGTGTGCACAGTTAAGCAACTTGCAATGTGATGATGCAAGTTTTACTGTTTAGATGTCTAGACTTAATGTGTAAGTGTCAAATCAAAATTGATTGAAGACGTGTGCACAGCAGAGTAGATTATAATGTGATGATCTCTACATTGCTATTTACATTTCTATGCTTAATGAGAAAGTGTCAAATTAAAATTGAATCAAGAACTGTGCACAATTGAGCAAAATATAATGTGAGGATGTCTACATTGCCATTTAGATATCTAGTCATAATCAGCAAGTGTCAATTTAAAGATAAATGAAGACGCGTGCACATAAAGAAAATTATAATGTGATGATATCTACATTGAAATTTAGATGTCAAGTCTTAATGAGTCAGTGTCAAATCAAAAGTGAATGAAAACGTGAGCACAGATAAGTTAAAATTATATCATGATGATATCCACATTGTTGTTTTGATACGTAGTCCTAATGAGTCAGTGTCAAATTAAAAGTAAATGAAGACGTGTGCACATTTAAGTAATGTATACGTTGATGATGTCTGCATTGATCTTTAGATGTCTAGTCTTAATGAGCCAGTGTCAAATTTAAGATAAATGAAGACCTGTGCCTAGCTGAGCATCTTTTAATGTGATGTGTACATTGATGTTAAGATTTCTAGTCTTAATAAGTCAGTATCTTATTAAAAATGAATGAAGACGTGTACACAGCTGAGCAACTTTTAATGTGATGATGTCTACATTGCTGTTTAGATATCTCGTCTTAATCTGTAAATGTCAAATTAAAAGTGAATGAAGACGTGTGCATAGCTGAGTAACTTTTAATGTAGTGATGTGTACATTGTCATTTAGATGTCTAAGCTTATAAATCAGTGTCAAATTAAAAGTGACTGTAGATGAGTGCAAAGCTGAGCAACGCATAATGTGATGATGTCTATATTGCTGTTTAGATGACTCGTCTTAATCTGTAAGTGTCAAATTAAAAGTGAATGAAGACGTGTGCATAGCTGAGTAACTTTTAATTTAGTGATGTGTACATTGTCATTTAGATGTCTAAGCTTATAAATCAGTGTCAAATTAAAAGTGAATGTAGATGAGTGCGAAGCTGAGCAACGCATAATGTGAGGATGTCTACATTGCTGTTTAGAGGTCTCGTCTTGAAGAGTCAGTGTCAAATTAAAAGAAAATGAAAACGTGTGAATGCGATGATATCTACATTGCCATTTACGTGTGTAGTCTTTATGATTTAGTGTCAAATTAAAAGTGAATGAAGACTTGAGTACAGCTGAGTAGATTATGTGATGATGTCTACATTGCTGTTTAGATGTCTAGTCTTAATGAGTCAGTGTTAAATTAAATGTGAATGAAGACTTGTGCACAATGTAGTAACTTATAATGTGATGCTGTATACATTGCCATTTTAAAGTCTTGTCTTAGTGAATCAGTATCAAATTATAGATGAATGATGACGTATGCACAGCTGAGCAAATTATAATGTGATGATGTCTACTTTGCCATTTTGATGTCTAGTCTTAATGTGTTAGTGTCAAATTAAAAGGAAATGAAGACGTGTGCACATTTGAGTAACGTTTAAGTTGATGATGTCTACTTTGATCTTTAGATGTCTACTCGTAATGAATCAGTGTCAAATTTAAGATAAATGAAGACCTGTGCCTAGCTGAGCAACTTTTAATGTGATGTGTACATTGATTTTTAAATTTCTAGTCTTAATGAGTCAGTATCTAAATAAAGTTGAATGAAGATGTGTGATGATGTCTACATTGCTGTTTAGATGTTCAGACTTAATGTGTAAGTGTCAAATTAAAAGTAAATGAAGACGCGTACACAATAGAGTAAATTATAATGTGATGATGTCTACATTGCTGTTTAGATGTCTATTCTTAATGAATAAGTTTTAAATTAAAGATGAATTAAGACGTGTAAATGTGATGATGTCTACTTTGCTGTTTAGATGTCTATTCTTAATGAATAAGTTTTAAATTAAAGATGAATTAAGACGTGTAAATGTGATGATGTCTACTTTGCTGTTTAGATGTCTATTCTTAATGAATAAGTTTTAAATTAAAGATGAATTAAGACGTGTAAATGTGATGATGTCTACTTTGCTGTTTAGATGTCTCGTCTTAATGAGTCAGTGACAAATTAAAAGCAAATGCAAATGTGTGCACAGCTTAGCAACTTATAAAATGATGATGTCTTCATTGCTGTTTAGCTGTCTAGTTTAGATGAATCATTGTCAAGTTAAAAATAAAACGGAGACGTAAATACAGCTTAGTAACATGCATAATAAAGTGATGGGATTTACCTAATTCCTCCCCAGTGTTATCATGTCATACAAGGTCGATTTAACTTGGGCTCCCTCTCAGTACCTGGTGCTCCTTAGTGGACTGTCAACAAATATTCTCCAGGCTTATTAGTTTTCCTCCCTTATGGAGGTACCTCGTGCAATTAAAGCAACCTTTTTCCTTTTCAAACAATCGGGCATTGTTGCATAATAATTATTGACATTTAGTCTTGCATTCAAATTAAGTCTTGAACCATTAAATTCATGGAAAAACACAGTGGTATGATTGACAACTACTGGACTCGAGATCAGTCTGAGACCATGGGTGGTTTTAATCAGGTGACCAAAAAGGTTGTAGACTAAGAAAAAGTGAATAAGAAACACTCAACTCAAGCGGTTGAATACTCCATCTTGCTCACTAATTCGTCTTTTAGTCAGACAGGTGATAAAATTGTGATTGCTAAGAAATAAAATTAATATGTGTATATAAAATTGTTGTCGCGTCGTCATTACTCATCCCAGTAGAGTTCAATGTAGAATAACACGGGATGGTGACAGAAGACAATGAACAAGAACTAAGACGGCAACACGAAAGAGGCATCAGAGTGACACGAGGCAATAAAAGTAGACCTTGTGTCGCATCCTGCTCGTGGTGAGGGGATTGGGTAAATACACCCAAATTTAAGAACCCAGTCAACGCCTGTGCTTACCCTGGCCCGCTACCGACACTTTTTTTGCGATTTCATAAAACCTTTTCCAACGCATAATGACGTCTCTTTATGACGTGGAAATTTCACGGTAGGAAAATATGAAGAGCAACTATTTAAGCCAGAAAGGTTGATTTGAATTAGATCAAACATTCTCTTCAACTCTAATGGAATTGCACGGTGCTAATTTCATCTGATGAGATCCGAGGATGCTATTATAATATATTTTTGGGTTATTTATTGTAAAGGTAACAATAGGATTCAAATGTTATAAAGTTGTCCTTCCTTGATTAAATAGCTCCTTTTGATTTTTTTGTTCCGTGGAATTTCCATGGATCTTGCTTGTAATAATTCTGACCTTTGGGCTAGAATTAACCAAAAACTAATCGCTAGATTCCAGGGGACCTAACCCTCAAGAAGCATCTGCTCCTCACCTAAAAGGGGTAAAAGCTGGGTACTATTTGGTGCCTGAGGTGCCCTTCAAAAGGAAAGCCGATGGAATCTTTGCAATTTTGAAACCCATCGCCCCGGGAAGCATTCATCCTGCGTGGCACCCCACATTAGTAAATGACCTTGTGTTTATTTTAGCTTGATCGGAAGCTAGAAAAATAGACTGCCA
The DNA here is from genome assembly GCA_963585895.1 of Sepioteuthis lessoniana. Lineage (NCBI taxonomy): Eukaryota > Metazoa > Mollusca > Cephalopoda > Myopsida > Loliginidae > Sepioteuthis > Sepioteuthis lessoniana. The sequence continues at coordinate 78,923,872 of OY757909.1, read as the reverse complement.
TTAGTAATAATTATGGCATATACCCGAGTAATGAACAATTTTGAGTAATGAACAACCCCTACTTTCTAGCAACTAAAAGGTATTTTTATTGGCAAAGTTAAGCCTAGAAACAAGGTAAGCATTGACGTTTAAGAATATCTCAATAAATTGACGGGGAGAATAGAAGAATATATCTCTTGGCTTCAAGGAGGAAATGTAAAAGAATATCTCACTCGGTCGAGGGTGGAAAATATCCCATTTGGCTGCGAGGAAGAGATGTGGATGAGCATAACATGTGAACGAACGAATTCACAAGCAGAAATGTTGTATAGATGATTATATACATACATATATATATATATATATATATATATATATATATATATATATATATTTATGTGGGAAATATTACCAAAGTGAGGTTACTCGGTCATTTTATACGCTCACACACACACACACACACACACACACACACACACACACACACACATACCAACCCTCCGTACAAGCAGAATACGACACAAGGTCAATTTTTAGCAGAGTTTAACAGGTTTAATGGTTTGGTTTCTTTGTTTTAATGGCATATCAACTCTTTTAGGTTATTTAATGCCGAAGCCATTCTCCTAGAAGAACAGTAGTGGTACTATTTAACCCATAGCTGGGAGGATAAGGGGGTTCATACCTTTCCCAAGGGTATTTGCCCGAGAGTGAACGTAATAGCGCGACTGGAGTACGAACTCGCTTATTACGATTCCGCAGTCCATCGCTTTAACCATTACACCACGAGGACACCCCATTAACAGGTTTGAATTCTTTTTCCTAGACCAGTTGCCATATCAAAGTTAAAGAGCCAAGTCTACCTTACTATTTACTCATAGCTTGAAGGAGAATAGTGGAATTCACACCTTTCCTAAGGGTATTAGCACAATGTGAAATGCTAAAAGTCTCGTCCAGGATTTGAACTCGGGTCGCTGTGCCCATTTCCTTCGACGAAAGCCATTACACAGCGAGCGCCTAGGTCATTTTATAGATAAACCGATTATTGAGTTTATCGTATTTATAAAAGCGAGAGATCACGAAAACGACATGAAACAAACACTTCCTAAGCTCTGTCCCAACGCCAGTCATCTTGATCATGGTAATGTTACTGGCACCGAGTAAGTAATTGAATAACTGCTATCCAGAATTATGGTGCACTCAACGTAACGTTCATCGATGTCGGAAATGGAATCGGCGAACCGACTTCAAAATCCTGAACAAGGCTGTTTGAGTAGGGCATAAGTCTATTTCTTCTCCTCCTAGCCATGGGCACATTGGGTTCTTTAGCTTTAGTAGGGCAACCAGTCAAGGAGAAGGAAAACTCTGAATTTAAAGCAACTGTACTCGGCAAAACAAACTGACTTTGTATCACATCCTGCTCGTGGCGGAGGGGTTGGGTAAATAATACCCTGATGACTGATTGTACTTCGTCCTGACAGCCTCGTTCTGTATGGTAGGTCTTTCGGTTATGGGACGAACCAATCAATGACATGGAATCCTCTTGCCACTCCTTTTTATTCAAATTATAAATCCCGCCTACATAGTTGATTCTAAAATGTTCCTCTTTCAGTATGCACGCCCTTTTCACGGTAATGTTGTTTTTTTTGTTTTTTTATATTCTTAACGATTTTATAGCTAATAAAAATTGACATCAGACCACTGACATCTTATTGAATCTTGTTTATTTAAATCTTTTATTTAAAAGAGCAAAAAAAAAAAAAAAACAAAAAAATGGAAAACAAGCAAAATCTACAATATTATTTTCCGGAGTGTTATTAAAGTCGAATTATTTGATTGTAAGCTCCACCTATTAAAGTGAACCACAGGCGTCACTTTGAAGTCTGTTAAACCTCTCTCTCTCTCTCTCTCTCTCTCTCTCTCTCTCTCCTTCTCTCTCTACCAGTGAAAGGAAGGGGATGTGGTGCGTGCCGAACTTCACCTGTCAATAAACAATGAGTCGGTGCCTTTTTGAGCATCAGGTGCTGTCAGCGAGGATCCCCTCCCATTTGAACCTATGCAATGGATATCTATCATCTACCGGAGGCTATCAATCTATTAGGACAATTTGACGATCATTTAGCCCGAGTGGCTCACAGCCGAAATGTCAGCCAGAAAACCAACAAGTCCAAAACAATGAGGACCTTGTCCAGAAAATAATAAATTGAATGCAACCCCACTTTTCATGTCTTTATTTTTCCCTTTTAAATAAATGCTTTGGGTTTTCTTTCTCTTTCTCCTAAATCGTTTATGTATGTATTCGTATGAGCTTAGAGTAGTTTGTCACAAGGCTATGGCGTCATGGAAAAGGGCTAAGTTAAACACTGTACGAAACCATTTTACTAACTATCACTATATTGTAGATACCTAAATAGATATTTAGTTATGTTGGTTAGTCCGAAACAAGGCTATAATAACGTGTAAAATTACTAAATTAACCGTTTGTAAAGCTAGTTTTCTCTCAGTTTAGAGTAGTGTCCCAAATAGGTTGTAAGTAATATTAGTTCAGTCTGACACATGGTCATGATGGCGTGGAAAAAGACTGAATTATCAATTCTGCTGAAACAGTTTTCTTAATATTCTTATATGCCGATCTGTCGACGCGCCTTAGAATATGCTAGCTGCATCCCCTGTGGAGGGTTAAGACCTCCTCCCCCCCAAAAAAAGGTGCTCTGGGTATGACATTAAGCTGTATCAATTTTGACCCATAGATAGGACGCTATCAGGTGCTACCACTCCAGGCCAGAGTGGACATGGGAACAATGGTAATGAAGGGGTACTCTGCATTCCTCAAAGATCCAGCATTACTGAAGCCTCACCATGTTTAGTGTCATATCCAGAACATTCGCTGGGAGAGTCTTACCTCTTTGCAGAGATGCAGTCGGCGTATTCTATAGGCCCAGTCGATTGGGCTATTTATATGTATTAACAGGACTTAGGATAAAATAATCAACAAGGGTTGATATGCCATAAAACATCAAACCAAACAATCTTCATTGCCATTACTCTCTCAAGTTCACTCTACCTCAGAATGGTTGTACCTGTTAATGTGTCTTCTATGGATCAAATAAACCTGTTAAAAATATTCGTATTCGATAGAGCTGTGTGTGAAAAAAACAACTCTTCCAAAACAACCACACACACAAAAAAAAACAAAAAAAAAAACGTAAATATGAACACGATTCCCAAATTTCAAGGCATAAAATAACCCTGGATAAGTCGAAATGTCTTTAAAATCGATCAATCAACCAATCCTATCCCTCTACGGTTGGTATCCTGTCTAAAAAGAATCATAAAAGTGTGAAAAGGATGAAAATCATTAAACTGTGAGATTAGTTTTCCAACGATCGATCTACGGTAGGTTTCCAGTAATGATTATCATCTAAAAAAATCGGTGACTCGAGTTCAAATCTTGGACGATCCTATTTCTGTTTAACTAATGTTCTTTTGAAAGGCATGGATCTATCTCTGCTCACCCAACTATGAACAAATTGTAGTACAAACTGAACTCTTTAGCTTTAGCCCCTTGGTTAGGCAACCAGTCTAAAAGAAGGAAAACTCTGAATTCAAACCACCTGTACTCCGCTTAAAAATTACCTTATGTCGCACTCCGTCAGGAGTGGAAGGGTTCGGTAAATAGATCCAGCAGGGATCCAAGTAGATATCAACTCATGTTATTTACTAAACTTTGCTTAGTCTAGCACACAGGATTTATGTTGTTTAATGTGCCAACTGTTTTCTACTGAGATGTTTACTAGTGTTAGCTTAGTAAGATGTAAAAGGACTAAAGGATCGATTCTATTCTGGTCTAAAAGTAAGTAAAGCTGGCGACCTTTGTCGAGGGTGACCCTAAGGCTCCTTTTTCAATAGCTACTACACCGAGGTGTAGGGGGAGGGAGCTACTCCTTTCCCTGGATTGCTCCACTTTACCCTTGATCCTTACCTTATAAAGCTTAGAGTTAAGCAAGGTGGCATCAAGTACCATTTTTTGACTCTTTGGTATGACTCGATTTAGGATTGAACTCAGGTCTCCCGGACCGATTGGTGAACACTCAGTTCATTAGACCAATTGGTCTAGTTTGGTGACATTTGATGGTATATCTACCTTTATGGATTATTTAATGACAAATCTTGTTTATACATACTTATATTATATGTATATGATTTGTAAACAATTAATTAAGAGGTAACTTTATTTTTAAATGCGTAAGAGCTCATCTGTTTTCATGCAGTTGAAATGATTTCAAGTATTGCTATATAACATTAGTAATTCTGTTTATCAATTATTCCTATCGGATACGAATAACTTGCTCACAAATTTCAAATAGCTAATAAAAACAATGATAATCCCCAGTAAAAGAGCAGTTCTATTTGGTCCATTGAAGGGACCCTAACAGGTACAACCACTCCGGGTCCGAGTGGGCAATCAAGGGGTACTGCGCATTCCACAAGTTCAAAGACTGGAGCCTCATCATCAAATGCAGTCTAACATCATATCCAGGACACTCGATTAAGAATGGGTCTTACCCTTCTGCAGAGGCGCAGTTGACATATTGCACAGTCTCAGACGACTGGGCAGGTTTTCTATAAAGTAAAACTAGTTTTCAAATAACTACTCTATGGTAGGAGCCCAAATATCTGTCGATCGTGATTTATTCTCAGGATTCGAATTATTTCTAAAAATGTTTTGAGCGATAAACCTTTTGGTAAAAAATGCTTGGTGTCCTGTAAAACAAATCACCCAGTAACAATAAAATCGGCTTAATTACCTTCTTTACTTTCTTGTTATTGCATTTTAGACGTATCTGGTCCATAGAATTGTACCGTAAACAAGAAAATAAGAAAACTAAACAACATCACAAGATTCTGGTGGTCGAGACAGTTGCAGATGTTCCTTCAAGCGTCAGTAATCAGCGTTCGAACTCAGATAAAATCCAAGATTCGAATACTGATTTTCAAGGAAGGTAGATCATCTTTCCTTGAAAAATTGGCGCAAAACAGTCTTCAAATTTTCTTTTCATTTGGCCTAGTGATTGGCGAAATTAAGCTATATAAAAATCTGCACTGACAGACTTGAGTGCTGTTGCCTGGTGTTTCTCGATATTGATTGGGTTTCAAGTCTAGGTAAAATCCAACATTCTAAATCATGATTTTCGAGGCTGCCAGACACTCCCCTTACATAACACAATTTTTTTTCCTTATTTTGCCTTGTTCGGGAGTAAGCTTTGTAAATAATTCTCTAGGATGCGAATACAGTTTGAGGCATAACAAATACAAACGTAATAAAATCAGAATTGATAAAACAATATAAACCATTATAAAACAATAGTACCTCCTCCATATATATATATATATATATATATATATATATATAGTCTACCGCTGGGCATCTCTTTTTCGCTCTCAACTCTGCGCACTTCTCGTAATTGTCATTCCTGACGCGTAATCGCAATTAAGATAAATGATACACCATTTTAGTAAATCGCATGGTACGAGCTTTGCATCTGTCTCATCAACGGTAAATATTTTTCTGCGGTGTTGAACATCCAATGTAAAGAGACCCAATCATGTTTGACTTTCAGAATAGTACATCCATCTGCCGTTGTTCCAGTTGACACTAATGCTGTGAACAATAAATAGCTTAAGAGAACGGGTAAATGTACTAATTCTCGCCTGATCATTGAAGTTAAGTAGTGTGGAGTCGGGTTTGTATTTACAGGGGTGACCACTTAGAAACAGTGAATATTGTGGGGCCTATATGATAGATTTAACAAAGCTTAGTGAGTTTTTTTTTTACTACTGAGTAGTGAGTTTTGTTCTCAGTTTGTACCATATACTTGCTATGATTAGTTTATATATATATCAGTAATTCCCAATGTGGAGTGCATGCCCCGTCGGTGGGACATACAAATATTTCGCTGGGGCTTGTTTAGATACTAAGTTAATGGCTTTTAAGCTTCCTTCACGAGAATTGCAGGCATCAGAATTTCAGAAATACCAAAGTTGGGAACCACTGATATATATATATATATATATATTTGAATCATTGCCTAATGAGTAGAGTGTTCACCAATGGTCCGGGAGACCGGAGTTCAGTCCTAACTCGAGTCATACCAAAGACTCAAAAAATGGTACTTGGTGCCGCCTTGCTTAACACTCAGCATTATAAGGTAAGGATCAAGGGTAAAGTGGAGAAATCCAGAGAATGGAGTAGCGTCCCCTACACTTCGGTGTAGTAGCTATTGAAAAAGGAGCCTTTGGGTCACCCTCGACTAAGGTCGCGAACTTTACTTATATATATATATATAGTTTTGAACCTCACAAAAATTTTCCCACGTTTCTCAAGTTTCACGGAGTTAGATCCGCGGGTTGGCAGTAAAATGAATGGAATTACTTCAGCGTGACTTGTAAAATACACACACTTATAGCGTAACAGTTATCGTCGTAGAAAATGGAATCGGCGACTGGATAATGCGGTTTGCTTTTCAATTTGTGTTAATGCCCCTGAGAAAAGTATGAATCCTTCTTTCCTTTCCCCAACTATAGATTAATAGTTGGTCAGACTGAGCTCTTTAGCCGTAGCAAGGCAATCAATCTAGAGGAAAGACTGAATTAAAACTAGCTGTACTACTCTTCGTAATTGAACTTGTATCGCATATTGCTCGTGGTGGAAGGGGTGAATAAACGGACAAATGCACACACACACACACACACACGCACACACATATATGTATGAAATATATCATATACATATATGTATAAAATACACTATATATACATATACGTACATACACGTGTGTGCGCGTGTGTGTGTGTGTCTGTGTGGGTGTTTATTCCCAAGCCATTTAAAAAAAATAAAACGGCAGTACTTACATCAGTAGATGATCAAGAAATTGTGAAATATAGTCTCGTGAGTTGCGTGATTTTATTCGCTTTTCTTTTTTAATGATATATATATACATACATATATATCCCTTATCTTTCTGTCTTCTAAAAATATTTTACTTGCCTATTTCATACTACTAGACCAGGATATAACGATTTCATTTCCTGATCTCGCCTTTATTCAAAGTGCTACTGAAAATTTCGAACGATGCCCTCGAACTGAATATACTTGTTAGTCTTTATCGTAAACTTTTAAAAGAAAAACCTTTGTGAACCAGCATGATAACTCCCAAGGAGACCACTTCGAAAGTGACGGGGAAATTAGTTGTGAGGATTAGGTTATTCTTTCACAGCCAGATTCCACGAACTTTCAAGAAGCTACACGTATCCCACTTAAGAAACCATACACCCGGCTGTAGTTTCAAAATTAAAGAGTTTGTCACGCCAAATCAATTAGAAGTGAGTTCGATCCTCACTCAATTGCGATCCTGGGTCAAATCAAAGCTCGAAAAACGTGGCCGCCGGGTCAACACAGTCAATACTCATTTTCAAAAAGAATAGTTCATTCTATACAGAGAGGTATCATCTCTTTTCTATAACACCGTTAAATGGTTTCAAGTATTGCTATATAACATTAGAATTTCTATTAATCAAGTATTTAAAAAAAATCTGATTATGAGCATAGGTAAAAAATCATACACAATTATAGTAATCCTTGTCAAGTAAGAACATTAGGTTTATAAGTCCCCAAAATTCTCTCTAAATTGTCCAGCGTAACGGTTATATGCGTCGGTTCCCTAAGCTTCTAAGGAGGCAATTTTTTAGTGGTTGCAGGTTCAATCCTGACTACAGGCGAGTAACAATACATGAATACTTATCACTTATACCCAGTTATGGCTAACAGAATCAGAACAGGCGACCTCCGAGGGTTACAATAAAGGACGAAGTTCCGTGTAGGTTCCCGAGTTCGACAAACACCTGAAGTAGTCCGGAGGACATATCGGCCGAAACGTTATGGAAAAAGCAATAAAGACAATAGTCAGAAAACCCTTAATGATAAAAATATTTCTATTTAATCTAATGTTAATCCTTTAGTTTCGGCACAAATGGTTTCAAGTATTTCTAACATTAATAATTCAATCTATCAACACGTACTTGCATATAGCTGTATGATTTCAAGTGTACTTGGATAGGTGACTAGTTAAAAACAGCAGGTGCTGTAAGCAATCTGGAACCTGTGCGTCGGACTATTTACAAAATTTAGTAAATTTCAAGAAATCATTATTAGTTTTTTTCAAAAGTAATATGATGTTTGAAATATACACATTTGGAATCCACTAACAACTGCAAAGTTAAAGTCAAACTGTTAAACAACAAAACCCAGATTTATCTTAACATATGTTCTGTCACGCTGTACATCATTTATAGTATATGGTAACGTTTAAAACTTTAATGGCTGTCATGTTTATCATTGCATGATGTATAGATTTCATGAAGGCACATATATAAGGCAGAATACACGTGTTGTGCAGTCAGATGCAGTGGCTATGTAGAAATGCCTGCAATGGTTTAGTAAATTTAAAGTCATTTGGTGAGCATTTTGATTTGCCTAATTCTGAAACACAAACCTTTATAAAGTCATGTTTTTCATTTACTGAAGTAGTTCCGCGTTAAATCAGGAAGGAAGAGTTCCTTGTGGCATTATGGTTAAAGTGTTTGAATGTGGCCTCAAAGTAAGCGAGTTCGAACTCCTCTCACGTTACTTACTATATTTACCACCCCCCGCTCGGGCAGGATATGACACAAGGTCAATTTTTAAGCGGAGTTTAACAGGTTTGAATTCAGAGTTTTCCTTCTCCTAGACTAGTTGCCTAACCAAGGCTGAAGAACCTCGTCTGTCCTACTATTTACTCATAGCTGGAGGGAGAATAATTGGATTAATACCTTTCTCCAGGGTATTAGTGCTATGTGAAATGCAATCAGTCTCAGCCAGGATTTGAACTCGTGTCGTCGTGTTCATTTCCTACGACGATAACCTTTACACCACGGGCATCTCCACTACGGGCACCTTCACGTTACTAACGCTCACTTTCTCACGAACACACTTGGGAAAGGTAGGAACCCTCTTATCTCCGCCAACGCTCGGTTAGATAATATCATTGCTGTTATTCTATAAGGATGGCTTTGGTCGTTTAATAACCCACAAAAGTTGCTATGCCATTAAACAAAAGATATTACCCTGGTCAAAACAGTACACAACGTATTATGTTCAACAATAGACAATCATCTCAAGCAAAATGGAAAGAAATCTCGGGATAGAATTTGGATTTTTTCTATAAATCATCACCAGAAAATTGAGCCTTGCATTTAACTTTTGTTTCTTTGTTTTTTTAATGCCATGTCAACCTTCTTGGGTTATCTCATGCCAAAGCTATCCTGGTAGAAGAACAGTAGTGGTACTATTCAACCCATGACCAGGGGACGGGTGGTATAAGGTAGTTCATATCTTTCCCCAGGATATTAGTCCTAAAATAAACGTAATAGCATGAAAGGAGTTCGAACTCGCTTACCACGAGGTCGGAGCATCACACGAACTCCCCATCCTAGAACATAAATGATTGGTTTTGTTTTGTTTGATTTCTTTGAGTAATGTCATATCAATCTATGTGAATTATTCAATGCCAACATTATCCTTATAGAAGGACAGTAGTGGTGATATTTAAACCATAGTTGGGCTAGGGGATAAGGAAGTTGATAACTTACCCCAGGATATTGGTCTGAGAGTGAGCGTAATAGCGCGACGGGAGTTCGAACTCTCTTACTATTATGTCGCAGTCCAGCATGATAGCCACAATGCCTCAACAATTTGTGATCGTCTTCTGACTAGCGTTAGAGAGAGAGAGAGAGAGAGAGAGAGAGAGAGAGAGAGAGAGAGAGAGAGTACCAATAATTGTTTAAGGGTGACCGTCTAATAGCCGAGATCCACAAACAAACAGTAGAAGGCGTCATGAATAGTTTAATGGTTAACAAGCTAGACTCGCAAACCTTCATAAGCGAGTTCAAGTCTCATGGGCTGGGGTGCTCTATTCATACGGCCTTGTACCACATCTAAGCAAGAAGCTTAGTAAATTACAAACAAACAGTAGGGTGATCGTATGGCGAGTAAAGTGAATTATCATCAACAACCATTTGTTAAGCACAGGACATTTGTTTTTGATTCTCTTAGACAGTCATAGAAAGATGAAATCTGAGTCACGAGTTACTTGTTATCTGTTATGGTATAAATTCTCTGTGTCTGTTTGTAACCGGATTTGAAGGAAAATGGAATATTTTAGCTGAAACTTTTCTACGATAAAGCACCGCAAGAATTGCCCGGTAATAGAAGTGAAATTAGTCTAGAATTTGTTGAACTACTGGGAGCTGAGCTATGGATACTTGGCAATCCCAGTTTGGAAAAAATTCAGATCTTACACAAACCATCACAATTGTCTGCTTTCTCTTTCAACCGAAACTGAAAACATTTCTCCATGGAAAAATATTTATTTTTTCAATGAACTTAAGTTCTCTGAGAATCTAAATCGTCGAAAACATTTTAAAAAGCGACACCTCCTTTTGCAGAAAATCTGTCCCCAGTTGTAAAATGAAAAATGCATAAGATTAAAACATTTCTTTTAAATTTGGAAAGCTGTGTTTATCATAGGGGGAAAAAATTTGTAGAAATATTTTTTTTATCGCCAGTTACCCTTGACTTCATTTGATTCTTTGAATTAAAAAAAAAGAAAAATTTACATGTGAAAATATTTATATTTCTGATTTACATTTTGTTCATTTGGCAGCGAAACGGAACTCTATTTCGGAGCTCAGTCGTCTGGTTGCTGTAAAATACATCGACTGCATCTCTGCTGAGGGGTAGGACCACCCACCAACGAGTGTCCTGATATGACACTAAACAATCTGATGCTGAGGCTCCAGTAATACTCCCAGGTCAACTCTAACCTGGAGTGGTAGCATGAGCAGGATGTTTTTATGCCAAAGCATTTCGACTTTAAAATTATGGATATAAATTTTAAATAAAAAGAATGATTCTTTTGAAGAACGAAATAATAATATAGAGCAGCACATTCGAAAATTGATTATGTAATGAAGTGGAATTTTCGAATGTGTTGCTTTGTATTATTTCGCTTTTTATAAGAAACATTCTTTTGCCCGGATGATGACTTCCAACTGATATGAAGATTTATCTATTGTGATTATCTTATGTTTCACACCTAAAATAATTCTAATAGAATGTTTTTGTATTCAAAATTTTGAAATCGAAACGCGTTGGCATAAAAACTAACAAAACAAACAATAAATAAATCATCAAAACTACACCAATATATATTTTGTGTTTGTTTCCTTTCTCTACATATATTAAGTCTAATCAATTCAATCCCCTCAAACACACACACACACGCGCGTGCGCACGTATATATCTATATATATTGTGATACAACGAAACTGTCTGTGGATGATAATATATACTCTCCACACGGCGGGTTTGAGCTCTCTGGTGAAGGGATTAACGGCTGCTACTCACGTAATGCAAAGTTCTTCTAATGAATTGAGCACTCTGGTATCCGATAAGGCAAAATGTAAACAAATGAAGCTACTACGTTATGCCTTATAATTTCCGAGCTGGTATATTTCGCCTGCAAGTTGAGTGGTATGATACTAAGGCTAACGTAAAGTTGGGCGGGTTTCGATCCCAGCTTGGACCGTATTACGTGTCTAGCCACACTGACGATTTGCGATACAACGAAACAGTCTATCTGTGGATGACACAATATATATATATATATATATACGGAGAAAATTGAAAACAAAAAAATACAAAAGGGATGAATTTATTACGAAGGAAACATTAAACATTCATCGTTGTTCTATCAACAGTTATTTCCCCGTTTTGAAGTCATGAGGAAGGTTCATTAAACCCGAAACGTTTTAACGTCGACTTTCCTTCGTAATAAATTCACCACTTCTTGATTACTTTGTTTTTCAATTTTCTCTATATTGTCGGATTACTTTCCGTGATTTATTCCAATATATATATATATATATATATATATATATATATAATAATTTCATATATATATATATATATATATATATATATATATAATAATTTCATATATATATATATATATATATATATATATATAATAGTTTCACACACACACACACATATATATATATATATGTGAAATTAAATGGAACTACCTTTTTCTGCTTTTTGGGTTGCGACAAAATGTTAGCTTTTAATAAAGATTGTCAATTGAAATTTAAAGCGTGTGTTTGTTGCTGTTGTAAATGAAAACCGGCAACCCAAATCCGAAGTGACGGAGGAAGCTCTTCATAAAAGGTCATCCTTTGTTACTTGACCCCACTCGGGGGAACTGCACTTGGACTGCCGGGCTTACCGGCAAATAGCGATGGCCACAGGAAACAAGAATTATTCCTAAAAGTCTAATAAGCCGAAAAATCACGACCGTCTCCTCAAACACCACCACCACACCAACCACCATCACAACGCTTAGAGTCCAAGAGCCATCACTTCCACCAACCATCACCGCCCCAAGTATGCACCCCCCCAAAACAATAATTTAAACTCCCACATTCTATGGGTTGACCCACAGGTCAAAACAGGTTCATAGATAAGTAGAATATTTCAGTGAGGGCTTAATAGGTGCCAAGAACAAAGATACATGTCAATCAAAAATGATCACTGCCGGTAAGAAATATATATTAGCATATACAGTATATGTGTCTGAAAGTACATGCGCGCATGCGCGAGCGCGCACGCACACACACACACACACACACACAGAGTGTGTGTATGTATCTATGTATGTATGTATCTATCTTTCTAGATAGATAGATAGATAGATTGTTTGTTTATTTGTTTGTTTGTTGGGTTTCATAGCATATCAACCTTTTTACGTTATTTAATGCCAAATCTATTTTTATACAAATAAACTGTTCTATTTCAAACAATTCAGTTTAGCATAAGTACGCAGTTTAATTGTCAAAAATATTTCTATTTTAAGTTATCCAGTTTTGTCAAACAGTTCTAATTCAAACAATCTAGTTTAGTATAAGTATAGATTTTGTTTACACACAGTTAGATGTCAAAACAGTTCTATTTCGAACAATTCAGTTTAGCATGAGTACACAGTTTACATGTTAAAATAGTTCTATTTCAAACAATTCAGTTTAGCATAAGTACGCAATTTAGTTCTATCTAACCCATAGATAGGGCCCTACTACTCCGGACCAGAGTGGACCTGGGAGAAATGGCAGTAAAGGGGTACTCCGCATCCCCTAAAGCTCCTGTCCTACTCGAACCTCACCATCAGATTGTTTAGTGTCATATCCAGGACACTCGTTGGGCGGGGGTTTACCCCTGAGTAGCAGTGCAGTCGGTGTATTCTACAGCCTCATCCGACTGAGCAAAGATAGATTGCGTGTGTGAGTATACATATATTACGTGTATATGTGTGTATGTATATGAACACATATATTGCATGTAAATAAGTGTATGTATGCATATATATATATTGAGTGTATATGAGTTTATGTGTTTATATATATATATATATATATAAACCCATGGGGGTTGAGCACTCTGGCGAAGGAATTGTCGGCCGCCCCTAGCGTAATGCAAAGCTCTTCGTAAGAATTGAGCACTCTGGTAGCCGATAAGGTATTAAAAAAAATGTAAAACAAAGGCTGCTGAGCTAGACTAGCAAACCTACACGAGTGAGTTCGAGTCTCATTGGGCGCCCCATTCATTCGGCCTTGTGCCACATCGAAGCAAAGAGCTTCGTAAATTACTAAAACAAAGGCTGCTGCTGCTGTTGCTAAAAATAAAATACCTTAAAATTCCCTTAGCCAACGTAGTCCGCATGTAGCCGTGTGGTCTGAAACCTTAATCTATCGTAAAGTTGGACGGGTTTCGATCCCGGCTTCGAGCGTCCTGCGGGTCCAGTTCTGATAGAACGAAACAGTCTGTCTGTGGATGACAATATATATATATATATTGCGTGTTGAACTCTGCCTAAAAAGATTGACCTTGTGTCACATCCTGCTCGAATGGAGGGGTAGATAAGTATATACATATATTACATTTATATGCGAGGGTACGTATACATGTATGTATGTATTTACGAACCTCTTCACACAGGCAGGATGTGACATGTTTTTATACGTATATTACGTTATTTGTGCGTGTGTGTTCACATATTTCATGTATATATGCTTATATGTGTATGTATGCATACATATATTGCGAGTATATATGTGTGTGTATTCATAAACTGTATGCACATGTGTGTGCATATATGTATACTTATATTGCATCTTTATATGTGTGTGTATGTATACTCATATTGCATCTATATACGTATGTCTGAATGTATGCTGATATTGCGTGTATATATGTATATATATATATTGTATATATATATATATATATATATGCTCATTATATAACACTGATGTTACTTTGTTAATAAGTTTATCAAAGCTGTCATCACAATATATATATATATATATATATGTATATATATATATATATATATAAAAGAACATAATAGACATTTTTGTCTACTTATCTTTTTATTAATCCTTTCGAATTGCCGTATTGGTATTATGATATTCGGTGGGAATTGGTTGATAAAACTTCCATAATTAGTTATTTCCCGAGTACTTTCTGCCCAACTTTGGGCCATCATCAGGGAAGGATGTATTACTAAAGTGATGTAACTTTTGTATGTACATTACTACTTTATAAGAATGAGCATTTGTGCAGTTGTATTGTGTAGCGTTTACTTTTCGAATTTGTTTCTATAAGTAGCGTCAGTAGCTAAAGACATTTAATTACATTAGCACTGGTTTGTTGGGCAGAAAGTACTAGGGAAATGATTAAGTATGGAAGGTTTATCAACTAATTCCCGCTGAATTTCATAAGATCAATACGGCAATTCGAAAAGGTTAACAAAAAATATGTAGACAAAAAATGTATATTATGTTTAATCAAATACGTATCAATGAAGAAATGTTGCATATATATATATATATATATATATATATATATATGTGTGTGTGTGTGTGTGTGTGTGTGTGTATATATACGTCGTGCATTCAATAAGATTGCAGACTTATTTTGTACAGACATTTAAAATTGTCGTAGACTCTTGAATAAATAACCAGTAAGAAGACATGTGTTGTTAAACCAGTGATAGGTCTTTACCATACACAGAGGAAAGATGGAGTAATTACTTCTCGCATATGGTCTCCTCAAAGAAACTGTTTCTGCTATAATGATACTCTTCAAAAACACAAAAAAATGGCTTGTTCACCCGATGGTCACTTTGATTTCTTCGACGTTGTCGTTAGAGGTTTTGCAAAGACATATATGAGCACTATATCTGTTTATAATCTGCTTAGATTACGTACAACTTAATAGATCTGATGAAAGAAAATGGTCTCACACTAAAAAAGAAAAAAGACAATATCCGATAGAAACTATCACGGATGCAGATTACGCATATGCTCTTGCGCTTCTCATAAGTCAAATCCCTGTTTTATAGCCTGGAGCAGGCATTAAGAAGCATTGATCTCTTCGTTAAATTAGATAAAACATTCATAAATTTCATGAATTCATGCCTTTTAAACAAGATGATGTCATCTCTGCAATAAATGACAAGCTTCAGAAACTGGTAGACCATTTCGCATACCTCGGTAGCAATATCTCTTCTACGTATAGAAAAGGCATGGGTACCTATCGACTGGTCATCGAATATATGGAAATCTAATCTCTTTGCTAAAATAAAACAAGAGCTATTCCAAGCTGTAACCATGTCAGTACTATTGTACGGCTGCACCACCTGGACTTTAACAAATCTCCTTGAGAAAAAGCTAGGGGGAATACAAAAGGATACTGCGAGCTATTTTGAACAAATCTTGGAAGTAATACCCCCCAAAACAATAGATGTATTGCCACCAACCTCCCATCTCATAAACCATCCAAATAAGACGAACAAGACATGTTGGCATTGCTGTAGGCTCCGATACATAGACATACCGGTGTTGGCCAACTAAAAAATGACCAATATTCATCAGCTGTTTGCAGACATCTGTTCTGTCAATGTAACTTGATGATGATAATGTGCATGTGTGTGTCAACACACACACACACACACATATATATATATACGCTCCCCCATGGGGGTTGAGCACTCTGGCGAAGGAATTGTCGGCCGCCCCTAGCGTAATGCAAAGCTCTTCGTAAGAATTGAGCACTCTGGTAGCCGATAGGGTATTAAAAATGTAAACAAAGGCTGCTGCTGCTGTTGCTAAAAATAAAATACCTTAAAATTCCCTTAGCCAACGTAGTCCGCTTGTAGCTGTGTGGTCTGAAACCTTAATCTATCGTAAAGTTAGACGGGTTTCGATCCCGGCTTCGAGCGTCCTGCGGGTCTAGCCACACTGAAGAGTTCTGATAGAACGAAACAGTCTGTCTGTGGATGACAATATATATATATATATATATATATATAATGTGTATATGTGTGTATATATAATGTTTGTGTATATAAATATATACTTGCTTGTGTACATGTATCTTTATGTACCGTGTCTATATATTTACGTATGGACATATGTATATATAGGATGTTTCAATATACATGGGACCCATGTGACTGCTGATAACCCTATTTGTAATAATGTCGTTTTCTTTTTTGTTTCAGATTTGAAAATAATATACTGTAACAATTATTAATCCTTGATCACAATGCTTTGGACAAGAGAAGAAAAATATTTTCCGTCACTTCTTATTTGGAGACAAAATCATTTGAAACTGTTTCAAAATAGATGTAACCCATTAATAGGATTATGATTTATTACAGAGACAAAAAACTCAAAAAAAGATTGCATGTCATGAAGGCTTATATAATAACAATTTAAAAAAAACATTGATTTGATGTCTCTAGCTCAAAGTATGCATCTTATACTGGACGTGTTCCAAATGACCGACATTGCACTTGTGTCAGTTATAAATCATTATTATATTTATGGGTTGTATCAATTTTGAGACACCCTGTATTTGCGGAGCTATGTACAATACTACAGTGTCAGACGAAAGAAAATTGAAATATTGTTGGCCCACTCAAGAAGAAAACGAACTCTGTTTTGAATTTTTTGGAAGGCTTAACGAAACTTTAAAAATAATGTGTCAAATGTGTTGAACATCAGGCTGAATATGTGTAATAGTATGTGCATTTAGCAAGTCTAGGTTATTCTTTTCTTGGTTTAGCCGAAAACTTTTCAGCAGCCCCTCATAAAGGTGTATAAAAATAGTGAGGTCCTTTACAGAAGCAGTTATTTAGCTTAGCTTAGTCTAGCATAAGGTTATAAATATGAGGCACCTAGTGAGGATCAAAATCACTACATAGTAATGACGATCTGCAAGACTATCTTCTTAAACGTTGAACCACAGCAAGACGCCCTGACTAATACAGACGTTTAATCAACATACTAAATGTCTCCAGGCGTTATATATAAAAGTGTAGGTTTACTTACTGCTCCAATTTGTCGGCATGAGGAAAGGCTCTTACCTTTTTGAAGCGTTCAAACTTGAAGTATCTTTGATGGTGACGTTTTGGAGTGGTTCGAGCGTCTCCTTGGGAAATGGAACTTTGTTTTATTTTTTTATGAAACGATAATTGTTATCATTTTGGTAACTGAATAATTAACTGAAAGTGTTGAACTTGTACTCTGAAATTTCTTTAGTTATTTTTAGAATTCTTCTTTTGTATATCAACTTTAATAACCAAAAGTGGAGAGACAATTTTACTTCCATTCTGATTGTATATAGTCTACTTAGAGAGGTATAAGTTCGTCTCACATGATGTAATGGTTGGCTGTCAAGGCTAGCAGACAATTATAAGAGAGTTCCATTCTAATAAGATGCCACACATTTTCGGCCCTGCGCCAAACTATGCTAAGCATAAGAAATAACTAAAAAAATTTAATTCTAATCTATATGCATAGGTATTTGCCCCCCAAACACCCACCCACATCCACACATACACATATATATGTACTCGAGGGTTATTCAATAAATAATGAGAATTTTGCAATGTAACATCACCTAGGAAAGAATCGTTTAAATTTTCAATACAATCAACATTCTTTAAAATACATTTTTCCCCTACGAAAAAGAAACTGTTTGTATTCCTTCAGTATTGAAATCTTTGGACTTTTAGCCATTTGCTCACGGTGCTCATTACTTTATTATCACCTGAAAACTTTGTTTCACATAGAAATTCTTTGAGGGAGCCAAACAGGTGAAAATCAGAGAGGGCCAAATCTGGACTGTAAGAAGGATGTGTCAGTTGTCCCAATATGCCCATATATATATATGTACACACACACGTGCACAGACACACACTATATATATATATATATATATATATATATATATGCACGAACACTCTCTCTCTCTATATATATATATATATACAAAATTAATCGGTAATAGGAGATGCAATAAATACATGCTATTCCGAAGTAAATTCATGCTAAGTGAAACGCAAGCAGTCTCGTCCAGAATTTAAATTTGACACGCCGACTTTCGTTCGACAATAACCATAATATACAATATTCAATAAATGTAAACTCTTCATGGTTTAGGATTGATTTTTAGCTAAAATTATTTTAATCTCACAAAACTATCTTTATTGTTTTGTGGAGGGCGCTTCAAAATGCTGGCAAATCAAAGAGCGTTCCAGACTTGAACAGAGGTCTATCATCAAATGTTTAATGGCTGTCAAGTGTAAACCATGCGAAATTTACTGAATAATGTGTGATATGTACAGAGAAGTCTATTTTAGTCAAAAAATTGTTTAAAGAACGTTAAAATAGTATTCTAGATGCAAACAGGCCCGACAGGTCCACAGTCGCAAACACACCAGAAATGGTGAATATATATATTGTGTCTGTGTGCGTGTGTGTATATATATATATATATATACATGGGCGGAGAAAAATATTGAAAAACAAAGTAATCCAAAGTGAAGAATTTAATATAAAAGAAATTCGACGTTATAACGTTTCGGTTTCAATAAACCATCATCAGGATTTAGAAAAGATGTTATGAAGTGTCGTTAGGTCACCGATGGATGCCTAACGAAATACAAACAAAACAGAGGAGGAGATTATTTATACAGAGAAAGGAAGGGGACGTTAATCGTCTGATCAGTTAGAGTTCATATTTCAAAAATATCATTTTACAATGTAAGGTAATGATGTTAAACAAATAGAACCATCAAGAGATACACCGGCTTAAAAAGAGAAAGAAAGAAAGAAAGAAAGAAAGAAAGAAGAGGAAGCAAAGGGAGGAAAAGAAATATCGGATTATTTTCCATTATTTACTTCTATATATATGGGTACATATATATGTGCATGTGTGTATATATATATATATATATATATGTTTGTGTGTGTGCGTAAATACATATGTTTATTTGGTTTGGTTTTATGACATATCAACCATTGCAGGTTGTTTAATGACAAATCCGGTTTATACATATATATAAAATCTATGACTTGAAACCATAACTTAACAAAGTTAAATGGTTCTAAGTATTGCTCTGTATTCCAAACAACTCAATAAAACATCAGTCATTTGTTAACACAGAGTTAAATGTAAAAACAGTTCTATTTCTTACAATTCAATTTAGCATAAGTCATTTGTTTGCACTCAGATTAACTATCAAAGTTCTATTTGACCCATAGCTAGGACCCTCTCAGGTGCTACCACTCCAGGCAAGAGTGGATCTGGGGGTGATGGCATTCCCCAAAGCTCCTGGAGCTTCACCATCAGATTGTTTAGTATCATATCTGGGACACTCAGAGATGCAGTGTATTCTATATGCATATATATATGTGTACATATATGTACATGTGTGTGTGCTTGCATATAGATAAGTATGTGAATATATGTGTATTGATAATGTCTGTTTGTGGTTGTTAGGTTATTTTGTCTAATGGCATATCATCCCTTGATGGTTATTCAATACCGAATCCTCTTTATATATATATATATATATATATATATATATATATATATATATATATATATATATTGAATGTTTTCAAGTAGTGTTAGTTATTATTTGCACACAGTTAAATGGTTTCTAGTAAGTAAAATATTGATCAGTTCTGTTTGACTTCAAGATGGTACTGCCACTACGGGTCAGAGTTGTCATAAGAATAGTGATACTCCATATTCCTCAAAATCCAAAACCATCGGATGCAGTTTAATGTCATTCCGAGGACATGTATATTCAGGTGTGTGTGTGTGTGTGTGTGTGTGTATTGGTATATGTGTGTATATATGTGTATATATATATATTTGCGTGCCTATGTGCGAGCGTGTATTTGTGTGCGTATGTATATAAGTGCGCATATGTGTATGTATGTATGGGTATGTATATATGGGCATATGTACGTGTGCATGAATGTGCCTGCATCTATATATATGTATGCGCGTGAAAAAAAATATATATGCATGTATATGTGCAATGCACACACACACATATATATATATGCATATGTGTTTATGTGGATTTGTGTACATATATATGTATGTACACATGTATATGTATATAAGTATATCAGTGAATATACATGTGTGTGTAAGTATGTCTCTGTTCACATACATATATGTGGTTATGTCTGTGTGTAAGTTTGTGTGTTTATAAATATGTATGTGTTTGTCGATGTATATATATGTGTGTATGTCTTTGCGTACATATATGTGTGCATAAGTATATATATATATGCATATGAGTGTATATCCATGCGCATGTCTGTGTTTATATATGTACGTATATGTATATGTGCGCGTGTGAATATATATGTTCATTATATATATATATATATATAGTCATGTGTGTATATGCGTGTATATATATATGTTCATGTGTGTGTGTGTGTGTGTGTGTGTGTGTGTGTGTATGCTTGTGCATGTGTGTGTATATATGATGCATAAGTGTATATGGATAGATGTATGCACATGTGTGTACGTATATATATATATGTGCATAGGTATTTATATATATATTTATGTGTGTTGTTTGCATTGTTGTAGAAGGCTCATTAAATGTTTCCAGACTTTTTCCGTATGGGCACTTTTATTGATAGTACACACATGAAACACTAGTCCCCTTCCAAGTAATCTCCTCCGGCTGCAATGCACTTGTTCTACCGTTCCAACAACTTCCGGAAGGCCCCATGGAAGTCCTCTTGTGTGAACGCGTCAATGAGCTTCGTCACAACCTCTTTCATCTCCTTAATTGTCTCATAACGACAGCCTCTGAGCTTAGGGAGCAAGGTCTGGATTATAGGGAGGCTGAGGAACAGTCTTAATGCCCATCTTGGTCAAATAGTCAGTGACAAGGATGGAATTGTGGACTGGTGCATTGGGACAAACTTCGTGCAAATCTTCCGTATCTTCAGTTTCTCGCGAATAATTGTGTGTACAGTTCCCACACTGACATCAAACTGTGCACTTATTGTCTCTATAGACACAAGACGGTCCTTATCCATGAAATTCTTTATTTACTCCTCCCACACCTCTCATCATCCCTCACAGACTCCCTGCCTTCCTTGAATCTCTTATGCTACTCAAAAACTGATGCTCGATTCATGCAAGATGCTTCAAAAGCAGTCTGAAGCATTCCATACGTTTCTGTGGTATTTTTTTCAAGCTTAAAACACAATTTCATTGCATATCGTTCTTTCTAAAGTGTCCTCACGTCCAGATTACATTTTTGAAATTCACCAGCTGTGACAATCAGGCTTTAGTAGGGTGTATTCCAATTGCTGCTGTAGCTGTTCATTTGAAGCTGAAATCATAAAAATTGGTCAGTCATCTCATAATGTGTATAGCAATAACATACTGGATTTTCAAGAGTCTACGACAATTTTAAATGCCTGTACAAAATAAGTCTGGAAACTTATTGAAGGAACGTCGTATGTGTATATGCGTGTGTATATATATGTGCATGTATGTTTATATATATTATATATATAATCATGCGTTTTTTCATATATATATATATATATATATATATATATATATATATATATATATATAGGGTGTGTGAAAAGACACTTGATTTTTAAATGAAAAATAATTATTTTAACAATTTATAAATTGGATTTATTAAAATTGTATTGAATGCACTTTCTTCTCTACAACTGACTACAACGAAATTCTGAGATGCCACATGAAGTTTATCTTCTTTAATGGCTTCCATTTCTTCTATTATCGTTTGTTTTAGGTCATCCAAAACTACATGAAGGGAGGATTCGGTACGCACTACACTTTGGAATTTTACAAATTTTACAAACAGAACTTGGACTCGTGTCGTCCTGAACATTTACAGATTGCAATACTTTTCTTTTACTCTTTTTTTTTTTTTTTTAAATATCGTTCCACTTTATTACTTGGTGTTTTTCATCAAAGACCGGCCCTTATGGCGAAGCTTCCAACCGATATTAGGAAATGAAGAAAGGTTCTCGAGACATCTTTAGTATGGTAGCCCAAAGAGGCTAGCAAAGAACTAAAACCTTAAGCCTCTCAAATACACCTCTCTATTTCTCGCTTTCGACTCCAACTATCAAATTTAACAGAAGAAAAAAATCCAGTCATCTGCTTTTACTCCAGTTTTCCTATTAAACAAACAACATCCATATTTTTCTTAAAGTTTCGTTTCAGTTTTGGTTCTCATATCTTTCCTAAGAAAAGACATTCCAAAATCATCAAAACAGGTTAGTTATTAAGCAGGTGTTGAAATGGGTCGACCGCACAGTGTCATCACTCGCTGTAACCTACTGAAATATAAGGAAAACTGTAAACTCTTTTATATATGCAATAGATGACAACGTTTTTCATCATCTCTTTTGTAATTGGTTCATATTTTAATTCATTTAAATATCAAGTGACTTTTAGCAGACACTATTCGTCTCTGCCAACGAAAAATCCACAATCTCATCCTACGGAGAGACAAACTCACCAATGTCGACGTTCTGGGGCAAGCTGCGCCTCTGAGTATTCATCTCCTCCTCTTTCAGTGTCTACTGTGAGGGCTTGGACATATATATATATATGAAGAATGGTCGCATACCAAAGGATGTCATGTAAAGCGAGCTAGCCACAGGATACCGCCTAGTAGGCCGCCTAGCGCTGCGTCTCAAGGACGTTTGCAAACTCGACCTGAAACTCACAAGCACTGGCCCGGACAGCTGGGAACGGATTGCAGATGACTGCAGCGGCTGGCAAAATGCAGTTTGAGAAAGAATCAAGGGTTTGGGTACAGAAAAAGTGAAATCAACAGATGCCGGAAAAGAAGACAACGCCGGAAGAAGAGAAGGCCAACTCAGGCCTTTTATCCACACTTCATCTTTGTCAAAAATACCTGTGGAAAGGAGTGTCATTCATATGCTACTCTCAGCAGTACCGTCCAGAGTGTCAGCATTGTTTTACGAGATAGACAGATGCCAAAATTTAGTAAAAATTAAAACGAAAATAAGATAAAAATAAACGTTGATATCTAAGGTAGACTAAATCTTGCTACTGGAAAGTTAACAATTCCTTTTGATATATAAATGTATATATATATTGTAATCATCCACTTAAAAAAAGGGTACAGAATCGCCTCTTTGTGATGTTCTTGGGGTCCTTACCAGTTTCGGGTCTTCCAACATCATACTTACTCTCCCAAGTGACCCTATCGAAACTGTTGTTCCAGCCGGCGATCCTGCAGTAAAAAATACACCTAGTACGCAAAATTACACGGTTTACACCTAAAAAAATTTTTTTTTAAAATGCTACTGCTAATGAGTTTTTAAAATGGTATTGGCCAATGAAAAACGACTTACGTCACTTCCCTCCCAGTCGCGATGAATTATAAAGGTAAACAAACCACAATCTCGTCTTTATTCTATATCTTGTATGAGTACACTCACACGCATTGAGCCAGGTTTGGATCAAGGTAACAGGTAAAATCCTACAGACAAATAAGTCTTAACCAAAAAAAAAAAAACCAAAAAAAAAAACAACTTTTTTCCTCCCTACCTTCTTTATGACCATAAATTTAAAAAAAAATGAAAATGAAAAAAGAAAAAAAAAAAAAAAAATATATATATATATATATAAAATTGAGGAATTACTCTGCCAGACATTTATAGTGAGACTCTGACAGTCATAATACGAGGAGATAAATCTTCGAGGGAACCTATTCTTGATACTGTACGCAATGAAATTTGTCTTTTTTTTTATTTTTCCCTTTTTTTATATGAGTCTTTGTACAAATGTCTACATTCGATTATATACAAATATATACAATGGGGAAACCCTTCTATTTACTATCAAATACCTCCACACTCGTTAGTCTGTTGTATTCCATGGTTCTGATCTTTTAATCTATAACCATCTCGACGCTTTTTCTGCAGATTCTGAAATCACTGATGGCCTTTCTCTTTTTTCTAATCGATTTAGAATTCTGTATACTGATCTTCCTGCAAAACCGCGGCAGCGAACTTCTATTGGATAACACACACACACACACACACACACACACACACACACACACATATATATATATATATATATATATATATATACCAACCCCTCCGTACGGGCAGGATATGACACAAGGTAAATTTTTAAGTGGAGTTTAACAAGTTTCAATTCAGAGTTTTCCCTCTCCTAGACTGGTTGCCTCACCAAGGCCGAAGAACCCAATTTGTCATACTATTTACCTATAGCCGGAGAGAGAATAATTGGATTCATTACTTTCATAAGAGTATTAGTGCTATGTGAAATGCAATCAGTCTCTTCCAGGATTTGAACTCGTGTTGTCGAGTCCATTTCTTACGACGATTATCTTTACAGCATAGGTACCTCCATATATATATATATATATATATATAATTTTAAGGAACAACGTTACGTTTTAAAAATAAACTTCGCATACTAATTATATTATTCAGCTTTGAAACAACGCAACTAGCGGAAATAGAATGTTAAAAACATTCTTATGTTTTCGTTTCATTATAAAAAAAAAGTGAAATGAAATCAAATATAATTCAGAAGATACAACATCACACACACACACACACACACACACACACACACACACACATCTATCTATCTATCTATATATATTCAAGTAAGTTTTGTTAAAGACAATGGAACACTGTTTATTATTTTTAATTTCATTTTTTCAAGACTCCTTGTTATTTTTCTAGCGTCGGGATCTAGATGGTAAAGGAATTGTCCCATATCTTCTGTCCAAGTGCTTTAGACCATACTTTTGGTCGTCATCAGGGGTAGTGTAGTTTTAAGTTGACAGTTGAATTTTTACTGCTTTGATAATTTGTTGCGCTTTGTTTTGAAGTTGTCGGTTGGAATGTTTTCAACGTTTTGTTTTAAAACGTTCGGTTGGAAAAAGGTTTACTAATAGAGTTAGTGATTTTTAGTTATCAAAAATATTCAATATGTTGGTGACTGTGTTAAATGCTATTTATTTTTTTATATTTTATTTATTTATCAAAACTACTGAAGATATGCTTGAATAATAACTTGCTGCCTAAGTATACACTCTTCAATATGTAATATAATGGCCGAGGGATTTCGTTTTATGCCTTTGGGTTTAGTTAGGCTGAGAACCTTTCGGCTCAGTGCATGGGTTACTTAGGTGCAACATTAACACAGGTGTTCATGCGCGTGCACGCGGAGCGGACGTGTCACTCAGAGATGTCACAATAGCCCAGATGGGAAACGGGGCTAGCAAGTGCGAATGACCTCACACACCGGAAGCGCGCGGAGGATTTTGGGATTTTGAAAAAGTCAGTTAGTTGAGTTGAGACCTACCTCGGGAGAAGACGGTTGACTTTCGCTTGCTTGCGGAGGCCTTGGGCAGGTGTCGCACGAGATTCAGATGAAAAAGCTAGAATAGAAAGAATGTGTATCTCTCTCCTTATGTCGAAGAACCTTTAAACTCAAAGGTAATAAAAAGTTTCGTACCTGAACTAAGAAGTCGTAAGTGTTTTTCGTGTTTCGAGATTCCTATGTTCTATGTATATATATATATATATATATGAACATTATATATTCATTTCACACTTAGCCGTATCTGGCTATGGTACAAATATATATATATATATATATATATATATATATATATATATATATATATATATATATATATGTATCTCTGGCTGACAGTATATATATATATACTGAACGAAATTTCTTCCCACAATCGCAATAAACAAAGCTTAGGAAAATACTGATGTCTGATCTGACTTAAAAAGGAATTTGAACGTAAAGACAGAGAAAGAATAATAGAATTGGAATACACCGATTGTATGGAGTTTGGGTACTGTTGAGCATACACTGATCTGATTATTTACTGTAATGAAGAGGCGTTGCTTATATGTTTAATCATGAGTAAATTGAAATGCACGCTATAATCGTCGGAACATTGAGTTGGGGTTATAATTTTGTGGGGAATTTATCAAAGTTATGTTTCTTGTAACCCTAACAAATCAAAATTTCATGTTGCATTTATGAAGAAATCCAAGGAAAGGTACGAATGTAAAATGCTCTCTCTCTCATTTGTATATGTGTGTGTGTGTATATATATATATATATATATACCCACACATGAATGAAATTATATATATAATTATATATGAAATTTTATATACATATATATATACAAAATTATATTTGTTATATATATATATATATATATATGTATGTTTTTCATCCACAGACAGACTATTTCGTGGCTAGATACGTGAGATGCTTCAAGCTGGGATCGAAATCCGGCAAACTTCACGTCAGCCTTATAGCATAACCTTACAGCCATCAACAGTCTCAATGAAAGTATGGGAATTTAACGTATATGTATTAATTTTCCTTTTGTTTACATTTACTCTAACGGAGACCGGAGTGCTTTATTTGTTAGAAGAGATTTGCCTTACGCGAATCGTTAATTCCTTCGCGAGAGTGCTCAAACCCCTCCTGGTAGGGAGCATATATATTGTTCCCTTCTGTGATATATATATATATATATATATATATCACAGAAGGAAACACGAATACCGTTGGTATATTTGTTACTTTTTTGCCTTTTGAGTAAATTGAAACATATTCAACGCGTTCAATATAACTATATGCGATGTATACATTTTCAGCTATCAATTTTTTGAAAACCTCTCAAAGCTTTGGAGATAGCGGCCACGCTGCTCCGTACAATGTCCAGTGACAGTCGCTGATATAGAAATGCCGCGAGAAAAATTATGTTTGTAATAGAAATACATATATGACAAAGTTCTTCTGGTCATTTTTGTTCGCGTTATATTATCATTGATGTGTATGTAATTTCTAAAAGCTTTTGGTATTGTGTTGTGTGTAACTAGCTCATAGAGCAAGACTCCTTGGTATGGGTTTCCTTGCAGACGGATAAAGTTCACGTCTTATCCGTGCAACATGCCGAACGAAAAAGTAACCGGATGTGTCATTATGGTAGCTATATCGTCCTCTAGCGGTCATTAGAAAAGTCATTCGGTTAGCAAAATCAAATAATACCCATACATATATTAAAGGAGTTGCGATTTTATCTTATCTTATTTGCTGCCAGTATATTTGAACCGTCTTTTGTTTCAGTGTAAAAGATATAATAATTGATATTCGGATAACACTAGGAAATACTAGTGACAGCTGGGAAAGACCATGCAATTGCTACCACGTCACAAAGAAATGGGATACGCACCGACGATATGGATGGGGATAGAATAACATCACGCCAGAAAAAAAATCCAGAGCCATCTCAATAAAATTGGTCGCTTGTACAGCCTAAATCTCACGCCGAGATGGTAAATCGATTGAAAGGATTCTCTGTGTTGTACAGGATTTAATCGGTACGGGTTACCAGCTTAAATATTAGCCGTTTAAACTTTTAACTACGCAATCTTGACTTTTCAATGACATTATTATCTTGTCATATAATTCAGATTAACATCATTGAATCAAAGATTCATTATTGTGATCTTGTACATTAATATTGCATGTGAATTTCGCCGAAATTTGTTTCTCGTTCATATTCAGAGTCATATTGTCAGTTAATACAGATTCTACATCATTGTATTAACGCTTAGTTCGTAGAAAAGATGAAGTGTTAACAAAAGCATAAAAATTTAATGATTGCAGAAAGCTGATATTACGGTAATATACTTCCCAGGTATCATGTTAGATGATAACACAATCCGCTTATCCTTCTTTCGCCCATAGCTCACACAGCATCCGTTACTCTTATGTATGTGTGTACATTTTCTCTCTCTTTCTCTCTCTCTCTCTCTCTCTCTCTCTCTCTCTTTCTCCCCTTCTCTCTCTCTTGTGGAGTGTCATCGGGGTGAAATGGTTAAAGCGATGGACTGCGGGATCGTAGTAAGCGAGTTCGAACTCCAGTCGCGCTATTACATTCACTTTCGGACAAATATCCTTGGGAAAGGTATGAACCACCTTATCCTCCCAGCTATGGGTTAAATAGTATCATTACTGTTCAACCGCGGCATTGGTCTAGAGGGTAGAGCGTTCTCTAATGGTCCGGGAGGCTGGGGTTAAATCCCAGATCGAGTCATACCAAAGACTCAAAAAATGGTCCTTGATGTCCTCTTGCTTAACACTCAGCATTATTAGGTTCAGATCAAGGGTAAAGTGGTGCAATCCAGAGAAAGGAGTAGCGCCATCCCTACACCTCGATGTAGAAGCTACTGAAAAGGGAGCCTTCGGATCCCCCTCAACTACGGTCAGATACTTTACTCACTGTACTTCTAGAAAGACGGCTTTGGCATTAAATAACATACAAAGTTTGATATGCCATTAAACCAAAGAAACCTAACCAATGTACCTTCTATCTCCCTTTCTATATATATATATATATATATATACATTCAATCTCTCTGTACAATATCTATATGTGTGTGTCTGTATGTGTACCCTCCACACACACTTATATAAGACGTTTAATTGTCACGGAAGAAACATAAGAGGAAGAACAATAAATCACAGTTGACGACTAATTTTTTTTAACAAGCTCGAAATTGTCGGCCATTGATACGGACGGTCCTCATTTTTCCGGTAAGCACGCTATTAACCTTATTTATTCCAGAGACACAAACGAGTAAAAAGTCCTTCCTTTAGGGATGACCTTCTGGCTTGTCCAATTGCAATCAACTTTTGTGTTTGCATCGGAAGGTGGAACACAATTTCGCTTGCAAGTGTACAGATGGCTTTACTTAGCGGTAAAATTTGAACTTGAAAACACGAACTTCCTCTTTTGTTTCTCTCTATTATAATTGAATATCTTATATACAAAAGATTCCGGTTAACTGGGCCACAAGAGGAAGAGAGCAATTCGACTCAATTAAATCGCTGTTCCGGTTATTCAAAGCGACATATCAACATTTTAAATACGTGCATTTTCAATTTTGCTATAAATATATATCAAGTTTAAACTTGAATT
The DNA here is from genome assembly GCA_963585895.1 of Sepioteuthis lessoniana. NCBI lineage: Eukaryota > Metazoa > Mollusca > Cephalopoda > Myopsida > Loliginidae > Sepioteuthis > Sepioteuthis lessoniana. The sequence goes on along the minus strand of OY757909.1, from coordinate 78,894,323 downwards.
ATGCAAAACGTTATCAGGACTTTTCATTGAACATGTATTGTACTTTAAGTTTTTGTTTAACCTCGTTAAATTATATAGATAATATAATGCAAAGATGTCACAAATTATGGGAATAATATAATACTAATACTACAATGCGTACATTTCATATTTTTAGTTGAGTTGATTCCTTCAATTATATAATTGATATATGTAATAGAGTTGACTTTATAGACTATATAACTAATGTATATAATGGAGTTGATTCACTAGATCATATAATTGATATATGTAATAGAGTTGATTTAATGGCTGTATCCAGTTGATCAAAAGATAGGATTTTACAAACATCAATACAGAAATATTTATCTTCTTTCTATTTCTTCACACAAATGAGTTGGTATGGTACTACTCGTTAAAAATCTGACGTTATCTTATATTTTTTTGCAGCATGTGTACATATTATTTTTCTCTTTTGAGAGTTTTTAACACCAGCACTAACTGATGGTTTCTCACTGGTATTTGTGTGACAGCATGTTCCCTGAACATTTTTTAGTATTCTGGCCGATCTTAATAATGCTGTAGTTTGGATGGTCTCCATTCGTTCTCTTATTTTGTACCAATCCTTTGGCAGCTGTACCGTGTTCACCAATTACAATTGGTGTCAACGTTCCTATCATATTCCACATTTTTTTTAGTTCTCTAGCAAGGTTTAGGTACTTACCTCTTTTTTCGCTTTCTTTCAGTTTTACCCTTTGGTCAACCCTAACGGAAAGGTTCACTATTTGGCAAGTTCTCTTATTTCACGCTTTGCAATTTTTTTTCGCAGCGTCAGCTAGTGGCTTTTTTTTATAGGAGTTTGAGTGACAGCAAGTCTTCTTAAATCTCCAGGACTCTTCTGGGTATTTTAACCGATCTCAATGATGATGTGGTTTTTATGGTTTTGATTCTTCCCCTGATTTTCAATTACTTCAGTCTTTTTTCGAAGTCTTTGAGACAGTTCTAAGCATACCAATTACAACTAATATCACCATCACCTTTATATTCCACAGTTTTATTAGCTCTCTGGCAAGATCTAAGTATTTGTCTATCTTCTCACTTTTTTTTCATTTTTACTCGGCGGTCAACTGGAGAAACAAAATCCACTAAATGGCGAGTTCTTTTTTTCTTGTTAAGTAACACAAGCTCTGGTCTTCTGGTTGAAATTCGATTTTCTGCTTCTATCTCAAAGTCTAAGGGAATTTCATACGTTTCATTTTTTTAGTATAGATTCTGGTTTGGTTTCTTTGTTTAATGGCATATCAACTCTTGGTAGGTTATTTAATGCCAAAGCCATTCTCCTTGTAGAAGAACAGTAGTGGTACTATTTAACCCATAGTTGGATGGAGAATAATTGGATTCATACCTTTCCCAAGGGTATTTGTCCGAAAGTGAACGTAATAGCGCGACTTGAGTTCGAACTCGCTTACTACGATTCCGCCGTCCATCATTTTAACCCTGACACCACGAGGACACCCCCATTCTGGTTTGTGTATATACAATTTGCTGGTATGGTCAAATTTTAGTCCCTTGCACAATTCCCAGTGGATCACCTTTCCCACCCAGTCGTGCTTTGTCTTATATTCTTTTTGTGCCAGTTTCCTGCGTTCGCTTATTATGTGATTAACCATAACATCTGTATCTACGCATAACCTACACTTACAATTATCAATTATATTATCAATTTTTGCGTTGATATAATTGGTCCTTATGGCATTATTTAGCACTGCTATTAAAATAGATTCATTTTCTCTCTTTTTCATTCTTAGCCATATCCAGGTCATCTCGTATACAATATCACCAGTTTGTCGCTGTCAGTATCCATGCAGTTATTTTCTTCCCATCTTAGTTTTCTAGTTTTTGTTATTCTGTTCCTTCTTATATTGACTTACCCAGTCGGCTGGGGCTGTAGAATACACCGACTGCACCTCTGCACAGGGTCAAGACTCCTCCAGTGAGTGTCCTGGATATGACATTAAACAATATGATGGTGAGGCGTCAGTAATGTTGGAGCTTTGAGGAATGCAGAGTATCCCTTCGTTGCCATCGCTCCCAAGACCACTCTGGCTCGGAGTGGTAGCACCTGATAGGGTCGTATATATGGGTGAAATAGGACTAAACTATGTACTTATGCTAAACTGAATTGTTTGAAAAAGAACTATTTTTGACATTGAAACTGTACTTATTCTAAACTGAACTGTTTCAAATTGAACTATTTTGACATTTAACCGTTTGTAAACAAAAACTATGCTTATACTAAACTGAATTGTTTGAAATTTTATTCGGCGTTAAATGACTCAAAAAAGGTTGATACACCGTAAAACAAAATAACCAACCAACCAACCAACTTATATTGACATTGCAATTATTGACTACAGTAATTAATCTTTCTTTTCTATCTTTAGTGTATTTCTCGAGTTCTTGAATAGTTGCAGCTATGCAATCTTCAATACTGGTGAGTCCACGCGTTCCTTCTCTTCTTGACACAAAGAATCTGTCTATGTTGTTTATTAGGTGTAAAGCCTTGTTCTTTGGTTCATTTGTCTGATGGCCCAGTTTGCTAGGGCTATAGAATACACCGACTGCATCTCTGCAGTGAGGTAAGACTCCCCCATCGAGTTTCCTGGATATGAAATTAAACAATCTGATGGTGAGGCTCATTGCCATCGCTCCTAAATCCACTCTGGTCCGGAGTGGTAGCACCTGATAAGGCCCGATTCATGAGTTAAATCAAACTAAACAGTATTCTTATGCTAAACTGATTTGTTTGAAATAGAATTGTTTTTGACTTTTACACAGTGTATTTATGCTAAACTGAATTGTTTGAAATAGAATTGTTTTTATATTAATAAATAACTGATGGGCTAGTCGGTTGGGGCTGTGAATACACCGACTGCATCTCTACCGAGGAGTAAGACTCCATCAACGAGTGTCCTGGATATGACACTTAACAATCTGAGGGTGAGGCGTTAGTAATGCTGGAGCTTTGGAGAATGTGGAGTACCCCTTTATTGCCATTGCTCTCCGGTACACTCTGGCCTGGAGGGGTAGCACATGATAGTTTCCTATCTATGGGTTAAATAGAACTAAACTGTGTACTTATGTTAAACTGAATAGTTTGAAATAGAACCGTTTTTCCATTAACTGTGAGTCAACAAAAACTGAATTGTTTGAAATAGAACTATTTATTTGTATAAAAATGAATTTGGCATTAAATAGCCTACAATAGTTGGTATGCCATAAAACCAAACCAAACCAATTGTCTGAGTTCCTCCCTTGTCCGTTCTAAGAATTATCTAGAATATATAACAAGGCGGACTGCCCAAGTGTTTATTCCTTTGATGAAATTACTGTAGTAGAGCTTGGTTTCGAGAAGTTTTCTTTTCTTTTCTAAGTTTCTCTTTTCCTTTCATTTCTGTTTGTTTGATAGTGTCCAATTCCAATATTCCAATATTTCTCTTTTTTTGGGTCGAGTGTTTCAGATTTCGTTATTCTATTTCTTCCATTGTTTATCTTTTCCCCTTTTACATTATCCACATGGCACATTTTTTAATCTCAAGTTCCATTCCATTCATATATCCTGGCTGTATATTCTTATAGTTTGTCTAAGTGTTTCTAATTCTTTTTCATTTCGAGCAAATAACTTAATATCATCCATATAGATGAGGAGATTTATCTCTTCATTTCACTTTGTAAATTTATACATATTTACCAACCCCTCCGCTCGGGCAGGATATGACACAAGGTCAATTTTTTAAGCAGAGTTTAACAGGTTTGAATTCAGAGTTTTCCTTCTCCTAGACTAGTTGCCTCACCAAGGCTGAAGAACCTAGTCTGCCCTACTATTTTACCCATAATCCAATAATTGGATTCATACCTTTCCCAAGGTTCTGTGAAATGCAATCAGTCTCGTCCAGGATTTGAACTCGTGTCACCGTCTCCATTTCCTACGACGATAACCATTACACCACGGGCACCTCCACATTTGTAAATTTATAAACCTACAGTATATTTCTTAACTGTATAACTGAGTGGAACCATTGCACTAACAAACAATTGTGACGAAAATCAATTTCTCTGATGTCTCTTTGGATTTTCACTTCTGTTAGGCTAATTCGACTTTCCAGTTTTCAATGGCTTTCGAAATAGAGTTTATGACTTTGTCGGATATTTTGAACATTTTAAGACCTTCTAATATCCACGTTTGCACGAGCATATCATCAACCTTTTTAGAATCTATCCATAACGTGGCTACACTTTTCTACCTAGTTTTGACCTCCTAGAAGATATGCTGATCTATATAGAGTCGGTAATCTGTTTCTTTTGTCATCTTGTGGTATCCTTTAATGGCTGTTCCTTACAATCTACTACTGGGACTTTAGCCAAGATTAAGATGGGGAAAACTAATGATTATATGTTAGTGTTTGCCAATGGCCCAAGAGACCGGGGTTCAATCCCAGGTCGAGTCAAACCAAAGACTCAAAAATGGTACTTGATACCTCCTTGCTTAACACTCAGCTTTATAAGGTACGTGTTAAGTGGAGCAATCCAGGGTAGGAATAGCGCCTTCCCTTACACCTCGATGTAGGAGAGGGTGCTATTCCTTTCTGTTGAAAAAGGTGCCTTCGGGTCGCACTACGGTCACCAACTTTTATAATTATTATTACTATTGTTGTTTTTGAACAACAGAAGTTGTATTGATAATGTTGGAGAAAACCATTAGCAGCATAAAAAAACAACCCCCCCCAAAAAAAACAAGCAAAATTCGTGTACTTGTAACACGGATATGGCAAAAAGCCAGAGAAAATTTCACCATTATAAATACGTTGAAGAGCAAAACGTCTAATTCAATAAAGATGAAATAATTTTAAAAATTGAAATCGCTGAGTATAGCATAGTTCTTTTGAATGAAAAGAAAGAAAAATTTGCTCACAAACCTCACTAACTTGGTACTCACGTTGGAGATAGTTATTTACTCAGCTTAGTCTAAGAAAAGACTACAATTGTGCAGCTCCCTGAGAGGATCAGAATCACTATAAAAGTGGATTTATCTTATTTACTGACGATAGTCCTGACGTAGGCTCCATGGCTCCTTTTAACTCCTTTGTTTTTAACTCGGCTCTTACAAAAATAAAATGAAACCAATAAAGAAAAGAAAAAAGGATTAGGCCACCCACTTACAGTTGTTTACTCATCCACCGATTATAAGAATATATTTGATATCGGATCATATAGCAAGTATAAAAATCGAAAAGGGAGATAATCGAAGAAGTAGGTGGCTTAACTTCATTGAATCTCTTAGATAATACTTAAAAAAAAGAACAACGTTTTTTTTTATACAAGATGAGAGAGTAATCTGACGGGTTGCTGAGATTCGGTGTAAGCAAGAGAAAAAGAAAAGAAAATACTTTTATTATATATATATATATATATATATATATATATATATATATATATATATATATATATAACGCGTTGATGAAAAACGTGAGTTTTAGCTTTTTTAAAACTTCATGATTTTCTCTGTTTTTTTCCTCTCCTTTTTCTTTCCGAGATTTATATCAATTAACTTTAACTCTGAAAGATGTCAGCATCAACATAAAAGATATATTGCTGTCAACATACAGCTATCGTTTATATTATGCATATACCAATATACGGCTTTCAACCGAAAAGATCACTGGGATAAAATGACCACCCACTTTGATTTTGTCTTTTCTTTTTTATGTATTTACAAAATTTAGAATACTACAGTAAAATGATCAAATATTAGAAAAGGGGACAACAAAATAAAAGATATACCTTTCTTTGCTGCCCAGAAAATCTGCATTCAAAATCCTGATTTGTTTGCTAGGCTCGAACACCGACATCTGACACTATGTAATATTTCAGCCGTAATGCAAACTTGCAAACCCTAAAATGTTTACAACGCTTAGTTTAGTATGACACAAGGCTACAAATTTGGAGCGCGTAAACTTCGATGTTTTTTAAGCTTAAGTAAGTACGATGTAAGGCAAAATCAGGTGGGTAGATTGAAAGGCTGTGCTACATTAATCTTCCTTAGGGTAGCGGTTATCAGTGTGAAAAAAACACCGGTGAATCGAGTTCAAATCTTAGACGAGACTGTTAGCGTTTTATTTCGCGCCAATACTTTTTGGAAAAGCACGAATACATCTGTGCTTCCTCCTGCAATGAGTAAATAGTTGGGCAGACTATTGGTAGCCTTCGTTAGGCAACCGGTCTAAGAGCAGGAAAACTCTGAATTCAAACCAGCTGTACTCCGCTTAAAATTGATCTTTTGTCACATGCTTGTGGAAGAGGGGTTGGGTAAATACATACATTAAGCATCCAAATGTGTAGGCCTTGTTTTTGAATTTGTCAGGATTACCAATGTCGTCATTTAATAAATTTAGCTTAGCTTGACCCAAGGTTAGAAAAATGCAACACCCAGAGAGAATTGAATTTCTTAACCATAGACTGCTAGCCGAGGTCGCTAACTATTATATTACACAAGTGTAATAAATATATATGTATTTACCAAACTTCTCCGCCTCAAGCAGGACGTGACCTAAGGTCAATTAGTAATTGGAGTTGAGCTGGTTTGAATTCAGAGCTTTTGTTCTGAAAGACTGGTGGTTTCTTCCCCTTAACTTGTTTCTTCTCCTAGACTGGTTGTTCCTTCTCCTAGACTGGTTGTTCCTTCTCCTAGACAGGTTGTTCCTTCTACTCGAATGCTTGTTCCTTCTCCTTGACTCTTTTTTTCTCCTAGACTGGTTGTTCCTTCTCCTTGACTGGTTACTCCTTCTCCTAGACTGGTTGTTCCTACTCCATGGCTTTTTCCTTCTCTTTGACAAATAGTTCATTCTCCTAGACTGATTGTTCCTACTCCTAGATTGGTTATTTCTTCTCCTAGACTGGTTGTTCTTTCTCCTACTCTGGTTGTTTTTTCTCTTGAACTGTTTTTTTATTTCTCCTAGACTGGTTGTTTCTTCTCCTAGACTGGTTGTTCTTTCTCCAACTCTGGTTGTTTTTTCTCTTGAATTGTTTTTTCTTTCTCATAGACTGGTTGTTTCTTCTCCTAGACTGGTTGTTTCTTCTCCTAGATTGGTTGTTTCTACTCCTAGAATGATTCTTCATTCGCCTTGACTGATTATTCCCCCTCCTCAATTGTTTGTTCCTTCTCTTGCCTTGATCCTTTCCCTAGATTGATTGTTAATTCTCCTAGACAGATTGTTCCTACTTCAAGACTGTTTTTTTTTCTTCTTCTAGACTGGATGCTTTTACTTCTAGACTGTTTTTTTTTGTTGCTTAGACTGTTTTTTATATTCTCCTAGAGAAGTTGTCCATTCACCTAGACTGGTTGTTCCTATTCCTTGGCTAGCTCCTTTTCCTAGACTGAGTGTTCTTACTACTAGACTGTTTTTACCCCTAGACTGGTTGTTTCTATTCATAGACTGGTTGTTCCTTCTCCTAGGCTGGCTGTTTCTTCTCCTTGACAGATTGTTCCTTTTCCTAGATTGGTAGTTTTTATTCTTGACGTGTCCCTTCTCCTAGACTTGTTGTTCCTTCTCCTTGGCTTACACCTTCTTCTAGATTGATTTTTCTTACTCTTATGCTAGCTATTTCTTCTCCTAGACTGGTTGTTTCTTCTCTTGTACTGTTTGTTCATACTTATAGACTGGTTGTTTATTCTCCTAGACTGGTTGTTCTTTTTCCTAGACTGGTTGTTTTTTTTTCACTTAGATTGGTTATTCCTTCTCCAAACTGGTTGTTTCTTCTCTAGGACTATTCGTTCCTACTTATAGACTGGTTGTTTCTTCTCCTACACTGGTTGTTTCTTCTCCTAGACCAGTTACTTCTCCTAAACTGGTTCTTCTTTCTCCTTACCTTGCTTTTTCTCCTAGACTGATTGTTTCTTCTTCTAGACTAGTTGTTTCTTCTCCTAGACCTTTTGTTCCAAATCGTAGATTGATTGTTGCTTCTTTTTGACATGTTTTTCTTTCTCCTAGACTGGTTGTTTCTTCTTCTTGAGTGTGTATGATTTTAATTTTGGTTACGGAGGTGATGGATTTTATTTTTCCTTACAAGCTTTTATATCAAATTAGTATGGGTTTGTAGTTTTTTTTATGACGTATCAAACCTTGTGGGTTATTTAATACCAAATCATATTTATATATAAACAAATTTGCACTTATTTATTGGTGATACTGTACTTGTGTCTTTGGACTTGAAAGCTTAGGTCTTATATTGGGATTGGGTTGCTTTGTAAAAACCGCCTTAATCGCCGTGAAATATAAGATAACAAAATGATGATGAATGTAATAATTTTAATACTCTAGTCCTTTGAAATATGTCATATCGTCTTTGCAATCTTTCACAGAATAAACGCGAAGATAAAATTTGTCATGAAAATTTTGGAAAATTCGAGTAGCGTTTACGCCCATTTTAAGTAGAACATTTGAAACAAGTTCAATTACTCAACACATTTTTCCGAGTATTGTTTCGTACTTGTTGTTTTTAACATTTCGGTCGTTATATTCTTCGGCCTGATTGTATTTCCCGCCACTTTGAGATGAAGCATTTTAACTCTATAAAAAACTCCAAACTAAACAGCCATCCCAAAACCACCCCACACCCAAAAGGTGTCCGATAAAGACCCCGAAAGTAAGGAAAGAAACCCAGACCACCCGCCTAAAGAATTCATTGACTAGTGCTTTAAAAGAGAAGGACGACTCGGGTAAGTTGATACTTAGTCTTTAAATTAAACTGTTTTTAGATGCATGTTAGATTTTATTTTGTCCTTTAATGTAAAATCTTTGTTGAACATTATATGCAATTTAAATGAAAAGTCGAATCTGTTAATTTGAAGTCTATTTTTCTCTGTGAATAATTTGAAAAGCAAGTTTAATACCTTTTTTTAAAAATTCTGTCACAAATTCTGTCCAGTGTGTCTTTGGATATATAAGTTAGTGTAAAATTCCAATATCTTCTAGATTGCCAGAATCCGCAAATAAGGATAGATTACATACCCGATATAAAAATATAAAATCCTTCCTAGGGGATTAATCTCAGCAATAAGCAGTTCCGCTGGCTCTTTGCCTTAATTAGCACTAGTCCATACCACGGCCCTGAAATGCCAGCCAACAGGCCGGGACTTACAGTAATCTGGTGTAGTTTCAAAATAGATTAACCATAGATTTATTCTAAGTTAAAACTTATTCAATGTGAGGGTGAGATTTTTTAAAACCCACAAACCAAACTTCAGTAGCCATGGGAAACAGCATGGTGGATGTGAAGCAAGTCGGATGAATCCAGAGACGGGTCAACGGCACACTTCACCTGATGCCGGGCGGACGAACAACTCAGTTCAACGGCCAGGTTCATTTAGTTCAGTTAGGAAACTATTGCTACTTATTTTTAAGGGTGGCGACTATTGATGAGGTAAAAAATGCAACCATCGAAAGATTACCACGACTATCTCTCAAACCATATGTCCAGACTACTTCTCCCTTCGCGCGGGTAAAAAAGGGGTGCGTTCTGCTGAGGTTGAAGCTCTGGCCTTAGAGTTCGAAAAATCAGGTACAGAACTCAAACACAAATAAAAATTTCTTAAATGTAAAAACACAATGTATATAGCGACATTTAACGTTAGAAGCTTAAATAGGATATATCAATTATCGGAGTGAAAGCGTCTGCGCTTGAGCATAACATAGACATAGTCTGCGTACCGTCATGGTGAACGAGAAATAAAATACCATGATAATGGAAAAGGATGGACGTTTATTTCGACATCTGCATGAAAAAACTCTGTCAACGTAACTGTAGGGCGTGTAGGAATGCTTCTCAGTCCACACGCCCTAAAATTACTTGATAGCATTGATAAAATACCACTGAGAATCATGGTAGGTACATTTAATGGTAACCCCAGCACAACGATTATCTACCGCTACAGTCCTACCAATGTTAGGGATGAAAAAGACCACGGCAATTATAACGAGCTATGATCCCTTGTTCGTAGTATCCCTAAACACAACGTTCTCTTCATCGAAGGAGACATGAATGATCAAATAGGTAAAAGCGAAAACAACAAATTCAGTTCCCACAGCACATCAAACAGAAATGAAGAATTCCAAAATGATTTTTCACTAGAAAAGGGACTAACATGCCTTAATACTAGATTTTAGAAAAGGAAAGGAAAGCTATGGACGTACACTTACGCAAATAATGCTATAGTAGAAATACACTACATCCTCATAAATAAGAAATGGATTAATATCGCTTTGGATTGTGAGGCATACTCCTCTTTTTAGGATGTGTCTTCCGATTATCGCATTCTCACGACAAAGATACGATTAAGCCGGCGCAGGAATGTTTCGAGAACAACCAAAACCAACCACTATGAATGATCTCTTCTTAACAATAGAGATATTAATATTTGCGATATATACACGATAACACTAAGAAACAAATTTGATACTCTTCAGTAGATATCAGAAACACCTACTCCGAATGACGAATATGAAAACTTTGACAATACCCATATGGAAGCAGTTAATGAGTGCATACCAACCAAACTAAGAGCAAAACACAGAGTTCCTTGGGGGATTATAATACCAAAGAAGAAAACGTTTACAGCGTGAAAACGGCACCCATATGTAATAAAAGGAACCCTATTAATACCAACGCCCAGAAACTTTAGAAGGTACAAAGGCAAGAAGCAGACGATATCCCACTCAAGCAATTACTGACGCAGACTATGCTGATGACATTGCGCTTCTGGCAAATACACCCGCCCAAGCTGAATCCCTGCTGCATAGCCTGGAACGGGTAGCAGGTGCCATAAGCCTCCATATCAATGCAGACAAAACGGAATACATGTGCTTTAATCAAAATAAAAAAAAACCCCAGGCATCTCCACACAAAAAGGTAGGTCTCTGAAACTTGTGGACAAGTTCACAATAATCGGAAGCAGCGTTTCATTAACCGAAAACGGCAACAATACGCAACTAGCGAAAGTATGGACACCTATCGATAGGCTATCGGTCATATAGAGGTCAAACCTGTCTGATAAAATAAAACACAATTTTTTCTTGGCTGCAGTCGTGCCTATACTACAATATGGATGCACCACATGGACGCTGACAAAGCGTATGGGCAAAAAGTTTGACGGCAATTGTACAAGAACGCAGCGAGTTGTAATGAACAAATCCTGGAAGCCACATCCCACAAAACAATAATTGTACGGCCACCTCCCTTCCATCTCAATGACCATCCAAATAAGACGAACAAGACATGCTGGACACTGCTGGGAAAGTGAGGACGACGCGCCTCACTGGACCTCTTCACACGGACGAGCAAGTGTTGGAGGAGCAGCTAGAATTTATCTACTGCAGCTCTGTGCGGACTTAGGATGTAGCCTAGAAGACCTGCCAAAAGCGATGGACGGGAGCGACGAGTAGCAAGGGAGAGCCAGAGAAATCCGTGCTAGAGGCACGACATAATGATGATGATGATTTTCCATATTCTATCCTTTGCTCTTCTTTGTAACACAGTGTACATTTAGCATAATTTTCTACTCCTCGTACATAAAACCGACATCCTTGACAGAGCTTGTGTTTGACTAATTAGCAAAGCTGGAGAAAAACCTTTATATTCTCTTTTTTGTGACTCGTTATTTACTAAGGTATTCTTAATCTATTTCATCCGCCTTTGGCTGTTTACAGTATCTATTGCTATTAAGTGGTTGCCCACCAGAGTACTGAACAGGGTCATTACTGCTTAACTTTAGTGATCTGATGATAGTGACATTATACCTGTAATTCTTTGAGACGGTTTCCTGTTATTTTCTCAAAGGACAAATAAGAACAAATGGATTCATGACTTTCTTAAGGACGTCTTTGCAAAGTGAAACGCAAATATCTTTGTCCAGGATTTGAACTTTGCTCGCCGGGTCCATTTCCTTTGGCAGTAACTGTTACACCACTCACATTAACGAGAATAGCCAGAAAAATATAAGCAATAATGAAATTAATGAATTAATGGGATATAACTGAGATAAAAATTGAAGATCAGATCACCTCATTTTAAGATTTAGCTGAAAGAATAAGAAAAATACAGGCGTGGAGAGTGAGAGAGAGATAGAGAAGTGTGTGTGTGTGTGGGGGGGTCGACAAAAGAAAGAAGAAAATATTGAGAATGAAAAACAATGAAGGAAAGATTGAAAAAGAAAGAAAAAAGTAGGAAGGAAGGAAGGAAGGAAAGAAGAAGAAAATATCGAGATAGAAAAAAAGATGGAAAGATCACGAAAGAAAAAGAAAAGGAAAGAGAAAAGGAAAGAGAAAAAACAAGGAGAAACAAAGAAGGAAAAATCAAAAAAGAAAGAAAAAAGGTCGAAAAAGAAAGAAAGAAAGAAAGAAAGAAGAAAATATCGAGAAAGATAAAAAAGAAGGAAAGATCAAGAAAAAAAGAAAAAAAAAGAGATATCAAATAAGAAAGAAAAACAAAGAAGGAATGATCGAAAAAGAATGAAAAAAAGCAAAGAAGAAAGGAATAAAATATCGAGATAGAAAAACAAAGAAGGAAAGATCCCGAAAGAAAGAGAAAAGTAAAGATAAAAAAGAAAAACAAAAAAAACAAAGAATCAAAAAAGAAAGAGAAATAAAAAAAAGGAAAAATCAAAAAAGAAAGAAAAAGATCGAAAACGAAAGAAAGAAAGAAAGAAATAAAGAAAAGAAGAAAAGCAAAGAAGCAAAGAACAAGAAAAATATAAGAGGAAAGGAAAGATAAAAAGAAAGAAAAACAAAGAAAGAAAGATTGAGAAAGAAAGAAAAGAAAAAAAAAAGAAAGAAAGAAAGAAAGAAAGGAATAAAGGAAGAAGGAAAGATTGAGAAACAAAGAGTGAAATTGAATAAACTCCAATGATGCTGGCTACTGTTGTTAGCGTAAATTGACATCCCGAAATCTCTTATGTTAAAAAGGAGAAAGTCTCAGTCAAAAAATCTGAAGGATTTTTTTTATCCATTTAATGAATTTTACATTTAAGAATACTACAGACAGTTCCGCATCAAGAATTTAAAAAAAGAACGAAAAACCCTGTTTAATCTATTAAAAGTAAGAAAAAAATCGTTTCATGACTCTCATTACAATTGTTATTGTTCAGATACTCGCTGAAAAAAAAAATCAACTTTGTTTATAAGAAACACGGTCTGATTTATCACGGGTTTCAATTCAACTAAATAAATAAACTAAAAAAAAAAAGTCTTAAAATGAATAAATAAAATAACGAAGCATTTGTGCTGAGAGGTGGTCTTGTCGTTTACATAACCAGCAGACCAAAGAAAAAAATTGCATATAAGTTTTGCGAAAGAAAGAAAGAAAGCAAAAAACTCTACCAAATAATCAAAGAACAACAAAGTGTTTTTTAATAAATTGATGCTAGACGATCCGTGAACCTGTTTGGTTCCCTCTGTATCTGCTGTCTATAATAATATTGATGGGTTTAATTAGTGAAAGATTCTGATAAGCATTTCATTGTTATCTCCATTATATCGAGAAACGGTATGAATAAGAATTACATCGAGAGCAAACGAGATCCTACAAAATTACCATTAGAATTGCTTTATTCTGTAAACTAAAGGATTTTTAGTAAATATCTTTAATAAAGCAAATCTTACAATGATATTCCGATTTGTAAGGGAATTTTATTAATATATAAGTTAAGTTGGCGACCGTAGTCGAGGGCGACCCGAAGGCTCCTTTTTCAATATATATATATATATATATATATGTGTGTGTGTGTGTGTGTGTGTGATTGTGTGTGTGTGTATTCTCCATACTGTCAGATTCTTTTCCATTTTTTACTTTCACACACACACACACACACACACACACATAATATTAATAATGAATAAATATATATTAGATATATATATTTAATTCTTGGAATTTAGACTCCCGGGTTTCATGGAGTTTTTTTATATAACAACAATCATCAGGCAGTTAACAAAATGAAATGAATCGAAAATCGAAAAAATACAGTCAAAAACCGTTGAGATTTTGTAGGAATCTTTACGTGTCATTGTAAGTGTTTGAGTGTGTGTGGGTGCGTGCGTGAGTTTGTGTGGGTTATAGTTGCGTATTATTGTGTGTATATGTGGGGGTGGTATATAGTGTATGCGAAGGTACAAACGCAGCGCATTGTTTTAACTGGATATAAATTCGTCGGTGTATCTCATTTTTGCAACATTCTTTTATTTCTGTATATGTAGGAACAAAATATCATCATTGCATGTCAAGGGGAATGAATAAAGATTTGATTTGTAAGCGTTTTCAAACGGATATAGTATGGTAGACCAGAATCACAATGGGTGTAAGTGGGGATATATTATTACAATATGATATTGTGCAATGTTGGTATTATATTTCAGGAAGAGAATTGGGCTAGGATGTAATAATAAATTGATGAAATGTTGCGTAAATATTATATATACTATAGTTATCTTTGATAGTACGTGTGTAATGAAAATAATGAAGGGGTTACAATAATAGTATTTTTATGTACGATGATGATTATAACTGAAGAGCAAAGTGTTGTCATTATAAATTTAAGGAAATTAATTAAGGAAATAGATGGCGGGTTTGGGAGTTATGGGTAATAGTTGGGCGGTTGGGATGGTTATTTTTAATAGTTATATGTTTTGTGTTAATGTTGTATGATTTATACTCTATTGTAGAAAAGGGTAGAGTGTACGTGGTAGATAAAATGAATGTAGTGTTGAGGCCTATTCTTAATGCTCATAAAAATGTAAATTTAACAGATAGTGGAGGGGTGTGGAGAAGAGTATGGGGGTTAATGGAGAAAGATGGTACATATATTGTGGCGGGTGTGATGGTTGGTGGAAGAAAATGGTACTTACGGTGCTTCATGTGGGATTTGGTGTCTTTTTTTTATATTTGAGGTCTTAGATGGATTATGTGCATGGGTCAAAGTGTGAGAGAAGGTATTTGATCTCGTGCCTACATTTTGAAAGGATTTCTGATTTTTTACTTTGTAGGGTGTTTTGTGATGGGTAGGTTATGAGGGCTAATTTATCGTGGAGGCAAAGAAGGCATTTTTTGATGTTTTGTTGTAGGCAGGTGCTTGTTTTAGTATCTTCCAGGTGATTGTAGGAGAGATGTTTGTGTCTTTTAGGTGCCATATGTATGAGGATAAGGAGGTATTGGATGAGTAGTTTCTGTTTGTGAAAAAAAAGTTTATGGTTGTAAATTCTGTTTTATGGTGCCCTCCTTTGCACCGATGTAATGTTTGACGGAGTTGTTTGTTTTTACCGTGGCTTTGTATATGATGTTTTTATACAGGCATTTTCCTAGTAGGGGGCATGTGCTTTTGACCCTACAATTGCATTGGTTGTTGGGGTGTGTTATACTGTTGGTTGATGCGATTTTTTGTTGTGCTTTTTTATTATTTGGGATATGCTGCTTGTGCAAATGTACCTAACCTTAATGTTGTTTTTGTTAAAGATTTTGGCTAGGGGGCTATTATTGGGGAAGTGCTTGCAGATTAAGTTTAGAAAGGGATCGCAGTCTAAATTCCATGAATCAAATATATATATCTAATATATATTTATTAATTATTATTATTATATTATAGCTCTATCCTAGATATTGAGCACTCTCCATATTATATCGCACTTGGTTCGACACAAACCCACAAAGTGATTTAGTGACAACCAACACAATTATAATATATATATATATATATATATATATATATATATATAACCCTGGACAAAAATATAAGATCACCCACCAAAACGAATAAAAAGATATTGTTTACAATTTTTAAATTATGAAAATCATATATATGAAAGATAAGGTTAAAAGACATTTGAATTTAAAATAAGAAATTTCAATTCATTTTTAATATGTATATTATCATTTATGCTAAATTTTAAAATTTATTTTTGACATAGATATAAGACCACTAATAAAAACTAAAGAAAAAAATGACTTAATTTAATTGAAAAATTTATAATATATAGTCTATGTAATATAATAGCTATTAAACTGTAATACTTAAAATACTAAAAGCATAAATGGCTAAAGGAACTAAATTATCTGAATTTAAGAAAGACGAGATAACAGCAATGAAAAGAGTCGGAAAATCTCAGAGAGAAATTTCGAAGGCCTTTGTATGCAGTAAAATCGTTATCTGCAATTACTCGAAAAGTCCAAATAAGTATGTAACAAGAAAACCGACTGGCAGGCCAGAAAAATTATCACTACTATTCAAGAGAAGAATTGTTCACGAAGTAAAAAAGAAAACTTCGTCAATAGCAAAAATATTGAAATCTCTTGTGGATGCTCTTTGCAGTACCAAAACAATTAGCAGAGAAAAAATTATGCATAAGAAAAGAATTCATCGTCCAAGGTTAACTATGAAGCACAAAGAGAAACGACTGGAATACGCTCGTCAATATCAAACCATAAATGCTAAAGAATGGCGAACAATTGTTTTCTCGGACAAAAATAAATTCAGTTTAGACGGTCCAGATGGCTTTCAGAAGTATGGGCTCGCAAAAAATTTTCCAGAAGAGAATAACTCAACAAGGCAGAGTGGAGAAGGATCTCTTATGATCTATGGGATGGGTGCTTCGCATCTTCAGGAAAACTTAAACTACCATTTGTCAGTGGTCGACAAAAAGCAGCAGATTATGTGAAGATGCTAAATGATTTATCTCTCGCACAAAAAGGGCATCGTCTATATGGAGAAGAATGGATTTTCAGCAAAATAATGCTGCGATCTATAATGCATCAATAATAAAGAAGTACTTGCTTTAACAAAAAAAAAAAAAAAAGAAAAAAGAAAAAAGAGATTTCTTTACCACCCAGCGTGTTCTCCAGACGTCAGTCCTATAGAAAATTTGTGGGGATTGATTGTTGCAAAAGTTTATGAAGGAGGTCGACATTACTCAGCAATTTCTGAACTCAAAAATGCAATCTTAGACGCATGGGAAAAAATACCTTCGGTTCACCTTCAGGAACTAGTTGATAGTATGCCTAACCGAATTTTTAAGGTTATCAAAGTTAACGGCGGATATCCAAAATATTAAATAAAAAATTTGCCTTTATATTCTATTGTTCTGCTCTTTGGTCTTATATTTATGTCAAAATAAAATTTTAAAATTAAGCATAAATGCTAATATACATATAAAAAATAAACTGAAATTTCTTCATATTCTAAATTTAAATGTCTCTTAATCTTATCTTTGATAAATCTGATTTTCATAATCAAAAAATTGTAAACAATATCTTTTTCTTCCTTTTTGAGGGTGGTCTTATATTTTTGTCCAGGGGTATATATATATATATATATGAAAGTAAAAAATGGAAAAGAATCCGACAGTATGGAGAAAAATTGAAAACGAAGTAATCCAAAGTGATGAATTTATTGTGAAAGAAAGTTGACGTCATCACGTTTTGGTTTTAACAAACCATCATCAGGACTTTAGAAATGTGTTTATCTATCAACCATTGATATCATCATTTCTAAAGTCCTGATGATGATTTATTAAAAGCGAAACGTTATAGCGTCGACTTTCTCTCACAATAAATTCATCACTTTGGATTACTTTGTTTTTCAATTTTTCTCCAAATATATATATGTATATATATTCAACGAGAGAGAGAGAGAGAGAGAGAGAGAGAGAGAGAGATTTTGAACATATTTCTTACAATGCATCAAAATTTGAACTATTAAACCATTTGATACCTAGATATTTTGTGACGTCATTTGATTTCTTTTTTTTGTATTATGGCATATCAACCTTCCTGGGTTATTGAATGCATAGAGCTATCCTCAGAGAACAGCTGTTATACTATTTAACCATTGCTGAGGAGAGATAAGGTTGTTTTATACTTTTCCAACTCTCTTCGATGTCGCAGTTCATCACTTTAGGCATTACGTCACGGAGACTTTATTTCCATTTACTTAAAATAAATATAATAAATTGAGAGCATAAAGCTCTATAGTTTTGTGAGGTGGGGGAAGGGAGCGGTCATGCTTTTTCTATAGATTCTAAGGGAACCTAATCAGCCACATTCACCGACCCATTCAACAGTACAATATATAACCAGTCATCCATCACCACTCACACTACATTCACCAAAATACCACATTTGCTCTGTGAAAAGACCTACTTAAAAACCCCGAGTGGAATGTATGATTTTATTTACAATTTGTGATTTATTTACAAAGAATGTTATATGATGATGGGGATGGGAGAAAAAAACCGAAATACAAAAACCGAAAACCAAGGAAAAAATCGCCCGTTTGGTTACCCTTCCACCCCCCTGTCTACGAAACGGAGGTCGATTGTTTTCCGGTGTCTGAAAACAAGCCGGACCTACCTTAAGTGGGAGAGGGTTCCTAATCTAATAGGGCAAAAGAAGGATAGGGTTGGGTGCGGTATGAGCAGTTAATAACAGATAATATGATTTTTATACTCACGAAATTCCAAGATCTTTAACAAAAACGGGCTGGAGTAAGGGCTGAGGTATAAAAACAATAGGGATGGGGAAGATCTTGGAGACTAACAACTAGATGACGGGGACAATGACTCACAACATACTGCTAACTAGGTTTCAAGGGGGGAAAACTTTGCCTACTTACCTGGGATGGGGTTCCAAAGGACCCGTACCATGGGCAGGAAGAGGAGGGAAGAATGACTCCAACGTTGCCCTCTTTCTTACGACCAGGTTCGCTACATTCACCTACCTTTTGTCGAATGTTATGCAATCCAAGCGTTTTCTATCGCATCTGATTTTGACCCTAAGCTGATGCCTAAAATACAAAACCAGATCACGATGAGAAAAGTTAGCCTTGTCATACAATCCCTTCTTTCGCGTCGTCCAAATCACCATTCTGGCTACAGCTAGGATCGCAAGAAACACCACACGCTTTTCACCCTGAAACGGAGGTAAAACATTGTGCACGACGTAACCAACGTCGAGCAGCACGAGCTGCTTGGGTTCGATGCGAGCCGTCCACTCCCCGACGTGATCCCAGAACGGGAGAACTCGCTTGCAGTAGTGGCGTGCTCAGCCGTTACTTCTAAACAACTGCCACAGCGAGCACAATCGGGCATGTCTGCCATGCACGCTCTAAAGTCCAAGGCGAGAAGGGGCAATGCGTTCCGTGCAAGTCGCCAGGTGAGTGAGAACTCGGAGTGGTTCAAGAAGCTCGATCCTGGCGCCCAATTCCAGTAGGAGCGGATCTCCTCCGCCGTCCAGCCGTGCCGCTCGCTAAGAGGGTCCAAAGCGGAACCAACCACTAGCTCCCGATATAGTTCTTTCCGAGGCCATGAAAGGTCACTGGATCCAGGAAGGTTACGAAGGGCCGTTCGGCACTCACGAACAAACGGTGTTTCGCCCATCGGCCAACGTCTACCTTCAGCCTTTAGGTCTGACTTGAGGCGAGGAAAACTCCGTATCGCCTTTCATCTCCGCACCGCGTCCCTCGTCAAGGATCGGTCCAAGTATGAGAGTCTTTTAGCAAGCCAGTGGCTCTCCAGATCAGGCATACCCAGACCCCCATTGCGCGTACGTTGGATGCAGACCTGTCTACGGACCATCGGCCTCCCCTGAGCAATCTGGAGAGGTATCGTTGAAGCGCCAGCCGAGGAAGTACAGCCAATCGGTAAAGGATCAAGGGGAAGACTTACCCAGCGCACGCCTCCGCCCTGCCTTTTAAGGACAACCTCCTTGAAAGCCAGATTCCCACCTGAGCATTCACCTTAGCTTTTACTTCCAACCAATTTCGCTCCAGTTGGAGGTCGGGCCCGGACTACACCCCGAGGATGCGGACGGGGCCTTCACTCCATCGGAAGGGCCTTGGAAGTGTGTCGCTACCCCTCCAAGCACCGAACCGCAAACCTTCTCTTTTGTAACTTTGACAAAAGAGAAGGTTTGCGGTTCGGTGTTTGGCTCCTGCAATCCGCTCGTACACGCCAACCGTCTTCTTCACAGCCTCTATATCCACAGGCGGCGGGATACAAAGACTGTGATATCATTAGCGAACGGAGACGCCTCCTTATGACGTCAGATTGGTTGAAATTTTTAATCATCATAAATATTTGTTGTATTCATCTTTTCTTTTTCTTTTGAGTTTCTATATATAAAAAAAAAAAACTTCCGCAATGGAGGTGACACAGTTTTTCACTGAAACGATGATAGCTTTGTCGGGAAAAAACTTCTAAATCCTCATTTTCCACACTTGTCCTTATTTCTAAAAAAAGTTTAGTAAATATCAAACGCTTCCTAGTTGGACGATTGATGGAACAGTTACTTTTTTTTAACCTGCTTTGGACATTGTATCTGGCTAACTTAAAATGCATACATATTGATGAACAATTGGTTTCTTCTACCTATCTTTGCCCGTCTACCAAGCAATCTATTTATTTAGCTACTACTTTCCCTCTTTGGCCCCTGTTTCTTTCTCCTCTATTTCTGTGTTCCCCTCTATCTTTCCCTCCTTCATCCTTTACCCTTTGCTCCCTCTTTTACTGTCTTTCTCTCTTTGGCTCTTCTATCCTTTCCTCTTTGCTTCTATATCTGTCTTTTTTTGCTTCTCCACATTTATCTTTTCCCCCTCCATCTTTCTTTCTTTACTCCTCTTTCTTATTCCTTATTCGCTCATCTTTTTTTTTCTTTGTCTCGACTATCTTCCTTTCTTTGCTTCTCTATCTGTCTCTATATTTTTCTCTTTTCTCCTCCCCCTTTCCTTCTTTACTCCTCTTTCTTTCGTATTCCTTCTTTCCTCGTCTCTCTTTTTCTCTTTGCTACTCTATCTTTGTTTCTCCTCCCTTGTTTATTTCTTTCTTCTATTTTTCTATCTCTTTTCTATCTTTCTCTCAATCCTTATTTTTTCTCTTTTTTATACCAAAAGATTTCTGTTACTTTCTTTGCTTTAAAGAATCACTAGATTCGATACTTCCCACCCCAAATTTTACGCTATAATCATAACATATTACCGTGTTTCAACTATTATGTAACAAAGCATCGTATTACTTCTGATATCATTGATGGCGTTTATACGTTTGTGTTTAGCCCATCCTTACCATTATTTATCCAGGTGGCGACACTATCTTCATCATTTTCCAATGATAGCTCTTGAAACTCCCCCGCCTAGACGTACCTAGCGTTTTTTATTTTTTTATTTTTACAGATACGAATCCTCCTCAAACATATATCATCAGAAATCTTTGGGCGTCTCTTTTTATCCCAATCATCATTAACCACTAATGTCTTTCTCGCCACTACGACTGTCACAGTAATTATGATATCATGAGAGGTAACAATGCAGACGACATCATAATTACTGCAAAATAGACTTTGTCTCTGCATTAATCGTAATCCACTTTTATTTGTGGCACAAGACCTGTCATTTATTATAGTAATTATTATCTAAATGAAAAAAAAGATTGTTAGATATAGATAGATAGAGAGGGAGAGAGAGAGAGAGAGAGAGAGAGAGAGAGAAGGGGGAGAGAAAACAAGCTGTATTTATTGTATTAACATTTGGTGTGCGATATGTGGTCTACTATTATAGTAATTATTGCCATTTAATATTGGGTTGGTTGGGTTTATGGCATATCAGCCCTTGTTGGTTATTTAATGCCAAATCCTGTTTATACATACATGTTAATCATACATGATTTGAAAACGCATATTTTGTTGATAATATTTTTAAACGAGCTGGAGCTCATTTATTTGCTCACACTTAAATGGCTTCAAGTATTGCAATCTAACACCAATAGTTTTATTTGCACACAGCTAAATGATTTCAAGTATTTTGACCGTTTAATTGTGTGCAAACAAATGACTGTTAAATTGCATTGTTAATACAATTTAACAGTCATTTTTTGCACACAGTTAAATGATAAAAAGTTCTATTTGACCTTATGGGACCTTATCAGATACTACCACTCTAGGTTAGGAGCATTGGCAATGAAAGGGTACTCCACATTCCCCAAACTCCAAGACTGGAGCCTCATCATCTGATAGTTTAGAGTCATATCCAGAACAATTGTTGTGTGTGGGGGGTCTTAACTCTCTGTAGAGATGCAGTCGGTGTGTTCTATAGCCGACTAGGCTGAAAATGAAAAGAGCAAAGACCCAAACAGTACTGTAATTGTGGGGGCCATTTTTTTTATTTACTAAAGACCTAAGGTTGTTTACAGAACCTGCTTTTGCTAAGTGGTCACCCATCATAGAGTTTTAACTTTGGTGATCTAACGTCCTTTTAAAAAGATGGCCTTTGCATTAAATAACCCACGAAGGTCGGTATGCCATTAAACCCCCCCCCCCAAAGAAACCAAACCATCCTACCTGTGGTGAAGGAGGGTTTGGGTAAATACTTATTCCCCCAGATCAGCTGATCGAGGCCTTCTTCATATTGTGG
The DNA here is from genome assembly GCA_963585895.1 of Sepioteuthis lessoniana. Classification (NCBI taxonomy): domain Eukaryota; kingdom Metazoa; phylum Mollusca; class Cephalopoda; order Myopsida; family Loliginidae; genus Sepioteuthis; species Sepioteuthis lessoniana. The sequence goes on along the minus strand of OY757909.1, from coordinate 78,871,846 downwards.
GTCGAGAGTTGTGTTGAACGTAGTCTCTAACTCACCTCGCTGTTGATCCACCACCGAAAAACATTATTTACTGCGTTCATATTCACTGTTCGATGTCCATAAAGTTAGATAAGCGTTGATAAATGTCAATGAATACAGTTTTTTTTCTGAATGGAAGAATTCATTGACACAGTTTTGATTTCATGCCAAATGCTATTTTCCAAAGTTGTTGCTTTGTTGTTATATGTAAAAAGTAAAGTAAAGTTAGCGACCGTAGTCGAGGGCAACCTGAAGGCTTCCTTTTCAATAGCTACTACACTGAGATGTAGGGGAGGACGCTATTCCTTTCCCTGGATTGCTCCACTTTACCATTGATCCTTACCTTATAATGATGAGTGTTAACCAAGTAGGTATTAAGTATCATTTTTTGAGTCTTTGGTATGACCCGACCTGTGATTGAACCCCAGTCTCCTGGACCATTGGCGAACTCTCTACCCACTAGGCCAATGAGCCGAGAATATAACAAAGCAAATAAATAAATAAAAATTCATTATTGGTGACTTCTAATGCCACACCACCAACAGGCACTTATGGCGTTATGAAGCAAAATAAAATTGGAGACATTATTTTTTGGAGCAAACCACTTACGTGCAAGCTCACATTCATTGATGGCGAAAATTCATAGCTAATGACGGTAACGGTAGAAAAATGACGTCTTGTAACAAAAAACTTTCTTTATTCTATGGTGTTATAGTGCTACCTAAATCTGTTGCAGTTTCTGTGAAAATCAATAGGAAAATTTGTCTTTCAGACAGTTCCACGTATAATAATAATAATAATAATAATAATAATAATAATAATAATAGTCCAAAAGGACCCAAGTAAAGGAACTGCTCTAAACAATTATAGACCCATAACTTGTTTACCGATGATGTGGAAAATATTGACAGCACAAATAAGGGAAGAGATATACTACTCGCTAATAAGACGCGGATTGTTCCCTGACGAACAGAAAGGGTGTTGCAAAGGATCCAGAGGCACAACAGAGTTACTCTACATATATCAACACATCCAAAATAAAAGCAGGAATAGACGGAAAAATCTAGCTATGGCCTGAATAGACTACAAAAAGGCATATGATATGGTTCCGCAAAGCTGGATAATAAACTGTCTCAAAATGTACAAAATATCACACGAAATCATAAACTTCATCGAAAAAAACATGAAAAACTGGAGAGTTGAATTAACAGCAGGAGGAAAAAGCTTGGCTGAAACAAAGATCCAAAGAGGGATTTTCCAGGGACTTGCACTATCACCCCAACTATTCATAATTGCCACTATGCCACTAAACCATATACTCAGAAAATACACGGCCGGCTACAAACTTAGTAGATCGCAAGAAAAAATCAACCACCTAATGTATATGGATGACATAAAATTATTTGCAAAAAATGAAAAAGAACTGGAAACCCTAATACGCACAGTTAGAATATACTGTCAAGACATAGGGATGGAATTTGGCATTGAAAAATGCGCTCTGCTCGTCATGAAAAGTGGCAAACGACATCTAACTGACGGAATAGAACTACAAAATCAAGATAAGATCAGCACGCTCGCAGAAAACGAGACCTACAAATACTTGGGAATCTTGGAGGCTGACACCATCAAACAAATCGAAATGAAAAACAAAATTCAAAAAGAATATCTCAGGAGAACTAGAAAACTACTCGAGACAAAGCTCTCTAGCAGAAACCTTATCATAGGAATAAATACTTGGGCTGTTCCCCTCGTTAGATACTCGGGACCCTTTCTAAAGTGGACCAGAGATGAACTTAAACAAATGCACAAAAGAACTAGAAAACTATTGACCATGCACAAGGCATTACATCCCAGAGACGACGTGGACAGACTATACGTACCAAGAAAAGAAGGAGGATGAGGACTTACCAGGATCGAAGACAGCGTTGACACATCCATACAATGACTCGAAGACTACATAGAAAAACACGAAAGAGGACTGATTACGGCTATCAGAAACAATACTGACAGCACGATAGATAACAATGACAAAAACTAGGAAACAAAAATGGGAAGGAAAACAACCCTATGGGCGTTTTAAACGACTAATAAACAACATCTCACACGACAAAACCTGGACATGGCTAAGAAAAGGAAACTTTAAGAGAGAAACAGAATCTCTCCTAATGGCAGTACAAAACAGTGCCATAAGAACCAATAATATCAAAGCGAGGATAGATAAGACGCAACAAAATAGCAAATTCAGACTATGCAGTGACAGAGATGAAACCATCAATCACAATGCAGCAAATTGGCACAGAAGGAGTAGAAGGCTAGACACGACTGGATGGGCAAGGTGATCCACTGGGAAAAGTGCCAGAAATTTAAATTTGACCATGCCAACAAATGGTATATGCACAACCCAGCACCTGTCCTAGAAAATGACACACACAAACTCCTATGGGACTTTGATATACAAACGGATCACCTAATCTCGGCTAGAAGACCAGACCTTAAAATAATCAACAAAAAAAAAAGAAGAAAATCTGCAAGATTATCGACTTTGGTGTCCTGGCTGACCACAGAATAAAACTGAAAGAATGTGAAAAGAGAGATAAGTAACTCGACCTTGCTAGAGAATTGAAAAAATTATGGAACATGAAGGTGACAATTATACCAATTGTGATTGGTGCTTTTGGCACGGTGACTAAAGGATTATTAAAAGGCCTGGAAGATTTAGAAGTTGGCGGCCGGGTGGAGACCATCCAAACAACAGCATTATCTAAAAGAGAAGAGTCCTGGTGACTCGAGGAGACTCGAGGAGACTTGCTGTCACTCAATCTCCAGTGAAAGACCATCAGCTAACGCTGATGTGAAAAACTCCAATGAGTAATAATAATAATTAATTTTATAATTACTTAGATGAAAAGAAGAAATGGTTTGTTGACTGTTGTTTTGCTTTACGGCGTATGAACCCTTTTCGGGTCATTTAACGCCGAATTAAGTCATTTTGATAAAAATATCAAACAATTCAGTTTAGTTTAAGTATAGTTTTTTATTTACACGCAGTTAAATGTAAAACAGTTCTATTTCAAACAATTCAATTTAGTATAAGAATAAATTTTTGTTTTACACAGTTAACTGGTCAAAATAGTTCTATTTCAAACAATTTAGTTTAGCATAAGTACCCAGTTTAAACACACAGTTAAATGTAAAACAGTTAATTTCAAACAATTCAGTTTAGTGTAATTAAAGTTTAGTTCTTTTTGACTCATAGTAAGGAGCCTATCAGGTGCTACCACTCTGGGCCAGAGTGGACTTGGAAGCAATGGCAATGAAGGGGTACTCCACATTCCCGAAATCTCCGACATTACTGAAGCCTCACCATCAGATAGTTTAGTGTCATATTCAGGAAACTCGTTGGAGGAGTCTTAACTCTCTGCAGAGATACAGTCAGTGTATTCCGTGGCCCCAGCTGACTGGGCCAAGAAGAAATGGCAGAAATTAGTATATAAGTAGTGGCGATATTGGTGTGATATTTACCTTTTGTTGAAATAGTAAAAGGCAACAATTCGGATAAAAATTGAATTACTATTAACAAAAGAATATTACCCAATCGAAGATTCGTTTTTCTCTCATAAGTTCTTTTGGAATATCAACTGCATTTGTGGAGATTAATAAAGATAAAAATAATCAAATAAATTCAAAATGGTAGTAGTTCCCGGAAACTCCTGCAAGAAGTAGGAGTGAAACATGCCCAAAGAAAGAATCTTCGCTGCGCTAAAGAAAATTCTACCTCACTTATCTCAGACTGTAAGGACGTTTTTCCACTCAGCTGTTTGCAGCGAACACATCTGCTGCTCGGGTCTTGTGGCCTAACACTTAGTCATATCTGCTGTTAGCAAGCCGACACAACCGAAGCAAATATTACTAAAAATGCCCACTGGACATAACGACAGACTTTGGACTTATCACCACCGAAAATGACTAATATATTTCAACACCTTGTTTGGGATATGTGACTGTTTTCTAATAGTTCAGGAAGACATTTCCACGCAACAGAATAGCCGTATCAAACCCAGAAATAGTTTTGACTTAAAATGCATCTTCGTCTCCTTCCTTCCTTCCTTCCTTCCATAATTCTTTTGCTGCCTTCTACGGACAAAGACGACACCTACAAGTTAAACGGAGTAAGAAGAAAAACAATGGAGTCAGATACTACAACAAATTCAACGATCATAACCATAACAACATCAAAACTAAACCAAATAACCCAACAATCTTCCTACACCCCATACATTAAGCTTTTTTTGTGTTTCCACCAAGTTCCTTGTAAAGATGTTGTTTCTTTGTCTCGTCGAAATAGCTATGTTCAGCGGTTCTTATTTGCTTGTTTGTTGCTCTGTGAAATTTTCGAAAACTTATTGCAGCTATTCTTTTATTTGCAACAGAATCACAGACGTAAGAAATAAACTTCAGTAAAAGGGGGAATCTGTAAAAGGATAAGTTTATTTAATGAAGGCAATCCGTACTCTGATAAGGTTGTTAATTTAATGTTGGAAACTCAAACTCGTACTCTAATTAGGGTGTTTATTCAATATTGGAAACGCGTACTCTCGTAAGGTTGTTTATTCAATGTTGGTAACATGTACTCTGATAAGACTCGAGATGATACACTTGTGGTGTACTGAGTATCTTCCGTAATTTACGGGAGTTACTTTCAGGTTTAGTTTCCACAAATACAACACAAATTTTACAAGCACGTAAACGAATGGAATGTGACAACAACGAACATTAAGAAACAAGCAATTTAATAAGCATAGCAAACAGGACAAAATAATAAAAATACAGCTATGGCCAGTTGGATAAAAGTATGATTTGTTCACCCGTGTGTACGAGTGTACATGTTGGGAAAAGTCTATTGAGTCAATGTGTCCATAGTTGGCCGAAGTAAAGAGGATAAAAAATTGACTTTACTTACATGCGTGTGTATATACATGTGAGGGACTGTAAGTAAGGGCCTTTGTTTTCTTAAGTCCACACGTGCGTTTTTTATGATCTTTGGCGACAATGTGTCGCGTTCCAGGCAAAAGAAGGTCGCATGCTTCTTCGCTGTGTCCTGTGTTCGATGCCTTCTGCTGTCCATCCTTGCCTCTAGTAGTGGAGTGCCTAAGTTAATTAAATTCTTCGTTATTTATACTTTTTGGGGTAACTAAAGTGGATCAAAAATAGGATTTTGTTAGGTTTTATTGTGGGTCCTAAAATTCAAGCGCGCAGACATTTCTTGAACAATCAGATTTGTATGATTACCAATTTATTTTGGAGCCTAAATATTTTTCAGTTTAATTAGTTTCTGAGCCGAATTTTATAGAATGTTCTTATTCTGTGTTTTTAGCTGATTGATTGAAAAATATAAAAGTGTAACTTCAATGTTAATGCGATTTTGATCCGAAATTTCAAGAATGTTTATATTCATGTTTTTGGAGTTGATTATTTTTAAGCCATAAAAATGTGTCTTCTATACACTTGGTTGTTTATTTAATGTAGGGTACTTTGAGACCCCACAGCTGGTCGTTTATTTGATATAGGGATTTCGTACTCTAATACGATACGGGACACCACACCAAATAGTTTATTTAATGTAAGGAATTCGTACTCTAATACAATAGAGACGGTACACCTGGTCTTTTATTTAAGGTTAGGAAATCGTTATATATTACGATATAGGACGCACAATCAAGTCATTTATTCAATTTAGGGAATTCGTACTCTTGTACATGGGCTTTTCGGAAAAATACCCGCGGCATTTCAATCTATCAAGATAAAAATAATTCTCTGGCTCTTTTTTTTTTTTGCTCAACGATGAGGTACAGTCTGGAGAAACAGATCTCCAGTCTCCCCGCAATTTGTATTTTTTTTATTATTTGTTTGAAGAAAACGGTCAACTAACCAGGATGCTGTGTTACTACAAAAGAGAAAATAGTGTCCTTATTTAAGGGTGTGGTTCACCACGAAGCTAAAGTTTATTCGCTCTCCACTGAATATAGATGCATCATCCAGTGTTTAGCAATAGAATAGACGGAAGAGTGAAGGTTGGGATTCTGGAAAAGGGCGAGGTTATTTTGTCTCGTTGGGTGTTGGTTACGCTTCTTTCTGGTTGTACTTTGAAGATTTTACTAGTAAGTGCCTCTCGATTCTTTCATCCCATCTCTTCCTTTTTGCTGAATGAAAAAAAAAAAAAACAAAAAAGCAAAAACAAACAAACAAACAAACAAAAAAAAACAACAACAAAAAGCAAAAAACAAAACAAAACAAACAAAAACAAAACAACAACCACCAATAACAACTCTACTCCGCACACTTAAAATAGCCCACGTAATTAACTCCATCTATTTTCAGCAAGGACGTTCGTATCCCTTGCCCTCCCTGTAAAAAATTTGAAGACTGCGGCATAAAAGACAAGTTTTAAATATTCATTGCATATTCACATCTTTTTTTTATGCCGTCATTCCTGTTAACACCATTTCTTCAAGACGTCAGCAAATCAAAAAGAAGTCAAGTATAATTAGAAAACAAACCATTCTTCATATAAATGTTTTGTCTAAGCAAATTCCTGAAAAAAAAAAAAAAAAAAAGAAAAAGAAAGAAAAGAAGAAAAAAAGTTGCAAATAGATCTAGAACACATGCATTTCTAGTTCAGTAGCCGAGACCATTTTATTTTGTGTTCTGGGGTGCATATGAGTTGATTGGAGGTCTAAGTAGTTAAATTACTTAAAATCCAAATGCAGTTTTCGCGACTTTTTTTTTTTTGACATCGATTGACCCAGTTAAAAGGAAGAAAACGTGTGCTGAGTGAGTGAGTGAATTATTTGACCCAGTTAAAAGGAAGAAAACGTGTGCTGAGTGAGTGAGTGAATTATTTAGATTAATAAGCATATAATTTTAAGGTATGACTTATTACAGAATGAATATTATGATATGTGTATTTACCTAACCCCTCCGTACGAACAAGATGCAGCACAAGGTCAATTTTTAGCGGAGTTAAACAGGTTTGAATTCAGTGTTTTGCTTTTCTGAAGGCCATTAGCGCTATATGATATGCAAAGAGATTCGTTCAGCATTTGAACTCGGGTCTCCGTGTCTACTTCTTATGACGATAAGCACCCCCATAAAGATTATAATATATGATAATATATATTATCATTTAATATTATCATCATCATCATCATGTCGTGCTGGTAGCTCGGATATCCCTGACCCTCTCTCGCCACTTTTCCCTATCGTTCATCGCCTCAGGCAGGTCTTCTGGACAACATCCTGTATCCTCACATAGTTGCTGAATGTATGTTCGTGCTGGTCGTCCTGCTTTTGCACGGCCATGTGTGGGGGTCCATAAGAGTACATCACTTATGAGCTCGTCCCTGCTTCTCCAGCAGTGTCCTGCATGTCTGGTTTGTCTAACTTGAATAGTTTTCGTGATAGGAGGCAGGTGGCCGTACAGTTGGTGTCTTGTGGGGTGTTGCCGTCAGGACTTTTTCAAGATTGCTCGCAGCATTCTTGTGTAATTGCCGTCTAGCTTCTTCTCCAGCCGTTTTGTTAGAGTCCATGTAGTGCATCCATATAGCAGTATCGATGCGACCGCTGCCAGGAAGAAACTGCATTTTTTATTTCCCCCCGAGCCGATTATCTTGTTATGGACTTCGCGTAGTTTAATAGTTATCAAGCTAGTCAGGCAGACCATTGGTAGAGAGTTAAATTCTCCCTGGGTGTCATTTCTGGCCTTGTGTCAAATAAAACAAAACTTTGTAAATAACTATCTCACTGTCTTGTTTACCTAATATTTTCCATATATTTAATAAAATGTTGCAATTTTTATCATTTAGGGTTTTCGGACTATTGTCTTCATCTTTATTATTATTTCCACAACGTTTCGTTTGATATGTCCTTCGGCCTTCTTCATATTTTTGTCAAACTTGGGAACCTTCACGAAACTTCGAACTACGTCCTTTATTGAATCCACGAGGGTCACCTGTTCTGATTCCGTCTGCCATAACTGGGTACAAGTGTAAAGTATTCCTGTATTATTACTCGCCTGCTGTCAGGATTGAACCTGCAACCTCCTGATGATTGTCTCCTTAGAAGCTTAGGGAACCAACGACTATAACCGTTACGCCATGTGTCCTGCAGGCGTTGGTTCCCTAAGCTTCTAACGTTGTGGAAATAACAATAAAGACGAAGACAATAGTCCGAAAACCCTTATTAATAAAAATCATCAAGCTTCGTCTCAGAAATTTAGACAACTAAAATGTTGCTATTTCCACACATAAAACACAGGCTGATAGTTCCCATACATGCGTCAATTTTTCTATTGAATTTTTTTTATCGCACGCCCTATTGGCATCCCTTGCAGAAAGGTAAGACCGCGGCCCTAAAAAAGGGCGTCCTAGGCATGACACTAAACTACATCCACTTGTGAGGATTGGTTTCTGGAGCTCTAGATAGTGTAGAGTTACTCCTTCTTTGTCATTCCATCCAAATTTACTCTGACCAGAAGTGGTAGTATCTGTTAACATCCCATTAATAGATCAAATAGATCTTTTTTAATGATTATTAGTATTAGATAAGAATACTTGAAACCATATAACTGTGTGCAATTTTTTCTTTTAATAATTGTTACTTGAAGCTATAATTGTTTATGCTTTCTTTGTTTAACGGCATAGCAACCTTCATGGGTTATTTAATGCCAAAGCCATACTTGGAGAAGAACAGTAGTATTACAATTAGTTGGTGTGATAAGAGGACTAATATTTTTTCTTGGGCATTAGTTCAAAATTGTACGTAATAGTGTGCTTGGGGTTCGAACTCGCTTACTACGCTATCGTAGCCTAGCACTTTTGTCACTACGCCCCTTCCTTTGTCAATCACATTTAAAATAAAGGATAATATCTTGTGAAAATGTGTGTGTAGATATTTCTAATGCACTTTGAACAGTCAAAGGGTTAAAATTAGTACATTTCATTTATTTCTATATTTAGACGAAGTATTGTCAAATATTCATTTTGTCAAGTATTTTCTTTCAGATTAATTGTTTTTTTTTTCCTGCTTTCTTTTTTCTCCATTATCACAATTCACTCTGGTCATCAATCTACACCAATCTACACCATATTAATCGTTATTGATTAATAACGACACATCAACTCCTTACGGGTTATTTAATGCCGAAATTTGATTCATTTGTCAATGTTTGATAATTATCCTTACTATTCATATTTTCAATATTCATTTCAATCGTTTTTTTTAAATCACACTTTTTAAAATTTGATAATAATTATTTGTTTATTCACAGTTATCTAATATAAAATACTTCAATTTAACACAAATAATATGCACACAATTTGATAGTTTCAAGTCATTAGTCCTATTTAAGGATATTAATAATTTCTTTGTATATATAGTTTCAAGTATTCTTATTCGATAATTTATGTTTGGTTTAGTCTATTTAACGACATATCAACCCCTTATGGGTTATTTAATGTCGATATTTGATTGATTAAGTTATAAGTATATATGATTTCAGCATTCAATTAGAATCATTTTTTCAAATCGCATTTTTTTTATTTGTATATAATAATCATTTGTTTTCAAAGTTATATAGCATCAAATACTCCTATATAATCCCAAAATTTGCACAGTTATATGGCTTCAAGTGTTCCCATCTACTATCAATAATTCATACATGATTATATAGTTTTAAGAAACTGTCACTATAAATAGTGACAGTTTCTTAAAACTATATAATCATGTAAGACATAGAAACAGAAATTGGGAAAAGTGTTACCTTAAAACTACCACCATGCCAGAAATAGCGGGAGTCCTGAGCAAGATCAAGGAAGGGACAGATCATCCTATTAACAAGATACCAGGCATTCCCAGCCTATATGAAGTACAAAATTTGCTCTTTGCAGAACTGCTAATCTCCTTTGGGGAGTATTATTGATGTGACTAAAAAATATCAGCCAAAAGAGACTGCAAAAACGTAAATACATAGAATGTATATAAGCACTACGTTCCCTCATCTTAAGTCTTGGGAAAAGACTCAGAGAGGGATTGAAGGAAACAAAAAATAAAATCCGAAATTAAATAATAATAATAATAATAATAATAATAATAATAATAATAATAATAATAAACCCAGAATCCGTTTTGAACAATGAGACGCATAAAATTCTCTGGTATTTTGAAATACAAACAAATCACCTAAATACAAACCAATCACCAGACGACCAGACATAGAATTAGTAAAGAAAACAAAACAAAACAAAAAAACCCCCAAAAAACAATAACAAAAAAAAAAAAGAGGAAGAAAGAGAACCTGCCGGATTGTGGATATTGCCGTACCAGTGGGCCACCGAGTGAAAATAGAAGAAAGTGAAAAGAGAGATTAGTATTTAGACATTGCCAGTGAACTAAACAAAAACTATGGAATATGAAGGTGACAATGATGCTAATTGGAATTGGTACGATCGGAACGATCCCCCCCAAAGGATTGGTAAAGGGAATAGAAGACTTAGAAATCAGAGGACAGGTGGAAACCATCCATATTTCGGCCAGAATACTGAGGAGAGTCCTTGAGAGCTGAGGAGACTTGTTGTCACTCAGAATCCAGTGTAATACCATCAGCTAACTCTGGTGTTAAAAATTCGTAAGGAATAATTACAATCATAATAATATTAAACCGAAAAAGTACATAAATTATTACTAAATATCACAATGGGCAATATCACTGAATTAAACGAGCTGATTTATGTTGGAGCGAAATTAGCCCGTGATAAAACTGGTGTCCCTCAGAGGAACCCGAATAGAAATACAAAATCTGAATGGGAAATTAGGCTAAAAGGACAGGTAAAAGAACTGTGACAAGCAGAGATGCTAGATATTCATCTATGCCTCCAACTAGGCAGGATTTGACACAAGGTCTTTTTTATAGTGGGGATTTAGGGGAGGGTTATGGCGAGCACTTGTCGAGGCTCGTGCCCTACTGGTCACTGCTGGTCATAGGATCACAAGGTGCAATGTGAATTATGCTAGCCTTTGCTAGCCTGATGATTCTGAGAAAGCGGATATGTAAAGAAAGGAAAAAACAATAACAACAATATTACATCAGATAAGCATGACAATGCAACATAAAGACATAAGTCAAAAGACATTGGCGAAAGAAGGAAGACTTAAAAGATACCGAAGCAGGGTCAAGCAATACAAACAAAAAGAAAACTCGATCAAAGAGTAAGTTGAAAATGCACGAAGACATACTAACAACCAGATGCAAAGGAAGCAAAACAATTTCGGGGTAAAACATTGGAACGAAACAGAAAGGCCGAATGGATAAATAACGTGGATAAAGAATTATAAGGACTCTAAGAAGACCCTGAAACGGACATACTCCTAGAATCACACTGAACAACACTGAAAAAAGTAGCGAATTAGAAAACGCCAGGTCATGATGGCATACATGGATTCTGGTTTTAAAAAAAATTCACGTCCATCCACGACAGATTGGCTCTTGAACTGAGTAGATGCTTAGATGAAACAAGTATATCCGAATGGGTGACTAAAGGGAAGACCACTCTAATCCAGAAAGACCTCCAAAAAGGAAACATCTCCAGAAACTATAGACCAATAACGAGTCTACCTATGATGTGGAAAATCCTAACGGCACAGATTAGGGTGGAGATGTCACTCAATCATATACTTAGAAAATGTAATTACGGCTACAAATTTACAAAATCGCAAGAAAAGATTAAACTCCTAATGTACATGGACGGCATCAAGCTGTTTGCAAAAACAGAGAAAAAATTGGAAACTGATACAAACAATAAGAATATATAGTCAGGATATAGGAATGGTACTTAGCATAGAAAAATGGGCTATGTTCATAATGAGAAGAGAAAAAAAGACAAGTAACCGAAGGAATAGAACCACCAAATCAAGAGAAAATCAGAACGCTTGAGAAAAAGAAAACTATAAATATTTGGGAATAAGGGAAGCGGACACCATCACAGAAGCGGAGATAAAAGAATAATAACAAAAGAGTATCTCAGACGAATGAGAAAGCTTCTCGAAACCAAACTGGAGCAGAAATATCATCAATGGGATAAACACCTGAGCTCTCTTCTTTGTAAGATAATCGGGACCATTCTTAAAATGGACAAGGGAAGAACTTCAGTAAATGGACCGGAGAACAAGAAAGCTGATGTGCATACACTGAGCTTTACATCCTAGAGATGACGTAGACAGACAATATGTATATAAAAAAAAGAAGATGGAAGAGGACTCGCCAGCATTAAAGATAGCATGGATGCCTCAATATGGTGACTCGAAGAAAACATTAAAATAGCAAAGAAAGATTAATTACCGCGACTAGGAACAGCACTGACGACATAAAGATAAACAGAACAACAATAACTAGGAAAAAATGGAAACAAAAACAACTGTATGGATATTTCAAGCAGCAAACTGGCGAAGATCTAGACAGGGCCACGAAAGAGAAATCTTAAGAGAGAAACAGAATCTCTTCTAATAGCAACACAAAACAACGTCATAAGGACGAATTATGTTAGAGCAAAAATAGATAATATACAACAGAATAGCAAGTATAAGTTATGTGTTGATAGAAATGAAATGATTCATCAAATAATAGCTGAATACAGCAAACTAGTGCAAAGGGAGTATAAGACTAGACTGGGTGAGAAGTTGATCCACTGAGAATTGTGCAAGAAATTGAAATTTGACCATAAGAATAAATGCTTTGTGCATAAACTAAAATCCGCCCTGGAGAATGAGACGTAGAAAATTCTCTGGTATTTTGAGATACAAACAGATCCCCTAATCCCTGTCGGAAGACCAGACCTTGTGATAATTAAAAAAAAGAAAATGAGAACCAATCGTAGAGTGAACTTTGCCGTTCAAGCGTGCCACAGGGTGAAAATCAAAGAAAACAAAAAGAGAGACAAGTAATTTGACCTTACTAGAGAACTAAAAAAGCTGTTGAACAGTGATACCAATTATAATTGACGCGCATGGAACGGTTCCACTTTGTAAGAGACCTGGAAGAGTTGGAAATCGAAGAACAAATCGAGACCATCCAGACTGCAGCATTGTTAAGATTGGAGGTGCCCGTGGTGTGATGGTTATCGTCATAGGAAATGGACACGGCGACACGAGTTCAAATCCTGGACGAGACTGATTTCATTTCACATAGCACTAATACCTTTGGGAAAGGTATGAATCCAATTATTATCCCTCCAGCTATGGGTAAATAGTAGGGTAGACTGGATTCTCCAGCCTTGGTGAGGCAACTAGTCTAGAAGGAAAACTCTGAATTCAAACCTGTTAAACTCCGCTTAAAAATTGACCTTGTGTCATATCCTGCCCGAGTGGAGGGGTTGGTAAATAGGGTTAAGATCGGATAGAACACTGAGAAGAGTCCAGAAGACCTGAGGATAATTGTTGTCACTTAGACTCCAGTGAAAGACCATCAGCTCGAGCTGATGTGAGAAACTCGCAAGGAGTAATAACAATTTGTTTGCTCATAGTTACATAGATTCACGTATTCCCATTCAGTACCAATCAATTTCAAACAGATTTATTTGAACCATAGATTGAACACTGACATGTACTACCACTTCGTCCTGGGAGTAATGGTAATGAAAGGATGCTCCGCATTTCTCAGAACTCTGGAACTGGCGTCTCATAACCAGATGCAGTTTAGTGTCATCACTGGACACTTTAGTATTTAAAAGCATATTTTATTTACTTTTATTTATTTTTTTTTTTGCATAAATTCTTTGCTTAAGCTTATTCTTTATTTTTTATCTTCGATGTCATAGATTTATCCCCCGAGTATTTTGCGTCCAAAAAAGAAATGAAGATGAAAGAAAATACTAGTCAAAATTATTAGCTGATGATGCTTCATCTAAAAAAAAATGATAAAATGCATTTCTTTCATTCTGCCCTTTTTTCTTTTTTTAACCTCTCTGTTGTCATGAAGAATGAGGCATTCAGTGAGATTCGAAATCACTATCAAGTCTGCAAGAAAAACTTGCTAACAATTAAACTATGTGAAGCAAGGCTTCCTTCAAAACTAAACATAGCTTAGATCTGACACAAGGCAAAAAGAATGAGGCACGAAGTGAGGAACAAACTCATTCAGTTTTTCTTTATTTATGACTGATACGTTGTGTAATTAAGGCGTAGTGCAATCAAAACAATTTCTCTGTTCTATTTATGGTAGTCTCCATGCTGTAGAGGTTTACTTGCTGGACTGCAACATCGGAGTAGGCGAGTTCGAACCCCAGTCGCACAATTACGTTCACTTTCGGACTAATACCCTTGGGAGAGGGATGAACCTCCTTATCTCCTCAGGTATTTGTTAAATGGTACCATTATTGTTCGTCAACAAGGATAACTTTGGTATTAAAAAACCTACAAACGTTGATATGTTATAACCCCCCCCCACAACCCCCCTAAAAAACAAACCAAAAAACAAACCAAAAAACAAAATAACAAAAAAATTAAAAACAAAACAAAACAAAAAAATTCCCCCCTCCCCTAAAAAAACCCAAGCAAAACAAACAAAACCTGTTTTGTAACTAAGATAGCCTCATAAGTGTCTCTCATCTCCTAAAGCAAAACACCACAGAAGCAAAACGCAACCACCGGAAATTAAGCATTAATTAGCAGTAATTATAATTAGCATTTTCCTTTAAAGAACTCTTCATATCGAGCGATTTACTACTTCAATCACACCCAATATGGCGCCTCAGTGTCAGAAGACTTAACTCGGGGGACCTTGCTTAATACGAAACTCTGTTCCCTTCAAAGTAGTCTGGTTTTTAACGATTGTAAATTAGTTCTTTACATCGAGCGTGGCACTTAAAAGAGATCTTTTTTAAAAGTACAATTTGTTAATGTTTTATTTTTAGATGAAAAATTGTCATTCATAAGTATTATTATCTTTGACTCGTATTTTCTTTCATCTTATAAATTTTTAGTGCAAAAACAACAAACAAAATGGCGCCAACAGATAGGAGGCAAGAATATAGAATTGGTTTATTTAATGTGGTTTAGACTTGTGATACCAATTACTCTCATAGTTTAGTCAGTGAAGTAGCTGGTCTGGATAATAGGACTTGTCCGAAGAAAAATGATACGTGAGTTCAAATCTCACCGATGGCTTCTACTTATCTTTGTCATTAGTATATTATGTTCCTTGTTCTGTTGTAGATATAGTGACCCAAATGAGCTTCGATAAAAAAAAGGAAACAAAGGAAAACAACAAAAAATCTAAAATTAATAAAATGCTAGTCAACGTTAATGATACTAATGTTTCGTACTAGTAAATTATATGCAACACTCATTCAATGAGTTATTCTCACCAGTACTTTTACATTTGTTGCTTCAATCATGAAGTAAGTTCAAGTTTCACATACCTGCGGCCTTCTGTCCAAAGTCTAAGTTTCGGCTAGTTTTTAGTGCAGCTCAGGTTGCACAGTGGTTAGCGAGCTAAGCTAGGAGCTCATTGTTTGTGAATTCGATTCTCATCGGGACCCTCTTATTTCTAGCCTTGTGCCACGATTAGAGTAAATTTAGTAAACTCTATGCACTGGGAAAATGCAAGAGCGTGTCACCTGACGCTCAGTGGGTATATCATTCAGTTAACTGAAGTACATGCAAACAAACAAAAAATTGCATTTTATAAACCCAAGTACCGTATGAGTAGTGGACGACATTTTAAGACCAATTCTTCACCTAAAAAAAAACAAACAAACCAAACCAAAAAACAAAAATAAAAAGATAAACAACAACAACAAAACAAAACAGAAAACAAATCAAAAGATAATTCATGACACGAGATATTTTTTTGAAACATCGAAGTTTACTTTGTTTCTCGCCTTAACCTTGGTGATCAAAACACTTTTTCGTAGCTAATTAGGTTTTTTTTTTCATTACACGAAGTCGTTTATTCCTCGTGTATCTACGATAAATGAACTATAACAATGGGTATAAAAGACGGATATCGTTTTGAGCGGCACATTTTGTTTTATCAGATGGTTTTAGCATTGGCCGTCTTTATTTTTTGAACGATAGTGTAGCAACAAATATTTGTAACCCAACGCCATAATTTATGGCAGACTTTACTCTACGATCATATCTTAAAAACTTCCTTGACAGGCAAATTGGCATCTGGTAACGGCTTCACATGTTATGAATTTTCATCTGCTAGAGGCATCATTCAACTTTTCATGACTAATTGGTAAGGATCGGTTTTCATTGTTTACAAATGGAAGCTGGTAAGTAAATTATCCGCTCAAAATTAAGATTACTTCCTTGTTCGCCTTTACAATTAATGCCAAGATTAACAGGGTAAAACTTCGATTGGTATTAGGGATTAAGCTTCTAGTTTGGGAGTGTTTTTTACAAATCATCTCAATAGAAATGCTCAGCTAAACAAGGTATCTATCTATCTATCTATCTATCTATCTATCTATCTATCTATCTATATATGTGGGGAGAGTATGTGTGTATGTGTGTATGTGCATAATATACAGATATAAAATATCTATAATTATGTACACGTTGCTGCAAAAAAAAAAAAAAAAATTATATTATATCATATATCATATTCAGTATATAAAATTACATAGATTATATGTATTATGCATATATTGTATATATATATATATATATATAATATAGATTATATATATTATGCATATATTGTATATATGATATATTAGATATATTATGTGTTATATATGATGTTATTTATATATCATATCACATTTTGTCATAGATATTACATGATACATATATAATATATTAAATCATACATACTATATAATATATAATATATAAAAATTTTGTGATACATACAGAATTTGAACACTGGTTTTAAAGTGTATGCATATTAGAATTGATAAAACATTTAAAAAACGATTAAGATATTTTTAAAATTCTAAAAAGGAGGCCTTCTTTTTTTCGGTTACCTTTATTCACAGAATTTTAACCGTAACAATCAAATTCATCCAAGAGGAATTAAACTTAAGGCAGTCACCGTCGAGAACCACCAAGTTTTCCTCTTCTATAAACTGGTATTTGTCGAGCGCTCACGTACGCGCGATCAAGTCACAAGGCCTTTATGGAGGTGCCCGTGGTGTAGAAGTTATCGTCGTAGGAAATGGACACGGCGGTACGAGTTCAAATCCTGGACGAGACTGGTTACATTTCACATAGCACTAATACCCTTGGGAAAGGTATGAATCCAATTATTCTCCCTCCAGCTATGGGTAAATAGTAGGGCAGACTGGGTTCTTCAGCCTTGGAGTGGCAACTAGTCTAGGAGAAGGAAAACTCTGAATTCAAACCTGTTAAACTCTGCTTAAAAATTGACCTTGTGTCATATCCTGCCGGAGCGGAGGGGTTGGTAAATATGATTAAGTCACAAGGCCTTTTTTTTATTGTGAGAATCAGGCTTAGGACTGTAGCTGACTCATGTCCCGTGGTTCCAATAATGCTTTGAACCCCGTCAGCATTCCCCTAAAAAGGTGCCTCAGGCGCCAGGTTATCACCTGGCACCTTGAGAACGGTCCCCTGAGGCTCAAGGAGCGCCGTTCTCAGCTGCGAAACGCGAATGCTGGGCCTCCCCGGCATCTGTGTCAGGTTAACGCCCCAAGGCGTTGGTCAGGCAGTCTCGACCGACTGTCACCAAGCCAAAACTGACCCGACCTGACGAGCGTACCTGTGAACACGACTGAACGAAGGGGACCAGAATTGCAAGTCAAAAAGACAATATACTTGACTGTTACGGTTTGAATTCGCTGAAGAGAGGTAAGTGAAAAAAAGGGTCCCTTTTTTTAGAATTTAAAAAATATCTTTAATTGCTTTTAAAATATCTTATTCATCTTAATATGCATACGCTTTTAAAAGCAATGTCCAAATATATGATATAAATATATATCTTAAATATATGATTTAATCAATTTATATTATTTTGATTTGTATAATATATTATATATATATGTATATGTAATATGAAACTATATATAATCATATATCTACATATCAATATTTATAATCGTATATCCACACACACACACACACACACACACACACACACACACACACACACACACACACACATATATATATATATATATATATAGTATTCTTGGTCCAGTTAAACCGGAGTTGGGAGTAATTCCATCAGGACAAGAAGTTATTCAAGAATGCATATTTAAAATTTTCCTGGTAAAGAGCTCAATGTACCAATAATACAGAGCAATAAATTCTTTAAGAAAAACAACGAAACCGGTCACACACACACACACACACACACACACACATATATATATATATATATATATATATATATATAATTTCATATATATATATATATATATATATATATATTGACATATAGATATCATTTCATATATATATATATATATATATATATGGGTGTGTAAGTGATTCATGCAAGTAAATTTCAATGGTCTTAATTTGTAACCCAAATTTTTTACATCTTTTGCTTATCGCCAGGTACCATGTGAAAAGATAAAAAAAGTACATAGAATAAGTTTCTTTTGAGCGATATTCATAGTTTCTCTATAACCAGACTTCATAGCGTATTACATGAACACTCTTACCGTGAGTGGATGTAATGCCTGGAGGCTTGCCGTTGACTTTATTAGGATGGTGCAAAAGTTAACAGAATGTTTTGTTTTTTTTTAAATTCTATTCATATAAAATTATAACGTCCTTTCTCAGTCATTAAGATTTTTCCTCACTTTGTTTTCCTTTCTTTCTTTCTTTCTTTCTTATGTAGACCATAAGTATTTGATGTATAACGTCATCAATTACATTGAAATGTATTAGTTTAGTGACGCAAAAGCATATATATATATATATATATATATATATATAGGCAGAATTTTCTCATTCAAATATGTTTGTTTATATAGGAGAGACACTTCGTTTCAGTCTATTTTATCTTTGATCTATTCAAGTCTTCGTATGAGGTGTTTGACTTTTAGATGGAATGACTTTAGGAAAGCACCGTATTTTTCCCAAGTACTTTCGGCTCTAACTGGAGCCAAATTCGGGAGAGCGAATGTCGAAATGATAAACATAATGACGAGTTATTTACATTTATAAAAAGAGTAGAAGTAAGAACAAAAGGGAGGAGAATTTACGGAAGAAAGAAATATATATGTAGGAACTGGCAGTTTCTTTCTTTCTTTCTTTCTTTTTTTCTTTCTTTCTTTCTTTCTTTCTACTAAAGCAGACAATAAGCATCTGATGTATAATTCAAGCGTTTTCTTTCTTTCTTTCTTTGACATTCATCATCTCTTCCTTTTCTTTCTTTCACAATTAAAATAGAATGGTTCATTATTTATCTAAGGTGATGACAGGTTGTAGTATTCAAATAGGCATTCTCACTTCAACTGTCAATGTTATGAATAATAATAATAACAATGTGTAAGAAATTTAAATTCGACCATACTAACAAATGGTATATGCACAACCCAGCACCAGTCCTAGAAAATGCCACGCATAAACTCCTATGGGACTTTAATATACAAACGTATCACCTAATCCCGGCCAGAAGACCAGACTTAATAATAATCAACAAAAAAAGAGAACTTGCAAAATAGCCGACTTTGCTGTCTCGGCTGACCACAGAATAAAACTGAAAGAATGTAAAAAGAAGGATAAGTACTTCGACCCTGCTTGGGAATTGAAAAAAGTATGGAACATGCAGGTGACAATTATACCAATTGTAATTGGTGCGTTTGGAACAGTAACTAAAGGATTACTAAAGGGACTGGAGGACTTGGAGGTTGGCAGACGAGTGGAGACCATCCAAACGACAGCATTTTTGAGAACGGCAGAATACTAAGAAGAGTCCTGGAGACTTGAGGAGACTTGCTGTCACTCAGACTCCAGTGAAAAATCATCGGCTAACGCCGATGTGAAAAGCTCTAATGAGTGAATAATAATAATAATAATAATAATAATAATAATAATAATAATAATAATAATAATAATAATAAATTGATAATACGAAATAGAATAAGTGTAAGTTATGTAGCGACAGAGATGAAACGGTTTATCAAATAATGAGCAAATGTAGCAAACTAGCACAAAAGGAGTACAAGACTAGGCACGACTTAATGAGAAAGATGATCCCCTGGGAACTGTGCAAAAGATTTTATAATACTACCAAACGGTATTTGTGCAAACTAGAATCCGTTGTAGAGAATGAGACACATAAAATTATCAGACTTTCTGATACAAACCGATCACGCAATTCTGTTCAGAAGACAAGATTTTGTTGTAATCAGCTATAGTGGTAATCCTGGTTAGAAGACCAGATTTAGTGGTAATTAACTAGAAAAAATAAATTTGTCATCTAGTGGATTTTCTGACGGACCACAGAGTGAAAATGAAAGAAAGTGAAAAGCTAAACAAATGCTTAGATCTTGCATGAGAATTAAAAAACCTGAGGAACATGAAGTTGGATTTGATGCCAATTGTAATTGTGATGCTTAGAACAGTCCCGAAAAGCTTGGAAAAACCAACTGGAAGAATTGAAGATCGGAAGAAGGATTGAGACCCTCCTGACCACAGTATTGTTAAGATCGGCTAGAATACAGAGGAGAGTTCTGGAGAATTGAGGAGACTTGTTGTCACTATGAATCCATTGAAAGACCACGAGCTAACGCTGGTGTAAAAAACTTGGAAGGAATTAAATGATAATAGAACAAGACATAGAAAACCATCTGGAATTTTGAGATTAAAGCGGATCATCCAATTCCGACAAGAAGAGCGGATTTTGTGTAAGTTTCGAAAAAACAAACCGAACTTGACAGCTCATCAATTTTGCTGGTTCAGCCGACCACATATTCAAAGCAAAGAAAACGAAAAGCTGGTAAAATAGCAAGATCTGACAAGAGAGCTTTAAAGCTATGAAACATGAAGGTGACGATGCTACTACTAATAATAGGAGCCTTCGAAACAATCCCAAAGGACCTGGAAAAGAGACTGAGAGGGAATTGAAGATCCGTGGAAGAATTGAAACAGCCTGGTCCATTCGATAGAATTCTGAGAAGGGTCCTGGAGAGTAGACTTGTTGCCACCTATTCAGTGAATACTCGCAACTCATACGGGTGTGAAAATCGCAAAGGAGTGATAAATGCACAACCCAGAATCCGTCCAGTAGAATGAGGCGCACAAAGTTCTCAGCAATTTTTAGATACAAACGGATCACCTAAACCCGGCCAGACGACCAATCATAGAGATATTCAACAACAAAAAAGAAAAAAAGAAAAAAAAAAGAAAAAGAAAAAAAAAGAAAAAGAAAAAAAAAGAAAAAGAAAAAAGAAAAAGAAAAAAAAAAAAGAAAAAGAAAAAAAAAAAGAAAAAAAAAAAAAAGAAAAAGAAAAAAAAAAAAGAAAAAGAAAAAAGGGAATATACCGAATTGTGTATCGGCGGACCATTGAGTAAAAATAATAGATAGTGAAAAGAGAGATAAGTATCGACACCTTGGCAGAGAAATAAAAAAAACAAACATGGAATATGAAGGTGACGGTGATACCAATTGTAATAGGAGCGCTCGGAACAATCCTCAAAGGTTTGATAAAGGGACTAGAAGACTTAAAAATCACAGGACAACTAAAGATTATCCGGACTACAGCATTAAGATTGGTTGGAAAACTGAGAAAAGTTTTCGAGACCTAAATAGACTTGCTGTCACTTAAACTCCATTGAAAGACCATCAGCTCACGCTGATGCACAAAAACTCTCAAGGAGTAACAAAAATATCAAATTCTAAAAATGCTTTCAAGAAGTTGGGCATATATATATATATATAAGAGTTTGTTCTCTGCATCCTCGTGCCGCCACTTACAAACAGCTGAGCAGTCAGAATTTTTCTCTTTTCGAAAAAAAAAAAAAAAAAAGGTCACTTGGTTCTTATTTGAAAAAAAAAGAAATTCGAGCGTGATTGTAAATTTATCTTGAGAGTTGTGAATTGATATGGACAAATTTTTATCTGTTCCTTATAATTTTTAAAAATTTTTTTCATCAATCGTCATATTTTTTTTTTTTTGCAGTATATAAACAATCCCATAAAATCCGAAAATAGTGATTTCATTCCAAAATAATTTAGCATAGTTCAGATGTTTATCACACTTTAGAAATCTTAATCAGCACACACACATACACACACACATGCGCATGCGCGAACGAAGATTAAACTTCCTCATCAAAATTTTTATTGGATTATTTTCGACCAGATTTAACAAATGCCTTTCCCGATCTATTTTTCAAAAATTTATTTCTGTTTTGTGGTTATTTTGTAATACATTTCTGTTACATCCTCTCCCTTCATTTATCATTTTGTAATACATTTCTGTTACATCCTCTCCTTTCATTTGTCATTTTGTAATACATTTCTGTTACATCCTCTCCCTCCATTTATCATTTTGTAATACATTTCTGTTACATCCTCTCCCTTCATTTGTCATTTTGTAATACTTATCTGTTACATCCTTTCCCTTCATTTATTATTCTGTAATACTTTTATGTAACATCCTCACCCTTCATTTGTCATTTTGTAATACATTTCTGTTACATCCTCTCCCTTCATTTATCATTTTGTAATACATTTCTGTTACATCCTCTCCCTTCATTTATCATTTTGTAATACATTTCTGTTACATCCTCTCCCTTCATTTGTCATTTTGTAATACTTATCTGTTACATCCTTTCCCTTCATTTATTATTCTGTAATACTTTTATGTAACATCCTCACCCTTCATTTGTCATTTTGTAATACATTTCTGTTACATCCTCTCCCTTCATTTATTTTTTGTAATACTTATCTGTTACATCCTTTCCCTTCATTTGTCACTTGTAATACTTATCTGTTACATCCTTTCCCTTTAGTTGTCATTGGGCAACCCTTTGCCAATAGTGGTCAGTTAACCCTACTTAGGCAAACTGAGTATTCAAATAATCTTAAGTTGTCTGCATTTCATAAATGAAGCATTGCCAGTTTAAGTTTTTTTTACTAGTTTTTCAACCACCTTATTTTTTAAAATTTTGTTTATACCTAGTAGCGATTGGCATAATAATCTAAAGTTGTCTAAGTTTAGTATAGCAAAATAATATCATTATTAATAATTTCGGTACTTATCAAAGAAAGTGGCCACGGAAATGATATATATATAATGAACTTTACGCAAGCACACAACCCCCCTCCAAAAAAAAATAAATAAAAAACAACATAAAACTAAAAATGGTTTAGTCTTAACTCTGTCGTTGTTCAAGGCAAATTAGAGGTATCCACTCATGTTTTTTCAAGATATTATCCTTTATTTTAAATGCGATTTGAGAACTACGTACGATGCTCAAACGTGTCCCATGTCTCTTAAGACAGTGAGCGGGAGGGGATTCCTCGCGGCGTACTGGACTACGGCCTCGTAATAAGCGAGTTCAAACTTCAATTGCTTTTTTACGTTCACTTTCGGACTAATACCCTTGCGATAGATATGGACCCGCTTATCTCCCCAACAGTGGGTTAAATAGTATCACTTCTGTTCTTCCACAGGAACGGCTTTGGCATTAAATAACCCACAAGATTGATATACCATTAAAAAAAGAAACCAGCTAAACCAAACAGTTAAAGGGTTAAAAGGTGGTGATTTACTAAGCTTTTTGCTTAGATGTGGCACAAGGCCATATGAAAGGGGCACCCAATGAGACTCAAACTCACTCGTGTAGGTTTGCTAGACGAGCTTGCTAACCATTACACCACCAGAGGCGCCTTAAAGGGTTAAAAGGTGGCCAAATCGATTTTTCAAGAGACAAGACAATTCCCTATCGTTCTGCCGGAAGAGGGGCGGGGGGTAAATGTTTAAATGGTGAATTTCTAAGTTTCTCTTTGTAAAAGACATCACTTTCCAGTTGATATTTCATCATGGTTAGATTAGGGAATGGTTGGGGAAATCAATATGGCAGGCTCTTATGATTGGACATTGTTTATTTTTTGGGTAAAAGTTCATAGATAAAAAGAATACAATGAAAAACTTACTCTTATTTGGATTGTGAATATAAGTTGGTTGATTGTGTTTTATGGCATGTCAACCCTCGTTAGTTATTTAATACCAACTTCTTTATATATATATATTATATGGATTCCTCCGCACGTACAGAATATAACGCAAGGTTAATTTCTAAGTGGAGCTTTGAATTCAAAGTGTATCTTCCCCTTGACCAGTTGCGATAAAAAGGTTAAAGAACACAGTCTGCCCTACTATTTACCAAGAGGGAGAATAGCAGGATTAATACCTTTCCCAAGGGTGTTAGCGTAATGTGAAATGCAAACAGCCACGTCCATGATTTGAATTCGGATTGCTGTGTCTATTTCCTAAGACAGTATTCATTACAACAAGAAAGTCTTTATATATATATATATAACATCACTCAAAAAGTCGCGGGCCTAACTAATAAAACAACAACTTTTTGGAAAATTCTACTTTACTCATCAACATAGTCTCCTTTTAAGGTGATACACTGATTCCAACGCTTCTCTAACAATTCGATGCCTTTTTTGTAGAACGATTTGTCTTTGGCCTCAAAATACGCCTCAGTTTCCAATATCACTTCTTCATTGGAGCCAAATCTCTTTCCTTTGAGTATTTTTTGAGGTCTCAAAACAGCCAGTAGTCACTGGGGGCCAGATCATGTAGTTTTGCCATCGTTGCGATCGCCTTGTGACACGGTGCATTGACTTGGTGACAAAGTACTTTTTTCTTCTCCATTTGTGTCCGTTTTTGGGCGATTTCTTTTTTCAAACGCACCAATAACGATATATAATATTCGCTATTGATGGTTCTTCTTTTCTCAAGGTAATCGATGAACAAAATACCTTGCGTATCCCAAAATACGGAGACCAAAACCTTACCTGATAATGTATGCGTCTTTGGTCGCTTTGGACGGCTTTCACCTGCTGCTGTCCACTCAGCTGACTGCCGATTTGACTCCGGAGTGAAATGGTTGATCCATGTTTCATCCATTGTTACATATTTACGCAAAAACTCCTTTTTGTTACGTTGAAACAGTTCCAAACAATGCTTTGAATCGTCGACGCGTTGTTGTTTTTGATCGACTGTGAGCAAATGCGGCACCCACTTTGAATACAGCTTTCTCATTGACTAATGTTCCTGCAAAATAGTGAATACACGGCCTTCTGATATCTTCAACTCCTCTGTTATCTCACGCAACTTCAATTTACGATCGGCCAAAACGAGTTAGTGGAGTATTTTTGGTGTTTTCCGGGACAGCTGCCGAATTTGAGCGACCTGATAGTTCAGCATCATTTGTGTCTGTTCGACCGCATTCAGCATACCACCACTTAATTGTTGTTTCCGACGGAGCAGAGTCCGAATAATACTTATCAAGCTATTGCTTTGCTTAAACAGTATTTTTTTTTCCACTAGAAATCAATGCTTTATCACAACACGAAATTCATTGTTTTGAAAATTTGCAACAGTAGCTTCACTTATATAACTAATTTGTAAACTAATAATCCGATTGGGCTCAAATTTTCCCATGTGCAATTTGAAGGTTAATACTTTATAAAAATTATATCGAAATTCATTAGTGGCGCCATCTATATGTCAGGCCCAGAACTTATGGAATGATGTGTTATATATATATATATATATATATATATTGAATTTAAAGTCAAATTCAAAATTTCCAACCCGAGGATGACCAAAAAATATTTCCAACAGATATACCTTCCACCTTAAATTTTCATAATTTCATATCTTGGAACATTTCTATCACAGGTCGAAACGCGTTGGGGATCGTAGACTAATATTATTAAAAAAATTTTATCCATTTATATGTATTTTTCTTCCCGTTTTTTCTTTTTTACAACACACACACACACACACACACACACACACACACACATATAAGTAAGTAAAGTTAGCGACCATAGTCGAGGGTGACCCGAAGGCTCCCTTTTCGATAGCTACTACACCAAGGTGTAGGGGAGGGCGCTACTCCATTCCCAGGATTGCTCCACTTTACCCTTGAACCGTACCTTATAATGCTGAGTGTTAAGCAAGGTGGTATCAAGTTCCATTTTTAAAGTCTTTGGTATGACTCGACCTGGGATTGAACCCAGGTCTTCCGGGCCATTGGCGAACACTCTAACCGCTGGGCCAATGTTATTTGTGGATGAATCGTTCAGTTAAATGGTTTCAAGTATAATAAATTATTAAATGGCTCTAGATAAAACCCTGATAGGTACTACTACTCTGGGTTAAAGTCGACCTGGGAGTAATGCCAATGAAGGGGTATTCTGCATTCCCTAAAGCTCCAGAACTGGAGCCTCATGTTTTGTTTATGTTTTTTGTCATATTCGTTTGGAGGGGGTTTTACCCCTCTGCAGAGATGTCTCAGCGTATTCTACACTCTAAACTGATCGGTCTGTGTGAATGTAAGTACCACATTTATACATAATCGTTTGGAACATTTGCACAGACATTTTCCCAGAATCAGTATCAATATTTTTTTTACTATCAATTCTAATTTTTAAAAAATTCTCAGGTTGTTTTGGCTTACCGATTATGATGAACTCAGAAATAAACAATAAGCTTTTGACAATAATTTAACTCACATTCCCTGTCTTTGAGAGTTTATCTGCGAGTTCTATCCAGCAAGGTGGTTTGGGTTTACCTCCTTGTTGCGACTGAATGAATAGTTCATTCTCATAAGTACTTGCCATAGTGACAAAGGTGCAGTCGCTACAATAGATCACATTCCGTCGGCATGTCGTAGGAGGAAGACGTCTATTTCGTTCGTTTGTGGGCATCTTCTTCCATGTATCCGATGCCATTGGCTCACAAATATACCATGGCGCTTTAAACCTGACGCAATCAAAGAAAATTTACCAAGTAGATAAAATGGATCATGTGTACCATAGCCATATACATGAATATACGAAATGTACATGGGAAGTTCATTACATATATACATAGAACATAGGAATCTCGAAATTCGAAAAACACGTAACGACTTCTCAGTTCAGGTACGAAACTTTTTATTACCTTTGAGTTTAAAGGTTCTTCGACATAAGGAGAGAGAGGCACAATCTTTCTATTCTGGCTTTTTCATCTGCCCCACCCCCAACACGTGTGGCACCCGCCACAAAGGTCTACGCGAGCAAGCGAAAGCCAACCGTCTTCTCCCGAGGCAGGTATCATCTCTACTCTACAGACTTTTTCAAAATCTCCCAAAATCCTCTGCGCGCTTCCGGTGTGTGACGTCATTCGCACTCTCTAGCCCCCATTTCCAATGTGGGCTATTGTGACATCTCTGAGTGACACGTTCGCTCCGCCCGCATGCGCGCGAACACCTGTGTTAATGTTGCACCTAAGTAACCCATGCACTGAGCCGAAAGGTTCTCAGCCTAACTAAAGCCAAAGGCATGAAACCGAAATTCCTCGGCCATTATATTACACATGTTTTAATCTCTATTACGAACCCACGTTGGTTGGATGTAAAACTAAGTCAGATTAACACGGGACCCCTCTCCTCTCAAGAAGCGAGCCCCTGAGCTTATATTAGGCACAAGGCTACAAATATAGGGTACTCAGTAGCAACAGATCTGAGCGACTGGCTTGCTAATCATTAAATCGGGATAGGATACGCACAGATAGATGCAAGGAAGAAGAAAAGAAAAGCGAAAAAGAGGAAGTGTGGTTTGGTTTGTTTTCTTTGTTTAATGGCATATCAACCATCGCGGATTATGTTATGCTAAAGCCATCCTTTTAAAAGAACAAAAGTTGTACTATTCGTAAGTGTATTAATGTTCTCATTAGCTTACTACGATGTAGCAGTCCAGCATGTCAGCCTCAAAACTACGAGTATTTCCCCTAGAGGAAGAGTGAATGGTCTTGTTAAAAATGTTTACTTTTAAATATTTGTACGGAATAATCCATAGATTAAAATTTACATTAAATCAAAGTTAGTTAAAATGTATATACAAGTGTAATACTAACGTCCGCAATCCACATAATACCAGGCAAAGTGGCTAATGTGCCGGACTGTGACGTCGGAGTAAGCGAGTTCGAACTCCAATCACGATATTACGTTTATTTTTGGACTAATACTCTTTGGAAAGGTATGAAGACCCTTATCACCCCCAGTTATGGGTTAAATAATGCATACAAGGATGGCTTTGGTATTATATAACCCACGAAGATTGATATATCATTGAAAAAACAAAAAAACAAACAAAAAACAAAAACAAAAAATAAACCAGATAAGAATTATTTACAGTCATCATCTTCATTTTTTTATACCGTTACAATTTAGTCCCCAAATTACAAATCGGCCATTAATTGGAGGTGACATACTGACACCTTGTTAGAGGTTGGGGAGGGAAATGATGAAGAAATATGGTTAATGGTCGAATTATTGGTTGCTGAAGACGTAATTTTGAGACTTCACTGTTCAGAAAAAAAGTGACTGGAAATTAATTGGTTGGTGTGTTTAATGGTATATCAATCTTCATGGGTTATTTAATGCTACATCCATCTTTGTATTAATTCACGAAGGTTGACTGGCCATTAAACAAAGAATCAATCAATCCATCTCGAAAAACTCTAGTGGTGCGATTTAACAGATAGCAGGTTGAAAATTAACCTTATCTAAATTGTACATATATTTTAGGTAATATGAAATAAAATTAAGGTACGCACAATATATATATATATATATATATGTGTGTGTGTGTGTGTGTTATGGGACTGTTACCTACCCATTGACGGACTCTTCCAAATCCTATATTAATCGAGAGCCAAGTACTCTCGTCGGTCGGTCAGTCGGTCGTGAGATTGGATAGAGACTGGATATTTGACTGACAAGTAAGCCTAGGTTACGCCACCACTTTTCTCTGTATTTTATTACTTCAATATATCGTTAAACTTATACCATGTTCCGAGTTATCTTTTCATGGTCCCAAACTGGGTCCACATTAATATATATATATATATATATATATATATATATATATATATATATATATATATGTTGCATAATACTCCATATTATAACAGCACCACATTCATTCGTACCTTTTAGTCCCATCATACATTTTCGCCTATTATGCTTACAAATCAAAATTTTATTTTCTTCATAATGCAATGATGATGATAATTCGTTCCTTAGTTAAAATCATCCCCCCCACACACTAACAATTTCCAATACGTCCACACACAGTAATACGCAAATTTAACACACACACACACACACACACACGTACACACATACACTCAAAAAGAGTCATACAAATCTCAACGTAAACATTCGCCTGACTGTATTTTTCGATTTTTTTGATTTCTCAAATATCTTTTTTTCACTGCCTGATGATTGTCGTAATAAGACGACATGAAACATTTGGTCGCAGATAAGCGTCCATGCTATTAAAAATATATAAAAACTAATATATATATATATATATATATATATATATATATATATATATATATAAGTTGACCGACCATAGTCAAGGGTGAGCCGAAGGTTCCCTTTTCAATAACTACAACACCCATGGGTAAGGGAGAGCGCCATTCCTTTCCCTGGGTTGTTCCACTTACACTTGATCCATACCTTAAAATGCCCAATGTTCAGCAAGGAGGCATCAAGTGGCATTTTTTGAGTCTTGGTATGACTTGACCTGGGATAGAACCCGATTTTCCGGGCCATTGGCGAACATTCTAACCTATATATATATATATATATATATATATATATATATATATATATATATATATATATATATATATATATATATATATATATATATATATATATATATATATATATATATATATATATATATATATGATGCAAGAAGAGTAAAACGTGTATTTAAACGCTAGGAAAAAATAACTAAGACACCAAGAAACTTTCACTATCAATTATCCGGTGATTTATTGAAAGAAAGTGATTTATTCAAGTGCATACTCATCAAATAAGTATCATATAAAATAAGAATAAACTATTAACATAAAGTCAAAAAGCAAAAAAGCTGAATTTTATAACTGTCTCTAGTTTTTATTATATTACTTATTATCTTAATTATTTTATTATATACACGACTGTGCAAATTATTTCGGCAGGTGTATATATTCAACATTTATAAATGACGAATACTGTTTTTGAGGTCCATCAACGAATATATTGTAATTCATACATTTAGAAGCATTTACAAACAGTCTTAATTTCAGTCATATTTTCATTATATAATATAGGTTTACTCTAAGAATTTTATCCTATGCAAAGGTGTTGATTTTATACTATATTTTGGTTATTTATTTTATTATTAGAATGTTTACTATTAATCAAACAAAATATTAATAAAAAAAAGAACTTATTAAATTTCTTTTATAAATTCTCTCAATTTTTCATTTCAGATCCGAAAATTGTATATTTCCAAACATAAATCATCAATATGTCACGAGTATCAGATGAAGAAGACAAAAAATTATATTCTACCATGAACAGGGCATTTCTCAGAGCATTTCTCAGGCCAAAATATAAAAAAATATTGAAGGTTTCTTGGTGTACAGTACAAAAAGTAATTAAAAAAAAGTTTGAAACTGGGGATATCAAAAACAGGAAGAAGAGTTGAAGGCTAAAAAAATTAACTGAAAGTGATTGTAAATATCTTAAGATAGCATCTTTAAGAAATATAACTAAATCTAGTTAGGAATGAGACTCAGATCTTGCTCCAACATCTGGCACCAAAGTTCACTATTCAACTATCAGAAGAGCACTTGTGAAAGAAGGCCTTCATGGTTGAGTGGGAAGAAGGAAACCTTGTCTAATACAAGGAAACAGACCACAACGACTTGAATTTGCCAAAGAACCCCAGAAATAGACCGTTGAACAATGGAAGAATGTATAATGGAATGATGAATCAAAATTTGAAAATTTCAATTCAAAGAGAAGGCAGTATGTAAGAAGAAGGGTTGGAGAGCAGATGAAAGATGTGTGCTTGAAGTCTTTAGTTAAACACGGAGGAGGTTTAGGGATATTTAACTGCAAATGTTGGTATAGATAATTTGCTTAGAATTGATAGAATAATGAATGCTGAGAAATATCGACATATTCTGATTCACCATGCAATCCCCTCGGATAATCGTCTAATTGGTAATGGTTTCATTTTCTTGCTGGATAATGATCCAAGTCACACGGCACAAAAAGGTAAAAAGTTATTTAGAGCGGAAGGAATAATCTGGGAATGTTCAAATTATGAAATGGCCTCCTTGCTTATATAAAATAAGTCCAGATTTGAATATCATCGAGTCTTTGTGGGATTATTTGGACGAAAGAAAGGCTGAAAAGCAACCACAATCAAAAGAACATATGTGGCAAGTCCACCAAGATGCTCGCAATATTATAGCTATAGATATTATTAATAAATTACAACAGTATCCCCAAAAGTATAAATGCTATTCTTGCTGCCAAAAGTGGACATTGAGAACATCAACGATTTTTAAGTTATTAAATGTGATAAACGCCAAATTCTTTTAATTATTAATTATATTATCATATGAGAGCATTGAACAACAGTTTTCTTCATTTCCTTCAATAGTATATGGAATTTTTGTGAGGATATTAAACCTGCTTAAATCTTTTTCACAGTAGTGTATATTATATACCTATAAACATACAATTTTGTATAGAGGCATATATAGATGTCCGCGTGGCGTAACAGTCATCCAGCTCTGGGTAAAATAGCAGGTGAGACTGAATTCTTAAGCCTTGGTAGGACAACTTGTCTAGAAAAAGGAAAAACATGTGGAGCGTTGTTCAGAGAATCTGTTGCCCATTGATGTCCCATTCCTCCATTATCAGTTCATCCAAAAGGTGTGGCTAGTCTTACACAAGCCTTCATCACTATAGTAGAATATAACCAATGCAACCCAGTTTGATGGGGCAGTAGAATACACCAACTGCATCTCTGCAGAGGGGTAAGACCCACTCCAACAAGTGTCCCGGATATGACACTAAATAATCTGATGGTGAGACTTCAGTCCTTTGGAGAATGTTGAGTATCTCTTCATTGCTTTTGCTCCCAGGTCTACTCTGGCCAGGAGTGGCAGCACCTGATTGGGTCCTACATATGGGTCAAAATGAACTGAAATTTAAACTGAGTGCAAGCAAATGACTCATGCTAAATTGAATTGTTTGAAATAGAACTGTTTGATGATTTAACTGTGTGTAAACAAATGACAAATGTTAGTGATACAGAGCAATACTTGGGATTATTTAACTTTTTTGATATTTTCTAAATTGAATTATTTGAAATAAAATCATTTAACTGTGTGTAAACAAATGACTGTCGGATTAAATTATTAGTGATGTATAGCAATACGTGGAACCATTTAACTTTTTTGACATTTTCTAAATTGAATTGTTTGAAATAAAACTGTTTGATCATTTAACTGTGTGTAAACAAATGACAGACTACAAAATGTGTTTATAAATCATATTTAATATATAAATCATACTTAATATATGTATAAATAGAATTTGGCATTCAATAACCCAACAAATGTTGATATTCCATAAACCCAACCAAACCAAATAACTAGTGAGGGCGATAATATTGACTGCCGGTCACGACGCAAAGAGAGATGTCAACATACGCCTTGTGAAGGCGTGGACTGCAATTGACAAGTTATCGATCGTATGGAAATCTGAATAAAACGGGATTTCTTCGAATTTGTGGCTGTATCAGTATTACTGTAGGGATGCACTATCTGCTCGTTAACGAAACACACGGAGGAAAAGCTAAACGGGAACTACACAAGAATGGTACGTGCTGTTTTAAACAAATTCTGGAAACAGCACCTTACAAAACAGCAGCTGTACCTTCCATCTCACAAACCATTCAAATAAGACGAACAGAATATGCTGGGCACTGCAGGAGAAGTAAGGTCGAACTCATATGCGATGTTCTCCAATGGACTCCTACACATGGACATACCAGTGTTGGCCGTCTGGCAAGGACACGTACATCAGATCTGTGCAGATTCTAGATGCAATCAACACGATCTGCCATGAGCAATGGAAGACAGGGACGAATGAGAGAGAGAGAGAGAGAGAGAGAGAGAGAGAGAGAGAGAGAGAGAGAGAGAGAGCTCTGTGCTATTACTACGACTTGATGATGATGATATGTTAATTGCTCATTCTGCAGCTCTTCCCTCGCTAAGACATCGATGTTGTTCGGGCGAAGGAAAAGGAGCTATACAACTTGGCATCACTGTCACCGCAGAAGTTGCTAGAACGAAACTGAAAAAAACAAAACGAAAAACAAAACAAACAAAAAAATCCTAAACCAAACAAAACCAAAACATCGGACTGCATATTCCATACATGGGGAGGAGAAAAGATGGATTTATCGATTTTCTAAGGGCATTAGCGTGAAGTGAAATGTAAACAGCCTCGTCCAGGATTTGAACTTGACTTGGCGAGTCAGTTTTCCTCAACGGTAACGACTACACCTCCCCCTGGCTCCACACACACACACACACACACACACATATATATATATAGTGTGTATGTTTGCGCCCACATACATATGTGTATGTATATATATATACGTGTGTGTATGTGTGTCTATATGAGTGTGTGTGTGCCTCTTTCTATATATATGTGCATGTGTTTATGTCTATATATGCGTGTGTGTATGTGTGTCTATATGTATATACATGTATGCATGTTTATATGTGTGGGGGTATATGTCTATATGTTTGTGTGTGTGTGTGTGTGTGTATTATGAACTCTGCGCAGCGATAAAAAGAAACAAAGATAAGATTGAGAGAAAAACTTGTCAAAACTAACAAAAACAATGCAAATAATTAAATTTGCAATTCGAAACAGCAAGTAACGGTGACAAAGTCATATCGAAACAATTCGTTAACCCCCCTACCCGCAAAAAACTCCAAAAAAACAAAGACACAAAAAACTGCCCCACCAAAAAAACCAAAAAAACTGGGTGATTCGATCGTACTAGCTATAACTTAAAATATAAAGGTTAGAGAAATATCTTCCTTTTAAAGGCTTGAGGTTCGCTTGTCTTTAATTGTGCTACCAAACTCTTTGTCATCTGGCGTAAGATGTGGCGTCCAGTACATTTCTCATAAATAAACTGAGGGGCTTCGGAATTTGTGGTTAGATTCTTGCTCGCTACCGCAAACTGGCGCCGCTTAGCGACTTGTGTACTCAGTTGAGAAACCGGGATTCAACAGCTGTCGAGCAAAGGACTTGAAGTACAAAGAATTCTCATTCAGACGAAGGAGCCAAATGCGCATGCGTAATCCAGGAGAGGGGGCGGGCAATTGCACGCCCACAACGCGTGGTCGTGTGAATGGGAGCGCGCGTCACCCTCTTCTCGCACGAGCGTAAATACATTAATGCGCACATGTATAAAAGCACGAGTCTAGTGCCCAGGTACGTACACGCGTCATTACTCGTGTGTGCGCACGGTCGACAGTGAGAAGAAAAAGTAGAGGCATTTCTTTCTATAAGTTTGGTTTGGTTTGGTTTGGTTAAGCCCTGTGACAAGACTCACAATTGAGACTGATCCATGGGTCATGGTATACTCAATCTCAGAGCTCACTCTCTGATCTCTTCTTTGTTACAGACTTATTACTTAAGTATTATCTGTTTATATAACTTATGAATCTTGGAATATCCAACCTCATAGCTTTCACTCAAATCTATTCTTTATTACAAACTTATTACTTAAGTATTATATGTTTATATAACCCATAAATCTTAGAATATCCAACTTCATGGCTCACTTTGAGCTCTTCTTTGTTACAAGCATATTACTTAAATACTAGGTCTTTATATTACCCATGATTCTTAGATTATCCAACCTTATGGTACGCAATTTGATCTCTTTGTTACAAACATATTACTTAAATACCAGCTGTTTATATAACCCATAAATCTTAGAATATCCAACTTCATGGCTCACTTTGAGCTCTTCTTTGTTACAAGCATTTTACTTAAATACTAGGTCTTTATATTACCCATGATTCTTAGATTATCCAACCTTATGGTACGCAATTTGATCTCTTTGTTACAAACATATTACTTAAATACCAGCTGTTTATATAACCCATAAATCTTAGAATATCCAACTTCATGGCTCACTTTGAGCTCTTCTTTGTTACAAACGTATTACTTAAATACTAGCTCTTTATGTTACCCAAAATTCTTAAAATATCCGACCTTAGGGCCCACACTCTGGTCTCTTTGTTATAAACATATTACTTAAATACCAACTGTTTATATAACGCATGAATCTTAGATTTGGCCCAGCGGTTAGAGTGTTCGCCAATGGCCCGGGAGACCTGGATCCAATCCCAGGTCGAGTCATACCAAAGACTTTAAAAATGGAACTTGATACCACCTTGCTTAACACTCAGCATTATAAGGTACGGTTCAAGGGTAAAGTGGAGCAATCCTGGGAATGGAGTAGCGCCCTCCCCTACACCTTGTTGTGGTAGCTATCGAAAAGGGAGCCTTCGGGTCACCCTCGACTATGGTCGCTAACTTTACTTACTTACTTATAACTCTCATGAATCTTAGAATATCCAACCTCATTCCTGGACATGTGCCATACTAAGCTGAGCTGAGTTAATGGCTACATTCATAATTACTTGTTATAATCTCCTGTTTCATTACTTCATCTCCTAGGGTGAAATTTGGATAAATATTTGATTTGGTCCTTCCGTTTTCACGTCACTTTCCATTTCCTCCTCTCATCTTCCACCATTATATTTCTGCTGTTTATTTATAATTCGTTTTTACCACTTTTCATCGGTGTATGTAAGAAGATCTAATTACAACCGCTTCCAGCAAAATTATCATAAGCTTGATTCAAATATTTTGCCGATTCGTTGATTTTTTACATAAATACATACATACATACATACATACATACTTTATGCTTTTTTATCATTAAACTGAAGACATAAAGTACCTCTGAACACACACACACACACACACACACACACATATATATATATATATACATATATATATATATATATATGTAGAATCATCCATGAATAAGTACACGCCTAACATTTTTAAAAATAAAAAGTTGACATTTTGCTAAACTAACGATACCAGAACTTAATCTTTTCTAGTGAAACATTATTCAATGAAAACGAGTATTATTAGGTTTTATTTATTACCAAACTCGACAGCATTGAAACTCTGTAATAAAAATAAAACCTGCACTTCTCTGTAACTAAAAATAAAATTACATAGATATATGAAAAGGGTGCATTTATTTTTGACTTGTTATATATCCATAGTTTTACTCGAAAATCAGTAAAAAAATCCAATCATTTCTAAGGGATGTTCCAAATCTAACCCATTGTTTGAATTTCGACCGTACAGAATCATTACACTGACTTTTTTTACGTAAAAATTAGGTTTTCAAATTTCGACCTGTACACGATTATATGCAATATGTAAGAACTGGGACGGATAAATACACTGATGGAAGATAAAATTGCAACATTCTGAATATTTGTTCAAACGTAATATATGTAATATTGCTAGATTAACGTGAATGATCACATATGTAGATCAACACATGCACAGGTTTCAAAATATATGTATTTCCTGGTCAAATCCGTACAAACCCCGAATGACTTGTAATTACTCAGCCGTGTTATTTGCAGTGTGTAGATAATCACGAGAATCTTTTCACCGTATCATGCGACTGAGTATGAGCGCAAAATCCTTTGATCATACCATCCATAACCCTCTTTGGTTCAACCATATTATATATATATATATATATATATATATATATATATCATACATATATCACACAAATTATTCATGTCCATTCACTTCTGTAATCTGCTTTTATTAAGTCAGTTTACTGTTGCATAAAATATGCCTTCAGCATTGTCATCTACTCTGGTTTTTATTGAAACTTTATACATGGCTTCATTCACTTAGTCAATGGATAATACTTACATATTATCTTACAGCAAAGTGTGCATCAATGACTATATCACAATATCTGTCCAAAAAAATGAATGAAATAATGATTTTCACCTCAGAACTTTGGACACATTTGTTCTTCAACATTGTAAAACTCCTTTGTTATTGCTGCTTGACTGGTTTAGAAAATGGCTGAAATGGAGATGAAAAAAATGGCTAAAAAGGAAGAAGAAAAAATGGATGCTTACACTGACGGGAAATAAAATTGCATCACCTTGAATATGTGTTTCAATTTACGCAAAATCAAAAGTATAGGTAATATTACGGGATTACAGGAAATGATCACAGGTTCCAAAATAAAACGTGTATCAACAGTAACCAGAACTCATGTACATACAGTAACCAAATAAAAACCAACACTGCCCTTCTGAGGTGTAGCAACTTTATTTCCAGTCAGTGTATTTATACTCAGTTTCTTTACTGCATCTTTCAAAAGTAACTACCCAAATGTTCTGGGTACCGGGTGGGTATAAAGATTGTCCAACTCCCGTTTGGAGAAATACCTACGAGCCGAAGAACAACATGATACTGACCATAAATAATAATCAGAAAACACACACACACACACACACACACACACACACACACACACACACACACACACATATAAGCGATGCATAAATACACACACACACACACACACACACACATAAGCGATGCATAAATACACACACACACACACACACACACACACTCTCTCTCTCTCTCTCTCTCTCTCTCTCTCTCTATCTCACTATCTCTCTTTCTCTCTCTCTCTCTCTCTCTCTCTCTCTCTCTCTCGGGAGTTCCCATACGTAGTGGCTAACCTATTGGACAGTAGCCTCAAAGTAAGCTCCGGTCGCACTATTATGTTCACTTTCGGACAAATATCGTTGGGAAAGGATGACTTTGGCATTAAATATCCCTCGAAGGTTGATGTGCCATCAAACAACAAAGCCAAATCAAACCAAAGAATCTCTCTCTCTCTCTCTCTCTCTCTTTCACACACACACACACATACATATATATATAAACAAAATAGATATATATATATAATAGCTTCTGTGCTCCCAAAAAGCCTTCATCATATGGTAACTCTGGGTTCACGCATGGTTTAGGAGCCTAAAAATCTTTACTACAAACTCAGAGCGTCCCTGCAGTACCTCACGATACCGCCAGGCTTTGTTGGTTAGTCGTCACTAATGCCATTCCCATGCTGATGCTGCTAACGTTATATTCTGGATTTTTTGTATATATATATATATGTGTGTGTGTGTGTCTAATGGTAAAAGTCCAAGATTAGTCAGGTATGTGGAGGTTGGGTTGGTAATGAAACCTCCGTATCCGACCTCAATAGGAAATATATTTGTTATCCAGTCATTTCTGACACGTTCTCGCAAATCTTCTTTTTTTCAACTTACACTGGTGCGCCCACTCGTTATTCTCCACAAAAGAGAATGTTGATTCGACGACGAAAACTTTCCTTAAATTAATGGACCAAATGACGAC
This sequence comes from Sepioteuthis lessoniana, assembly GCA_963585895.1. Lineage (NCBI taxonomy): Eukaryota > Metazoa > Mollusca > Cephalopoda > Myopsida > Loliginidae > Sepioteuthis > Sepioteuthis lessoniana. The sequence continues at coordinate 78,833,170 of OY757909.1, read as the reverse complement.
ATATAAACGCTGAGCAATTAATGTTATTCTAGTTGGAAATGTGAGTTGATGTTCTTAATCAGTTACCACGGATACAAATAATCTTTGCATTGAGTAGCATTCACGGATACAAATAATCTTTGCATTGAGTAGCATTCACTTTCACATTGCATTGAGTAGCATTCACTTTCATTGAGTAGCATTCACGGATACAAATAATCTTTGCATTGAGTAGCATTCACTTTCACATTGGGTACGTTGGGTTGATAAACAAAGGGGCCCGGTTTACTGTAATAGTTATAACGTTGGTTCCTTTCCATTTTTCTAAGAGATTTACGTGATTGTGAGTGAAGACGAGTTCTATTATCTATTCCGAATTCCTGAAACTGTTACTGTTATTGATTCTGAATTTCTGAAACTGTTACCATTATTCAGAATTTCTGAAACTGGTACTGTTATTCCCTTCATATTTTTGTACCTGATCATATACTACTCCATAGCAAGAGCGGAGAAAACCGAATAAAACTGTATCAAAATACTTCTCAGAAATTCAGACAGAAAGAAGATCCAGAAGCACATCGGTGGGAACGTTGCAATAAAGACAGCATAAACAAGGAAAACGTTTTGAATTTATCAATGTATGATAGTGATAATACCTGAAATATAGGAATTTGGCGTCCAAGTGGTGTACTGGCTAACGCGCTTGACTGCAACATCACAGTAAGCGAGTTCGAATTCCAGTCGAGTTATTACGTTCACTTTCGGACTAATACCCTTGGGAAAGGTATGAACCCCCTTACACCTCAGCTATGAGTTAAATAGTACCACAACTGTGCTCCTACAAGGGTGGCTTTGACATTAAATAACCCACGAAGATTGATATGCCATTAAACAAAGAAACGAAACGAAACCAATTTAGGAATTTATACAGACAGTGACCTCACTATTTTGTTTCGTTGGGGATCAGTTAAAGTGATTTTGCTTTGATCGCTAAACAGAAGGTCAGATCAAAGTAGTGTCAGGTTGAAGAGAGGTGAATTGCCCCGTAGGTTTATTGGGTACATTTGATTTCCTTTTAGATTCGTATGACGAAAGAGAGTTCAGTGGGTCATCTGAAAATACGATCAATAAATCGATGCCACGTTTCTTTGATGGTATGAATCAATCGCAAATAAGGGTAAATTCTTTGATATTTACGCTTTCAGGCCAATTGAATTCCAAAATCATATTGCTTGGAATCTTTGCAATGTCTTCTATAAGAAGAGTGCGACACAAAATAGCAATTCATATATTTAAGAACATCTTCCTGGAAAGAACTCACAGTCAAATAAAGTTAATAATTCTTTATATCTGGGTCTATCAGAAATTTTTTTTTTCAGTTTTTTCCCTTTTTTAATCAACTGTAAATTCTCCCCAAATGATTTGATTTTAACGGCATGTCAACTCATCTGGGGTTATTTCATGTTCAGATGCTAGAGAATTGCGTTTATTGTATGTTTATAACTACATCTTTGTGTTATTATTTAAGGGATTTTTGTTCATAGTTATATGATATCAAGTATTCTTGTCGAATAAAACTAATTTGCACGCAGTTATGTGGTTTCAAGTATTCCTATTTAGTACAAACAATCTATGCAAAATTATGAGGCTTCAAGTATTTTAATTTAATATAAATCATTTGTTTGCACACAGTCATATGGTTTCAATAACTAATAATAATAAGAGGAGTTCCTGGGGTGTAGTGGGTAAAATGTTGGACAGCGATATCTTAGAAATAATAATAATCCTTAATAAATAATTATAGCTCCAAGTAACTATTCTTAATACAAATAATTTATAATTATATATTATTAAGTATTCCTATTTAATAAAAATCACTTTCAAATATATCTATTTGACTTGTAGATCAGAATCTAACAGGTACTATCACTCTGAGACAGTAGGCCTGGGAGTAATGTCAATGATGGAGTACTCCACACTCTCCAGATCTCCAGAATAGGAGCATTACCATCAGATGCAGTTTAGTGTTATACCCAAGATACCCCTTTTGTTTGGTAGGAGTAAGTTCTACCTCCTCAGCAGGGGATACAGTCAGCTAATTCTAAAACCCACCGATAGGTCTGTTAATTCTTTTTTAATAATTGCTAAATTGAAATAAATACTTGAAATCATATAATTGTGTATAAATTGTTAGTATTAGATAGAAATACTTGAAACCGTACGACTTCGTGCAAATTATTTTTATTTGATAAGAATAATTCATTTCATAAGACTGTGTGCAAAAAATCTCGTAATTCGGTATCTCTTTAAGCTTACGTAACACTTTACATGTTATTAATGACAATTTCTTCCCTGAAAGTTTTCGGATGCTAGTGACCAAGTTTTCAAACGTCATTATTGACTACTAATTGTGATCCACTCCTGTGTTTCAAGGGAGAAGTCACCACCCTTGAAACACTCGAATAAGTTTTGGGAAATACAGTCAGATACTATTTTCATTTCCTTCCACTATCCGAATCCTTTCAGGAGCTTCAAAAACTTCGAATCTCAGCTTAGGTTTTGTTTTGTTTTATCGCATATCAACCCCTATAGGTTATTTAATGGTTTCAAGTATCATGAATTGAATTACCATGACCAGAAAATCCGCCGAACACCTATGCATGATTTACGGGAACATTGTTTCGACCTTATTAGGCCTCATCAGCAGTGTATACCGTAATCTCCACCACTGGAGATCGAACCAGCGATCACAGATTGCAGTGCCGAAACTCTACAACTGAGCCACCAGTTCATACCGCACACAAGCGACGCCAAATCAACTAGTCATGGTAATTGCGCAGCCAAATAACCTAAATGTGTCTTGCAAGTTACATCCATACTCTTTCCAGAGGACACGGTCACCACCCCCCGGGCTACGTCTTCCCAAGAAGCTTTGAAATACGCATCCGCGTAATTATTATACCTCAGGGGCAAGGGAATAGATGTATATATATTTAACTGGGCTCGAGGCTTAGTATAATAATAATAATAATAATATCAGAAACCAAAGCCACATCCCTCTTCCTGTCAGCCTTTTTCTTCTCTATTGTAGAACTCAGGATTTCACCAAGGTCTTTAAGACATGGAGAGTAATGGGCCTTACCTGGCCATGATGTATTAGCAGGGTTTAAATCCAGAGTTACCCTTCTCACAGAGCAATTGCTCAAAGAAGACTAGAGAGCCGTCTCCTCTAATTTTAACCGATGGATGGGAGAGTGGATTTGAGCCTTTCTCTGGGGGATTTAACGCGAAGTGAACTCTCAACACCTCGGACTGAATCAGAAGTCATTTTAACCAAAAAACATGACGAAAAGGCTGAATGGATAAACAACATGACAAGAGAATTAGAAGGGCCCGATGAAAGCTCAAAAGCGGAAATACACATCGATTTACTCAAAACGACACTAAAAAAATATCAAACTGGAAAACGCCAGGCCGTGATGGAACACATGGTTTCTGGTTCAAGAATTCACCTCCATTCATGACAGTCTAGCACTAGAAATGAACAGATGCCTACGAGAAGCACACGTACCCGAATGGATGACCGAAGGAAAGACCACATTGATCCAAAAGGCCCCAAGCAAAGGAACCGTCCCAAACAACTACAGACCCATAACCTGCTTACCGATGATGTTGAAAATATCAACAGCACAAATAAGGGAAGAGATTTGCTATTCACTAACAAGCCGTGGATTGTTCCTCAGGGAACAAAATGGATGCCACAAAGGATCCAGAGGCGCAGCTGAGTTACTTTACGTAGATCAGTACATCCTCAATGAAAGCAAGACCAGATGGAAAAAATTGGCTATGGCCTTGGTTGATTACAAAAAGGCATATGATATGGTTCCACAAAGCTGGATAATAAACTGCCTTAAAATGTACAAAATATCAGATGAAGTCAAAAACTTTATTGAGAAAAGCATGAAAACCTGGAGAGTGCAATTAACAGCAGGAGAAAGAAGCTTAGCTGAAGCAAAGATCCAAAAAGGTATTTTTCAAGATGCACTATCACCATTAATATTCATAATTGCCATGATGCCACTTAACTACATACTCAGAAAATTCACAGCCGGATACAAACTTAGTAGATCGCAGGAAAAGATCAATCACCTAATGTACATGGATGACATCAACCTATTTGCAAAAAATGAAAAAGAACTGGAAACTCTATTACACGCAGTTAGAATATACAGCCAGGACACAGGAATGGAATTTGGCATAGAAAAATGTGCCATGCTAGTAATGAAAAGTGGCAAACGACATCTCATTGATGGAATGGAACTACTGAATCAAGACAAGATTAGAACGCTAGGAGAAAAGGAAACCTACAAACACTTGGGTATCTTGGAGGCTGACACCATCAAATAAGTGGAAATGAAAGACAAAATTAAAAAAGAATATCGCAAGAGAACTAGAATACTACTCGTGACAAAGCTCTCTAGCCGAAACCTTATCAAAGGAATAAATACCTGGGCTGTACCCCTCGTTAGATATTCAGGACCCTTTTTGAAGTGGACCAGAGAAGAACTTACGCAAATGGACCAAAGAACAAGAAAACTAATGACGATGCATAAGGCATTACATCCCAGAGACGACGTTGACAGACAATATGTATCGAGAAAAGAGGGAGGAAGAGGACTTGCCAGCATTGAAAACAGCGTTGACGCATCGATACAACGACTCGAAGACTACATAGAAAAACACGAAAGAGGACTGATTACAGACATCAGAAACGATACTGACAACACGATGGCCAATAGAATGACAATAACTAGGAAACAAAAATTGGGAAGAAAAACAACTCCATGGGTGTTTTAAACGACTAATAAACATCTCACACGAGAAAACCTGGATGTGGCTAAGAAAAGGAAACTTAAAAAGAGAAACAGAATCTCTCCTAATAGCAGCCCAAAACAACGCCATAAGAACCCATCATATCAAAGCGAGAATAAATAAGACGCAAAAATGTAGTAAATGTAGGTTTATGGTGATAGAGATGAAACCATCAATCACATGATAAGCGAATGCAGCAAATTAGCACAGAAAGAGTATAAGACTAGACACGACTGGGTGGGCAAGGTGATCCTCTGGGAGATGTGAAAGAAGTTTAAATTTGACCATACGAGCAAATAGTATATGCACAACCAAGCATCTGTCCTCGAGAATGACACACATAAACTCCTATGGGACTTTGACATACAAACGGGTCACCTAATCTCGGCCAGAAGACCAGACCTTATAAAAAAAAAGAACTTGCAAAATTGTAGACTTAGCTGTCCCGGCTGAACACAAAATAAAACTGAAGGAAAATGAAAAGAAGGATAAGTACCTGGACCTTGTTAGGGAATGGAAAAAAATATGGAACATGAAGGTGACAATTATACCAATCGTGATTGGTGTTTTTTGTACAGACATCAAAGGATTATTAAAGGGACTGGAGGACTTGGAGGTAGGAGGACGAGTGGAGACCCTCTAAACTACAACATTATTGGGAACAGCCAAAATAATGAGAAGAGTTCTGGAGACTTGTTGTTACTCAAACTCCAGTGAAAGACCATCAGCTAAAACCGATGTGAAAAACTCTCAAGGAGTAAATAATGATAATGATAATAATAAGGTTGTATGTAAGGCTAGCAGTTATCCATTCAACAGGTCTCTCTTTTCCTTCACGTCAATGGTGTTGCCTAAGAGAAGGGCAAGTGTCTGTACAAGTTAGCATCAATGAGAAGTTGAGGGAACAATATTAAACTCAATGTGGGACTTACCTTTTGGACTTCAGATCTTTGTTTCGCTTCTTCATCTCAGCAATTTATCTTGATACGCAAAAAGGAGGGTTGAATTTAGAGTTTTTCTTCTGCTAAGTTGTGAGGGAGACCCCGTGGTGCAATGGGTAACGTGCTTGAGAGTGATATCGTCAAAAGAGAGTCCGATTTCCTCTCAGGTTATATGTTCACTTTCGGACTAATACTCTAAGGAAAGGTATGAACTTTCTTTTACCCCCAGCTGTAGCATAAATAGTACGGAAAATAAAACGAAGAAATAAATAGTACGGAAAATAAAATGAAGAAATGAATAGTACAGAAAATAAAATGAAGAAATAAATAGTACGGAAAATAAAATAAAGAAATAAATAATGCGGAAAATAAAATAAAGAAATAAATAGTGCGGAAAATAAAATTAAGAAATCAATAGTGCGGAAAATAAAATAAAGAAATAAATAGTACGGAAAATAAAATGAAGAAATAAATAGTACGGAAAATAAAATGAAGAAATAAATAGATCGGAAAATAAAATAAAGAAATAAATTGTACGGAAAATAAAATGAAGAAATAAATAGTACGGAAAATAAAATGAACAAATAAATAGTACGGAAAATAAAATGAAGAAATAAATAGTACGGAAAATAAAATAAAGAAATAATTAGTACGGAAAATAAAATGAAGAAATAAATAGTACGGAAAATAAAATGAAGAAATAAATAGTACGGAAAATAAAATGAAGAAATAAATAGTACGGAAAATAGAATGAAGAAATAAATAGTACGGAAAATAAAATGAAGAAATAAATAGTGCGGAAAATAAAATGAAGAATTAAATAGTACGGAAAATAAAATAAAGAAATAAATAGTGCGGAAAATAAAATGAAGAAATAAATAGTACGGAAAATAAAATGAAGAAATAAATAGTACGGAAAATAAAATGAAGAAATAAATAGTATGGAAAATAAAATAAAGAAATAAATAGATCGGAAAATAAAATGAAGAAATAAATAGTACGGAAAATAAAATGAAGAAATAAATAGTACGGAAAATAAAATAAAGAAATAAATAGTACGGAAAATAAAATAAAGAAATAAATAGATCGGAAAATAAAATGAAGAAATAAATAGTATGGAAAATAAAATAAAGAAATAAATAGTACGGAAAATAAAATAAAGAAATAAATAGATCGGAAAATAAAATGAAGAAATAAATAGTACGGAAAATAAAATGAAGAAATAAATAGTACGGAAAATAAAATGAAGAAATAAATAGATCGGAAAATAAAATGAAGAAATAAATAGATCGGAAAATAAAATGAAGAAATAAATAGTACGGAAAATAAAATAAAGAAATAAATAGTGCGGAAAATAAAATGAAGAAATAAATAGTACGGAAAATAAAATGAAGAAATAAATAGTACGGAAAATAAAAAGAAGAAATAAATAGATCGGAAAATAAAATGAAGAAATAACTAGTACGGAAAATAAAATGAACAAATAAATAGTACGGAAAATAAAATGAAGAAATAAATAGTACGGAAAATAAAATGAAGAAATAAATAGATCGGAAAATAAAATGAAGAAATAAATAGTACGGAAAATAAAATAAAGAAATAAATAGTATGAAAAATAAAATAAAGAAATAAATAGTGCGGAAAATAAAATGAAGAAATAAATAGTACGGAAAATAAAATGAAGAAATAAATAGTACGGAAAATAAAATGAAGAAATAAATAGATCGGAAAATAAAATGAAGAAATAAATAGTACGGAAAATAAAATAAAGAAATAAATAGTATGGAAAATAAAATAAAGAAATAAATAGTGCGGAAAATAAAATGAAAAAATAAATAGTACGGAAAATAAAATGAAGAAATAAATAGTACGGAAAATAAAAAGAAGAAATAAATAGATCGGAAAATAAAATGAAGAAATAAATAGTACGGAAAATAAAATGAAGAAATAAATAGTACGGAAAATAAAATGAAGAAATAAATAGTACGGAAAATAAAATGAAGAAATAAATAGATCGGAAAATAAAATGAAGAAATAAATAGTACGGAAAATAAAATAAAGAAATAAATAGTGCGGAAAATAAAATGAAGAAATAAATAGTACGGAAAATAAAATGAAGAAATAAATAGTACGGAAAATAAAAAGAAGAAATAAATAGATCGGAAAATAAAATGAAGAAATAACTAGTACGGAAAATAAAATGAACAAATAAATAGTACGGAAAATAAAATGAAGAAATAAATAGTACGGAAAATAAAATGAAGAAATAAATAGATCGGAAAATAAAATGAAGAAATAAATAGTACGGAAAATAAAATAAAGAAATAAATAGTATGAAAAATAAAATAAAGAAATAAATAGTGCGGAAAATAAAATGAAGAAATAAATAGTACGGAAAATAAAATGAAGAAATAAATAGTACGGAAAATAAAATGAAGAAATAAATAGATCGGAAAATAAAATGAAGAAATAAATAGTACGGAAAATAAAATAAAGAAATAAATAGTATGGAAAATAAAATAAAGAAATAAATAGTGCGGAAAATAAAATGAAAAAATAAATAGTACGGAAAATAAAATGAAGAAATAAATAGTACGGAAAATAAAAAGAAGAAATAAATAGATCGGAAAATAAAATGAAGAAATAAATAGTACGGAAAATAAAATGAAGAAATAAATAGTACGGAAAATAAAATGAAGAAATAAATAGTACGGAAAATAAAATGAAGAAATAAATAGATCGGAAAATAAAATTGCAACATTCTCAAAATTAAATTAGCTCAGTTGACTGGGGCTTTAGAATACACCGACTGCATCTCTGCAGAGGGGTAAGACACCCCTAATTAGTGTCCTGGATATGACATTAATAACAATAGCAAGGCTCCAACCCTGGAGATTTGGAGAATATGGAGTACTCCTTCATTGCTATTGCGTCCAGGTTGCACCTGATAGAGTCCTATCTATGGGTCAAATAGAAATGTTTGACTATTTAAATTGAGTGCAAGCAAATGATTGATGTTTACTTGAATTGTGAGGGATATATGGCAATATTTGGAACTATTTAACTTTGCTAACTTATGCTAAACTGAATAGTTAGAAATAGAACTGTTGATCCTTTAACTGTGGGTAAATAAATAACTGATGTTTAATTGAATCGTTAGTGATACATAACATTATTTGGAACCATATAATTGTATGCAAAAATGAGCTCAGGCTCATTTAAAAATGTTATAAACAAAATGTGTATCCAATTCATATATATTTGATATATAAGTATAAACAGGATTTGGCATTAAATAAACTACAAGGGTTGATATGCCATAAAACCAAACCAAACAAAACCAAATCAAAATTGAATGTACAGCTCATATAGCTGGATTACAGTAAATACTCACATATATAGGTTCGTGGTGTAATGGTTAAAGCGATGGACTGCGAAATCGTTGTAAGGGAGTTCGAACTCCAGTCGCGCTATTACGTTCACTTTCGGACAAATACTCTTGGGAAAGAGTATGAACCTCCTTATCGCCCCAGCTATGGGTTAAATAGTACCACTACTGTTCTTCTAGGAGAATGGCTTTGGAATTAAAAACCTAAAAAGGTTGATATTAAACAAAGAAACCAAAATCAAAGGTTGTATCAACAGTAGCCAGAACTCATGTACATATTGTACCCAAATAAAAACCAACACTGCCCTCCGGAGTTGCAGCAATTTTATTTCCAGTCAGTTATATTTATACTCAATTTCGTCACATACATACACACACACACACACACACACATATATATATATAAGCGATATATATATATATATATATACGCGCGCACACACACACAAATGTATATATATAAGCAATTTACAAACACTCACACACACTTTCTCTCTCTCTGTCTTTCTTTCTTTCTTGAGTCCCCATACGTATTGGCTAAATTACCGGACTGCAGCCTCAAAGTAAGCTAGTACGAACTCATGTCACCCAATTACGTTCACTTTCGGGCAAATAGCGTTGGGAAAGTTATTGACCCCTACTCCTTATCCTCCCCAGTTACGGTTAAATAGTATCTCTGTTATTCTTCCACAAGAATGGCTTTGGCATTAAATATCCCTCAAAGGTTGATATGCCATTAAAAACAAAGAAACTCAACAAACTTCTAATTTGGTTGTCCTTACCAAGGCTAGAGAGCCCCGTCTGCTCAGCTATTTAGCCATAGCTAGATGGGAGAATAAACGGATTCATGCCTTTTCTAGGGGCATTAGTGTGAAGTGAAGCGCAAACAACTACCTCGTTCAGGATTTGACCTTGGATCATCAAATTCATTTTCTATAACGATAACCGTTACGCTACTGGCGCCTCCTAGATTAAGCAAAACTTAGTGCCCGTGGTGTAATGGTTATCGTCGTAGGAAATGGACACGGCAACACGAGTTCAAATCCTGGATGACACTGATAGCAGACTTTTATGTGACTCAATCATATGACGATGGTAGTGATACGTGGAACTAATAGTATCCGTGGTGTAAAGGTTATCGTCGTAGAAAATAGACACGGCGATACGAGTTCAAATCCTGGACCAGACTAATTGCATTTCACATAACACTAATACCCTTGGGAAAGGTATGAATCCAATTATTCTCCCTCCAGATATGGGTAAATAGTAGGGCAGACTAGGTTCTTCAGCCTTGGTGAGGCAACTAGTCTAGGAGAAGGAAAACTCTGAATTCAAACCTGTTAAACTCCGCTTAAAAATCGACCCTGTGTCATATCTTGCCCGAGCGGAGGGGTTGGTAAATATGATTAAGCAAAACTTAGTACATACATCTACTAAGTGCCAGTCGTATATCACTGCTAGTCAGGTGAGTTCAAACATCCCTCGGAAATAGACAATTGAGGCCTTGTACTCGGCTTGATAATTGTGATTTTTTTAAAAGTTTGATAATAAGGATTTAACTCGCCTTTTTGCTACACGCAGGGGGCGACACAAGGTCCGTTTTTAATCAGAGGACCTCCTGCATACGAATATTCGGTTGAGAGCAGAGCATAAAATAGCTTAATTTCGTCGGTATTTCCCTTATAGGGGGTGTATTTAGCATCAGGCAATGAATCTGACCATTAGATAAGTGGGTATGTATAATCTGCGAGGACACCACTTGGTTCTCTTTGATTCATTTTATTTCACTCGCCAGCAAAGAAAAAATTGATAATGTTTATATATATCTATGTGTTGTAGGACTACCTCTGGTTAGAAAAAGGTCATTTGGTTGTTTGGGTTTTATGGCATATCAACCTTTGTAGGTTATTTGATGCCAAATCCATTTATACAAATAATCAGTTCTATTTCAGACAATTCAGTTTAGCACGAGTGCACAGTTTGTCAAAAACATTTCTATTTCAAGCTATTCAGTCTAGTCGAACAGTTCTATTTCAAACAATTCAGTTTAGCCAAAGTACGCAGTTTAAATATCAAAACAGTTCTATTTCAAGTAATTTAGTTTTGTATAAGTACGCAGATTAGTTCTATTTGACCCAAAGATAGGACCCTATCAGGTGATACCACTCCAGACCAGAGTGGACTTGGGAACGATGGCAATGAAGGAGTGCTCCGCATTCCCCAAAGCTCCAGCAATACTGAAACATCATCATCAGATTGTTTAGTGTCATATCCAGGACACTCGTTGGGGTGGTTTTACCCCTCTGCAGAGGTGCAGTCGGTGTATTCTACAGCCCCTGCCGACTGGGCAAAGATAAAAGTAAGGATCATTATAAGTATTTTCTTTGATTCGATAACGCAACGTTTGAGGGCGTTCTGAAGATCCTCGGTAATTACTTCTTGCTACTGCCTTATAACATCAACTTGAGTTGATTCGGTGAGTAAAGAGTGATTAGCATTTTACGTAAACGTGTTTAACATAATTTAGCGGCTCATGGGAAATTGAATGAATTGATAGATAAACAAATAGATAAAGCAGACAGTAGTCGGTGAATAACAAGGCCGAAAATGACTTATGAAAACTGGAGGTCCGAAATCTTGTGCGTATGTGCGGTGCGAGCGGAAGTTGAAGTTTCTGCTCTCGACACGGCAGGCAGAAGTGAGGAGACAACTTGTGTCCTTTCGGGAGTCGACGGCAAGACGCGAAAAGGTGAAGATGTCAGTAGAACCTCAACCACGAAGACGCGTAAGGGACGAAAGTTTACGAGCCATAATTTTTTTTTTTTGAGTGGGGGCGTTCCGAAAGGAGCGTTAGATAATGCAACCCAGCAGTCAAGCATGTTAGAACCAGGAAAAAATTCAAGGTCGGTGCCGGCTCCTCTTTTCCTCACTTGAGTATGTTGCTTATTGTCGTCTAGTTGACGGCCGTCTCATGCTTCAATAGACCCTTTCTTTCTCCCGGCGGTTACTTGCTACCTAGTAGTAAATAAACCTTGGCGTATGTTTTGCGTTCGTCAACTTGTTACTACAACGAGGTCACAACGGGATCGAAAAAGTCTCTTTTGTACAGCTATGATATACGTAAAGAAAGAGAATGTGAAACAGTACTGTAGATTTAAAGGGATTAAGAATTTTACATCGAAAGTGCTGATTACAATTTTAGTGAGTGGCATTGCAACTGCCAAATGTAAGAAGTGATTAAGGCAATTTGATGCAAAGAAAAGCTGACAACAGCTTACAAGAGTTGATAGGGATACCTGGCGTACGTACTACTTTTCAGCTATTTTATCGATGCGTCGTGATGAAACAGAAGTTTACAGTTTGCAGATCTCAATGACTGCCTCACGCTGAGGTTATATTTGTCATTTAAATAGCTATGTACTGACATAGTATGAAACATTAAGACTCTCATGAAAAAATGACGGCAGCTTTTCAAGTTTTGTGTTTCTTAAATTTTTTATTTAGGTTAGTACTAGTTTAATTCCAAAGAGCCTAGTCGGCTAGGACAGTACACCGACTGGATCTCTGCAGAGAGGTAAGATCCCCCAACAAGTGCCTGGGAAATGAAATCAAAACAACTGATGTCGAGGCTCCAGCCTTGGTGATTTGGGGAATGTCGAGTACCCCTTCATTGTCATTACTCTCCGGTCCACTCTGACCCGAAGTGGTGGCACCTGATAGGATCCTGTCTATGGGTCAAATAGAACAAACTGTATGCAAACAAATGACTGATGTTAAACTGTGACGATTATTTATCAATACTTGAAACCATTTAACTGTGTTCCAAAAAGAGCTCAGGCTCATTTGAAAATGTTTGCAACAAAATGTGTTCACAAATCATATGTATTTGATATATATGTATAAATAGGATTTGGCATTAAATAACCTACAATAGTTGATATGCCATAAAACCAAACCAAACTTAATTCTAAAGCTATAAAGTTAGTGTTCTAAGAGAACATTTCTTTGTGTTTACTTTGTTACAGACTGAGATTTTATTATGTTCTCACCGGTCCTGTTACCCGGTTCGGTGGTGAGGGCGTCACTCATATAGCGTATGTTGGGCACCAATAGCCCGACAGAGCCCATCCCTCTCCAAGACGACAACTGGTTTGAATGCAGATTTTCTTTCTACATGACTAATTGCCATACAAAGGCAAAAGAGCTCAGTCTGTCCTTCTGTTTACTCATAAGTGGTAGGCGGATAGTTGTATTCATACCTTTCGCAAGGGTATTATTAACGCTATGTGAAATGCAAATAGCCTCGTTCTGGATTTGAACGCGGGTGGCCGAGTCCACTTCCTACGACTTTAAACGCTACTCCACAAGCATCCACTTCGTTATGTTAGATGTTCGGACGAACGAGCATATTTTTGATTTTGTTTTTATTTTCATTTTGCTTTAAAAATGTAGTTTTGATATTGCGTCGATATTATTTAACTTATGACTGGAGATAGTTTCAATTACTAAAGCAAAAAAGCAAAAAGAAATGATGGAATTTTTTAAATTTTCTTTGAAAGCCATGACTGAATTTGTCGCATTCTCTCTCTCTCTCTCTCTCTCTCTCTCTCTCTCTGTTTGTCTGTCTCTCTCTTTGTCTCTAATTTCATTTTATTTTTGCTGTACTTTCTTACAATTGTCGCTGTTGATGGCAGGAGCTCGCTTGTTTCCCTGCCGTGTCACGTCTCCTAACGAAAGGTCGGAGTTTATGTCACTGGGAAAGTTATCCATTTTGGGTTAGAGGGTGGATTGTTGTTACTCTTTCCCTCTTAAAATGAGATGATGACGGTGCTTGATTAGGGTCACTTATTACCAAGAGATAAAAAAAAAATCGGGTGGGAAGAAAGAAAAATAAAATAAAATAAAATAAAAAGCAGACAACATGAAAAATGGAAGAAAAACTGGAAACCAAGTCGAACATAGACGGTCACGTGACTGGCGACGCCAGTAAAGCTATCTTAGCAATTACATGTTATTTGATCTGATCGCTTTTTTTATTATTTTTTATTTACCTCATTTTTTTTTTGTTCCTTTTTGATTGTTAAGCCTTAAGCTTTATAATAAGTTTGTATTATCGTCTGCTTCTTAGTACAATATGAAGAAACGAGAAAATCATAACGGTATAACAATGGCGATGAATGTGATAATCTCTGTTAGATTTTATTATGCAAGACAATGTTTTCGCCATAGAATAAGCTACAAATATTGATAAAACTCTTCGGATATACTTACTTATATCTACATGAGCAATACACTATGTGAATTTTCGCTTAAAATATCAGTTTATGTGCGAAATATTTACCATAACTTACTTGCTAGCATGAGATTTTATCAATATAACTCAGGTATTGTTAACCCAGTCGGCTGGGGCTGTAGAATGCACTGACTACATCTTTGCCGAGTATTAAGACCCAATCCACACCAACGAGTATCCTGGATATTCAGCAGGGATTCGGCTTTAGCAGGTGAGAAGCGCAAATATCCATTATGATTACTTAACATTCTACTAGAAATAAAATCTTGGTATCTTTGGTTTAAAAGAAAATAAACTTTTCATACGAAAAAAGTTTTTTAGGGTGTATTTATTTTTGAATAATACTGTACAAACATAGTAAGTGAGTTCAATGAACTGTCTTTGTGTCGATGTGTTGTGTTTCAGCGTTGTGAGGGTTGATTTACCAAGCCCCTCTGTTACGAGTACATAGCGACGCAAGTTTTTAAGCGGAGTTCGGCTGATTTGAATTCAGTGTTTTTCTTCTCGTAAACTGGTTGTCATGGCAATGCTAAATTACTCAGTCTGTCCTACTATTTACCCATACCTGGAGGAGGGAGAAAGAGGAAGATACGTACCTTTCGCAAGATCCTTAGTGCGAATTGAAACGCAAATAGCTTCGTACAGGATTTGAACTCAGGTTACCAATTCCATTTCCAACGATGATAACCGTTACGATAAGCGCGCCTTCTTAAAATATAAGGGTGTAGGTGTTTGCTTTTGATAGAACAGAATTAAGAGCCTAAGATAAAAATGGAAAGGTGGACCAATCAAGAATAAATCCTTTAGTTCATGTCGAGGGAATGAAACAAATCGTTGTCCTGCCGTACAGATTTGGCACTGAAGGAAGTTTTTTTTGTCCAAGGTTCGTTGGCTTCTGTGAAGTCTGTACCGAAAGTGTCTGTCTTGTTTGACTGTATTTATGGACAACCTAGGGAATCGAACGAAATATTTTTGTTTTGGTCTTTCAGTAAGTCCTGATTGGTAGGAAAACTTGTTTTTATGCAAAATAACATATTCACTATTACGTCTGCAAGTGGTAAAAGTTTCTGACTTCTGAAGCTCTATCAGTAGCTTGATTTACTTTTTTAGTGCAACAGTACCTATAAGTCAACCTGAAGATGTTTAATTCAACATTCAGGGTAAAGTTTACGCCAGCCGTATCAGACACACCCTGCTATTGCAGTGGTGAATAGTAATACAAAACAGCCTAATAGTATAAATCACTTACCGTAAACAATTTCATATTTGAAAGGTTTATTCAATACCGAGATTTTTGTTTTTTTATAAGATAGTGAAACTCTGATATACTTCAATGAATGCTAAACTAATTAGATATCTATTTCATCTGTTACACAAGCTTGACGATCAGTAACCATGGTAATAGCATTAACTTGTATGCATTGTAAAACCAAAATCGACATAATATCCATTAAAATACCACTTCATAATTATTGTTCTGAAAAGAGTACTTACGTTTTGGTTGATGTGATCGCAAGAGGAGATCGCCGAGTGCATCTTCTATTTAACATAATTTTTTCTTGTGAGGAGGGTGACGAACTGGTTATCGTTGTAGAAAATTGACTCGGCAATACGGGTTCAAATCCAGGACGAATCTGTTAATGTTTCTCTAATGCTCTTGGTAAAGGCATAAATTTATCTCTTCCCCACCCCTTTCATAAATGGGTAAGTTTTGGCTCTGTAGGTTTGGTTGGCGAAATGATAATCTTTAGATTCAAACAAGCTGTATTCCGTTTTAGAATTGACCCGGTTTGATTTGGTTTGGTTTGGTTTCTTTGTTTAATGGCATATCAACCTTTGTAGGTTATTTAAATGCCAAAGCTATTCTCTTAGAAGAACAGCTGTGGTACTATTTAACCCATAGCTGGGAGGATAAGGGGGTTCATACCTTTCCCAAGGGTATTTGCCCGAAAGTGAACGTAATAGCGTGACTAAGAATTGACCCAGCAGAATCCAGTTGATGGGACACACTTCGGCCGGCCGTGTTACGTGCGGCTCGGTTCTGGTCAGGTGTGTCTTGTCACAGGACATACCTCTGGCCTCAAGGGCCCGTCCCCCTAGTCTTTAACCTTCTTCGGAGGGGTTAGGTTTATCATCTGACGCTCCTTTTAGGGGAATGCCGACGGGGCCCAACTTTAAAAAGGCCTTGTGCCATACTCGTCCATTTGATGGGACGGAGGACAAATACATACACTTCGGCCGGCCATGGTGTTGGCGGCACGGATCTGGTCGGGTGTGTCTTGTCAATGGACATACCTCGAGCCTCAGGGGGCCGTCCCCCAGGCTTTAACCCTCCTTGGAGGGGTTAGATTTATCGCCTGAGGCTCCTCTTTTCAGGGGAATGCCGACGGGGCTCGAGGCATTTTTGGAGCAGCCGGGCGCGTCTGGGATACGGACCTGTGCCCGGTCCCACCTTAAAAAAGGCCTTGTGCCACACTCGTCCGGATGGTGGGACGGAGGAAAAATACCGTTTAAGAATTGACCCTGTAGTACATCCTGACAGTAGCGAAGGAATTGGATTAATATATACAATAACTAAGCGTGATTTTGGCCAGAGACAGAGTGACCTGTCTTTGTTTTTTAAAAAAGGTACCTTTCTCATCTTTCTCTTTTTATTTATGAGAATAGTCACTGGTTTGTGCTGATATAGTTTATTTGTATGGTCTAAATGAAATCTTTTTTTTTTTGCACAGTTATTAGTGAATTACTGTTACCGAGCAATCGTATGTACTTATGTCCTTGATAGAATGCATAAAGATTTTTATAAACTTCATTTAAGATAGGTCGAAAAAATGTTTTACAAAAGTGGTTAGTGGATTGTAACACGAACCTACCATGTTAACACTTTTATATGAAAAAAAAAATGCGAAAGTTAAAATTTAGTACATGCCAC
This sequence comes from Sepioteuthis lessoniana, assembly GCA_963585895.1. Lineage (NCBI taxonomy): Eukaryota > Metazoa > Mollusca > Cephalopoda > Myopsida > Loliginidae > Sepioteuthis > Sepioteuthis lessoniana. The sequence goes on along the minus strand of OY757909.1, from coordinate 78,815,765 downwards.
GTAACATTACATTTGACCGTTATAACTCGATATGTTACTCATGCAGACCCTTTTGTGGAGTCTAGCACCGTAGCCTCACTGTGTCAATGAAAGAGCTGCAGTTTCAGCGGTGGAGTCAATAGCTAAACACTGTCTGGGTTTTAATTTAAAAGTTTTCCTTTTCATTGATTGGTTTGTCAATTGAGAAAGTTAGGGAGCACAGTTTATCATTTAATTTGCTTATAACTGGAGGGAGAAGAGATAGATTCATGTTTTTTTCTTTCCTCAAAGCAGTGAGGTGAAACCCAAACAGCTTCGTCCAGGGATCGAACTTAATTACCCAACTGTATTTCGTATGGTCATAAACATTACTCTGCCTGCGCTTTACGTAACTTAATATAGGTATTTTCAAATACCTGGCGTATTCTGTAGATTTATAGGTCGCGATTTACTATACTTTCACTGCAGCTGCTACAATTGCTGCTATTGATAAGATTTACAGAGCTCAGAATATCTGGTAGAGACACCCAGTGAGACACCAACTCACTGTTCCCAATTTGGTTTATGAGGCTAACACTTGCTCATCATTGGTATATTTCGAGGAGCTCTAATTGGTATTCGTCAAAATTAGTTTAGTCTGACTCAAGATTACAAGTGAGAGGTATCTAGTGACTTACTAAAGTAGTATTAGTCTACAAATTTAATTTGCTTACCATCATCCGAGATCAGGCATACTACCACTACTACTACTACTATGTTTACATTTTCAGTGTAAAAATGTACTTAAAGATATCGGATTAAGCTATTAGTCAAAGGTTTTGTTCGGCATTTCAATTTTGGCTGCTTTCTCTTCTTTCTCCTCGTCTTTTTTTTCTTCATTTTCTTGTAACTGGCCATTTCTCCAGCTTTTCAGCGTGGGTGCACTTTAGACATAACAAAAATGATTCAGTGCAGTTTGTAAGTAAATTCAAAAATGTATTAAAAATAAGATACTTATAGATGTATACTTGTACTTATACAAATAATTTGGACTGCAGAACATTATTAGTAAATACTTTTCTTTATTCAGTAACTTAAGGCTTGATATCAACAAAAAACTATTGGCATGGTATTTCTCAGTAACGTTTTCTATCTCATGAAGTACATAAGACAAACCTACTTTGTCGGCTGAGGCTGTAGAATACACAGACGGCACCGATGCAGAGGATAAGACCTCTCACAACAAGTGTCCTGAGTATGACATTAAACTGCATTTCATGGTGAGGCTCCAGCTCAAGAGCTTTGGAGTATGTGGAGTTCCCCTTCACTGCCATTACTCCATGGTCCACTCTGATCCGGAGTGGTAGCATCTGTTACGGTCTCATCTATGGGTCAAATAGAATTGTTCAATCGTTTATTAAGGATTATTATTATTAATTGTTTGAAACCATACAGCTATGTGCAAATTATTTATATTAGATTGGAATACTTAATAAATAAAATTATTAGTCTTAAATAGCAATACTTGAAACTATTTAACTGTGTGTAAACAGAGGAGTTGTGTTTAATTGAAATGTTTGTGATACATAGCAATACTTGAAACTATTTAACTGTGTACACACGAATAATAAATATCAAATAGAATTACTACTGTTTAATAGCAATACTTGAAACCATTTGTGTGCAAAAAGAGCTCTAACAATTTGTTACATAAATAAAATAACCTACAAACTATTCACTTATATATATATATATATATATATATATATATATATATATATAAACAAGATCTGGCATTAAATAACCGACAAGGGTTGATATGCTATAAAAAACCACCATCCAATCAACATGAGACAAACAGATTTTCATTCCCTCTCCAATACACAGAAGTCTTCCTCTTATTTGCATTCAATGTTAGTAGTCCAGCAAGACATAAGAAACATCATCAGTGATGTTCCTAGTTTCATCAGCAATAATGTTTTAGGACGCTAGTTTTTTAGGTACGAAACATTTTAATTAAATTTTGCGTTTCATGATTATATCATTATACATATTATACTTACGTAAATTGCAACGTATAAATCGACCTTTTAAGGTGCCCGTGGTATAATGGTTATCGTCGTAGGAAATGGATACGGCGACACGAGTTCAAATCCTGGACGAGACTGATTGCATTTCACATAGCACGAATACCCTTGGGAAAGGTATGAATCCAATTATTCTCTCTCCAGCTATGGGTAAATAGTAGGACAGACTGGGTTATTCAGCCTTGGTGAGGCAACTAGTCTAGGAGAAGGAAAACTCTGAATTCAAACCTGTTAAACTCCGCTTAAAAATTGACCTTGTGTCATATCCTGCCCGAGCGGAGGGGTTGGTAAATATGATATTATAAATCGACCTTTTAAACCGGCGTCTTATTCGACTGGGTTAAAATCCAAATTTTTACCGCAGAGTGGTCAACCAGTGATAAAGATTTGGATTTTAGCCCTACAGTAGAAATCGACCATTAGCCTTAAAGAGATTGTTTTTAGGGTTAAAAGTTCGACATACGCCGCAATTTACGGTACCTGTGTCCTATAATAATTGTCACATTTATATATTAATTTCATACACTAAATCTAACAACTATTATTCGGGCAGTTAGATAGTGTAATAGTTAACAAGCCACACTGGCTGACCATTGTTTGTGAATTCGCGTCTCACTGGGTGTGTCATACAGCCAATCTTGCGACACATCTACCTAAAGGGGACATAGGTGGTAAAATGTTAAAAGAATAAAAGTACTTTTCGCCGCGTATTTTATACACTTGGCGAAGAACAGGTTTGGTTTGGTTTGGTTTTATGGCATATCGACAATTGTTGGTCATTTAATGTCAAATCCTTTTTATATATTACATATATGATTTCTTAACACATTTTGAAGATAATATTTTTAAATAAACCTGAGCTCGTTTTTTATTTGCACACAGTTTATTGGTTTCATTTAATTTCAAACAATTCAGTTTAGCATAAGTACAATCTTTTGTTTACACAAAGTTAGTCATCGGTTTAAATACAGTTTTTTTCTTTACTCACTGTTAAATGTAAAAACAGTTCTATATCAAACAATTCAATTTAGCATCTCAACAAAGTTAAATGGTTTTAAGTATTGCTATGTATCACAAACAATTCAATTAAACATCACTCATTTGTTTACACACAGTTAAATGATCAAACAGTTCTATGTCAAACAATTCGGTTTAGCTTAAGTCCAGATTTTTGCTTACACACAATTAAATGCAAAAACAATTTTATTTCTAACAACTCAGTTTAGCATAAGTAAACAATTTAGTTCTATTTGACTCATAGATGGGACCCTATCAGGTGCTACCACTCCGGGCCAGAGTGGGACTGGGAGAGATGGCAATTAAGGGGTACTCTGCATTCCACAAAGCTCCAGCATTGCTGAAACCTAACCATCAAATTGTTTAGTGTCAAATCCAGGAGACTCGTTGGGGGAGTCTTACCCCTCTGCAAAGATGCAGGCGGTGTAGTCTATAGTCCTAGCCAACTGGGCCAGTGAAAGACAAGTATAGTTTTATTTTTAAGCAATGAGTGTATGTATAAGTTTATAATTTCAGTTAGGTTTACCATGAGTGTGAATAAAGTAGGATTGGTGCTGATTCAAAATAGCACACTGATGAAATATTTCCGGCAATGTATGAAAATGATATAGAAATGTAATGCATACATTCACTATCGAGATAAGAGTAAATTTCATTCATTATCTTCATTTTGCTTTTACAGAACAGTTAAAGTCAGATCTTAAAACTAGAAATCGGCAATTGGCCATCGGCAATAAGTCGACACTTTCTTAATATTTGGTGGACGGGATGACGAAAGAAATTTGGCCGATAGCCGATTTGTTGCTTTTAGAAGATGTAATTTTGGAGTATATAACCATTCATAAGTAAAATGAAATAAATGATTGAAACTTATTCTTATGCGGATGGCGAATGTGTGTTCATTAGATCCTTCCATCATCATTAGAATGCAACACAAAGTCAAGGGGGGGTGTCCTCGTGGTGTAATGGTTAAAGCGATGGACTGCGGAATCGTAGTACGCGAATTCGTACTCCAGTCGCGCTATTACGTTCACTTTCGGGCAAATACCCTTGGGAAAGATATGAACCCCCTTATCCTCCCAGCTATGGGTTAAATAGTACCACTACTGTTTTTCTAGGAGAATGGCTTTGGCATTAAATAACCTAAAAAGAGTTGATATGCCATTAAACAAAGAAACCAAACCAAACCAAACAAAGTCAAGTACAACTGATTTGAATCCAGAGTTTTCCTTCTCTTAGACTAGTTGCCTTACTAAGACTAAAGAATCCAGTTTGCCCTACTATAAACCCTTACTTGGGGAGAAGGAAAAGATGTATTCATGCATTTCTCAAGGGCATTAGCAAGAATTGAAACGCAAACAGCAAACATTTACCAAAAAGTATATACAAGTGTAATACTTACATTCATAATTCAAATAAAATTAATTTTCAGTCATCTTCTTCATTTCCCGAAATTATATATAGGCCACAATTCACTGGTGATCCACCGACACCTATTTAGTGGTTGAGGGAAGGGAAAGTGGTTGGAAGAGGGGAGGTGGTTGTGAGAAGGAAAGACTAAAGAGATACTGTCGATGGCTGAATTATAGCTTGTTGAAGACGTCATTTTGGGACTCAACTGTTGAGTGAAAAAAATTAACGCGAAGTGAAACGCAAATAGATTAATCCAGGTTCTAAATGCCTGAATGCTGGATTGTGAACGTAAGTATTCCATTTCCATATAATTTTTTTGTATATTATCCCCGCTTCATCGGTGGCTCATTCTGGACGAGCACTTACAAACACTATTATTTTTCTGAGGGGTTCCTCACATGAACTTAAATTCTCTATTTCTTTCTTTTATCCTGACATAGCATTCTGATCAAGTGGATTCAAGCATTTGAATCCAGCATCTGCTTAAGTTGCTTGTCACTTGTCAATAAATGGTAAGTAAATGGTTACAAGCATTTTAGGTATTTTCTTTGTTTAATAACATATCAACCTTCGTGGGTTATTTAATGCCAAAGACCTCTTTGTAGAGGTATTATTTACTCATAGTTGAGGGATAAGGGAATTAATACGTTTCCCTTGGTAAAAAGCAATTAAACTTGGTGCTAATTATATATTTTTAAAATTCTCATTGTTGTGTGCTCTATCAACTGGGCTCGCAATACGCTGACTGTATCCTCTGCAGAGCAGTAAGAACCCTCACCCACCAAAAAGGAGTGTTCTGTGTATAACACTAAGTTGTATCTGGTGTTGAGACTTCAGCTCATGAGATATATGGAGTGTGGAGTACCCTTTTATTGCCATTTCTATTAGGTCCATTCTGATCCCTTGTGTTAGTACCTGTTATGGTCCCATCTAGCTCAATAGATTTGTTTGCAAATTATTTTTATTAGATAGGAATTCTTGATATTATATAAACGTGAACAAAAATTAGATAGGAATACTCTATATTATTTAGCCGTGTACAGAAATTCTTGAGAAACCACACACACACACACATAAAATGCCAATAAAATAGTTCAATATACGCAATTCTTTCACCTTTAAGCATAAAATAACTCCAGACGGGTTAACATGCCGTTAAAATCCATCGATATGTTGTTATTTATTATATTTTAGTGTTCATTATTTATAACGATAACCTTTACACAACGATTGCATTTTATCATTTTATAATACATCAAATGTCCGTCCGTCTGTCCGTCCATACCTCTAAGACTCCGTCATTTTTGGCTAGATTTCAATCAAACTTTTAGTAATTATTACGGTTATCACAGAAAGGGATTTAAACTGTATTTAACCAAGTTTAATTGCTTTTTTACCTCCGAAAATGAAACTACGATCTAGTTTGCGTACAAGTCGGCAGCCATTTTGAATATCGATTGATCATATTTACAGATGTTAAAAATTTAACAAATGTCTGAAATTTTTTTCTTGTTACTTTAACCGGCTCATTGGTCTTATGAGTAAAATGTTCGCCTATGGCCCGGGAGACCAGGGTCCAGTCCAAAGTCGCGTCATACCAAAGAGTTAAAAATTGGTACTTGATACCTCCTTGCTTAACACTCAGCATTATAAGGTACGTATCAAGGGTAAAGTGGAGAAATCCAGAGAATGGAGTAGCGCTCCACCTACACCTCGGTGTAGTAGCTATTGAAAAGGGAGCCTTCGGGTCGCCCTTGACTTTGGTCGCCAACTTTACTTATTTAAAAAAAAAAGTATCAATAGTTCGGAAAATTATGCTCTACGAGTTCGAACTGGGCTATAACGTCACGGAATCAACCAAAAAAACATTTGTAGTGCGAAAGCTGAAGGGGTAGTTGCAGAAGAAGGTCATCTCCTAAATCCGTTACAAATACCCGTGGGAACGTACGTGACTCTTCTGGCCGAATATATCCTAGCAAGTCTGTTGCATGTCTGACAAACAAAGATAGCTGTCTTTTCTGTTGACATTGCCTCGGTTCACTCGTACATGACTTCTCAATGGTGTCTAGTGTTAGAGACTGCCAATTGATGCTGGGAATCTTCGTAAGAAAAGCTTGATGGAATCTTTCTAAGGTTTTTGATATATGGTCCAAGTCTTAGAAGAGAAAAAAAGGACATACATAACGCAAGCTTCATAGACACTAAACATTAACAGTAGTGGTACTATTTAACCCATAGCTTGGAGCAATAAGGGGATTTATACCATATTTACCCAACCCCTCCGCTCGGGCAGGATATGACACAAGGTCAATTTTTAAGCGGAGTTTAACAGGTTTGAATTCGGAGTTTTCCTTCTCCTAGACTAGTTGCTTCACCAAAGTTAAAGAACCCAGTTTGCGCTACTATTCACCTATAGCTGGAGGGAGAATAATTGGATTCATACCTTTCCCAAGGGTATTAGTGCATGTGAAATGCAATCAGTCTCATCCAGGATTTGAACTCGTGTCGCCGTGTCCATTTCCTACGACGATAACCATTACACCACGGGCACTTCCACAAAATAATAAGGGGATTGGAGTTTGTAATCGCTTTTTATGATGTTGCGATCCAGCACGTAAACATCTATACTCCCTCTGTAATAGTTGGGTTTCTTTGTTTAATAAAATATCAACCTTCGTAGATTATTTAATGCCAAAGCCATCCTTATGCAGAAAAGTAGTGGTACTATTTAAACCATAGCTATGGGGATTATGGGGTTTCGTATCTCTCCCTAGAGTATTAGTCGGAAAGTGAACGTAATAGCGCGACTGGAGCTCGAACTCGTTTACTACGATGTCGCAGTCCAGCATATTAGCCACTAAGCCACCAGGAATCCCCGCTTAAGGAATGGGTCAATTGGTTGTGGTAGGTCACCTGGCAACAAAAGCAGTTAATACAATTAGCTTATTTTCAACAAGACTGTTCAGCATTGCTTGAACTATACATTTATCTCTTGTGACACTTCTTGTCTTAAAAAGTTGCTGCCGACGTTGATAAATTTGCAGGTAAAATATAAGATCGATTACAAGTAAAAGTCAGGCTAAAGATATCTCCAGTAAAGTAGGACATCTATTTTTCAGTGCAATAAGATTAAACGAGGTCAGTCTGCTCTTTACGGGAGTCAGCAAAAGGACAATTATTCACAATAATTGATTGAAAGTTATAATCCTTTTTTAGAACTTGCCTTGTCGGTTGGGGCTGAATAATACGCCGACTGCATCTCTGCAGAAGGTTAAGACCCCCATCCCCAACGAGTGTCGCTGGATATGACGCTAAACCATCTGATGATAAGGCTCCAGGCTTGGAATTTAAGGAATTTAGAGTACCTCTTCATTATCATTGCTCTCAGGTCCACTCTGAACCGGAGTAGGAGCACCTTTTAAGGTCCCATCTACAGGTCAAATAAAACTTTTCAATTATTTACTGTACCTGAAAACATTTAAATGTGTGCAAGCGAAGGAATAATGTTGAATAGAATTATTAGTGTTAGATAGCAATAAATAGCAATCCGGTAAACCATTTAACTGTGCGCAAACAAATGATCAGTATTAGATTAGATTGGAATACTTGATAAATAGAATTACTTATGTTAAGTAGCAATACTTAAAACCATCTAATTGTGTGTAAACACTAAATAGCAATAAGTAAGTAAAGTTAGCGACCTTTAGTCGAGTGTGACCCGAAGGCTCCCTTTTCAATAGCTACTACGCCGAAGTGTAGGAGAGGACGCTACTCCTTTCCCTGGACTGCTCCACTTTACCCTTACCTTTGTGTTCCTCGTGGTGTAATGGTTAAAGCGATTGACTGTGGAATCGTAGTACGCGAGTTCGTACTCCAGTCGCGCTATTACGTTCACTTTCGGGCAAATACCCTTGGGAAAGGTATGAACCCTCTTATCCTCCCTGCTATGGGTTAAATAGCACCACTACTGTTTTTCTAGGAGAATGGCTTTGGCATTAAATAACCTAAAAAGAGTTGATATGCCATTAAACAAAAGAAACCAAACCAAACAATAATTACGTCACTTTTAAAGAGAAAAGCCAAAGAATATATTACGCGACAACATCCACATATATAAAATTCACTATGTATTATTACAAATATATGGGCGTATCTATATATGTAAAAGGATCAGAAAATTTTACGATTTTATTCTGATACTTTTCGCAGTGCAATAGCGGCTTTCTCTAGAGAGGAAGAACTCATTATTCTTGGCGATTTCAAGTTCCATGTTGGAAAAGACCAAGAAACTCAGGTCTCAATCGGTCATTTTGGCATAGAGAAGGTTAATTCCAATGGGCTTAGATTGTTAGAACTATGCTCTGAGTTCAATCTCTTAATCTGTAATAGTTTTTTTATTAAAAAATTCAAACACTAATCAACTCGGTACCATCCTCACTCCAAGCATGAGAGTACAATTGGTTTCGTACTCACTCGTAAGAAAGATATTTTTGATGTTTGTTGTGTCATAGTTCTGTAACATGATTCACAAATTGGTGTATCATAGATTTTCCCAATGCATCTGCAAAAAAGAGTAAAATCTAAATGTTTGCAAATTGGCACAAGCAAACGCATACAGATTTGTTTCAGACCTCAACAATCTGGTTTTTGACGTGACACAAAAAATATTAAGTTTCAAGTTTATGTGACATTTTAGGTTTTAAATCAAAGAAACACCCAGACTGGCTAGACTGTAATAACGCCCTTATTGATGAACTACTGGTGAAAAAGCGCATTTTACATACTAAACTTCTTAATCAGAAGGGCCTTTTAAATCACTCTCCTGATGTTAAGTCTTACAAAGAGTATAAAGTAATCTTGCAACGAGAACTTAGAAGAATGAAAAATGAGTGGTAGGCGCACATCTCATCGAAGATTCAGTAGGCATTTGACGCAAAAATTTGACAATTTCTTATAGGAAGTCTTTGGTCTACCTATATTTGCCGTTTTTTCATTGGTATCAAAAGATGGCAATTCTCTCATTCAGGAACCTGCTAAAGTCTTGATGTCACGAGCACTTTAGAGATGTCTTTTATAATCCTTCAAAAATTAATATGAAAATCATAAAAAATCTTCTCCTGTGTGAGATCATTACGAGGATGGACTGACTGCCACGTATGGATGAAATTAAATTGGCTATCAGATAAGTTAAAAGCAGCAAAGCAACTGACCTGGATGGCATACCAGTCGAACTATTAAAGGCTGGTAGAGAAAGCATACTTCAAGCTATAAACAACTTCTTCACTGAGAGCTGATTAGTAGCCTCTAATCTGCAATATTATAGTGATGATATCTTAATGTCATTGTGTAAGGGAAAGTGATGATATCTTAATGTTATTGTACAAAGGAAAGGACGAAAAGTCTTTCTGCAACACATATTGTGGCATCATCTTGCTGGAAGGAGTTGGAAATATTTTGAATAGGCTAATTGAAGACGTTTGCCGGCTGCAATTTTTGAAGTCCAATGTGATTTTAGGTCTGGTAGAGGCATAATCAGCATAATCTTTTTGTTATATAAATTCCGGAAAAATGCTTTGAACAGCTGGTGCCTTCGAGTCAAGTCTTCATTAACCGGACAAAGGCTTTTTATATTGACAATCATGAAGCATTTTCGGTAATTCTTGGGAAAGCTGAGTGCCCTCCAACTTTTTTCGGTATGATTAAACAGCTACACAGACACATAGAGGTACGTTTAACATTCAATGGTCAACTATCTGACGAGCTTTCAGCTGACAATGGTATGAAACAGGGCAATATTTTGGCCCCGTCACTTTTCTCAATCTTCTTTGCTACTCTACTGTCTCATGCTTTTCATAATTCTAACAAAGGAAACATTCTGCGGTAGGTCTTCTGGTCGTGTGTTTAATCTGAGAAGGTTTCTGGAAAGATCTGCAACATTTCAAGTCCTGCTCAGAGAACTCCTTTACGCTGACTATGCCAGTTTTTTGCCGATATGCAGCACTTCATGGATCGTTCTTCAAAATCCTCTTTAAATTTTGGTCTCAAAATCAGCTTACCAAAGACTAAACTTATGTTCTATCCCGCTCCATAGGTAGCATTTATTGAACCAAATATTCTGGTGAATGGCACAAATCTATTAGTGGTTAGTGAATTTGTGTATATTAGTAGTATGCTGACAAGAGACGGCTCTGTTGATTCTAAAATTTTCCTGAAATCATCTGATGCTTTTGAAAAGCTTGAAAAGATAACCTTAGCAGACCAGGGTATCACAAAAAAAAAAAAAAAAATACAAAGGTCTCTATTTATCGGGCATGTATATTGACCGCTTTACTTTATTCATTAGAAACATGAACAGTTTATCACAGGCATCTTAGGGTTTTGGAACGTTTTCATCAAAAATGCCTGAAATGGCAGAGCAGGACATCTGACACTGGAATTATGAGTATGGCTGAATGAACAAGTACAGAGTCTTTAATTATGGCAAATAAAATGAGCTGGACAGGACACATTGTTCGAGTGGAAGACCAAGGGCTTCTCAAATGCTTGATCAACAGTGGAATGCTACATGGTTAGCATCCTCAACCCAAGCCAAGGGAATGCTATAAGGGCAACATCAAATCTTAAATCGCTGAAAATTGATGCTTTGGGAAAAAGCTAGAATTGAACATATCTGAGGGGTAAAAGATATTTAACACAGAATTTGCCTTCTTTGAGCAGAGACGCAAAAATCATGACTGAAGGCAACAATGTCGAATGTAAGTTAGCCGACCGTAGTCGAGGGTGACCCGAATGCTTCCTTTTCAATAGCTATTACACCGAAGTGTTGGGGAGGGCGCTACTCCTTTTCCTAGATTGCTCCACTTACTCTTGATCCGTACCTTATAATGATGAGTATTAAGCAATGAGGCATCAAGTAACATTTTTTGAGTCTTTGGTATGACTCGACCTAGGATGGAACCCTGTCTTGCGGACCATTGGCGAACACTCTATCCATTATACCAATGGGGTGTGTGAATGTAAGTCAAAAATTTTGCACTATTTTATTCATATAAAACACAATTCGACAGCTCCGAATGCTTTTGTCAAGATCATGAAGGTGAAGAGCCACACTGAATTGTCGAGCTCGCCTGATACTCCTTGGGTACTACTCACTGGATATGTCTCTCTGGCTTGGAGTATCGCCTCGGATTCCTCGGTTTTAGGCCTACCTGACCTTGCCTGATATTCGTATTTCTAGTTACCTGAGCGAAATTTCTTGAACCATCGGGTGGCTTTATGGTCATGAACTTCACCTTTTCATATTTTCTTTAACAAATGTTTTTTGTCATTGTCCAGTTCAAACTTCCACATCACTTATGGAGTGAAGCAATGCAGAACGTATCAGTGCATTAACTTTCGCGATACTATCTACCATTGGTTGAACTGATTTGGTCACATGATATACCTGCAACAAATAAGAATTTACTAAAATATAGTAAAAATTTGACTCACCCATGTACATATGTGCGTGTACATGTATATATATATATATATATATAT
>OY757909.1:78741251-78798751 GCA_963585895.1 Sepioteuthis lessoniana | reverse complement strand
ATTTAATGCCAAATCCTGTTTATAAATATATATTAAATATACATGATTTATAGACATATTTTGTTGATAACATTTTTAAATGAGCATAAGCTTATTTTTTCTTTGCGTGTAGTTAAATGATTTCAAGTATTTCAATCTAATATGATTTGGTTTGGATTGGTTTTATGGCATATCAACTATTGTCGGTTATTTAATGCAAAATCCATTTATATATATATAAACAGTTCTATCTCAAACAATTCAGTTTAGCATTAGTACACAGTTTAGCTCTATTTGACCCATAGATAGGACCCTATCAGGTGCTACAAGTCTGGGTCATAGTAGATCTGGGAGCAATGATAATAAAGAGTTACTCTGCATTCCCCAAAGCTCCAGCATTACTGGAGCCTCACCATCAGGATGTTAGGTGTAATATACAAGACACTCGTTAGGAGAGTCTTACTTCTCTGCAGAGATGCAGTCAGTGTATTCTACAGCCCCAGCTGACAGGGCCATATTTGATATGAATAATTCTATTAACTATTAATCATTTATTTGCACACACTTAAATGTTTTCTGGTGTTGTTTTATAATAGTAACAATTAAACATCAGTCATTTGTTTGCACACATTTACATGGATATACATGATTTGTAAGAGATTAATTTGTTGGTAATTTCATTTTTAAATGAGTTAGAACTAATTTGTTTGCACACTAGTATTGCTATTGTTTCTACGCTGTTAAAGGTTTAAATTATTGCTATCTAAAACTTATTCAATATTAATCATTTGTTTGTGGACAGAGAGGTTATAAGTATTGGTATTTAACACTAATCATTCTATTCAATATCTCTCATTCATTTGCATACAGTTAAATGGTTCCAAGTCTTGTTATGTATTACTAACAATTCAATTAAACATAAGTCATTTATTTAAACATTGTTCAATGATAATCAAACTGTTCTATTTCAAACAATTCAGTTTAGCATAAATAATTTGTTTACACTCATTTTAAATGTCAAACAGTTCTATTTGACCCATAGACAGGATTCAGTCAGGTGCTGCCACTCAGGGCCCGAGTGGATCTGGGAACAATGGCAATGAAGATGTACTCTGCATTTTCCAAAGTTTCAGCATTACTGGAGCCTCGCCATCAGATTCTTTAATGTTACATTCAGGACATTCATTGACTGGGTCTAACCCCTCTGCAGAGATGCAATTGGTATATTCTACAACTCCAGTCAACTAGGCTGAGGAATTAATGGAAGTGTTACTGACAGAAAAGGACTTTTATATATAGGATGAATGTATGTTTGTGTTTGTGTTAAATAATAGGTTGTGCTGCTGAATACAAATATGTCAATAGATGTGAGACCTGCATATAAACCCAGAGGTCAGAAAAAGAGTCACTTACCTGCATGGATAAAAAAGGTTTTACACTCATTGGCCAAAAGATTTTCAGACTCACAGAAAATTTGCTTTGTGCCAGACTAAGGAAAAAAAGAAATGAAATCATTTCTCCACACTATGCAAATCCTGGTAATAGCATTCTTCATTAATAATGATAAAAAAATGTATTTTCTTTAATCGCTATGAGTAATAGGTTTTACCTCATAATATTTTATCACTAAAACATATCAAATAGCTTGCCACACTGATTATCCAGCACCCACTCCTAGTTTTCAAAGATATGGGTATGTTTTGCTCAAATTTCACACTAAGATTTGCACTTGGAACTTTTTTAACTCCAACAAATTTGGTTGGTTGGTTGGTTGGTTGGTTACATACAGTTATATAGTTTCAAGTATTCTTATCTAATTCTAACCATTTTTAAATGGATCAATTTGATGTGTTGGTAGAAAACCAACAGGTATAACTACTTAGCATCAGAATTAACTTGGGAGAAATGGCAATCACCAGATCTCCAGAACTTGAGACTCACCACCAAATGCTATTCAGTATCAGACCCAGAACACTCCTTTTTTAGAAAGAGGGTCTTACCCCATACAAGTCAGCATATTTTAAACTCCACCCACAGAGCTTATGTATAAAGTAAATATATTGCAATTAATTTTACAATAGGAATACATTGTAATCATTCTTATAGCAGATGCATCAAAAATCAAGAAGAAAGGAATTTTTAGTCAGCAGAAATTATTGCAAGTGATACTGACAGAACAGGACTATTTTATGTTTAATAAAAACAGTTATTTTCATTTTAGTCTGGCACACTGGCCTCAGGCTGCTTACAGTTCCTGCTCTTACTAAGTGGTCACCCATCTAAACACCAAGCAAGTTCATCGCTGCTTAACATTGGTAATTTAGCTGAAACTTTTGATTTCAGCATGATTTGTTTGTAATTTGATGTCATTAACTATGCTTAGTCTAGTTTGGCACTTGGCCAGAAATCTGAGTCACCCAGTGAGAATCAAACTTATAAACAATGCTTAATTCATTGACCATTATACAATGCAACAAATCCCAGGTGATTTAAATGTAGTTTGATCATAAAACAAATATCTGAGAATTGTTCAAAGTATTTAGAATAATGAATGGAAATTCAATTTTGAGAAAATAATAAAAATTGAACGTACAGAATGTTTAAAAAAATGTTAACATTTCTATAGGAGTTTCCCTTTAAAGTCCCCACCCTCTCATCATCCCTGTCAACTCATAGTTGCAATCTTGCCCTGGTGGTCTCTGAAATATCAGTTCTGCTTTTCAAATAAAGATACTCTCATTGAAATATCAAATATTTTTTAATCATCTTTTGGAGATTCCAAAAATGTGCAGACAGGTATGGTAAATATGCAGAAACTATTTGAAATTATATCAAGGAAGTACGCTTATAATGATGTTTATAATGCAGCCGAAAATTATATCATGAATGTACTCTTATAATGGTGCTAAAAATGCTGTCCAAAATTATATCAAGAATGTACTCTCATAATGGTGTTAATAATGCTGTCCAAAATTATATCATGAATGTACTCTCATAATGGTGTTAATGAGGCTGTCCAAAATTATATCATGAATGTACTCTTATAATGGTGTTAATGAGGCTGTCCAAAATTATTGCAAGTGATTCTGGTAGAACAGGGCCATTCCACGCAAAAAAAATAGTCAGTTGTTTGCATTCATTTATATAGGTTCAAGAATTCCTATCTAATAAGAATAATTTTTAAACATGAATTTGACAATCATTCAAATTTCATTAATAATCAAAATCTATTTTACTAGTTTAAAAAAAAAATTCCTAGAAGTTGAATATTAATTATTTTTCTGAAGTGAAAACTAGCAAGAGTTACATTCTGTCCAAAGGTGACTGCTAACAAATGCAAAGCAGTGGGACACCTTATATGATGTAATGGTTAATGAGCTAAAGTGTGCGAGGATTGAAAAAATAAATATCACTTAACATATATAAGGAATATACTTATATTTGGAGTGCTACATTTTTGTTACAGTGTTTGAATGTTATAGAGTTTAGTAATAAATATTATCTAATGATATCCAAATAGTTTGAATTAGAGTCATGGATGAACTCATAAGTGTTATTCTTCTATGGATGAGCCAGTGTTGACTGACCAGTAAGAACTTATCTACATCAGCTCTGTGCAGACACAGGTTGTAGTTTGGAAACTCTGCTGGAAGTGATAGACGATAGGGACAGAGGGAGAAAAAGAGAGAGAGAGAGTCAGAGAGAGAGAGAGAGAGAGAGAGAGAGAGAGTCAGAGAAACTTGTGCAAGTAGTGTGACTTGATGATAATGATGTATGATATCCATTTTATTTTGGTTGGGATTTTACATACTGTTGTCCTCATCTTTATTGTAATAATTTAAGACACAACATTTCGGCCGCTGTATTCTCTGGCCTTCCTCAGGGGTCCTTTGTTTATCTGAGCATAGAAATGATTCAACCAGGGAAATCAATTTTAAAGTTTGACTGTTTATCAAACAAGGTATTCAAGAACTATGAAGATCTTCAAATAATGAAGTCATTGTTTTTTTCATGCCTATCAATCCAAGAAGCATCATGAGAAGTTTCACGAGAAGTGTCATTAGATGAATTGAAACATAAAATCCAATGGCATGAGTTATTCTTGATATTTTTAAAGAAATTTACTTTAAAAACAATTTGATTTGGCCTTTTCAATTATTGGTTCCCAGATTGTCTTCTTTTCTATACTTAGTTCAAATTCGATCAGGAGCTACTTGCATTTAATTTACAATTACATACTAATGGAACAATAATAAATGTTTAGTTTGGTTTCTTTGCCTAATGACGTATCAACCTTTTTATGTTATTTAATGCCAAAGTCATCCTTGTAGATCAACAGTAATTCTATCTAACCATTAGCTGAGGAAATAAGGGGGTTCAATATCTTTCCCAAGGGTATTAATTTGAAAGTGATTGGAGTTTAAACTCATTTACTTTGAGGCTCTAGTCCAGTATTTTAGCTGTAAGCCTTCCACAATAATAAATATCCAAGATATGATAGTAAATTGCATCTGATGGCGGGGCTCCAGTTCTGGAGCTTTGGGGAATGTGGAATACCCCTTCATTACCATTACTCCCTTGTCCACTCAGATCCAGATTAATAGCACCGGTTTGGGTCCCATCTAGGGGTCAAATAGATCTATCTGAAAATTATTTGTATTAGATAGGAATACTTGAGGTCTGTGTTTAACTTGTTTGTATAAAAAAATAGTTACTTGAAGTTGTAATTCTTTACTAAAGATTATTATTATTTGTTTCCTGAGACCATATTAATAGGGAATGCCGGGGTGTAATGGTTAAAGTGCAGGACCGTGGCTTCAAAGTAAGCAAGTCTGAATTCCAGTTGTGCTATTACATTCACTTTCAGACAAATGACCTTGGGAAAAGTAGGAAAACCCTTATTCTCGCATCTATAGTTTAAATAGTAACACTGCTGTTCTTCTGCAAGGATAGCTTTGGCATTAAATAATACGCAAAGGTTGATGTGCCATTAAACAAAGAAACCAAACCAAACCAAACCATATTACTATTTGATAATTATTAACGAGAAATAGTTACTTGAAACCTTTAAGTGGTATGCAAATCATTTATATTAGATAGAAATATTGGATACTATATAGCTGTGTGTAAATTATTTGTGTTAAGAAAAGTCACTTAACGCTATAATTGTTAACAAAGGATTATTATCAGTTACTTGAAACCATATAAACTGCATGCCAACAAATAACTTTTGTTAAAAAATAACTACTTGAAACTTAGTTTTCAATATTAATCCTTGAAACTATCCGATCTGTGAACAGATTATTTGTATTAGATTAGAATACCTGATATCATATAACTGTGGGAGGAAAAAAACTTGGGGTAGTTTCGTAGCGCAGTGGTTAATTTACTGAACTGCAACATCGTAATAAGCGATTTCAAACTCCAGTCGCACTATTATGTTCACTTTCGGACAGATACTCTTGAAACAGGTATGAGTTCCCTTATCCCTACTCCCAATTACGGGTTGAATGTTACCACAATTGTTCTCCCACAAGGATGGCTTTGGCATTAAACAACCCATGAGGTTGATATACCATTAAACAAAGAAACAGAAAATTCTTAAGAAATAACTTTGCAAAAAAAATGTAGATATAAATATAAGATTTATGTGATTCTCTAACCTCTTGGCATAAAATAACCCCAGACGGATTAACATGCCGTTAGAGTCAATCAATCAATCAAGTATGCAAACAATGAAAATTCGATGGAACATTTTTAATATTAGCCGAGAAAACGTCACATTAGAAAAAAAATGGTTTGTTATGCCCGTCAGTTTGTAAATACTTGTTAAAAAGTTGACAACATTCAACCATTTGTTCTCCTTCATTGTCTTTCGTGTTGAGATTTTTTAACAACCCGACATCTTTTCTCTTTTCTTCCTCGTTTCTACTAGCTTTACTCGTCGCTAAAACATCCGCTTACGTTAACAAGACATGGAAGTGAATGAACGAACGAAGAAAAGGAGTAATTATTTCATATTTCATGATCAAGGTCAAAGAATCGGTGCTGCTTGCCGAGAACGGCTGGGAACTTTGCCAATAATAATAATAATAATAGAATGCCACTGACAAGATGAAAAAGGCCTAACAAGATCACTGTTCACAATCGTTCTATTTCAGTTTAATAGAGCGGCGCACTTGTTGCAGTGGATGTATTTTAATAAAACGACCGAAAATAATTCGTTCCAATTTACATAGAAGTTTAAAAAAAATCATAAAAAACAAAAATCGAAGCTTTGGAATAAACGGAGCCGAAGTATGAGTTAATTTTGTTTTAAACCTTTTTATTAGGAACAGTAATGTCTGATTAGTTTAATTTGACAGCATCAAAACAAATGCATCAGAAAATAGGCGTCATGATTTCTATCACATTTCCAAACACGAGAATGTTGTAAAAGGTACGTGTGTATTTGTACGGGGGTGTCGTAGCCATGTGAACAGTGACCACCCGGAGTTATCAGTCGATACTGGGACATTAAAAAAAAACCTTGTTGTAGAAGTAGTAGTAGCAATTTACTGAGTATTTTTGTCGTGTGAACGGGGCATTTAATGAACCTCGAACACACTCATGAAGGTTTGCTAGTTATTTACAAAGCTTTTTACTTAGATGTGACACGAGGCCGTATGAATAGGGCACCCAATGAGGCTCGAGCTCACTTACGTACGTTTGCTAGTCTAGCTTGCGAACCATTACACTACCCAAGGCGCCCTTGTAGGAGTAGTAACAGTATAAGTAGTCTTTTTCTTACAGCTTTTGTTTTACAGTTAAATTTTTATCAAACTGTTAAAAAAATCACCCTGATGAGAGGTTGAAATAGTTATATAATTCCCACTTACTCAACTCTTGAGGTTCGTGTTCGATCTAAGGGCTAACAGATAAGATTTTGAACATTGATTTTCGTAACAAGCAGGAATTCAAGCGGGCAAGCAGGCGGGGCATTCTCATTTGAACAATTGGCGCAAATTTTCAGCCCTCTCATTTTTGGCCATGTGCCATTCTCAACTAAAACTAAATTGGATATTTGGGTGAAAAATGACTGCCATTTCAAAAAGCAAATAATCAACTCCTGATGAATTTTTGTGCGTCTGACGTGATATAATATTCAATGGTTTGTGAACTAGGCTAGTAGACCATTACTCTAGTGAATTCGATTCTCACAGGGTGTATACACTTCTAGTCTTGTGATAAACTAGGCTAAACTTAGCAAATGATAACTTCATAGGCAATTAAAAATGTGTTTTAAGTGTTTTTCTTTTTTTTTCTTTCCATAAATTAATTTTTAAATGGCTTGCAAAAAATATCGTAAATTGTTTAAAAATAAATCAGAGTGTTAGGTGATGATAACGATGATGATAGTGATGTAACTATAGTTTTC
This sequence comes from Sepioteuthis lessoniana, assembly GCA_963585895.1. Taxonomy (NCBI): domain Eukaryota; kingdom Metazoa; phylum Mollusca; class Cephalopoda; order Myopsida; family Loliginidae; genus Sepioteuthis; species Sepioteuthis lessoniana. Next base: position 78,791,355 of record OY757909.1, on the reverse strand, counting down.
AAAGGAGTCGTCACTTTCCCTGGAGATCAAGTGACAACAAGTTCCCAGAACAGTTCTCCGTACCCAAGTTTATTTTACTTGTTATGATTATTACTTTGGCTGCTGGTACTCTAAGTTTACATAAATCTACTAACAAAATATGTTTTTATTCAAACCCTCTTCAAAGAACAGGATGCGACAAAAGGACAGTTACTAAAGCAGAATGCCGCTGGTTTGAATTCAGTTTTCCTTCTCTTAAACTGGTTGTCTTCATCATCATCATCAAATCACGCTGGCAGCACAGAATTCCTTGACTCTTTTGCCATCCATCATTACCATTCATCACTCTGAGTCTTCTAGACTGCATCCAGTGTCCGCACAAAGCTGATGTATGTAAGTCTTCGCTGGTCGGACAACACAGGTGCGTCAATGCGTAAGAATTCATCATAGAATGTCCTGTACATCTTGTTCGTTTTACTTAGATAGTTAGAGAGATGGGAGATAGGTGGCTAATTTGTGAGGTGTTGCTTCCAAGAGTTGTTCAAGACAGCTTGCAGAATTCTTGTGTATTTCCTATCTAGTTTTTTTCTCGACGGGGTTTGTTAGCGTCTATGTAATGCATCCACATAGTAGTATAGACACAGGTGTAGCTTGGAAGAAATTCCGCTTTATTTTATCGGATAGATAAGATTTCCATTTGATCGATAACCTATTAATAGCATTCCACGCTTTTACTTGGCATATGTTGTCATCATTTATAAAAATTCATTTCTAAGAAAAAAAACAAAAAAAAAAACAAGCCGACCACGTGCAGCACTTGATTTGGCTAGAGTGGAAAAGGAAGAAGGAATCCCAGACAATACGGTACCAAAAAGCTACCCCCTCTTTTTGTCGATAACTACTATTGGGACCCTCAGTACGAATTCGGGGACTAAATTGAAGGCCCGAAAACTTAAGCCAGCTGAACGGTTTCGTCACTCGCTTTTTAAACAGCCGATAAACTGTGAAGGCAAGAAGCTTCCCAAGAAATAAAAGTAAAATTAAACGAAAGACGGCTACTGAAATTCTACCAAGTTAAACAACTGAAAGAAAATTCAACCGAGAATTCTAGTGAAAAGAACTTTAAAGAAGACTCGAAATTAAATGAAAACTGAAATATTTCCTCAAAAGTAAAAAGAAAAGAAAAATACTTAAATTCAAAGAACTTTGTTTCCCGGACACTCTCTCAGATAAGTTTCCCACAAATTACACAAATATTTGCAACACTTTATCTTTTCTATCACTTTCTTTCTTGTTGCTTTTGTATAAAATTCCTTTTTAAAAACTTTATTGTCTGTGTTTTCTTTTCGAATCAGTATCCGAACTAGAAAACCGCGGAACTTTCTGTTTGAACTTACCTTTTAAAATTACACACTAAAGCTCCTCTAAAAACATTACCCAGTTAAATACTAAATTTGGCTTTAGTGTCACTCTCTTCATTTCAAATTTTACCTTTTTAATTACTTTTATATTGAAATTTATTCCCTCAAAATACTCTTAATCCTGTAGCAGTCACAGATCTATTTCCTCTCGCGAATCAATGCCCCCGCCAAGCGATTCGGCCACACTCAGACCAATCAGGGGCAGACCGCATTGATTCCTTCTTCTTCTCTAGAACTATTTTTTCTAGTCTTTTTTGATAGTCTGCCGACGGTCAGAGAACACCTAGTCAGCAATCAAGACAGACCTCTCTCGCGTCCTTTACTACGGACATTCCACATGGAAGAACTTCACTAAAGACACGCTGCTACTAGCTACACACAGAGAAGAACCAGCCTTGCGGTCAGTCACACGAACTACTTGCTATAGTGACACACACTTCCTAAAAACTCAAGAACCAACATACTATCCGGCGACACCAAAAAAAACAAAAAAACAAACAAACCTTTTCTCACTCTGACTCGTTTACTTCTGCTACTATTATAAACCTTTTGTTGTTGTGTTTTCCAAAGAAGTTTCGTTATTTATTTATATTGTCAATTAATTTATAGTGTTGTGGAAACTAACCACTTCAAACACTAAAATCCTTTAAAAATTTTCTTTTACATTATGCCCTTCTGTTTATCCATATATGGGGAGAGAAAAGATGAATTCGTGCCTTTCCCAAGGGTATTCGCAAGAAGTGACACGCAAACGGCAAAATTTACCTAAAATATATATACATGTCCAATGCTTATATTCATAATTCAGATAAATCTAGTTTTCAGTTATTTGCTTCATTCTTTATGGAACAGTAAGGATTTAATCTTTATTCACTTATGTAAGACTAAAAATTACAAATCGGGATTAACTCACAAGTGAAACCCCAATATTTTCTTTGTAGTTGGGTGAGGGAAAGACGAGGGAAATATGGTCGATGGCCGAATTATTGCCAGTTGAAGATATTCTGGGACTTAACTGTTGGCTGAATGAAATTACAAGAGATCTAAGTTATCTTGAAAGCATGTCGAATGACCCACTACCTTTTGGGGAAGAAAATTACTTAGAAAATGATTCTTTCTAATTACATATTTCTTTGCTAATGGGTAAATCTTGACGAAAATTGGCAAGTGAACTGCCAAAACCTCAAGGAGTATTTAAAAGACAACATGATTGAAGAGAAACGCGGGGTAGATCCACCGTGGGCCTCCTGTAACAATAAAATTTTAGCTTAAAATCGATCACGAAGGTTTTAATTTGTCCAGAAAAAAATACTGCCTATTATTAGAGACCACCCCCCATTCACTGGAATGAGGGAACTAGGACAGACATTTTTTTTTTCAATAGAGTAGGCCCCAATTGCATAAAATCTAAATATAATGTATGTGCTTTAGTATATTATTTTTACTCTGCATAACGCCAGATATATATATATATATATATATATATATATATATAAACATACATACATATATATATATATATATACACATATATATACATATTTATATACGTATATATACACATATATATATATACATATATATGTATACATATACATACATATATATATACGTATACATACATATATATATATATACATATACATACATATATATACATATACATATATATATATATACATATACATATATATATATACATATATATACATACATATATATACATATACATACATTTATATATATATACATATACATATATATATATACATATACATATATATATATACATATACATATATATATATACATATATACATATATATATATACATATATATATATACATATATATATATATATATATATATATATACAGATATACATATATATATACACAGATTTACATATAAATATATGTACACAAACGCGCGCGCACACACACACACACACACACACACACATATATATATATATTATCATCTTCATGCTGCGCTGCTAGTACGGATCTCCCTGAACCTCTTACGAGCCGTTTCTATCGTCCGTGATTCACAGGATGTCTTCCAGGCTACAGAGCTGTTGTGTATATGTTCTAGCTGGTTGTCCTACCTTTGCCCGTCCATGTGAAGGTTTCCACAGGAGTATATCGTTCATGAGTTCGTCTTTACTTTTCCAGCAGTGTCCCACATGTCTGGTTCGTCTAACTTTGATAGTTTTCAGGATGGGTGATAGGTGGCCGTACAGCTGCTGTTTTGTGGAGTGTTTATTGCCTCCAGGACGTGTTCAATACAGCTAACCGCATTCTTGTGTAATACATACATACATACATACATATTTTTTATACATGCACACACATACATACATATATATATATATATATATACATGCACACACACATATATATATATATATATATACTTACCTGGCCTTAGCTGGACCGTCTGGCATTCGTGCCGGATGGGGTATTGAAATCAACGGCAGATTCGAGGCCGAAAGGCCCCGGCTTCGGATGGGCCACCTTCGAGCAGCAACATTGACACCTTTGTCCCCCTTGTATAGCACTGGACCTTGCTGTCAAGTTTAAGCTATAAGCAGGCATACGTGCATGGAGCCAGATTTGGGTCCAAGACCAGCTAGGCTCATTAGGGCCACATTGCACTAGGTGGGTCGATGACCAGCATAGACCAGCAGGGTTCGATCCTCGGCTTGTGCCCGACTTTCCCCTCCCCTAAATCCCCATTATAATCATTGACCTTGTGTCAAGTCCTGTCTGGTGGGAGGCAACGACAAATAACTTTATAGATATACTGGATGTCTCCAAAATTTATAAACAATTTGATTTATCTTGCATGCAATGTTCCAAGGAAGTACTCGTTGTGGTATGGTTATCGTCGTATGAACACGGTGGCAGGAGTTCAAATCCTGACCGAGGCTCACTGCATGTGTTTGGACATTTTTAAGGAAGATACACACACACATAGTTTATCTTATTTCTAAATAAAGAGTACTCCCTATCGGTGATGAAGCATATATATCTAATTTCTGATTGGGTAAATCATAGCCAGAGAGTCAGTAGCGCTTGATGACAGGGCTTCGTCCGACGATTACATAAGCGAGAAACTGACAATTTTACGAACTTTTCCTTTCACAAATTCATTTTTGCCCAGTTAGATTAGCGGAACTTTTCCCTATCTATCTATCTATCTATCTATCTATCTATCTATCTATCTTGTCCATGTTACCGTAAACTAGCAAAAACAGCACAAGATCTTTATTAGATCAATACACTTAAATAAAGAATAAGGAAATTTCCTGTTCGATTTGAAACTGAATGGTAATTTTGTCGGATCTGAATTTGCCATGAACGTCTCGTATTCATCATCCAAATTCTCAATATAATGGAAATAACTAAGCAATTCTGATGATGAACCATCACTCTTTTCTAAATAGAAGCACCAATATTATAATGGATTGCTGATAGAACGGGAACAATGAGTTCACGAGTTATCTAATTATTAAGAAATTTAAACGATCAAAAATATCAAAATCTGCTAGTACGCCGAAGAGGCTGCTGGAGCATTTAGTAACGTATCACTTCAGGGAAAGCCCCAAGATAATACGGATATAAAAATTTCATTGAGATATTGAATGCGTTCAGCCTCCTTGATGGCTGTAAAATTATACTCCGCGTAACTGGCTCTATTACCCAGACTTTTATGTGACTCAATCATATGACGATGGTGGTGATACGTGGAACTAATAGTATCCGTGGTGTAATGGTTATCGTTTTAGGAAATAGACACGGTGATACGAGTTCAAATCCTGGACCAGACTAATTGCATTTCACATAACACTAATACCCTTGGGAAAGGTATGAATCCAATTATTCTCTCTCCAGCTATGGGTAAATAGTAGGACAGACTGGGTTCTTCAGGCTTGGTGCAGCAACTAGTCTAGGAGAAGGAAAACTCTGAATTCAAACCTGTTAAACTCCGCTTAAAAAAAAAATGACCTTGTGTGATATCCTGCCCGAGCGGAGGAGTTGGTAAATATGGATACGTGAAACTAATAGTAACAGAACGTGTTATTCGGAATTATGATTTCACATTTGAGGTTTTAAACCTGCTCTGTTACAATACCATAGAACCCTTTTATATCTTTTTCTTATTAATTTTGGAGGAGTTTCCGTGGCGTATGGACTAAAATGCCGGACTACGACATTGTAGTATGCGAGTTCGAACTCCAGCCGCGCTATGACGTTCACTTTCAGACTAGTAAGCTGGAGAAAGGTATGAATTGTCTTATTCAAACCAGCTTAGTCGGTATTCGAACCCTGTCAAAATCAAATTTTCAAAGCAAACAGAGGAGTAGGGCCTCTTCATTTGGAGGATTGGCACAACAAAATCTTTCTACCAATTGATTCCATCGTGCTATGCACTGCACTCAGCTTTATTTATTGAAGACGGGAGCTCGTTCGTTATATCCGAGATACTTAGTCCTCTATCCCCAATGTTAGAGGTCAGTGTTTGAACTTTCATTGATGTAAGACAATCCGCCGACCCTTTTTAAAACTCCCCATGACCTTGTGCCATAATAAACTAAAAATATTGTCTGTGTGAGAGAGAGAGAGAGAGAGAGAGAGATAGAGAGAGAAGGAGGGAGCAGCGGGTGAAGTTGATATCTCCTTCGCCTACCCACTATAGGTTCGACGCAGTCGATTTTCTGTTTTTAAGTGGAAACCTCGCATTTCAAAAGGCAGTGCCAAAAAATGGCTTAACTCCGTCGGCATTCCCCTTTAAGGATAGAGACTTAGGAATCATGCTATGATCCTGCCCCTGCTATTTTTAGGTGGCAGGCGCTGGTGCAGTCGGGTGGACAGTCTCCTGAAACTAAGTTATTTAATAAGTAGACAGAGTAAAGATAAAAGTGTTCTTGTTTAAGTTGCATTTTTACGTGGTGTGTATACGAATATTTTCGTAAGATACGGAAACTTGTGTGTGTGTGTGTGTGTGTGTGTTTATATGTTTGTGTTCACACAAATTTTCTATGAGTTAAAATAATAATTAAGACACACACACACACTCACTATATATATATATATATATATATATATATATATATATATATACCCTCATAAAAAAACATTAGATACTTTCTCTTTCCCTCGAAGAAAAAAAGAATAAAAAACCCCCACTCAGCTGAAGCGGTCGAATGCGCTGACAGCACCTATGTAAATGTGTAAGACACCCACCTCACAGCGAGTGTCCTGGTTATGACACTAAACCATTTGATGGTGAGGATCCAGTGCTGGAGGTTTGGGGAATATGGAGTACCCCTTTATTGCCATCACTCTCAGGTCCACTCTGACGTGGAGTGGTAGTACCTTTTATGGTCCCATCTTTGGGTGAAATAGAGTTGTTTAATCATTTATTATATTTGAAACCATTTAACTGTGTCCAAACAAATGATGAATGTTGAATTGAATTATTAGAATTACGTTGCAGTGTTTGAAATCATTCAACTGTGTGCAAACAAATGAGCTCTGGCTCGTTCAAAAATGTTATCTACAAAATATGAGTTTACAAATCATATCTAATATTTATGTACAAACAGGAATTGGCATTAAATAACCAACAAGGGTTGATATGCCATAAAACGCAAACAATATTTAAATAAATAAATAAATAAAAACCAAGATGTTAGCACATCAACTGAAATGGAAAAAAAACTTTTAAAAGCCTTTTTTTATCAGAGAGAAATGAAATTAAAAAAAAATCACTCATAATAAGTTGGTTGGGCTCATTTGTTACACGAGCACACATTAAAAATGGAATTATCTCTATTTGGCGACCAGTGAACCCGTTGGAACTGAAGCTCATGATTCTATTTACAAAAGAGTGGAAAATCTTATAATATTTCATCTCAGTTATATTGAGAATTTTGATGCGAATGCTGACCATACAAAATTATCATTCAGTTACAAAATAAAGCTTGCGTTTATTGGTCTAAGTAAATCAAAATTAGAACATTTTAGATATACTATTCAAATGAAAATCTCGCTATGAAGTGACGTTTTTGCTGGGAATATGTATATATATAAGTAAAGTTGGCGATCCGAAAGTTCCCTTTTCAATAGCTCCAATACCGAGGTGTGGGAGAGGGCGCTACCCATTTTCCAGGATTGCCCCACGTTACCCTTGATATGTACCTTATAATGCTGAGTGTTAAGATAGGAGGTATAAAGTACAATTTTTTTTTTAGTTTTTGGTATGACTCAACCGATCTATTAGTGAACACTATATATATATATATATATATATATATATATATATGGTAATGGTTAGCAAGGTAGATTAACAGACTATAGTTTGTGAGTTCGATTCTCACTAGGTGCCCCATGCTTCTTGCTTTGTGCCACAATAAAGCTAAGTTTTGTTGATAACTATATATAAGCGCTGATTTTTGTTGAAAGAGCTATAAGCGAATTTTATCGGATTGACCGCTAAAGAGAGAGGACACAGACACCTAAAATTAAAATGAGACCTCAAGAAGAGCGAATGCATTAAACCAGGGGAAAAATCTCGATGTACAGTTAAGAGAAACGAACAAGTAACGTTTTATTTTGAAATTGTCAGGACACTAAAAGAACCCATCAGATTTATGTCTTTCACACTTGAATGAGATTTATTGCCTCGAAAAATCGCTCAGCTGATAAAAAGAAGAGAGAGAGAGAATGAATTCACCTCTAAAGGAAATGGGAACAGAGTGAGATAGAAGAACAAGTAGAAATAGATATGAATAGAGATTCATTTTTGATAAAGACTTTAGGCACTCAAACATATACATTTGAATATATATATATATATCGAGCCATGAGCGTAAAGTCTGAAATATATAAAAATTATTTGAGGTTTAATTAAATTGTCAATTTGTGTCTGTTGAAGTGACAACTATCGTCTTAAAAAAAGAAAAAAAATTCCGGTTGTACTTGTAACGATGACACTTGTTCACTTTTGAAGTCTCTCTCTCTCTCTCACTCTCTTTCTGCTGTACTTTTGTATTTTTTTTATAAACCCAAATGCTTAGTTACAGTACGTTTTACGCTGTAAATATTGCCAGCTGCTCCTATCGGATATTATTTCCAGCTGAGAAACCGACGACGGAATAACAAAAACGTTTTTACGGTTTTTATTAACAACAAAAAAGTGTTCAATGATTGGATTATTGCTTACAACTTTGCACTTACTTAATATTAAGTAAGGACATAACGGAAGGAAAGAAAATATCTATACATATAAATAAAGATTACTGACACTTCGTCGTTCACCTAATTTCGAAGTTAATTTTTTCGCATAAATACTTACTAGTGATTTACACTTAACCCGCCTCTAAAATTCACCTCCCCACTTTTTTTTCTCACTTCCTTGTAAATGCGACTGCATACTTGAGTGTGTATATGCGGAAAAATACTTACCAACTGCTTTATTCTTTAACAAGGACGAAAGAAAGCTTAAACGTTGATAAAAATGAAACGAGATGTATATAATGTACAAACGGCGGCTATCGAAAATCAGGTAAGTAATTAAATTACTATTAAAAGTTTTTTTTTCTTCATTAATTACATTAACAACAGAATAAGACAGTTTTTTGTCGTAAGCACGTGTACGTTAGTGAACCATCTCAACATGTGTATAAACAACGGACTCTTGAAATTTAAATTGGATTTCTCGAGGTGCAAAAATTGAAATATACTCTTAACAATTTTTGACAACTCAGCGGCTGACGATTCTTAGTTTCGCTAAATTTATTTTTCTCCTAAAGAATAAAAAAATTGTTTATGCCTTTTCTAAAAATGTAAATAACATAGAAAATATTTTTTTTTTTTTTTTTTTACCAGAACTCATATTGCGGACGTAAATCGTCCCCGAAACGGACACACACACACACACACATACATATATCAGCCCATAGGAATAATGTTTAGAGTGTTCGCCAATGGCCAGGGAGACCGGAGTTCAAACTCAGGTCGAGTCATACCAAAGACTCAAAAATAGTGCTTGATGCCTCCTTTCTTAGCAATTATAAAATATGGCTCAAGGGTAAGTGGAACAATCCAGGCAAAGGCGTTGCGCTCTTCCCAACACCTCGGTGTAGTAGCTATTGAAAAGGGAGCCTCCGGGTCGCCCTCGACTACGTTCAACCAATTTATATATATATATATATATATATATATATATATATATATATATATGAAGCATTAAAAAAATATACTCGTGTATTGGTCGAATTTTGAAGTCCTAATTTTTACGAAAAAAAAAAAAAAACAACAAAAAACATCTTACTCGGGCCTATACTTAAGTTAATGAGAAATAATTCTCTAAGCTTGAAATTCAAACATTGTGGGAATGACTAAGGAGATCAAACGTAAGCTTAAAAATTAATTCCATTTCGTGACTGTAAGTGTCAAACTCTATGCACGACTACCACAAAACCTGAGACGTACTGATTATAAACTTGTGAAACCACCTTATCGTAAAATGTCCTGAAATTAAGCTTTTAATGTTGTTTGAAGAATTATTTACGAAGATTTTATAAATACCATACTTAAAGTTTTTGTCTTAGGGTTAAAAATAAATGAGAAATGTTCTTTATGGTCTCAAATAAAAAATGAAAAGTGAATTTATGTGAAATATGGTAATAATAGGAATCTATATTATTAATTCCTAAGTCAATATTCTATTTCAAATTGACACATGAATAGTCTGCCTCTGTTTTGTGAAACTACAGCTTGATGCTTCCAAAAATTATTTTTTGAGAAGTGGGTATCCAAAAAAAAACAAAACAATTTCCTCAAAACAAAACAAAAACCTTAATTTTTTTTCAGGTAGATATGGATGAGTCAGTAATGGGATGTTTTATTTTGATTTTTTTTTTTTTGTTCAACGTTTGGCACATTTCATTTATCTATTGTAGTTTTTATGTTATTTCGTTAACTCAAAACATTTTATTGTGATTTAAGAAGATTCTTTTTCACTGTACACAAATTGCAACCGATTGAGGGATAATAATTGCACACAACGTGTTTACCAGACGAGCAAGTAAAAAAAATATTGTCTGTCGGATATTACTTTTTCTTTTGTTGATGGGGCTTAGAATATGTTGACTGTATCCTTTGCAGACGGACGTGGTAAGACCCCCACCAAGGGGGTATCCTGGGTATGACACAAAAGTGCATCCGGTGGTGAGGCTCCAGTTCTGGAGATCTGAGGAGTGTGGAGTACTCCTTCATTGCTATTACTCTCAGGTCCACTCTGACTTGGAGTGATAGTACTGGTTAGGGTCCCATCTATAGCCTAAATAAATCTGTTTGAAAATAATTTCTATTTGATAGGAATACTTGATGTGTAACAGTGTGCAAAAACCTTAAACTCTACACAAAAATGCAAACATAAACGTACGATGTATGCAGTTCCGGAAGCTTTTGGTAAAAAATAACCCCAGACAGGTTGACAGGCCGTTAAAATCAATTAATCTTTTTCTCTTTGGGAAGAGTAAACATTTAAGCATTGAAATCAAACTGACTATATTCAGGTTCAAGTTTTCAGTGTTTGTACTTGAAGCTCGAATCAATAATAATTGATTACATTTACACTATATAAAGCCAAAACTAAACATAAACAATATACCTTGAACCAAGAATTAATTATGAGCAATGTATTATATTCATATGAACATTATGTAATGCTTAATTGATATGGATATTATATAACGCTTTATTAAATATTATTAATAAAACGAACAAATGTCTTTACTAGATGAGCCACTGGTCTTACCTTGTTTGACGATTTGTATGTACATTGCAATAAAATCATTACCAAATAGTATTTATCTTGAAACTAGCCAGTGTTTCTGTTTGTGGCCCGAATGCTTCTACGTCACTTTGAAATCAATACAACCCTCATTAATATCTGAGAATATTGATTATTGACAGGCAGGTGTTTTCAAGAGAGAGAAGAATACGAGTTTTCAAAGTCTAATTATATACACTACAAATAAACAGATTTTAAATTAGAATATTTAATTAAGCAATATTTCTTAATATGTCAATAAAATAAAAGTGTGTGCGAAAGTTTCAAGCAAAAAATAAATAAATGAATAAAGATAATAATAAAAAAAAACAAGGAAAAACGAAAAAGATATTACTTTTCTGTGGTATAAAAGTCCTCACCGAAGTTGTTTAGTTTATAAATAGTGCTGGAAACTTTTGTACTGACGATTTTGAAATGCACCCAGCGAAGTTTGGTTTGGTTGTTTAATGGTATATCAACCGTCATGGGTTATTTAATGTCAAAGCCATCCTTGTAGGAGGACTAGTTGCACTATTTAACTCATAGCTGTGGAATAAAGATGTTCATGCCTTTCTAAAGAGTATTAGCCCGAAAGTGAACATATTAGCGTGACTGGAGTTCGAACTTGCTTACAACGATGTCACAGACCAGTACGTTAGCCACGGCATCAAGGAAACTCCCTACTAAACCACAAGTGAGAGCACTGTTTTAGTAAGCTTAGCTGAGTTCAGCACAAAGAATCGAAGTCATAAGTAATGGTTCTGCTTCTTGTAGCTTAACCGGCAAATCATTAATCAACACGAATATACTTTTTATTTTACCGATATATTCTTCAAGATCGCCAACTATTAAGGTAGCCTTAATATTCTAAAACCCTTATTCATGGTACAAGGTATAATTATCTTATGTCTTATTTGCATTCCATTGAATAAAATTGGTCTTTAACATTGACTCCAACAGACAAAACCGATTTAGTAGATTTTTTTAATATTACGACATTTCACTCTGTACGAGCTTCATGGGATGATGCTTTTGAAAAAAAAAAAACTTTCCGAAAAATGTTGAAGTACCAAGTTAGTACTTATGAGGTTGACATGAGAACGCAATTAGGAACGCCGATCGTTAAAACTGACTTTTCTAAATCATCTGATGAAGCTCGTATCGAGTGAATCGTTACTATAAATGCTACATCAAACATTAAAATATTGGCATTTAAAAATACTTTAGTAAATAAATAAAGACTCTCTCTCTCTCTCTCTCTCTCTCTCTCTCTCTTGCTCTTAACAGTCTGACCTACTGCTCCGAGCATTTCTTACATGGTGGATATTTTGTTGCACGGTGATGTCGGACCCCATTTTATTGTATTTTATAGATGCATATCACAGTGCACAAACCCAGGGGACAGCTTTGTCAGAAGGAAAAAACAAATATTAGATTTGAAGGACTGAGAGTGGGTGTAACACTCTGAAACCTTTCTCTAATCTTGCTCTACACCCCGCCTTTTTGTCGGGTGGCGCTAACTCTAGCTTGGTACTGTTAAGTTTGGTCACACTAACAAAAACTACTTCTTGGCTCCCGCTTCGAACCCGAATCTCTGGACACCGTCAGCCAACTAACGGTGCTATTTGTCGTACGATCCGCCAACCCGACCAGTGTGGCACAAGGCCTTTTTAAAGGTAGGTCCAGGCGCAGGACCATACCCCAGACACGCTCGGCATTCCCAAAAATGCCTCAGGCCTCGTCGGCAATCCCCTAAGAAAGGCCGCCTCAGACGCCAGACAATAAACCTAGCCCCTCCGGAGAGGGTTAGAGCCTGGGGTGATGGTCCCCAGAGGTTCGTGGAGAGCCGGTCTCAGTGTGCGTGACATGGATGGTGGCTTCCCGTTACCCATGTTCGGAGGCCTTGACCGGCGTGACGAGCCAAGCGATCAAGCCACACAAACCTATCCGCGCATCGAGAAACACGGACGGCGTCTGACTCAAATCACGAGGTCTGCTCGGTAAGGGTTACTTCCTTCACTGCTAATCCCACTTGTATATATGAAGGGGAAAATTCTCCCTACTTTCGGACACGTACCACCAATAAGGCTGAACTTAAGAATATTGCCAGAGTGTAGGTCTCCAGGGCACACTGAAAAGGACAATAAGAAAATTTAACTCTTTCTAATTGCGGCCTGACTGATCTGCGGCTGATTTTCTCAAACTTATGACCATCTCCATTAAGATATCCATTTACTTCTTCCAGTCTTTCTCAGACAGCGTCCACGCACACAATACATATGCCCCCACACACTTACAAACACATACATCTAACCATATTGATCATGCAATGAAATACGTATTTACCCAGACATCTAAGAGTCCACACACACACACACACACACACACATATATTATCCCATGACTTAGAAGATCGTGGAGGTACGTTTCTGTTTTTTTTTTTTTTTTTTTTTTGTGGTTCTCTGGGGAATATAAGGGAGCTGATAGCTGTATTCTTCTCGCAAAGCATTATGCGACAGATTGTCCTTCAAGAGGAGGCTTCAGTTGGAAGGGTTCGGAGAGCATTGGAGGAAGTCTGTGAATTTCTGACAGTGCCCTTAACCCGAAAAAATAGAGCCCATTATTAAATTGGAATAGTTACTTGAAACCGTATTATTGTGTATAAATTATTAATCATAGAAACTGATAAAAAAAAACATTTGAGCATAGAAAACTTCTATTTTTAGGGTTATAAGTTACTTGAAACCATATAATGGCTTGCAATTTATTGGTGTTAGATAGGTATACTTGAAACTAAGTGACTGTGTGCAAATAAATGGTAATCATAGATATGAATTGTTACTTTAAAACATGTAATTATGTATAAATATTAAGTATTTGATTGGAATACTTGATGCAATATATAATTGTGTATAAATCATTTGTATTAGATGGGAATACTTGATACTATGTATTATTGTGCATAAATTAGTAGTATAAGATGGGAATATTTGACAGAATATATAACTGTGCATAAGCGAATAAGACAAATAAAAAGTGCATTTTAACAAAATGCAATGGATAATTGAAAATACAGTTACCTTTACAATCAAAAACTTATGAATGAATCAAATTTATTTAATTTTTGACTGAAAAAAAAAAAAAATGAATTGAGGAATTAAGGCCCATTAAATCTTCAATTACTAGAGGCTCCCTTTTGAGGGATCTAAAACAGTCTTGTTCCGCTTTGCAAATTTTCTCTTTTGGTACCTTGGTTATTTCGTACCAAGAGCAGGGAGTAATTAACCCCTGACCTAAAATTAAATACAACTTTTAAATTAAAATGATTGATTTTTATTCACTTAATTCTTAGCACTTTTTCATGCACAGACTGCAAAGTATATATATATATATATATATATATATATATATATATATATATAGTTGGCGAGGGTAACCCGCAGGCTCCCTTTTCAATAGCTACTACACCGAAGTGTAGAGGAGGGCGCCACTCCATCTCCTGGATTGTCCCACTTTACCCTTGATCCTTGCCTTATAATGCTGAGTTTTAAGGAGGTATCAAGTACCAATTTTTGTGATTCTTTGGTACGACTCGACCTTGGATTGAACCCCGTTCCCCCGAACCATTGGTGAACACTCTACTTATAAGGACAAAACATTTATTTAGTTACTTTCGCAAACCCTAAAATGATTTAAACTCTCAACTTTTCTCCGTAGCTGGGGTCTATTAGGAAAAAGGTGGCTTATTGATGACTATCCTCTATCAAGGATATTAATGTCTGTAAAAGCTTCTTATTCTTACCAATTGCTTATACACGGTTGCTGTCATTTTCTAAGCTTGGCTTGGTTTAGTACAAGGTCAGAATTGGGGAGGGAACCCACTTATAATAATCCACTAGTCTAACTGTCTAATCATTACACCTTACGAAGTGCTCCCCCATAGCAAAGGAGTTTTGCGCAAGTAGTTTGTCCAAGTTTATTTAGCAACTTTTTCTTCGTCAAACATCGTGTCATGCCAACGACGATAAATTTCTGTCGGGACATCTGGTGGTGGAAAAGGGTGCTGGGCTGTAGAATAATGCCTAATTAAGTGCAAAATTGACACAAGCAAACTCGTGTAGCCCAGTTTGCTGGGGCAATTGAATACGCTGACAGCACCCTTGCAGAGAGGTAAGACCCTGCCCCTAACGAGAATCATGGATATGACAATAAATCATCTGATTGTGTATCTTCAGTCATGGAGCTTTGGGGAATTTGGAGTACTCTTTTATTGATATTATTTCCTGGTCCACACTGACCCGGTGTGGTAGTACATGAGAGGGTCCTATCTATGAGTCAAATTGAACTGTTTGACCATTGAAGTGTGTGTGTGCAAACAAATGACTAATGGTAAATTGAATTGTTAGTGTTACATCATCAATATTTGGAACCATTTAACTGTGTACAAACAAATGAGCAATGGCTTGTTTAAAATGCTACCAACAAACTACTCGTTAATAAACTCTGTCTCTGTCTCTCTCTGTCTCTCTCTCTCTGTCTCTCTCTCTCTCTCTCTCTTCATCTATCTATCTATTTACCTATCTATCTATCTGAGGTGTTCGTTGTGTAATGGTTACCGTCGTTGGAAATGGACACGGTGATACGAGTTCAAATCCTGGATGAGACTTTTGCATTTCCTATTCCGCTTATACATTTGGGAAAGGTATGAATCCAACGATTTCTCCTCCAGTCATAGGTAAATAGCAGAGCAGACTGGGCTCTTCAACCTTGGCATGGCAACCGATCGAGGAGAAGGAAAACTATAAATTCAAACCGGTTAAACTCCATTTAATATTAACCTTGTGTCACATCCTGCTCGTGCGGAGTGGTGCATCTATCTATCTATCTATCTATCTATCTATCTATCTATCATTTCGAATTAAACAACCTACTAGATTTGATATGCTAACCAAAAACCCTACCAACCAATAAACTGAAGATTTTGAGGATCCAGTCTCGGAGTTTTGGAGAATGTGGAGTACCTCTTCATTGCCATTCCTCCCAGGATCACTTTGACCCAGATTGGTTCCATCAATGGGTCGTGTAGAACTGTTCCATCAATGGGGTCCATCAATGGGTCATGTAGAACTGTTCCATCATTTACTAAGGATTATTATTAATAGTTATTTGAAACCTTATAGCTATGTGCAGATTATTCATGTTACATTGGAATGCTTGCTAAATAGAATTACTAATGTTAAATAAGAATATGTGAAATCATTTAACTGTATGCAAACAAATGATTAATATCAAATAAAATTATCAGTGTTAGATTGAAATACTTGAAACTATTTAACTGTGCGCAAACAAATGAATTCTAATGACTCTCTTAAATTCAAGTTACCTACAATGTTTTCCAATCACACATACACACATGTGTACGTGTGAATAACCGGATTTTGCATTAAATAAGCCACAAGGGTTGGTATGACATTAAACATCAACCTGTCAACAGTTGTAAAGCTCTGTGGAGTGTGCAGTCAATCCTTTGTTGCCATTACTTTGAGATCCAATCTGATCCCGAATAATAGTGCCTGTTTGAAAACCATTTCTTTGAAAACCGTATGACTGTGCATATTATCTGTGTTAAGAATAGTCACTTAAAGCTATGATTATTTAAAAAGGATTATTGTTGTTAGCTAATTGAAACCCTATAAATAATTGAAACTCTATAAATAATTGAAACCATATAATGGAAAGGGGATCAAACATTTTTTAAGTCTCGACGAGTGCGTGGCCTTCTCTAGAAAATTACCTTGTGTCAAATCAAACCCATCGCAAGGTTTGCCCAGTTTACTGGGGCTGTAGAATGCACCAACTGCACCTCTGTAGATGGGGTAAGACCCCACCCAAAGAGTGTCCTGATATGACACTAAACAATCTGATGGTAAGGTTCCAGTGATGCTGGGGCTTTGGGGAATGCGGAGCACCTTTTCATTGCCATTGCTCCCAGGTCCATTCTGGCCCGGCGTGGTAGCACCTGATAGGGCCCTATCTATGAGTTAAATAGAACTAAACTGCATACTTATGCTAAAGTGGATTGTTTGACTAAACTGAATATCTTGAAATAAATGTTTTTGACAATTAAACCGTACTTATATTTAAACTGCGTGCTTATGCTAAACTGAATTATTTGAAATGGAACTGTTTTTAGACATTGAAACTGTACTTACATTAAACTGATTTGTTTAATATAGAACTGTTTTGACATTTAACTGTATGTAAACAAAATCTGTACTGATACCAAACTAAAAAAGCTGAATTAGAACTGCTTGACTAAATTGAATAGATTGAAATAGAAATGTTTTTCATAATTAAACTGCACTTACATTTAAACTGCGTACTTATACTAAACTGAATAGTTTAAAATAGAACTATTTTCATAAAAATGGGTTAGGTGTTAAATAACCTAAAAAGGTTGATATGCCATAAACCCCAAACAACCAACCAACCAACCATCGTAAGGTCGGATAAATCCATTCTTGAAACCATATAATTATTTGACAAATACTTAATTGAAGCTATGATTATTTACAAAGAATTATCATTTGTCACCTGAAAGCATATAACTGCTTGAAATACTTAAAATCAGTGTTAGACAATGATATTTGAAACCAAATAAATAAGTGCAAACAAATCATTATTATTTTTAAATTGGAAAAGTTACTTGAAACCATATGATTGTGCATAAATCATTTGTATTCGGAATAGTTACTTGATGGTAAAATTGTTTACAAATGATTATTACCATTGGTAATATAAAACCTTATAACTGCTTGAAAAGAAAAAAGACTGACACCAGCATTAAATCACATACACAGGTTGAGACGCCGTAAAACTAACTAATTATGAGGCTTCTCATACCCACTGCACTGAACCAATTAGACGATTGGTTTGGTCTGGGCGACGACATTGTTAATAATTGCGCTAGGTTAGTTGCTAATTGATATTTAGTAAACTTCGTTTAGCTATGTTATAGTTCCATACTTTTCCCCCCTCCATTATCATTACTCTTAGGTCCGCTCAAATGACCCAGTGTCATCACCCGTCAATCAACCTAGATGACATACCAAGATCTTTTCGGCACCATATTAAACTATTTTACACTATCTGCCAAATAATACACTGCGCCAATCTATTATTTAACACAGGGTACAAATAATACCCACCCTTTGATCTGACTCATCGCTGCAAGTTATTCTGCTACGCCAACACAGCGGTAAGAAGTTTAAATTCAGTTTACCTTTTTCAGTTTCTGTGGAATCCACTTGAAGAAATACCAGCCTAAAAGGTGAACGAGCATGTTAACTGACGTGTATTGGTGACTTTTAGTTTATTCAGGCAAAAGGCCATAATAGTGAGCCACGCAATGTGGTTTAATTTCATATGACTAGCGAATGGTCTTCAAGAAAAAAATTGCTAGGAAGCAAATTGTGTAAAAACGAATGCTACTTTCACTCTTGAATTTTGGTCCAGTGCCATAGTTAATTTTTTCATAATAAATATTGTAAAGATGTAGGGAGTTAGCTTTTTAAAAATTTGAAAAGACAAAAAAAAAAAAAAAAGCAATTAAAGTGATACAACATTTTACGACCAACGCCCGTTGTTTTATTCTATTTACTAACAGTCATGATGAAAGAATGTGCAGCGTTGTCTCATTGATAATAAACCAGACTTATAAAATTGTTTTGATGTTAGCCGCTTGATATTTCACGCATTTTTTTAAAAAAGAAATATGCTTCTAAAATTTCAGTAATGTTTATTGCTGGAACTTTCCATGAGAGCTTTTGGCGTAAATCGAAAAATCCATGAAGAGGAAGAACACGGCCGATCTTGAAATACGTTGACGGTATCCTCTGCAGAGTCTGCATATAGTGGTGAGTCTCCGGTACTGGAGATCTGGAGAGTGTAGAGAATCCCTTTACTTCTATTACTCCAAAGCCCACTGACCCAGAGTGATAGTACTTTTTAGGGTCCCATCTATATTAAAAAATTATTAGTTTTTGATTGGACTGTGCAGTGTATTAAAAAAAAAACCCCAAAAAACTTCTAAAAAAACTACTCAAAAAATGTAAATATAAATGTGCAATGAACGTGATTCCTTTACCTTAAGGCATAAAATAATCTAAAACGAGTTGACATGCCGTTAAAATCAATTAATTGATCATTCATTTCTCTCTCTCTCTCTCTCTCTCTCTCTCTCTCTCTCTCTAAATACGCATATAAAAAGGAAAAGATTTAACACAAAACGATAGTTTATGAAGTGAAACAAAATTAACAAATACATAAAAGATGAAAATATTTTCTTAATGAAATTTAATTGGTTTAAAATAAATTAGATTACATTATTTCTTAATAGTTGGTTTGGTTTTGTGGCATATAAACCATTGTAAGTTATTTAAGGCTAAATCCTTTTTGTACATATATTAAATATATGATTTCTAAACAAATTTTGTAGATAAGATTTTAAAACGAGTCTGAACTCATTTTTCTTTTGCACACCGTTAAATCGTTTCACTTATATCTATCTTATTAGAATAAATCTATTTACTATTAATTATTTATTTGCACACAGTTAAATGTTTTCAAGTATTGCTATTTAACACTAACAATTCAGTTAAAACATCTGTCATTTGTTTATACAGTTAAATGATCAAACAGTTCTATTTCTTGCAATTCAGTTTAGCATAAGTCATTTGTTGCACTCAGTTTAAATGTCAAACAGTTATATTTGACCCGTAGATAAGACCCTATTAGGTGCTACCACTTCGGGTCAGAGTGGATCTGGGAGCGATGGTAATGAAGGGGTACTCCTCGTTCCCTAAAGCTTTAGTATTACAGGAGCATCACCATCAGATTGTTTAGTGTCATATCCAGGATTCTCGTTGGAGGAGTCTTACCCCTCTGCAGAGATACAGTCGGTGTATTCTACGGTATTTGATGACCGCTCCACCCAACGGGCATGTGTGGCACAAGGCCTTTTTATGGTGGGTCTGAGCGTAGGGCCGTAGCCCACACGCGCCCGGCATTCCCAAAAATGCCTACGGCCCCGTCAGCGTTCCCCTTATTAGGGACGCCTCAGTCGGTGTATTCTACAGCCCCAACCGACTAGGACATTATTTCTTTATAGGTTAAACTACATACTTTTACACAGCAGCAAATGAATGTTAGAAAATAGTTATTGTTTTAATTAAATTAGATTGTTGGTTAAATAGTTTTGTTATACTTGATATATTTCTATATTTTACGAATGAAAATTAAGGTTCGAAAAAAAAAAAAAATCTTCGTGACATAACACTTGACATTAGACAATATATCGTGAAATATGTCCTTTTTGTTTTGATGAATTAATAGAGTTTAATAAAGATGATGATATGAAGATGTAATTGAAACGGGAAATAGTATGTTAGAGACAACATAGGAAGTCAGCAGACAGAGAAGGAAAGTGTTTTACATTCAACGTCTTACTTTCGCCGAGCTTCATTGAATCGTTTTTTCTTCTTCTTTATTAACTGCGTTCTTGCCTCCATTACGAAATCACTCCAATCTTTTCAATTGAAGGTATGACATTTATGATATATAGTGTAGTATACTGCCGACGTCAGCTGATCAACATTGACCTTGGACACGTGAGAAAATATTCAGTTCATGGTTGCCTTTCAGAATTCCAGTCTAGCTGTGCAATCTTTGATTATTACCAATGTATTTATTTAAGCGTGTCACGAAAATGGAACACAGCATCAAATTCTATCCACTGGCAAAAATGTTTAAATTAGCACATTTTTAAAAAATAGCAGTAAATAAACTAATAATAGATAAGACGTAAACAATTTTTTCTTTGATAGCTGAACATTATAGTTTGATAAAATATTCATTTAAACAAACTAGATTAAATTATTTGAATTAATGGTATAATTTTTTCCAAGCTAAGGCAGAAGAAAAGAGTAGCTCAGTGTTCTAAAGTTCAAACGCCTTCCCCTGACCATCAGTGCACTTTTTCTTGTCGTTTGTGTTTTATTTTCTATTTGCGGCTTCGAGTTCAAGAAGGCCAGCATCAATCCTCAAAGGGTGTAAACCTTCTCCGTGCCAATGAGTGCTAATTTCTTTTCTCCATGCAATATATAACACTATTATCTCTTGTTATTTTCTAAATGAATGAATGCACGTTAAATGCCATTCTTGTAATTTGTTGATTCTATTGGCGCGATGTCTTAAAGACTCTACTCTGATAAGACATAAATATATTCTGTTACACACTTACGAATGTTACGCAAGCAATTGAATGTAGATTTCCCGACACACTCTAGAAACCCACCCTCTTGTGATTATTATACTAACTGAAAACAAATGATTGCTTTTGCTAGGACTGAATTGAGCTTTAAAAAAATCACAATATATATATATATATATATATATATATATATATATATATATATATATCCTACCCCTCTATTCGAGCAGAATGCGACATAATGTCAATTTTAAGCGGATTTTAATAGGTTTGAATTCATAGTTTTCTTTCTCCTAGACCAGTTATCATACCAAGGCTAAAGAGCCCAGTCTGCCCTACAATTTACCTCTAGTTGGATACATACCTTTTACAAGGATATTAGCGCTATGTGGAATGCAAACAGCCTCGTTCAGGATTTGAACTCGGGTACCCGTGTCCGGGATTTGAACTCGGGTACCCGTGTCCATTTCCTATGACGATAACCATTACACCACAAACGCTATATATATATATATATATATATATATATATATCCTGGCGGGGAACAAATTTTCTGAAATTAAAAATTAAATAGTTACTTTCCTTGTCTGGAAAAATAATTGATTAGATCATTAACAATTGAGCTGATGAAGATCAGTTTCAGTGTTAATAAGCGAGAGAAATTTGAGCAGCTGCTGAGACATTTTTGAACGAAGTCCATTTTTTTATATGCTTTGCTTCGAGAAAATTCGTTCTCCACTTGAATTTGACACCATCAATGACAGAAATATTCTTAGCATAATCCCTTGGGTCCCCTTCCGACACTACGAGCCTCTACTTCAAGTGCTTTATGGTTAACCTCGCCCTAGCTCTTGTTGAGTTTTATTCAAACTTTTGTTCTTATCTTGGTTGTTGTAGTCGCAACATTTTGGTCGTTATAAACTCCGGCCTTCTTCCACTGTCTATTGTATTCGTTATCGTTTTTGGAAATTTAAAATTGAACTGTCAGTTCCTCGGTAGCCCAGTCAGTTGACGCTGGAGAATATACCAACTGCATCTCTGCAGAGAGGTAAGACCCCCCCCCACTTCAACGAGTGTCCTAGATATGATATTAAACAATGTGGTGGCAAGGCTCTAGTAATGCTGGAGCTTTGGGAAATGCAGAGTACTCCTTCATTGGCATCGCTCCCAGGTCCACCCTGGCCCAGAGTTGTACCACTTGATAAGATCCTCTCTATGAGTCATATAGAACTGTTTGGCATTAAAACGAAGAGCAAGCAATTAGCTTATGCTAAAATGAACTGCTAGAAATATAACTGTTTGATCATTTAACTGTGTATAAACAAATGACTGATGTTTTAATTGAATTGTTAGTGATACATACCAATAGTTGGAACGATTTAACTTTGTTGTCTTATGTTTACAAATCATATATGTCTAATATACGCATAAACTTGATTTGGCATTAAATAACCTGCAATGGTTGATATGGCATAAAATAAAACTAAATCAAACTTTAAAACGTGACTTATGCCTAAGTGTGCGTGATAGATCCCACTTTTCTCTCTCCCTTGTCTCGTTTCTGTTCCTCTTAAACATTTTCACTCTCTATACTTCTTGCATCTTATCTACTATTCAGAACTCACTCACGAAGATTAATGTTCCCTTTAAACTATAATAAAATCTACAAGTGCACTTAATATGAAGTAAATTTAGCATAAAAACATAAAATTTTAGTTTATTCATGCGGAAGATATAAAAATAAAATAAAATTATCCTCTGACCTAAGAGATCGCGGGTGTTTATTTATTTTTTAATTTATTTTGTGGTTATTTCAAAACAGGTATAGCCTTTCGTATGGCATAAATGATGGGTGTCCTGTATCAACCACTTGTTGGGTTATTAAATGTCGAATTTAGTTTCTTTCTTTCTTTCTTTTTTTCGAAGCAATTATATGGTTTCAAGTAATTAATGATCCTATTTACCAACCCCTCCACTCGGGCAGGATATGACACAAGGTCAATTTTTAAGCGGAGTTTAACAGGTTTGAATTCTGAGTTTTCCTTCTCCTAAACTAGTTGCCTACCCAAGGCTGAAGAACCTAGTCTGTCCTACTATTTACCCATAGCTGGAGGGAGAATAATTGGATTCATACCTTCCCCAAGGGTATTAGTGCTATGTGAAATGCAATCAGTCTCGTCCAGGATTTGAACTCGTGTCGCCGTGTCCATTTCCTACGACGATAACGACTACACCATGGGCACCTCCTAAAGTAATTAATGATGATCATTTGTAAACAATAACAACTTCAAGTAATTGTTCTTTATACGAATAATTCATAGACAGTTATATAGTATCAAGTAACTATTCCTATTTTAACAATTTGTTTGCACTCAAGAATACTTAATCCCATATAACAATCTAATACAAATAATTTGTATACTGTTATGATTTCCTGGATTCTTATCTAAGAATTTGTAAACAGATTATTTAAACCACTGATGGGAACCTCACAGGTATTACCACTACTTTTAGCGTGGGGGAGAGGAGTCCTCGTTGAGTAGTGGTTAACGTGCTGAACTGTGAGATCGTAGTAAGCAAGTTCAAACTCCAGTCGGGCTATTACATTCACTTCCAGACTAATACATTTGAGAACAGTATGAACCCTCTTACTCCCCACCCACGTCCAGCTATAGGTTAGATAGCATTGCTGCGGTTCCTCTACAAGGATAGTTTCGGCATTAAATAACCCCGGACCAGTCGGCTGGGCCTGTAGAATACACCGACTGCGTCTCTTCAGCATCGAGTGTCCCTGATATGACATTAAACCATCTGATGGTGATTCTCTTGTCATATAACTTGGGGGAATAAGGAGTTCTCCTTCATGGCCATTGCTCCCTTGTCTGCTTTGGTCCCGAGTGGTAGTACTTGATAGGGTCCCATCTATGAGTCAAATAGAACTGTTTGACCATTTAATTGTGTGCAAACAAATGACTGGTTGTAAATTGAATCGTTAGTGTTACACATCGATACTTGGAACCATTTAAATGTGTGCAAATGAATGAGTAATGTTGAATAGAATAATTAGAGTTTAGTTGAAATACTTGAGACTCTTTAACTGTGTGCCGAAATTTAATTATTAATATTACATAACGATGCTGGGAGCCATTTGACTGTGTTCAAATGAATGAATAGTAGTGTATAGAATAATTAGTGTTAAATAACAATACTTGTAACCACTTCACTGTGTGCAAACAAATAATTAATACTAAATACAACTCGTGTTAGATAACAATACTTGAAACCAATCAACTGTGTACAAACAGCATTAATTGTATTGAAATAAATCATCTCTAACTTGAAAAAAATAAATCGGTATAAACAGAATTTGGCATTAAATAACCTACAAGGGTTGATTTGCCATAATACCCAACCAAACCAAAGCAAACCTTGACGAAGCTGTTTGCATTTCACATAGCGCTAATGCCCTTAGGAAAAGTAGAAATCCAACTCTTCTCCCTCCAGTTATGAATAAATAGTAGGGCAGATTAGCTCTTTAATCTTGGTATGACAACCAGTCTAGGAGAAAGACAACATATTAATCTCAGCTTAAAGATTGACCTTGTGCCGTGTACACGTTGAGATGAAAAGGTATCGAGACTGAAGCTTCAAATGTTTTTTTTAATTTTAAAATTCCACTGAAAATAAATGCGCGATTGCTGAGCTTCTTTTATTAGAAAGTGATGATGTCTAAATCTCCGGACAAGTCACAAATAATTTTTATCCCTTAGAATATTCGGATTAGTGTCTTTATCTTCATCGTTACACTCACAATATTTCGGCCGATATATCCTTCGGCCTTCTTCAGGTGATTCATGCCGAACTCGGGACCCTGCACAGAACATCGAACTGAACTGAATCCATTATTTTCTCTTGACCATGACCGGGTAAGTAGCGGTCGTGTCGATACTGCTATATGGATGCACTACATGGACGCTAACTAAACGGATGGAGAAAAAACTTGACGGCAACTACACAAGAATGCTGCGAGCAATATTGAACAAGTCCTGGAGGCAACACCCCACAAAGCACCAGCTGTACGGCCACCTATCTCCCATCACGAAAACTATCAAAGTTAGACGAACCAGACATGCAGGACACTGCTGGAGAAGCAGGGACGAGCTCATAAGTGATGTTCTCCGATGGACCCCCTCACATGGCCGGGCAAAAGCAAGGCGACCAGCTCGAACCTACATACAGCAGTTCTGTTAGGATACGGGATGTAGCCATGAGGACCTGCCAGAAGCGATGAACGAGAGAGAGGAGTGGCGAGACAAGGATATCCGTGCTGGCGGCACGACATGATGATGATGAAGTATCCCTTGTTTGTCTTAGCTGTAGTAGGGTTTGAACTTGTAACCCCCCTTTGATTTTACTCAGAAACTATTTCCAACAAAACGCCTTATCCACTGCGCCATGAGTCACCCCGGACAATTTAGAGTCAGAACAATTTACCCCCAGGGATAAAATAAAGAGTTCAGTTCGATGTTTCGAAGAGCTAAAGAATCTTAAAACCTTTATACATATTGTAGACTCAACCAGCCATTAATCTGAAAGGAGTATTGTTGGGATTACATTCCTTGCTTGTCAAATAGTACTTCTGCTAGGTGGCATGACCATGTAGCATATAAAAGAAGGGCGCGGAAAAGTCAAATTCTCTTTCGCTCGTGGTCCCAGCTGAAGGTAACACGTTCACTCCCGTCCACATCGACAGGGTAATAGCGCTTCTAATTACCTCTTGTTGTATGGCGAGCAATAGCATGTATCTAGCGTGTAAGTCTTTATTCAACATTTCTATCCTCCCTTTCTATCCTCCCTTGTACGCCGTATATTAAGGACTCTCTATTTCAACCACATACGGATAACTTCTCTAAAAAACCTCTTCATGTATTCTTTTAGTATTTCATGTCATTTTTGTATTCGTATTAAGTTTGCTCGGGCAATAAAATTTTCTTGTTAACACGCCGTAAATTGTTTTTTTTTTTTTTTTTTTTTTTTTTTAACCATAACACAGTTTCTCTGCCTCAAGCTTACAAGTTATTTTCCTCACACTCAAACAATGTTAGCGATGAGTTTTGGTACTTAGATACGACAAAAACATTAAGACAACCTAAAATGCTCAGTACCATAGCCCTCCACTGCATAAGCGTATTGTATTTAGATAGAGGGAATTTTTTTTATATCATCTCGTTTTTAACTAATGGTTACCATATGATATTCACTGCCCAGTCGGCTGGGACTGTAAAATACGCCGACTGTATCTTTGGAGATTAGTAAGTACCCCCGCCCGTTAACGAGTGTCTTGGAGTACCCTTTCAGTGCCATTACTTTCAGGTCCACTCTGACTCGTATTGGTAGTACCTGTTAGGGTCCCATCTATGAGTCAAATACAACTATTTAATCCTTTTCTGCACTTGAAACCATTTAAGTGTGTGAAAACAAATAACCATTCAATTGAATAATTAGTTTTACATGGCAGTACTTGGAACCATTTAACTGTGTGCGAAACGTTGTCAATGATGGTAATAATAATAATAATAATAATTACAAAACCACGCCATAAAAACCAATCATCTCACACAAAACAACTCCATAAGAACCAATCATATCAAAGCGAGAATAGACAAGATGCAACAAAATAGAAAATGTAGGTTATGTGGTGATAGAGACGAAACAATCAATCTCAAAAATAAGCGAATGCTGCAAATTAGTACAGAAGGAGTATAAGACTAAACATGACTGGATGGACAAGGTGATCCACTGAGAGTAGTACAAGAAATTTAAATTTGATCCTACGAACAAATGGTATATGCACAACCCAGCATCTGTCCTCGAGAATGACACATATAAACTCCTATGGGACTTTGACATACAAACTGATCACCTAAACCCGGACAGAAGACCAGACCTTATAATAATCAACAACAAAAACAACAACAAAAAAAGAACTTGTAAAATTGTAGACTTAGTTGTCCCGGCTGACCACAGAATAAAACTGAAAGAAACTGAAAATAAGGATAAGTATCTGGACCTTGCAAGGGAATTGAAAAACTATGGGACATGAAGGTGACAATTATACCAATCGTGATTGGTGCTTTTGGTACAGTCACCAAAGGATTATAAAATAGACTGGAGGATTTGGAAACAAGAGGACGAGTGAAGACTATCCAAAATACTACCTTATTGAGAATGGCCAGAACACTGAGAAGAGTCCTAGAAACTTGAGGAGACTTGCTGACACTCTAATTCCAGTGAAAGATCATGAGATGACGCTGATGAGGAAAAACTCTCAATGAGTGAAAAAAAAGATAATGATAATAAGTAGTAGTAGTAGAAGCAAAATGACTATATCTGAATAATAATTACTCATATTTGAAATTCAAAGTATATTAAATTAATAATTAATCATTTCTTGACCAAATACCCATGGTCGACTTAAAAAAAGGGCTTAGTATTGAGGATCTCCAAAAAATACTTCTGCTAAAACGCAATTTTAAAAAATTCCCTAAAATTGGCCAATCATTGAATTTTAATAAGATTTTTAGATATTTAAAGCAATAAAAGGTGAGGTTTCTTTTGAAAGACATTTTCCTCAAAATTCAGAAGACATGCTGCACCCACACCATCACCACATGTCATGCAGCACCCACATCATCACCACTTGTTATGCTGCACTCACACCATCACCACATGTCATGTAAGCACCCATACAATCACCACCCCTAGTTAATTTGACTCACTTTAACATGTTTAAAATTAATGCCATTGAAAATTAGATTTTCTTTGCATTTGGTTTATAAAGGCTTGTTTATTTGTTCGTAGAGATGCCTTATTTTTGAAGTTCATGAAACAGTAAAATAAGGTTAAAGTATTGCTCTTTTAGGTATTTTTTTTACTTTATTCATTTTGGTCGCCTAATCTTCTAAGGGTGTGGTAAATAAAAGAAGAAAAAAAATCAGGTTAAACATTTTTTGAGGCTTAAAAGTAACATCCAGAGATTAAACTCTTCCACTCATCGCAGGTGACTGATATTTTGTTAATGTAAACATACCAAATAAATAAGTTTGACTGATTAGATTGAGAAAAAAGAAAGAAGATATTTTATCTGAATAGTACATTCTTAGTCCTTTTGAGTGTGCATGTGGTTTTTCATTGGACGATATTTTTACTATGGAAGCCTGCAAGAAAACCATTATAAAGGGAAAAGAACTTTTTCCGAGAATTGAACATAAAAAGCACACATTATTACGCTTTTGATCATCCATACTTGACAAGAAGAAAAAAGCACATGTTGCTTTTCATAACATTCCGATAAAAAGTACATGTTCTTTGTACATGCCTAGCAAACTATAGATCATTTCTTGATTAAAACCAAAACAAGCCGATCTATACACTAGATTGACACGAGTAGAGTTGAAAAATAGTAAGATAAAAATGAGAGAGGAATTTTCTTTTTTGACTGTCTACTGAATTGATCGTTTAACGATATACATTATCATGATCTTTATAATATTGTACGCAATTCGACCCGGACTTTTTCATCTGAGTCAGCGTAGCGTTTGTAAACAGCATGCAAGAAAAACGCGATGACTAAGCCAACTAAAAGCGGTTGATTTTTTTTTTTAATGGAATTCCGTTTCATTCATTGTAAAAAACTAACTTTCCAATTACCAACTTAATCTTCTGCCAATTAAGTAACCAAAAAGTTCAATCGGTTTATAAAGTAAAAATAAAAGCACCCCCCACTTTTTTTTTGCATCATCGAACTTTGTTCCCTTTGTAGAGATATTTAAGCTATGTGATCTGTGTTATGTGATGGCACCGTTAATCATGCGAGACTATGGATCTACGCCCTGATCTCGGTACAGGCCTGAGCAAATTTGTATTGTAGATTGGCAGTTGCCCATGCCGTGACTCTTCCTGGTAACGACAAGGTGCTACCTAACTCGGCATTAGTGTCGCCACAGGAATTGAGTTCAAGAAAATTCTGGTGTAGAAATCATTGTTTTTATGCTCTGGAAATAATAGTGAAAAATGATTGTGTGAAAACTTATATTGGAATGTTTGACGGTAAGAAAGGTGTTTTGTTGAGTACCCACTCACCAAGGAAATAATCATCACCGAGTTACGCTGACAGCACGGATTTCCCTGACTCTGTCTCTCTATCCGTCCCTATCATCTATCGCTCCCTGCAGGTTTTCCAAACTACATCCTGTGTCTGCACTGAGGTGATATAAATAAGTTCTTGCTGGTCGGCCAACACTGGCGCGACAATGGACAAAACGGAAGAAACGACAAAATAAACTATACTACACATACAAGATTTAATCATTTATGAGCTTAATATACATGAAAGTGGCATTAAAAGAAAAGAATGCATAAACGTGTCCCTAGGTTGAATTACAAATGGCAAAAGACTTACTTGATGAGAATAGGTAAATGATGCGGTTATATGGTTTTATCGTTTCCAGGCAAAGGGCAGACAACGTTTCTAATGCTTAAAAAAACAGAGTAAAAAGAGATCGAGAATGGGTTTCTGTCTCTGTTATGTAATACCATACGAGACCCCTAAAAGACATGCCAATTATCTATTGGAGACAATTATCAATTATATCCCTACAATTGTTTACCTGTAAACAAAAGTAATCATAATTTGCATAAGAAAAGGTTTAGGTGAAAGTTATGTAAATTTCAAAATATCAACCAAAAATTAATTAATAATTCGATTTTTAAAAATTACGGTATTTGTTTAATAGAGAATGAAATTTAAAATTTTCCATGTCTAATTTTTGAGAGAAAAAAAGAAAGTTTTTTTTTCTCTCCTTAATTCATTTGAACTCTGTTTATATTGGTATTTTCCTTCAGGGGCAAGGGCAATACACTCGACCCTTACTCCCTTTTAAAAAAGGGAGCAGATGCTTCTTGTTAGCCAGGCTTCCGGGACTAAGCTATCATTCACATGGCAAAACCATTCGACACGGGTGCCAGGTACGATATGATAATAGAATGCCATACGGTATATTAAATTTTGCCATATTTTATCCTAAGCTTCATTAGTTCGGAAAATTTGCCACACCGGCAGCAATCGGGTTCTAAACTGGCCGGACTAATGGAATCCAAACTATTTATACAGAATGAAATTAAATGAAATTATCTTATAACCTAATAAACCTTCGGAGTACCTTACTCGATCTTTTATTTCATTTTTCATGACAATGGGATTACTTGGCGGTGTCCATCTCTTAAGATGAACAAATTGTTCTGGATTAAATGGTACAATCATTAAGCAGTAGTACCGAAATTTAATTGTAAGAATAGATCTATCCCTTTCCAAAGACATAACTGCTTAATAAACATAAATGGCTAAATTTCACTTCTGTGCCAGACTTGCAAAGCTAATTTATTTTAGTATTCAAGATATGGCTCATCGTATAATTTTATTTAAATGCATTTATTCCGCAATTAGATTTAAAAAAATCTAGCTGTAATTTACGGTTCATTGCGGTCTTTTTCTTACATATGAACACGCATGCGCACTCGTGTGCGTTTACAAAAAGATGTTTCTTCGGATATCGACTGTGATGTGCTGGTGATTAAGTACAATTTGCAAATGTATTCACTTGAATAGTGAGTCTAATCTTTACTGTGTGTCCCATTATTTGTAGCCTGGTCTCAGACTATAAGTTTGGTAAGTAAAATAACAGAACTTGAGTAATGTTACCCAGTCAGCTGGGGCTGTAGAATACACCAGCTGCTTCTCTGCAGATTCCTCCCCAACGATTGTCCTGGATATGACACTAAACTCTCTGATGTCAAGTTCTAGTAATGCTCGAGATTTGGGAAATGCGGAGTACCCCTTTATTGTCATCGCTCCCAGGTCCACTCTGCCCCGGAATGGTAGCACCTGATAAGATCCTATCTATAGGTCAAATAGAACTAAACGGTGTCCTTATGTAAAACTAAATTGCTTGAAATAGGACTGTTTTAACATTTAAACTGCGTACTTATGCAAAACTGAATTGTTTGAAATGAAACTGTAAGTATAAAAATGGATTTGACGTTAAATAGCCCACAGTGGTTGATATGCCATAAAACGAAACGAAACGAAACCAAACCCGAGTAGTGTCCATATAAAAACAAACAAAAAAAAAAACTTCCCCAGAAAACAGGATTTGAATGCTATTTTTACAAGGCCGGCAAGTAGACTAACCGTCTCTTGGAAGAAACCAATATTCTTAATAATTCCGCCATATCAGTTGGATTTTGAATATGTTGACTGCATCCCCAACAGAAAAGTAAGACCCCCACCCCCAAAAAACGGTGTCCTGCGTAAACTGTGTTTAATGATGAAGCTTCGGTTCTGGAGAGTGTGGATCACCCATTGATTGCTCTTCCGTCTACTCAGATCTTGAGTTGTAATACCTGTTACAGTCCCATGCAAGGGTCAAATGGATCTGTTTAAAAAGTATTCGAATTCGATTGGACTATGTGCAAAATAAAGCTACAAAAATGTTAAGAGGAACTTGATTTTCTAACCTCTAGGCATAAAATAACCCAAGACGGGTTGACATACCCTTAAAATTAATCAATCTAAATAATACTTTCCAGTCACATTTGTTGGTAATAATAATAATAATAATAATAAGAGGAAGAAGAATAACGAGCTAGCAAAAATTGTGTTGCGCCAGTCTTCTTTCTGTTATGAAAGTCAGCCTTTGAAAATTTGCGAGTGAATGTTTCATAATGGTGCTTGTGGAGAAATATACCATTGTAAAAGGCCTATCTTAGAGGCCAAACAGACGTCTTAAATATTCGTGTATGTCGGTCGGTATTATAGATGGTTGGTTAGTTGTGTTTTATGGCATATTAAACCTTGTAGGTTATCTAATGCCAAATCCTGTTTATACATATATATCAAATATATATAACTGGATTACAGTCAATGATCCCATACACTGATAAATACGTGCACAGGTTCTAAAATAAGGGGTGTATGAATAGTACGCATACCGTATTCAGATCAAAATCGGCATCGTCTTTCAGTGTGTTGAAATTGTTTTTTCCTTTGGTCTATCAGTTTATCACTAGATTTACTCTATTTTATTGTGACTTTTTATCCCACGACTATGTATTGATACACTCTTTAGTATTACTGTTATTTTATTCTATATTATTGCTGAAGAGCCAACCATTTTCATCAATGTGTGTGCAAGGTAAAAAGAAAAGTGGCAATATCTTTTATTTGACAACGATGAATGTATTCATACAGGTAGAAGTTGAGTTACTTTATATATATCAGAAATAGGAGGCTTTCGTGGTGTATTGGTTGCTGACGTAGGAAATAGACATGACGACCATCCTGGACGAATCTGTTTGCATTTTACATAACACTAATACCCTTGGGAAAGGTATGAATCCAATAATTCCCCCCAAACTATGGGTAAATTGTAGGGTAGACTGGTATGGCAACTGGTCTAGGAGATGGAAAACTCTGAATTCGAATCTAACTCCGCTTAAATTGACCTTGTGTAGCATCCGGCTCGCGCGGATTGGTTGGTATATACATGAATGTATGTGTGTGTGCGTGTGCATAAGTATCAGAAATACTTACCTGTGTAGGGATTACATCCCTTGCTTTTTAAATAGTACCTGTAATAGCCGCTAAGCAGCGAGGCCAAAGTAGCATATAAAGTTGCGCGGCAAAATCTCTCTCTCCAGTCCTGCTTTTACAATCAGAAACACGCTCAAGTGTGTGCGTTTCCCGGGTGTCGGGTGTTCTCGTCCCAACAAACCTTGTGTCGTATGACACACGATATCATGCTTTGACGTAAGTCTTCACACCAACAACTTCTACTCAATCAAGGACACTTAACTTATATCAAAAGACTCTTCAGCTGCATGATAGGAACTTTCTTTATAATACGTCTTTTAGTATTTCACGTAATTGATGGATTCATTCTATTGGGTTTACGTTGTTTTGCACCAGGAAACATAATACACTTCCTCTGCTACAAGTATCCAAAATGTGTTCTTCACGTTCAAATAATTGTAGCGGTGAGTTATGGTACTCAAACACCACAAATATTCGCAGAAAAACCTCTGAGTCATTGATACTAATGCCCCCACCACTCGATTCAACTTTTGACATTTGTATTACATACTTCAATTAAAATGGTAACTGGTATTCATAAGTTGACTAATGTGACTTTGGATGAACAATTCGAACCAAAGCAAAAAATCTAAACATAAATCTCCTCTGGGCTTTTCTTGTGGATGTTTTTGTTGCATATTGACCTTTGACCAATCCGTCATGTCCCAGCTGTGGAAACAGGAAGACAGCGATGCCAAGGTATAAGCAGCTCACGTGGGTTGAAAGCCAGAAGCGGGTCACATGGGTTAACAGCCAGAAGAACTTGTAGGCATTATGAAATCCTATATGCAGGCACCCACACCAGTTAAGGTCAGTCACAGTCATGAAAGCGGCCAGCGAGTGCCCAGAGGGCGGCAGTGGCCCTGGGGCCGAGAAGCAGAATAAGTGTTATGTGGGGCCCTGAATATGGCACAACGTGGCTAAGAAGATAAGGGCCAACATACCAGTCTTCTGCTAGTCTGTATCCGCGTCCTTCGTTTCCTTTTCTCTCTCACACTTACGCCAATTTCGACCCTTACGAAAGAAATAAAGCGAGAGTTATATTTTTATAACGAAGTGTTATGGTCTTTCTTTTTGTTGTGGATCAGTAAAAGGTCCGAAAGAAAGACACGAACTCGGGATTACGGGAAACAAGTATATTGAACGAAAGTATAAATACAGCATAGGTAAAAGAGTGTTGAACGTCAGTATGACTGCCAAAGTGTTAGGCTGGAGTCAACTTAACACCGAGGTGAATATTCTCCCGGTATTCATTGTAATAGGAGGAGTTCATTATAGTCCGTAAGATAAGTCCCATAACACTTTTATTATGGCAATATAACATTTAAAAATTTTTTATTTTCACTATCCCTTGATTTAATAGTATAAAAGTTATATCGTATAGGCAGGCTTTTGGTTAAGATCAAAGAGAACGGCTGGATTCAAGGGGATTTTCTGCCCGCACCAAAAAGAGTAAGTGCGAGGTTTATTGTCCGGCACCTGAGGCATTCCTCAAGAAGAATGCCGACAGAATCGAAGCAGTTCTTAAAGGTGAGGCTTGCTTCCTGCGGGACATCCCATATTAAAAAAATGACCTTTTGTCTATTTTTGCAAGGTGGAAAGTCAAAAAGCAAAACAAAACAAAACAAAACAAAACAAAAAAAAAAACAACAAACAAACATTGTTTCATGAGTCTAAAAAACACGTGTGCCCAGTGAGCAGGCAAAGTACCAAAGAGAGACTGAGTTCTGTTATTTTGGCAGATCTTTTTGATCCATAGATGGAACCTTAACAGGTCCTACTACTCCGGGTTAGAGCGGACTGGGAAGTTATGGCAATGAAGAAGTACACCACATTCCTCAGATCTCCAGAGCTGGATCGTGACCATTAGATGTAGTTTAATATTATATCCTGGAACCTCTTTTTTGGGGGGGGGTCTTACCCTGTCTGCGGGGGATTTGTCAGCGTATTCTAAACCTCGCCAACTGGACGGAAATAAATTAGAGACATGACTTCCGTAGCGCCACTTGTATATATAATGATGTGGCACGAGTAATTAATTCAAGGCATTACTTTTTTTTTCCTCAGAAAAGATAAAAAAATCTGCAAAAACTTCGAGGCAAACATCAAAGGAGACCTTTAATAGGCAGCCTCGGACATCGCTTCGCACAATATTTACATTTAGCTGCATCGTTTATTTACTTTTCAGCGTGCTTTTTTTTCCGGAGGGTAGGTAGGTGAGGAAAGGGCAGTTTCAGCTGGTGACTTATTAAAAGTTTTGGTAACGTAGGCATCACAGATTGTCTGTTTTGTTTTGCTATTTTCTGAAGTATTCGGTTTCTGCTCTTTCATCCTTTTTTTCCTCTCTTTCGTCCATTCTTGGCAAAAGAGCACCTGAGCTGCACCAGAGAACATCCCCGCAAATTTTTTTCCCTCCATCATTGACAATTCCAGTGAATGACCTTTCGAAAATCTGCTTCCAATTTACAGCAGCTGAAAGGCCGAGGCTTGTTGTATGAGAAATATTCAGGTGTGCCACTTTTCCTACTGTACAAGTGCATTTGTTTTTGCTACGGGCCATCTGCTTACAGGAGAGTAAGGACTACAAAAAGAAGTATGCTGTTTTATTAATTGTCGGTTTTATAGACACAGACTTTCATTTACGGTGTTTTATATGCACACGTGAAAATGGTACAAGTGATCGTATTCAGCACAACGCTCATATTTCTGGCACTGGCTACCAGTATTACCATTGATAGAGAGGAAATAGAAATATCTATCTACTTACCTATCTACCGACTCTCTCTCTCTACTTCTCTCTCTCCCTCCTACTCTCTCTCTCTCTCTCTCTCTCGTGTGTGTGTGTATATATGAAAATGCATGCATCTGTTTTATGTATGTATATAAATACATAGAAAGCATTACTTTCAGAGGTCCCTGAAAGAAATGTATTCTCTGCATTTAGTATCAACCTATCTATTTATCTACCTGTTTATATCTGTCTTTCTAATCTACTTATTTGTATGTCTGTCTCTCTGATCTACCAGTTCGTCTTTCTCTTCTATCTATCTATTGATTAACTTGTTTTTTTTTTGTTTCTGGGAGAGTTGGGTGGAAGAGAGTCTTTTAAGATAAGATCCCACTCCTATTAAAGGGCTTAGATTTTTCCAATCTCTTTTGGTTTGGTTGGTTTCTTTGTTTAATGGCATGTCAACTCTTTTTAGGTTATTTAATGCCAAAGCCATTCTCCGAGAAGAACAGTAGTGGTACTATTTAACCCATAGCTGTGAGTATAAGGGGGTTCATACCTTTCCCAAGGGTATTTGCCCGAAAGTGAACGCAATAGCGCGACTGGAGTACGAACTCGCGTACTACGATTCCGCAGTCCATCGCTTTAACCATTACACCACGAGGACACCCCCAATCTCTTTTGGATTGTTCCAGGGGCTACTACTTTTACTGATAATACCGTCATATTCATGTTCCGGGAATTTTTTGACTCTTTAGCAAGGTCTTGGTATTTTCCTAGTTTTTCGTTTTCTTCTGCGTTCACACTATCATTTGGTGGAATGGCGAAGTCAACGAGCTGACGAGTTCTTTTCCTCTCGTTAATTATTAAGTCCGGTATTCTGGTAAGGACTGGGTGAGCCTTTTTTTTTAAAATCTCAAAGTCTGAAAGTGACATAATGTTCAACGAGCTAGATCGGAGATGCACCGCTGTACAACACATGCTCTTTACCGATCCAAGTTACGACAACAGAACCATTGCCAGCACCCTCAAAATGCAAATCTGGATTGCCACGAAGAACAGGGACGTGCCCAGGGTGATGAAAACAAAGTTTCCGGCAACTGTTATGGTCTTTGGTGTGGTTTCAAGGGAGGGCCACATCATGCCACCTCACATCTTCGAAGTCGGCTTGAAAGTCAACACCAAAGTGTACCTGGATGTGCTGAAGAGTGTGGTGATCCCCTGGTGCAATCAGGTGGCCGGTGGCAGACCCTAGGTGTGGCAGCAGGACTCTGCGCCGGCCCACAAGTCCAAAGAGACCCAGGCTTGGCTTCATAAGTAATGCTACGACTTTGTACCCTTCTCTCACTGCCCCCCTCCTCCCCCGATCTGAACCCGCTGGACTACTTCGTTTGGTCATACGTCGAGAACATCACCAATATGACCTCCCACAACACCAAAGCCAGCCTGATCACCGCCATCCGCCGAGTATTCGCAAGCTCCCGCCGGCGCTTGTAGAAAAGGCATGCTCCCAGTTCCGGATCCGTATTGAGGCGATGATTGAGGCTGAAGGTGGCTACATTGAATTGATGTCAGCTCTAAATATCTACCTGAATTAATTTTTTCAATAAAAGTTTTAAAATAAAGCTGTAGTGTTGTCCTTATGGCGTTGTTTTGTGACGCTGTTAGAAGAGATCCAGTTTCTCTCTTAAGGTTTCCCTTTCTTAAACATATCTAAGTTTTGTCGTGTGAGATTTTGCTTGTTTGTCGCTTGAAATATCCATACAGTTGTTTTTCCTTCCATTTTTGTTTTCTAGTTATTGTTGTTTTGTTGATCTTTGTGTTGTCTGTATTGTTTCTGGTCATTGTAATCAGTCTTCCTCAGCACTTTTTATGTAGTCTTCGAGTCGTCGTTATTATTATTATTGATTTTACTGGGTTTTCTCACATACAGTGTGTCCTCTCTTAAGAGCTCCGGTGTCCTCCTACAGATGCAGGGTCTTCGGGTCCCATGTACCTCCTCTGCACGTGCTACTAAAAGTCTGGCGTAATTTCAACAGGTTGCAAAAACCGAACATATTTCGGATATTTATAAATACCTTCAATAAAGTTGACGCTGAATGAATGCAAATTCTGTTTGGGAGGGAACATTAAAATAATTAAGGATGATTGAAAGTTTTCTGTTAGTTGTCTCAACAACTTTAGGAGCTGAGGGGCTTTTGGTGTTAGTTTTACTTATCCTTGTTCCTCAATTTGTGATTTTTTTTTTTTAAAGATCTTCTTAATGAAATCAAATAACCATTTAGTAGATTACTCTTAAATGTTAAAATTCTTATCTTCTAACGTTACACCACATACTGAAGTTTATATTTCGCGGTATTTTGGTGGCTTCTTGTTTCTAGTTCCTTATTTCTTATTATTTAATTTATTTTGTGTGTGTGTGCGTTCTTTTATCTACTCATTTCTTGACATCATTCATTTCTGTAATTGCCTATTTGGGGGAATTGTGTGGAAGAGTACCTTTTAAGATAAGACTACTCTCTCTTTAGACAGCCCAATCGGGTGGGGTTATAGAATACGCCGACTGTATTTCTTTTGAGTGGTAAGGCCCCTTCTAATGAGTGTCCTAAACCATCTGACGGTGTGGCTCCAATCCAGGAGATTTGGGGAATGTGGTGTACCCCTTCAATGTCATCGTGTCCTCGTGGTGTAATGGTTAAAGCGATGAACTGCGGAATCGTAGAACGCGAGTTCGTACTCCAGTCGCGCTATTACGTTCACTTTCGGGCAAATACCCTTGGGAAAGGTATGAACCCCTTATTCTCCCTCCAGCTATGGGTAAATAGTAGGACGGACTAGGTTCTTCAGCCTTGGTGAGGCAACTAGTCTAGGAGAAGGAAAACTCTGAATTCAAACCTGTTAAACTCCGCTTAAAAAATTGACCTTGTGTCATATCCTGCCCGAGCGGAGGGGTTGGTAAATAGTACCCCTTCAATGTCATTACTCTTCGGTAACTCTGAACCAGAGCGGTAGCCCCTGGGGGTCAAATAGAACTATATAATCATTTACTATACTTGAAAGCATTTAACTGTGTGCAAATAAATGACTGATGTTAAATTGAATTAGAATTAGAGCGTCGTACTTGAAACTATTTAGATATGCACAAACGAATGAATAACGTTGAATTGAATATTTAGTGATAAATAGCAATACTTGAAACCATTTAACTGTTTGCAAACAAATGAGCTCTGGCTCGTTAATATATATATATATATATATATATATATATATATATGTATATATAAACAGAATTTAACTTTAAATAACCAACAAGGGTTGTTATGATATAAATCATAACCAAACAACTATTCCCTTCCTAAAGTGCATAAATACTGTGTATTAAAAGGGGGCTTGTGGTAAAATGGTGATCGTCGTTGGAAACGGACACAGCGATACGAGTTCAAATCTTGGATAAGGCTGTTTGCATTTCACATAGCGCAAATACCCTTGGGAAAGGTATGAACCCAATTATTCTCCCTCCATTTATGAGTAAATAGTTGGGCAGAATGGTCTCTTTAGTCTTGGTATGGCAACTGGGTCAGGAGAAGGAGAACTCTGAATTCAAATCTTGAGTTTTATCCCCTACGTGCAATGGGGTAGGGTAAATAAATATAAATGTTGTATTAAATTTTTAAACACATTTAAACCAAATAGGCTCCTTAAAAAAACAAAACAAAAACAAAGCCCAGTCGGTTGGGACTGTAGAATACATCGAGTGCAGTGGGTAAGATCCCCAACAAATGTCCTGGATATGAAATTAAACAATCTAATGGTGAGTCTCCAGCCTTGGAGATTTGGGAAATGTGGAGTATCCCTTCATTTTCATTACTTTCCGGTCCACTCTGACCGGAGTGGTAGCACCTGATAGGATCTTATCTATGTGTAAAAAAACAAACAATGCGTGGTAATAAATGACTGATGTTAAATTGTGACTGTTATATAGCAATGCTTGACACCATTTAACTATGTGCAAAAAAGAGCTTAGGCTCGTTTAAGAATGTTATTTACAAAATGTGTTTACAAATTATATATATATATATATATATATATATATATATATATATATATATATATATATATATAAAACAGGATTTGGCATTAAATATCTTACTATGGTTGATATGCTATAAAACCAAACCCAACCAAACCAAATCGACCAACAAAAAAAAAATTTGTTTGGAACTAATTTTTGTTGTTTAACATTCAGAAGAATTTCCTCCACCAAGGTCATATTTGTTAGATCTTTATTTTTCTATGGTTTTAGAAGTAGGTTCCAATTTACAACATTGATGAGGAAACGATCTCTGTCTTAACGATATGCATGGATACGAATCATTTTTTCATTGTATTTCTTATCAAAATAGTACTCACACCATGAAACTTGTGAAATAGTACTCACCTGTGAAATAGTACTCACACCATGAAACTTGTTTATTAATTGTTATCTCTAACTCCGACTATAAGGGAGTTTCTTCCTCCCCTTACTATCCTAAATGATTAATAAGATAGAAGAGAAAGATAACACACACAGAGAATTATATATATATATATATATATATATATATATATATATGACAAGCTATTCAGAAGATATACTTATGAAGAGTACTTTTTAAGAATATCCATGTTTTGCGTTTCGGTTTTTCAAACCATCTACAAGATGATGTTAATGTGTGATGCTGCCAATCAAAAAAAAAAAAAAAAAAAGAAAAAAGTTCTATTTTTGTTTTAATTATTTATTTAAAAAATTTTCGGATGAGACAACATCACCTAATAAGATTGCCCTGAAAATGGTTTAAAACCACTGAAATGTTAATCGTGACATTTGATTCATATATAAATAAATATATCCTCTGAATTTACAAAAATATTTTCGTATGTTGGATTTATTTCTATTTCGTTCTTTCTGTCTCTCCCCCACCTCTCTCTCTCTCTCATGCATATATATATATATATATATATATATATATATATATATATATATATATATCCACCCTCTTCATCGCGAGCAGGATGCCAGACCAAGTCAACTTTTTTTAAACAGTGCATCGCTTGTTTGAATTCAGAATTTTTCTTTTCAGAGATCTATTGCCATACCAAAGAGCCAAGTCTGCTCTCTCTCTCTCTCTCTCTCTCTCTCTCTATATATATATATATATATATATATATATATAAAATGTGGTTGAATGCATTTTCTTTTTAGTTCTCTTGACGCAAGAAATTCTTATTTGGCAAGTTAATTCAAAATTTTATCTTGGAGGCTTCTTTGATAGGATGACACTTGCTTTTATTAATGCTTGTTGAACAAGATTTGCCAAAGTGATGCATCAATACCACTTGTATAGAATAGCGGGAGGGTGGGGAACTTGCGGCTTTAAGGGCCATATAAAGACTTGTAATTCATACCAGGGTATGATCGAAAGATCAATTAATATTTTGCACCTTTATTTTTGAATTTGATAACGCAAGCTTTCTCGCAAAAAGCAGACGAATAGACTATTAAAATATAAGTAAATTTTACTTACTTAGTATATATTAGTTACGGTATTACAAGTTACAAGGTGAATGAACGAGTTTTTAAGACCAATTTTTCGCATAAAACAAAAAGGATCATTCATTAAAGGTTTGGTTTAATGGCATATCAACGTCCGTGAGTTATTTCAAGCCAAAGTTATCCTTGTAGAAGAACAGCGGTGATACTGTTTAACCCATAGCTGGAGGGATATAGAGGGCATTCATTCCAAAGTGAACGTAATTGCGCGACTGGAGTTCGAACTCGCTTATCTCGAAGCCGCAATCAAGCACGTTTTGCCATTACACCACGAAGACTCAAAGGTGGAAACCAATTACTCTTCACTAATCTGGAATATAAAGGATAGGAGCCTCATGTGCACGCCGGGAGGAACGAACCACCACGTCTGCTTAACTCAAAGTTCTGTTCGTGAAAAAGACGGATTCACCTTGTCACGTGACCAAAAAAGGATTCGTGACGTGGGAGAGTTCCTCAAACACTGTGACGAGGGAGATCACTTCGTTTAGTCTCCCAACAAAAGTAAAAGTAGGTGTTTGGATCTTTTTTTCTACATATCATAGGAAGTTGAAGTTGAAGTTGAAGAAATATTCCTGAAGGTTTGGTTGGGTTTCGACCGGAGTTCGAATTCGTTTACTTCGAGGCCGCAGCCCAGTACTTTAACCATTACACCATTACTCGA
This sequence comes from Sepioteuthis lessoniana, assembly GCA_963585895.1. Classification (NCBI taxonomy): domain Eukaryota; kingdom Metazoa; phylum Mollusca; class Cephalopoda; order Myopsida; family Loliginidae; genus Sepioteuthis; species Sepioteuthis lessoniana. The sequence goes on along the minus strand of OY757909.1, from coordinate 78,749,170 downwards.
ATATATACAGTAGTTTGTATATGTTAATTACATACAAAATGTGTACAGTTTCATAAATAGAACTTATGTTTAAAATTCACTGAGTGCGACTGTATTGGAAGATATTGTCTTCCAATATAATCGGACTCAGTAAATTTCAATGTGGAAAGTTTCCCCACTCCTTGTTTAATGGAATTCTTTAACATGTGTACGGTGTGCACTTTAATCAGATAAGCGATAGATAAGCTGTCGAGACGGAAGATAATGGAGTGGCCAGATAAGTACAAGGTTGAATAAGAGTTTACACACCAAAACATTTTTACGCATTGCAGTTTTCGAAATCCCGGGCCTTCTTCCTTTGAGAAAAGAACTTATTTTTTTTTAATTATAAATTTTCCCTTTATTCTGCTTCCTTTTAACAGAGAAGGAAAGAAAGGCATTGAAAATCTCATCCCAGGTGCCACGCACACAAACACATACACACATATATAAAACAAAGTTAGGCCTCTTGCAGCTATGGACATCTCATCAGGGAGCAGTTTTCTCTGCTTGAGTATTCTTAAGTTATTATCCAGATAAGAATTTAAGTGCAGAGAAAGATTTTTGAAAAAGTTTTCAGACAAATAATTCAACTGTTTTTATTGCCTGTTTCTCTCTCTCTCACTCGATCTATCTACCTATGGCTCGTCATCTCTTTCTCTCTCTCTCTCTCTCTCTCTCTCTCTCTCTCTCTATATATATATATATATATATATATATATATATATATATATATATATATATATAGTTGTTCATATCTATCATGATTAGTATTCAAACATTACATAGTGCTTCTTTCTTAAAATTCTGATTGAAATTAATGCACACACACATGTCTGTGAAGTCTAAAATTCGCTGACTGCATTCTCTGAAGAGGGGGTAACCCCCCCATATGGGGGTGTCTTTGGTATGATGTTAAACTATATCCGATGATGAAGATCCAGTTCTGGAACTCAGAGGAGTGAGGAGTATCCCTTAATTGCCATTATTCCCAGGTCTTTTCTGATCAGATTGGTTGTACCTGATTAAGTCCTATCTATGGGTCAAATGTCATCATTATCATGTCGTGCCGCTATCATGGATTTCCCTGACTCTCTTTCTCTCTCACCATACATCTCTATCGTTCATTGCTTCCGGCAGGTCTTCTAGACTACATCTTGTGTCCACACAAAGCCGTTGTAAATAAGTTCTTGTTGGTCGTCCCACATTTGCACGTCCGTGTTCATAGGACAACGTCGCTTATGAGTTTGTCCTTTCTCCTCCAACAGTGCCCCGTTTTATAGAGTGTCTCAGTAGTCACATGGGACCCATGTGACAACTAATAACTTTACTAATAATAATGTTGTTTTCTTTACTCTTTCAGATTTGAAAATAGTATACTATTCTATTGTATACTATACTATACTGATTGTTATTGTATACTATAGATTTGTTATAGATTTGAAAATAGTATAATATTCTATTGTATACTATACCATACTGATTGTTATAGTATACTATAACAGCTATTAATCCTCGATCACAATGCCTCAGACAAGAGAGGACAAATATTTTGTGTCACTACTTAATTTGAGACAAAATCAAAGCTGTCTCATAATAGACGCAACTCATTAATATGATAATGATTTATAACAAGAAACTCTAAAAAATTCCATGTCCTGGAAGCCGCTATAATACCCCCCCCAAAAAAAAACAACACCTACACATAATTAAACATTGATTTCAGGTTGGTATGATGAAATTATTCTTAGCATATATCTTAAACTCTAATTTTTTATGGTGTGAAGCAACACGGTTGTATTTCCTTAAGTGTCATGCACGCTTTCAAATTTAACTGTTCACAGGAATTTTCAGGTCAACAATGGCCCAGCCGGCTAGGGCTGAAGAATACACCGACTGCATCTCTGCTGAGGGGTAAGATTCTCCCAACGAGTGTCGTGGATGTAAAGCCTCACCATCAGATTGTTTAATCTGATGGTGAAGCTTCAGTAATGCTGAAGCTTTGGGGAATGCAGAGTGCTCCTTCAATGCCATTGCTCTCAGATCCACTATGGCCCCGAGTGGTAGCACCTGATAGGGTTCAATCTATATATTAAACAGAACTAAACTGTGTACATGTGCTTAACTAAATTGTTTGAAATAGAACTGTTTCTGACATTTAAACTGCGTACTTATGCTTGACTGAATTGTTTGAAATAGAAATGTTTTGACATTTAAACTATGTTTATGCTAAACTAAATTATTTGAAATAGAACTATTTTTATATGTAAAGTGTATTTGGCATAAAATTACCTATAATGGTTGATATGCCATAAAATCAAACCAAACCAAACCAAACAAGTTTTTAGTTTTTAGTAATTTGCTTTTTGTGCAAGGCCGTATGAATGGGGCACCCAATGAGACTCAAACTCACTCGTGAAGGTTGGCTAGTCTAGCTAACCATTATACCACCCGAGGCACCCAAACTCTTCCTTTTTAGATGTAACTGGAAAATCTGTCAGTTTATATGCAAAAAATACTTTTAACGTATAAGTCTGTAAATATGTCTATCGAAAAGATATTGAGAAGCGGCCAATGACATTTTGTATTCAAGACAATATATTTTAGAAAAGAAGGAAACATTCCTGAAGTTAGTTTTACAAATACCTAAGTATAATTCCCCGTTGTTTGATGGGTTCACGGACTGGGGCGTCGATGTAAATTTGGAACATCTCGACTTTCCAGCCGAGACAACGTAAACAGGCCAGCGTCCGTGATCTTATGTTTTGATCAACTGACCAGATGATTCAAAAATAGTTTATGTATTTGAGTTAACTGCTACTTTAGGGGGAAAATGATGACTAGGAATCACAACATAAACTGGAAAAGGCCTGCTAGGGTATATATATATATATATATATATATATATATAAAAGGTTTATGGTTCTTACTAGCTCACTTGGTGATTTAATGAAGCACCTAATGTTGCAGTATTGTTAAATAGTGCTCAATATCAATGATAGAGCATTTATATATATGTATTTACCAATCCCTTCGCACGGATAGGATGTGACTTAATGTCATTTTTAAGCGGAGTTTAACAGGTTTGAATTTAGAGTTTTTCTTCTCCTAGAGTGGTTGCCTAACCAAGGCTAAAGAAATCAGTCTGCCCTACCAATTACACATAGCTGGAGGGAGAATACTTGGATTCACACATTTCCTAATAGTTATAGTGTTAGGTGAAATGCAATCAGCCTCATCCAGGATTTGAACACGTGTCACCTCACCCATATATATATATATATATATATATATATATATATATATATATATATATATATCGTCGGACGCTTGCTGAATGTATAAAACCTAGGGTCACAGATTGTACCATGTAATATAATATATATGTAATTAGAAGAAAAACTCAACAAAACGTCATTCGGCTATTATAAAATGATTTCTGCTGGGCACTCCCTATTAGAAATCAACTTCTTCAGATGGACAATATTTATTTATTTAAAGATTTTTTTAAACTAGAAAGAATTCATTGAAAGAATTTTTTTATAATTTTTTTTTTCTCTCTATTATGTAATGGCTATCTAAAAAGTTTGGTTTCTCATATGGAGTGATCAGCTGAAATCAATGTATAATAGCCAAATGACGGTCGGATGAGTTTGTCTTCCAATTATATGAATTTGCTCTGTATGGAATTTATGAATTTATATATCACACATTGAGCACTCCTGGAGATTTATAAGAATCCTCTTATATATTCTCAAATTGAATCATTCCCAACATTTTTTTAGATATTATATATATATATATATATAGATGTGCAATATGTTTATGGTTGGATAAGCAATATATTTTTCGTTGAAGTTGGATGAAGGACGAAAATATATTAAGAGGCTCCAAAATTAAGCAGAAGCTGTATTTGTTGCGTTCTGTCACCTGTCACTTCTGCATCGTGACGTGAAACCAACAAAGACTGGCGGCAATGTAAGTTACTGCTGGAGTGCTCTTGGTTAGAGGTAAGGAAGCGTCAGCGCCGAAACACTGTCTGACTTTAGGGTCAGCATCTAATGAAGGCTATTTTTTTCATAACGGTTCTATGTATCTATCTGATGATTTTTTGACAATGGTATTCAAACACAATAAAACACCAGTGGGAGAAGTGTGTAGACTGCATTGAAAAATAAACCATATTTGGTCACATTCTATAAGCGTGTCTTGGTCAGTTGATGGACTTTTTAGCTGACCCACGTATATATATGAAAATCAAAGTATTCAGAAAATTTTATTTATTTATTATTGAATTGTTTGCTTGCGTTAAACGTTTCGTTTTTTTTTAATATTAAACCATCATCCGTTTGATGTTAAAATCTGGTGATCTATCTTCTGAATTACATTCGATTTTTGAACACACACACACACACACACACACATATATATATATATATATATATATATATATATATATATATATATATATATATATCAGACACAAGACCGTAAGGATAATGTTGCTGTGCCTTTCAGCGAGACGTCTTAGGATTTTTTTTAACTCATTAAAAGCATAAAGATATTTTTTGCCACTGAAAAAGCAAGATTTTTCGTTGAAATGCTTCTTTTTTTAAAGTCGAACTCAAATTGAAATGCACTCTAAAACACACAGAATGCTAAACGTTCGTATTTTGAGACATTTAACATTTCACTGAATTTTTTAAAAACATCATCAAGGCGTGCCGACGGCATGGATCCCTTTGACTCTCTCTCTCTCTCTCTCTCTCTCTCTCTCTCTCTCTCTCTCTCTCTCCTTATTAGCCTTCACTCTTCGTAAGTCATGGAAGGCACCTTATTGAAATAGCAATGACTTCAAAACCAAATATGCTGTAACTTCAAACATTTTCGGATAATCTTTATTTTCAGATATACTCTAATCTCGTCCCAACTGACAGCCAAACAATATAGGCTATTAACTTTATCTTTCGTACTCAGATTTTCTGTTACCATTTAAATATCCATAAAAAAAACCCCAGTCAATTTGTTGGCTATTTTTGATTATTGATAGCAGAAATTTAGCAGATATTTTATGATTTATTGGGCACGATGAGAGTGGTCCCCAATGTACAACTTTTGATCTAGTCAACAATACAATTCTAGAGGAGAGTCAAAGTTCCGTAATAACTAAATTGCTAGGCAGCGGCTTGGAAGTAAGCGAGTTCGCACTCCAGTCGCGCGATTACCTTCATTTTCGGACTAATACTCTTGGGAAAAGTATGTATTCCCTTATCGCCCCAGCTATGGGTTACATAGTATTACTGCTGTTCTTCTACAAGGATTGCTTTGGCATTAAATAACTCATTAAGGTTGATATGCCATTAAACAAAGAAGCACAACGCAATTCTATCCTTTAACAATTATAACTTTTCTACAATCTCGGGATGTTACACGGGCTTCAAGTTAAGCTTTCTCGTTTACATGATCTAAAATTTTGGTTCATGAAAAAATGTCTTACTTAAACAGCAAATTTTCTCAGGAAAGGATTAAAAAAAATCCATGCAATTTTTGAGAAAGCTCCGACAATGCTTTTTCTTCACTAGCAAAGACTTTTTCGCTTGAATATTGTCATTAGGGGTTAGAATTAACTTTAAATTGTGTCACTTTTGTAAAAAACGTGTAAAGTTTCTCCACGATGAATGACGTATATGCATGAATGATGATGTTTAACAGGCTTGTCTAACAAACTATTTCTTTTCTAGTGATTTCCATTCTCACCGAGTGCTCCCTATTTTTATCCAGTGACAGAACAAACCACGTAATTCATCAGTGTATAAAGAGATTGAATGAAAAAGGCACGAACCCATCTCTTCACCTCCTCCTCCTCCAAGTTATTGATAAATCGAAGGGCGGACTTGGCTCTTTAATCTTCGTAAGACAACTGACTTAAGAGAGTGAAAACTCTGAATTCAAACCAGCAGAACTCAGCTTAAAAATTGTCCTTGTGCCGCGTTCTGTCAATAGTGGAAGTGTTGGAGGAATTCATAAACTGGAGACAATCTGCAAAAAACGGCAGCCTGCAAGTGCATATATAAAAATATATAAATGTACTTTTACATATAAAAATACATACATTTTACATATAAAAATTCATATTATGAAATACATATATAAGTGTAAACGCATGTGCTTAAAAACAAACTTGAAAAAAATTAACTACGTACGAAGGGGTTTGGTAAACATACAAACACATTTAATAGACTGATAAAAATAACCTTTTTACAAAGCGTTTGATAAATCCAAAAGTGCTCAACTACTGGGTGTATGCAAGTGCAACACACACACACACACACACACACACACACACACACACACACACACACACACACACACACACACACACACAGTGGCTTTTTCTTTTTTGAAGAACTGATTGGTTTGGTTTTATCAACCATTATAGGTCATTTAATGCCAAATCCATTTTTATACATATTAATAGTTCTATTTCAAACAATTCAGTTTAGCATGAGTACATAGTTTAGTTCTATTTGACCGATAGTTAGGACTCTATCTGGTTCTACCACTTCGGGTCAGAGTGGACCAGGGAGTAATGGCAATAAAGAGGTACGCCGCATTCCCCAAAGCTCCAGCATTACAGGAGCTTCACCATCAGATTGTTTAGCGTCATAAACAGGACACTCGTTGGGGGAGGGTCTTATCACTCTGCAGAGATTCAGTCGGTGTATTCTACAGTCCCAGTCCACTGGACCATTGTTGAACTGAAAATTCCTGTCAACAGCTAAATTTGAGGACGAGTTTAAGTATGTATTTCGACTAATGAAAAACTTGATGGAATAAGAGTGTTGAATCTTGGTAAATTCAGCTCCAGTCTCGGTACTTTTTTAAAACACATCTCTTATGTACGCGTTAAAAAGAGTTTATTTAGTCCTTTGTTATCATTTTTTCCGGGTCTGATCTCAGTTACTCTTCAAAGAAAGTTTTCAATTTTCCAGATTTGATTATAGAAAATTCTTTTTCTTTTTTTTTTTCTTTAATTCATTCTATTTTTCATTTTTTTAAGAATAAAGCAAACAGTTGTTAGATGTATTTTACAAGAAATCCTCAACTTGGTTGATAGATAAACCGAGCCCATTTCATCCCAGGGGTGCGCAGGCATCCATTTCTCTCTCTCTCTCTCTCTCTCTCTTGTGGTTATGTAAGAAGAATTAATATCACGGGAGGTCAACTTGGGCAATTTTCCAAATTTAACATATGATACTTGCCATTTCAATTCAACTTTATTTTTATTTTTATTGAGTTTACCCGAAGGGAAGGTCTTCACACAAGACTGCATGTGATTTCTCCCACTCAGCTGAAATGACTGGATCTGATAAGTCATCGTATTCTGTAAAGCTGTTGATTTTCATCTTCGTCTACAGAAATTATCATGGTAGATTTTATATGATTGGAGGAAAGAAGTTAATTTTTTTTTCTTTCCCTTACTGATATTGTTTGATATCTTTTATAGTTTATTGTTATCATTTGCCATGAAAGCTTGGTTTATTTGTTTGACGGCATATCAACTACTTATGGGTTGTTTAATGCCGAAATTTGATTAATTTGCCCAAGACACGCTACAAAGTAATGTACCATGTTTTGGGCAGGAATAGCCCAGCAGAGCCCATCCCTCTCCAGGTTTAACTTGAATTCAGAAATTTTCCTTCTCCTAGACCGGTTGCCATACCAAAGTTAAAGAGTCTAGTTTGCTCCACTATTTACCTATAGTTGAATTTATGCATTACCCAAGTATATTTACACTATGTGAAATGCAAGTGGCCTCGTTCAGGATTTGAACACGGTTAGCTGAATTCACTACCTACGACAATCGCTACGAGCGCCTCCGACACTTTGTTGGTTATTTA